>CM075961.1:149098068-150298068 GCA_038048745.1 Coluber constrictor foxii
TGTGTTATGGTGATTCCCTTTTGAAGAAATTTCACATCAATTTTGATGTGACAAGACTCATTGTTTTAGGTAGTGATGTATTCCGGAATTATTTGAATTATATAAAATTAGCAAGACAATTATAAAAATAGACATATGTTTCAGTTGACAGAAAATAATAACAGTACAAACTTGGAAGGGCATCTATGTTTGTCAGATATAGGTAATCCAGTTTCTTCAGCTTCTTTTTAAAGGTAGAATTTGCTTTCTGTTGCTGTGTTCTATATTCTGGCTTTATATGCATTTGTTCTTAGTTACCTTTAATACAGTAGTCCCCAACCTTTCCGGTTTTGAGAATTGGCGGCGGCAGTGGTGGCGGCTGTCGGGAAAGGGATGTTTCCATGCAAGGAGGAATCAGACAAAGAGTGTCTCTCTCTTAATAAATATGGCGAGACATGTTACAGAAATATGTAGTGGCTTGATCATCACAGAAGTTAACAAAGTTTGCACTAGTTGTTGGAGTTCCTGGACATCTGGTGAAAAATGGACTATAGGATTTAGGACTGTTATCTGAGCAACCAGGGCCAGCAGCTGTAAAACTGCTGGAAGGAAAGGTGTTTATTAGTCACAAATATACAGTGATTGAAAACAAATAAATAATGATCTGTTGTTACAGATCAAGTCCAACAAGAAGAGAATATTTGAAACGAATGCACTAGTTCTGGAAAGAACAGCATCAGAATCTGAAATAACAACAGACGCTAACAGATCAATGTTAATTTATAATACAAAATAAAATATTCACAGAAGCAGGATTGGAAGAACTGCAAAGGTCTACCCAGGGCAGAGAAATCAAAGCCTTGCCAGAAGTAACTCAGACTGCAGAGGCAAACAAGGGAGAGCTGGGTTTAGAGGTATTAGAGGAACCCAGCAGAGATATTGAACTATAATTATTTTCATTTGGAAACCAAGCATCCTTTCCTCTACCTCAGAAAGAACAAAGACCTCTACGTAAAGAAATTGAAAAATTGAAACAAAGAATAACTGAGCATCTAGAACAGCACAAAACTATCAAAATAAGGTTGTCTGTGGTGAAGCTTGTTCCAAAGAAACAACTAGCACAAGCATTAAAATATACCAATATTGCAATATCAGATATAAGCACCAGCTCACTTAAAAAAAAAAGCAGCTAATATGCAGCATAGATGCAGTTATAACTGAATACTTGCAATGCAAAATCAATGAAGAAGCAAAAAGACCAAACAAAATGGAAGATCAAACTGAAAAATAAGATCAGCAAGCTGGGATCAGATATAAGCAAGCTAGAACAGATGAAAGGAAAGAAGCTGAAGATCAAGAAGACAAAAGAATATCTAATCATAAAATACAATCCATAAATGGAGATACTGCAGTGAATCAGTCAGTACAGTACAGTTCTAGGTGCAGATCAGTGGTGTGTTGCCCCCGGTTCAGATTGGTTCTATAGAACAGGTAGTAAAACTGGGGGGAGGCTCCGCCCACCGACCCCGACATCATCAGAATGCCTGCGCATGCACAGAAGAGCATGCATGCAGCCCCATTCTGAACCAGTAGTAAAGATAAGTAGAACCCACCCCTGATGCAGATATAGCATAACCCTCCAAAATACAACAACACAGTTTGATTAAAGATAGTAGATAAGACGAGAAAAGAAGATGAAACAAAAGAACTAATATGAAAGAAAGAATAACAGCAGAAATGGTGGAAAAAGGGCAAGGAATTAAGAATTGGTCAGCAATAGGTGAAAATGAATTGCATGGATTTTGGTTGAAACTTCTGACTAATCTACACCTAACATGTTGCCAAGCAGTTTAACAACATATTACAAGGAGGTGAAAATGGAGAATGGCTAACATCTGACAAAACCTATGTGATAATGAAAGATCCAGAAAAAAGGACAACACCCAGCAACTACTGGCCAGTTAACTGTTTATCAACAATTTTCAAATTATGAACTGGTATGATAACTGATGCAGCCCAACAACATCTATTTGAAAATACGTTCTTTCCATCCGAGCTGTCCAAACAGCAGAGGAATAAAAGATAAACTTCTAATTGACATGATAATTCTGGGAACTACAAAAGAAGGAAGACTAACTTGAATGTAGAATGGATTGATTACAGAAAGACATTTAATTCCCTGTCACATGATTAGATCAAATGCCTAAAAATAACGAGTCAGTAGACACATCAGAAGCTTTGTGCAAAGATTGATGGCAAAATGGAAGACATGGTTGCTGGTCAATGGTGATAGAATGGTTAACATCAAAGAGAAGAACCTTCCAAAGAGACTCATTATCACACTACTGTTTGTCATTGCACTGATTCCTCTGTCAGCAATACTGAATAACTGGCTTACAAGAAAGATCACATGAAGAAGAGAAAGGAGGCATGGAAAGACAAAAGAATTACATAGCCAGTATATTAAACAAATAGTAGAGAAAGCAGATAATAACAGAAGATGGCATGGCTAAAAGCAGGATAGTTAAAGGAAGTCACAGACAGAGGCTAATTCTGGCTGGACAAGTCGTAAAAACAAATGCATACAAAGCTAGAATTGAGAAGCCACCATAGAGAGTAAGTACCGTCTATGTAAAGAAGTTGAAGAAACAGTGGACCACTTTGTTAACTGCTGCAAGAAGATTGCACAGACTGAACCAACAACATGACAAATTAGCAACAATGGTACCTTTAAAGATCTGTAACAAACATCATTTCCCTGTAAGCAAAAACTGTTGGAACATAAAATAAAGAAAATCATAGAAAATGAAGAAGCTAAATTGCTCTGGGACTTTCAAACCCAGAGGCACCTGTCACATAACACCCCAATTTAACAATCATTGATAAAAAAGACAAAAACGTTTTATAATGGATGTGCTTGGCAACATGTTAGGTGTAGACTGGTCATATGTTTCAACCAAAATCCATGCAATTCATTTTCACCTGGTGCTGACCAATTCTTAATCTTCCTTGCCCTTTTTCCACCATTTCTGCTGTTATTCTTTCTTTCATATTAGTGTTACATGGGAGCGACATGGTGCACCCATGTAACTCCTCTCCTGCACCAGCTGCACTGACTCCTGGTGGTCTTCCAGGTGCGATTCAAGGTGTTGGTTACCATCTTTAAAGCACTCTATGGCTTAGAACCCGGATATTTACGAGATCGCCTTCTGCTACCGATGGCCTCCCACTAACCAACACGCTCCCACAGAGAGGGACTCCTCAGGGTGCCGATGGTCAAACAATGTCAACTGGCGACCCCCAGGGGAAGAGCCTTCTCTGTGGGGGCACCCGCCCTCTGGAATGAACTGCCCCCAGGGATATGTATGATTCCTGACCCACGTACTTTTCGCCATGCCCTTAAGATCTTACTATTCCAACAGGCTGGGCTGGCTTAATAAGGAGTTGAAATGGGTGTTTTAATCTTTGAATTTTAATTTGGGGCCAAATTATTTAATATGTTTTTAAATTGTTTTTAAATTTTGTATCATATGTTGTTTTATTGTGGCTGTACACCGCCCTGAGTCCTTCGGGAGAAGGGCAATATAAAAATTTAAATAAATAAATAAACAAACAAACAAACTGAAGAAGCTAACAAAATTCAAAGAGTTTGTCAAAATTGAACCACTTTGACCTAACATTTTCCAACTTGCCAATGAACTGGATGAGTGAAGGGGTAAACAGAATGCTGAGAATGTGCGCGTGGACTGTGAGAGCCTGCAGTCATCAAGGTCAGACTTCAGGTGCTTGAGAAGGAGATGGACTGTTCCTGTAACAAAATGATGTTCATAATTGGACAATGTGATCACTCAGAAGTGGGAAGGAAAAGAAGCCATTGTTTAACTAAGTAAACAATTGCATGGGAAAACCAGAGTTAGTTTTGATTCTTCAGTACCAAAATTATGTATCCAATGAGGTTTTACTTTTAGGAATTCAAAGCTCTGAAGAGTGTTTCCTTTTTGGGGGTTCACTAGTTGGACAGTTGACAGACTGCGAAAAAGAAATAGAGCAATTGTGGCAAAAGAAAGCAAAGATAGCCCCAATATTAATAGGCGCCTTGGGTGCGCTGTCAAAATAACAGGAGCACCACTTGAATACCATCAGCATTGTCTGAATGACCACCAGTCAATTACAAAAGATAACAGCTTCTAACAGCTTACACCCTGCAATGATATTGTAACACCAATAATCATATAGATCTGCCTATCCCAGACCTTTCGTAAGGACTTGATAGGTGGACAAAAATGCCAAATCCAGTCTGAACATCTGACTGTCTGTGCAATGAACCATAATAATTGAATATTTAGAACAACACAAAAACAACAAAATAAGTTGAAGCTTGTTCCAAAGAAACAGTAATTGTAAGCATTAAAAGATGCCAATACTGTTATATCAAATATAAGCTCACTATATGAAACAAACCAGCTAATGTATAGCACAGCTGAAGTTATAACTGATAAGGCTAAGACAAAAAAGTCTGGATAGTAGATGTGGAAGTACCTGAAGACAGCAGAATACAAGAAAAAGACAAAAGAGACAGTGGAATTAAGGAGAAAGACAGGCACCTGCACATAACACACCAACTTAACAATTGTTGATAAGAAAGACAAAAAAGTCTGCATAGTGGATGTGGCTATACCTGGAGATAACACAAATTGTAGAAGATAACAAAATACAAAAATATTCAAATAGAAATAGAATGACTGTCAAAGTAAGTAAAGGTGATACCAGTTGTATTAGACACTTGGGACAATCCCCCCAAAATTGAACTTTAACACCATCGGTATTGACAAATTCACCATCAATCAGTTGCAAAAGACAGTTTTATTTGAAACAGCTTCATTCTGCTACAGTATCTGTAACACTATCAGATATCAACATTTGCCTATTCCAGGTCCTTGGAAGCATTCAATAGGCACACAAAAATGCCAGATCCACTCTGAACATCTGGATGTGTGACAAACCATAATAATAACAATGACACGGTGAAGGAGATTCTAAGATAGCCTTCCCTGCATGCTTGCACAGATTGCATTTAATATTTTACTATTACTTTTGATTTGTATGCCAAAGTGAAATAGAAATGATTGAAGGGATTTGTGAACCAATAAATTCTATTTCTAATTTCTTAGGCAACTGCTTTTGGGGTGCAGTAGGTAGTGACCTACTTTGTAGGGTTCTTAGTATTGCTTAGTTTATATATAAAAATGACTTTAAATATAATATTACAATTAGTTTGCATAGAAGCTAATGCCTTAAATGAATTATACCTGCCGTTTTGCACCTTGATATTAATCTGACTTTAAACTCTTGAACATTTTTAGCCCAAAACACAGATGACAATTTGCAGTCAAAATGGTTACTTTGTGAAAATGCTCTATTTATCAGAAGAATAATTCTAACCTTGGAACTAGAAGTCTTTGCAGTGATGCATCAAAAGTTTTGATCTGTTTGATCAATTTTAAAAAGGTTAGGCAGTGGCTGGTGTTTAAACTAAAACTTTGATGTTTGTTTTAGGGAAAAAGTGAAATTGAGAAATGTCACTAATGAATTCACCTATATATGAGACTTACGGTATAAATCCTTTTTTATTATGTCAAGTTTCTATTCATTTGTATTTAGCTTTTATGCTTTCAACAGCTAAAACTGTGAAGTTGAAGGGCTTTAGATTTCGATTCTGTATTAAATCAGCAGAAAACTAGATACAGCTTGAAAAATAAAGATCATCAATATGAGATTTGAATGTAGCAAATATATTTATACATTTAAAGATGGGAATTTTATAGTATAAACTAGTGATTGTCAACTTTTTCTTCACTAATAAACCCATTTAAATATCTTTGGTGGACACATTGACCCGCAAGACTAAACACAAGATTTAAATCATAACATTTTTTCAAGACTTCGTGGACAATATTTTTTTAAAACAATGTTTTTAACTATACAAGCAATGTGTACATTCATTTGTGGAGTAATTTGCTAGTTGCCAAAAAAGAGCCAGATCTCAGAGTATATGTAAAATAAGTTTCTGTGGTTTGGGTCATATATTTATTTATTTATTTATTTATTTATTATTTTATTAAATTTATATACCGCCCTACTCCTGAAGAACTCAGGGTGGTGAAGAGTAAGATGAAGTGCATATGAAGTGCAATGTTAAAAAACATTTAGAATATAATAAATATTTTGGCCCAATAATTTAAAACACCCAATTTAGGGTAGATTTGAAACAGTTTAAATAGGGAAGATTAGGCCAGGCCCGCCTATTTAAATAAGAATATATAAAGTATAGTATGTATAAAATGAAGAACACACTTTTAGGCACACATAAAATATGTTTTTAAGGCTTAGAATTGATTTGTCTTATAGAATACCTGTATTTGCTATTGCTTCTTTATTGTTTATGATCCTTGCTGGACCAGCCCATTTATGTGGCTTCACATGGCTGCTTGCAACAGCTGGTTTTCTGGATTTCTTCTCAAGCAAACTGTGAAGAGTACGAGTATCCAACACTGTGTTTCAAAGACTGCATGAATAAATTAACAGTAGCTAGGATAACAATTTCATGTGTTTATTGTTTTTTACTAAGCCAAAATGATTACAAAACATGGTCATTTGCCTGAAGAGCAATGGTTCTGTAAAATGGCTACTGATATTGTATATGAGTGCTTCTCAATTGCCTTCAAACTGTTGCTTTCCAGAAGGTCTGCAAATTCCAAAATTTGCATCAAACCTTCCCAAACAATAGCAGTAACGTTAGACATTATAAGATAGATGTGGCATTAGTACAATGAGGGTGTCGAGCATCAAGACAGCTCAACATGGAAGGGTGGGGATGTTCCGCGACGGAGACGATGAAGAGTGGGGGGGGAGAAGAGTTCCATCTGCCAGAGTCATCCAGAGCACCCTGAGGGGGAAAAGTGTGGGTTAAGCTCAATGGGGCACGATGGTGAGGGGAAAGTGTGGAGGTGTTCGCCTAGGCGGTTGGTCACCCCGTGGCAGGTACAGGGAAGCTCTGCAAGGATAGCATGGACGCACAATCACAGGGGAAATGGGGAGGGTCACCTGGAAGCCAGGGAAATTGGCTACAGCCGCTCCCCGGCAATTTGAGTTGTATTAAAAGGCGTGGGAAGGCAGCTGCTCCCAACGCCGACTTTATGTTACCTGTAACATCCATATATGACTTCACCACGCAATGCGTAGTAAACCTGGCTACAACCTCGCTGTTTGTCTCCAAGTCATGATTCCAGCGGTATGCGTCAGCTGGGTGAGCAGCGTATGACAGAAAGCCGGCCCCCAACGCCTGTCAACTTCACAAAAAGTTGGTGTTTCCCTTTCTTCCTTTCTGTGAAGTTGACGGGCATTGGGGGCCGGCATGGCGGAGGGCATGGATGGCAGCTGCCCGGTGCCAGCGGGTGCTGGAGATACGTTAGCCCCAGAGAAGGTTTTAGATGGGGCTGCCAACATCGAGACTCCAGTGGTGAGACCGAAGGAATGCCCGGCCCAGAAAGAGGTGGGGGCGCTTGACTTGGTGGTGGAACTGGCCGACTCCGTTGGGAAGGTGGAGTCGGAGTGGTAGCAAAGCCTTGCTCTAAGTGGTGCTGACGTATCCAGGTCTACAAAGTCTCAGCCGAGCGGATTGGCTTTCCAGGGCTGGCTGAACAGCGCTGGATGGATGAGGACAAAGGGGAGTGGAGCTACTCCATGGGACTGGAGGCTTCTACCCTGGACATTTTGCGGGAAAAGTTCGGGGAGGCGAGCTTCCGTGATGCTCTCTCCTGGCAGCCCTGGGCGACAATGAGTGAAGTGCCAGCCACTCGTTCCTCGGCGAAGGAACGTCCAAAGCCACGGATTCCTGCTTTCACCTGGCCAGCCCAAAATTGCGACTGGCGAAGACGTGCAGCCGCTCTTCAGATCCCCCGGCACCCACGCCTGACCTGGCAGCCGTGGGAGAGACGCGCAGGGGCTCAACCCAGGAGGGGCTGGGCCGGCAAGGGGCAGGCCCTACCAGTGACAGGGGGGCTAGACAGTCGGAGGCCCCACGGAGGGTGGTTAGGGATGGGCAGGAGGCCAATGCACCAGTAGAGCCCAACCCTGTATGGATTCAGGGGAGGATGACCCAGCAGCTGGTTTGGGGGCCCCTGACCATTCCGACGGCTTTTGATGGGAGTCCTGAACATGTTTTTGTGTTTTTAAACCAGATGCTCAGCTACCTGGACCTTTATGGACATCTCTATCTCTCCCAATGGTCCATAGTAGTTGCAGTGACCAATGTATTGACGGGGGAGGCGGCTGACTGGGTTGCGGATTTACACAGCGACCATGCCCGGGAAGTAGTGGATGTGGGGTTGTTCCTAAAGGCACTCAGGAGTCGGTTTGAGGACGACACCCGTATCCAGGTGGCAGAGGGGGAGCTGGTTGCTCTGAGACAAAGGGGGCGGCCAGTGAAAGACTACATCAAGGAGTTTAGGATTGCAGGGCGGCTCAGAGCTTGGCCCGAGAGACTGTTAGTGCATCATTTTCACTTAGGGATTGATAGGGATGTCAGGCAAGCTTGCTTGTATAGGGATCTACCCCCCCGTCTGTCAGAGTGATTGAGAGCTGCGGTGGAATTGGAAGTAGGATTACGAGAGTTTAGGCCGCGGGGAGAGGCCAACCCTGCCAGGTGGCCAGGGGAAAGGCCAGCCCCGGCGAAGGACCCAGGTTGGAAAATCCCCCCTCCTTGGGCCCTGCCTACATCGGTTGGCCGGGGAGGGATTCGCTGTTTTCGCTGTGATCAACTGGGTCACCGGGCCCTTGAATGCCCTTTACCTTCCGTCCATTACCGCCGATGGGGATGGCCCATACTCCCAGGGAATGAGGACACCCGAGCATAGACCAGTCCTGCTTGGCTGCTCAAACTCCATGTGGAGATGTAACACTCACTCTGGCAGAGTTGACGAGCTCCACCATCCCCGAATGGCCCATCAGCATCAATGACAATGAGGGGAATGATCCGAAGAACCCCATGGTGAGTGCACCGATACGGCCCTTCATCATCCCCGTGGTCATGCAGAACCCGCGGACCTCCCTTACATGTCACCGGGGGCCCTCATAGATTCGGGCTGTACTAGGTGCTTGATGAGTAGGGCGATTGTGAACGACTTGGGGCTACGCATAACACACTTGAAAACGCCACTCAGGTTCGAACAGATGGATGGGTCTTTGTTAGCCTGGCTCGACAAGTGGAAGCCACTCATATGGTGGGAAGGGGGGTATGGAAAGCTCTGGCTGAGTCCCAGGCCAGAGCCAGACCCTGACAAACAGGTCGAGCAAGTTAAGGCTCAAGGGGACGGGTCCATTGAGATCCCGACAGTGTACAACAACCTGCGTAGGGTATTCGATGAGGAGCGCGAAGCATTACTGCCCCACAGACCAACGGACTGCACCATCGAGCTAGTACCGGGTGCCAAGTTGCCGAGGTCCCACATGTATGCCATGACTCAATCAGAGATGGAGGAGCTGTGCCGCTATATTGACAAAAACTTGGCAAGGGGGTACATCGAGCCTAGAAGGTCGCACATGGTGGCACCAGTACTCTTTCGGAAAAAGGAGGGCCTGCGTCTCTGTGTGGATTTCAGGGGTTTAAACGTGTGTGTGGAAAACCTGTACCCGCTCCCATTAATCAAGGATCTCTTGACGGTGCTGTCTGCCGGCCGTATGTTCACGAAACTCGATCTACGAGAAGCGTACTATCGCGTGTGCATAAAACGAGTGGAAAACCACATTTAATTTCCCGTTAGGAAGTTACAGGTTCAGAGTTATGCCGTTTGGCCTACAGGGTGCCCCAGAGGTCCTGATGAGCATCTTTATAGGGGCTGGTGTATTTGGATGATATTTTAATATAAACCACAACGATGGAAGAGCATATCCAGCTGGTCCAGCAAGTATTAAATAAATTGTTGGCTGCACATCGTTAAATTGTCGAAATGCAAATTCCATCGTACCCAATTGGACTATCTCGGGTATCGGATCTCAGGGAAGGGGGTAGTGATGGACCCAAATAAAGTGAAAGCAATACTGGAGTGGCAAGCGCCCACGACAAGAAAGCAGCTGCAGAGTTTCCTTGGCTTTGCCATTTTTTATAGGCAGTTCATATCGGCATTTGCTCAGGCAGCTCTGCCCTTAACAGACCTCCTACGTACCAAGCACACAGGAGTCAAAGCGAAGCCTAACCAGCCCCTACGATGGACGGTTGAATGCCAGCAAACATTCAAACAGTTAAAAGCCCTGTTTTCCCAAGAGCCGATTCTCAAACACCCAGACCCCACCCTTACATTTATCGTGCAGGCAGATGCCAGTGATGTCGCTGTGAGAGCGGTATTGCTACAGGTGGCAAAGGACTGAGTACTGCACCCATGTGCTTATACATCGCGTAAATTATCACCAACTGAAAGGGCGTGGGCAATCTGGGAGAAGGAGGCATTTGAGGTTCGGTGGGCACTACTCACCTGGATACACCTTCTCAAAGGGATTGGTTCCAAATTCGAGGTGTGGACTGATCACAAGAACTTGCAAGCTTTTCAAACACCGAGATGACTGTCTCCGAAACAGATACGTTGGGCGCAGTATTTCCAGCGCTTCAACTTCGAACTCAAATATGTACTGGCAGGGAAGAATTTCTTAACGGACGCCTTGTCGCGCATGCCACAGTTCCACAGCAAGAGGGAGGAGGTTGTGCAAGCTGTCATTCCTGGTGGGGCATGCTTGCAACTTAAAGAAACGACCTGGTGGGCACGACTTTGACATGAAACAGGAAAAGACCCGTGGGCCCACACACATAGGGGCATACTAACACACCGGGATGGAATCGTGTGGATGGGCCCGCGTATTTACGTACCAATGATACTACGCCAGGCAGTGTTAAAACGATGCCATGACTCCAAATTGGCCAGACATTTCGGGTTCCTGAAAACTTTACATCTTACCAGACGACAGTTCTGGTGGCCGCAAATGCGAAAGGAAATCAAACAGTTCGTCAAGGAGTGTTCTACGTGTGCCACAATGAAACCCCGGACGGGGAGACCGCCAGGCCTGTTACAAACCGTGGCTGACCCCACCGAACTGTGGGAAGAAACCGCCATGGATTTCATAGTAGACCTACCGAATAGTAACGGCTATACCGTGATCTGGACTATAGTTGATCTATTTTCCAAGCAGGCCCATTTCGTCCCCTGCACCAGGTTACCCTCAGCTAGGAAGCTCTCCAAATTATTCGTACAGCACGTCTATCAGCTACACGGGGTACCGAGGCGAATTATATTGGATCGGGGGGTTCAATTCACGGCACGCTTCTGGCGTAACTTTCTAACCCTCATCGGGTCCTCGCAAGGCCTAAGCATGGCGTACCATCCATCTACGAACAGGCAGCCGAACGGGCCAGTGCCTTCATTGAGCGCTATATCCACTGCTATGTTTCCTATCAACAGACTGAGTGGTCGGAGCTGTTACCTTTCGTCGAGGTGGTATACAATAACACCGTCCATCAAAGTACGGGGGCTACACCCTTCAAGATAGTCTCCGGGCGGGAGTTCAACACCATTCCCGAGCTGGGCGATCAACGACAAGGGCCGGCATCCCCAAGGGACTGGGGAGAGCGCATCAGTAAAACGTGGCCACAAATAAAAGCTGCACTAGGCAAGGCGGCCAACCAATACAAAGCCTACGTTGACAAAAAGTGAACTGACCTTAAGCCATTCCACGTGGGGGATCGGGTGTATTTGTTTACCAAGTATATCCAGCTGAAACATCCCGGTCGTAAAACTGGGACTTCAGTATTTAGGCCCATTCCATGTCCAAAAAATAATCAATCCCATCACTGTGGCTTTGCAGCTATCACCGTATCTAGGGAAGATCCAACCGGTGTTCCACTGCAGCCTATTAAAACCAGTAGAGGGTACCCCATCCACTGACTACCCGGGCCCCGTAAAAAATGATTGCTACAAAATAGATGGAATCCTTGAGTCCCGGGTCCGGAAGGGGGGCCTGCAGTACCTTGTTAAGTGGAAGCGGTATCCAATAGCTGAAGCATCTTGGGTAGCAGCTAGGGATGTGAACACTCCAATCTTCTTAAGACAAGTGTTGTGGCCCCGTCCTCTGACCTTTCCCTTTGGAGGAAGGAAGCTCTGAGCAGGAGGAAGAGGAGCCAGCCAGATCTCCCAGCCCCCCCCCCCTCTGGCACCGGCTCAGGTGCCAGCTGAAAGAGAGCCAAGTAGTGGGGAAACAGGTGTCTCAGATGAGAGTGAGGGAGAGACGTCATTCCTGGATGCACGCCAAAGAAGGCGAGACAAAAGAGTATTGCAGCTGCGGCGTATGAGGAAATAGTCCTGAGTCACTGATTGGAGTCATGGGATCAGTGAGTCACTGGACCACACCCAGAAGCCTGTCTATATAAGACAGGCCAGTGAGTCACAAAGTTCGTGACGAACAAAGCTAAACAAACGGAGCAACCTCGTAGTCTTGGAAGCTAGATGAACGGCAAAGCTACGTAGGTGATTTTCTTGTTTGTGTAAACCAATAAAGTCCTTGGCAGACGGTGTGCATATCGCTGCCAAGGTTGAGATAAGAACTGCGGAGTGTGCCAAGTGATTCTTAACCCTCGGCTGGCTGTGTTTTTGTGGGTCTCTGAAGGGGGGGGACAGATCAACAATATCACAAACGCAATCCCGTACACCGGGATCTATAACCCAACTGTCGTTAACCTATCTTTTCCATCTTTTACAGGTGGACTCCTGGTAGAGGGGGCCGCCTGTTGAGCGTCAAGACAGCTCGACATGGAAAGGTGGGGATGTTCCGCGACGGAGATGATGAAGAGGGGGGGGAGAAGAGTTCCGTCTGCCAGAGTCATCCGGAGCGCCCGGGGGGGTAGTGCAGGTTGAGCTCAATGGGGCACGATGGTGAGGGGAAAGTATGGAGGTGCTCGCTAGGTGGTCGGTCACCCCGCGGCTGGTACAGGGAAGCTCTGCAGGGATAGCATGGACGCACGATCATAGGGGAAACGGGGAGGGTCACCCAGAAGCCAGGGAAATTGGCTACAGTCGCTCCCGGGCAATTTGAGTTGTATTAAAATGCGTGGGGAGGCAGCCGCTTCCAACGCCGACTTTATGTTACCTGTAATGTTCATGTCTGACTTCACACAATGCGTAGTAAAACTGGCTACAACCTCACTGTTTGTCTCCGAGTCGTGATTCCAGCGGTACGTGTCAGCTGGGTGAGCAGCTTACGACAGAGGGTTTGTAATCCTAGGTAAGACTCCCTAGCCATTTTATTAAGAAATTCAATAGATTGAGATTCTAGTCGATATGGTAAGCCAACCATATGGATAATCATATGACTGGACTTTTGCATATTTTGTGGTAAATTCAAATCAAGTCCAAGACGTATTCAGGTTTCTTGATTTGTTTCATTGTTTGAATTTATACTTTCTGTCTGTTGATCAGTTTCCAGTTCTAGCAAGACCCCTTAGCAATATTGTCAACTAACTTACTCCAGTGCATTGTCCCAAAGGTGCTTTTTCAAGAGCAACTGGACTTTGTTTTTCTTCGACGACATTTTGCTTCTCGTGCAAGAAGCTTCTTCAGCTCTGGATCGTGGGGAATGGAAGGGTTTATATTTCTTGCAGACAACTGGTCATTTGCATTCTTTTAGAGAGTTGTTGAGGATACATCATCATCTATTTCCAGTCTACAACATAGTCCTTTCAGTAGTTCCAAGAAGGCTCCATACCCATTTACACTACTCAGGTGATCCTGAAGACACAAATAAACCTCCAAGTGGCCTAATCGACTCTCTAAAAGAATGCAAATGACCAGCTGCCTGCAAGGAGTATAAATATTTCCATTCCCCACCAAGTCAGAGCTGAAGAAGCTTCTTGGATGAGAAGTGAAATGTCTTCAAGAATGTCCACTTGTCTCTTGAAAAAGCACCTTTGTAACAACCATGACCTGGATGATTGAAAATCTCCATAGATACCCCAGTGCAATCTTTTTTAGACCAAACCACACCAAGAGAATTATATTGAAGTGCACTAAAATTGCTCTTGCCAGATTAGAAGTCTAGTATTTCAAGTAAAAATGTATTTGGGTACATTTAATCAATATACCCATATTTTACTAAGTGAATTATTTTCAATGCACTTGACTTTGAGCAGTTTTGCTTTTTGGATTTTATTAATTTAGAATCTTTGTTATTCGCCAAAAGCAGTGCTGCTTAGAAATTTATAACAAATAAAAGAGAAAAGTCTGTGCATTTAAGCTACTGATAATAGAATGAGTTAAATGCATCATAAAGTGAAATTAAGTTCAAGGATAATTAATATGGTGTTCATTCCTGGTGACAATTTGAAACCAGAAACCAGAAAACAATATGTTTTACTTTTAGGAAATTGCTATTATATATAATAAAATTTATACGTGCCCTAAATTTTAAATAATAGTTCTAAGAGGACTATTATATTACATTTATTATATGATCACTTGTGTGGCCCCTTTGGTTAGTGAGGAAGGAACTTTAAACATTTTATTTATTTACTGGTTTTGTGCCAGATGATAATTTTCTGTTTTAAACATAATTGTATGCTAAAATGCCATGCTTTTCCTTTGCTCTGTGACTTACAGGCTTTCATTCTGTTTGAGACAAGGAAAACAGTCAAATTGACTATAATTAGTTATAATCTTAATTTATTGCTCCAGCATCTTATAAGAGTGATGATAGTACGTACTTCATTTGCAGCTTATTTTTCCATTAAAAGATTTCTGTGGAGTCAATTAAATATTCTTAAAGTCAAAAATATTCACAGAGCTTTACCCCATCAAGAGCATATGTATTGGCTGCAGTGCTGCTGCAGAGCCTGAATAGAATGTCTTCCTGGGAACTCCACAGGCAAGTCCATCAGAATTTATGTGAAAAAGGACAACCCAAAACCTTCCTTCCTATATCCATGAGCTGGGAATGAAATTTAGACAGATGCATTTCTTTCCCTGATGATTGTTGACACCTTCTACATTGCAGTTCTGGTGAGAATATTCTGTCTTCAGGGATTTCTTTGTTTTTCTGCTTATAATTTCCCCCTCTCTTAGTCGTAGTTCAGCCGTACCATTTCAGCTTGCTAGTGCAGAAAGATGTGAATTCAGTTGCTATGAATGAGTCTGGCCTGATTGCAATCAGAAATGTTCTTAGAGGAATGTTAAGGAGTTACAGATGAATCTAACAAGAACCATTCTACCACCAAAACGGTAAGGCTGTATGCTTGTTTATAAAGCAGGATAAATTGAATTTGAGTTATCATAGCAAAACCGATTCCTGGCTATCATTTGCTATATAAGTGCTATTTCATTCTGTGTGCATGTCTGGTTTTCTTTCTGTTTTCTTTTATATTCTTAAAATCAAATGAGATGAACATTGTAGCTGGTTCAAAATGACCCAAGAGATTGTATTCTGTTTTGAGATTCCTTGAGGATTAAAGGAAGAATCTCTCTTTTTTTGTGAAAATGATAGGAATGTTTAAAGAACTGGGCATCTTGGCACTATCTTTCTTCCAGAGTCTGTTTTATTGGAGTGGAGAAAGGGTGCTATAGATAATTTTGTTCATACATGCTTGGTTGAGTGTCCTCTGGGACAAATGGATGAAAGATGTGACCAATCACTTTTTCATCACTGCAAACAAGTCTGTGTCATGCTGGATCTAGATGGAATAAATAGCTTCAGTAAATTAGAGGCTCTCCTTAATGTGAATTTCAGTACTACACTGAAATGAGCCTTGAAGGAAATGCCAAATGATGTGAGGTCAGCAAAAATGTTTGGTTCGTTACCTGTGCGTAAGCTTTTATTGATGTTCTAAAATATTTGAAATGGATGCATGGAAATATTAGCAGCATATTAGATATTAGTGGAATATTTAAAGAATATTAAATATTTTAAATATTTAATATTCAAAAATGTCAAGTCACCTATGTTATTTGGAAAGTGTATTATATAAATTTCATATTGCTTATGAATACAATGATAAGTGGATTGTAGCAAAAAGAAGTCACAGAATTCATTTTAATTCAATGCTACCTGTTATCTAGATATCTGTAATTGTTTTCATTGAGCTCATAAGAGCAGCTCTGTTAGCACTTAGATGTATTAAGAAACATTTATCAATATTTTTATTATTTTTCTTTGAAAGTTCAAATTTAGAATGTTAAGTATGGAGAAAGTTTGATTCTGAGGGATTTGTGAAGTCAGTGGATAATACTTCCAGTAGAAATAGCATGACAAATTTATATGTAAGTTTAATTATGTAATAATATATTGTCTGTTTCAAATGGCAGATAATAAATTGTTCCTTTCTTTATTCTAAGCACATTATGTGACAAATCCTATTGAAACTACAGTCTCCCATGGTATATCAACTCTCACCATATGCATATATGTAAGCATAAAAACTATGCTTACAGAAAAGCTGTTAGACATTTATTACATGTGTGTGTGTGTGTGTGTGTGTGTGTGTGTGTGTGTCTGTCTGTCTGTCTGTCTGTCTGTCTGTCTGTCTGTCTGTCTCTCTGACTGACTGACTGACTGACTGACTGACTGACTAATCCTATCTGTTTGTTTGTCTGCCTGTCTGCTTGCCTGCCTCCTTGGCTCCCTACCTCCTACCCACTTAGCTTCCTAGTTAACAAATATATATAGCCTCCCATATAGGTGATTCTGGGCAGCATGCAAAAATATCAACAATTAAAACATATTATTAAATTTGCTCATATTTTCTTAAATGAGAATGACAAAAGCAGCCTTTCTTCCTAGCTGACCAAAATTTTATAGTTTCATTGAAACAAAAATTAGTTTTCTATATAGAAAATTAATCACATTAATTTGTAGTGGAATAATTACTTTTGCTATGTATAGGTTCTAAGTGATATTTTATTGTTTTATGAAATAAGATGTCAATATGACATAATTATTTGCATTACTTTTTAAATTTAATAATATAATGTAAATGATGATGACTATTTCCTTGTGCTTAATTAAGCTACATGAGCTTCTAGTTATCTGTAGGCTTTATGTTTGTGCAATTATTTTATTAATATTAATATCTAGGAAAAAAGCCCACCAAAATTGTGTTGCCTAAATATTGCATTCCTATGATTATTAATTATGAATGATAGAAACTTACACATGATCTATAAATTAGATTGTTATAGTGTGTCTTTTAATGGTATTGACTTTGAAGACAATTTGTAAAGTTTATTTGGTCCAAAATGCAGTATTCTTGATGCTAATAGGGGCCAAAAGTCTGAATATTCATCAGCACTCAACTTTCATTACATGGTCTGGTCTGCCACAATATTTTCTAAAATATTACTAAATATTGATGTTAGCATACTCACAAAAGTTTAGGAGATTTAAGAGTTTAAAAGCAATTTTAATGATTGATCAGTCATTATATTTATAATAACTGAAAGGCTGAACTAAGATTTGTGTCTATGTATCTGCTGTTAGAGTATGTTTGGTAGACTTAAAATAACTTTATTGTCACTTTGAATGTACACTAATTGGCATACATTAAAATAAAATTACGTTGCATACAGCTCTGAAAGGGTGTCCATCTCTCATACAAACATAAACATAACAAGATAAATAAATAAATACAAAATTATGCATGTACCACATATATTATATGACATGGAGAAATAACACAGTCTAGTTTATAGCAAGAGAAACATAGCAAGAGAAACAAATCTAGGAAGTTTACCAGATAAATAGCATAGGAACAAAGCTGTTACACAATCTGGAAATCCTGCTAGAAATTCTTCGAAACCTCCTCCCAGAGGGGAGGAACAGAAACAAACCGTGAAGTGGCTTTGTGGGGTCTCTAACAATGTTTTGGGCTCTAAGCACATAGTGTTTATAAGCAGTATCCTGAATGACAGGAAGTGAGTTTCCTATAATCTTCTCGGTGTCCTTACCACTCTCTGAATGGACTTTCTATTTCAGGCACTGTTGCCGCCAAACCAAATAGTGATGCAGTTTCTTTAAAACACTCTCAATTTGCCTCTGTAAAAAGTGGCCAGGATAGAAGGAAAAAGATGTGCTCTCCTCATCTGATGCAGGAAATACAGACTTTGGTTTGCATGCTTCACTAAGGATGACGTGTGGAAAGATCAATAATGGGTATGAAAGATGGATCCTTCTATTAGCTGACACCAGAGTTGTGATAGTCCCGTCTTCAGTTAAAAACCTGTTAAAAAGACCTTGAAATTTTATTCTGCTTTTTGAATTGTACTCCTTCTAAATATTAGTTGTATGGTATAGTACAAAGGTCTCCAATCCCCGGCCAGAGCCCAGTACTGGGCCATAGCCCATTCAGAACTGGGCTGCAGAAATGTCGTGCGAGTGCATGTGCAGCTCCATGTGTAATTAGCAATCAAGTGTGGGCAGTTAGGGTGTATGCCGGTTGCTTACACGAATGGAGCTGTGTGCTTGCCTACCATTCACATTGAACCATCCCAATTCATCTGCAAAACTGGAAAAAAACTACTGCTATAGCACACTCGTCTCATATATCCATGTTATAAAATTGTACAATTACCCTGATACATCATTTTCTTTATTTTACATATACCATGTTTGATTCTAAATATTTGATAGAAACATATTCATATTAAATTAGAAGATCCCGTAAAATCAACAATCCTTAAAACAGCCTAAACATATAGCCTATATAACTTGCTGTATGATTAAAATGATTTTTAAATTGTTACAAAAGGATTGTAACTGTTGACTTTCTATGGGCAGATATCCAAATTCAAATTTCACCTTTGCCCCCAAAGCTGCTCATATATGGATAACTTAAGTATGTCTAAATTACTTTTAAAAGAGGAAAAGACTTCAATAAAAGACAACACTACAGTGAAAAAGAAAGTTTACCCTCTTGAGGTCTGTGGTTTTACGTATCAGAATATAATAAAAATTAGCTGGTCCTTAGCAGTTCTCTAATATTCTAGAATCAAATGTGAGGCCATCTGTCTGACAGCTGAAGCTTGGCCAACATTGGGGCATGCAACAGAATAATTGTCAGAAACACACCAGCAAATCTGCAACAGAATGGCTGAAAAGGACAACAAGGTTCTGCATTGGCACCTTATCCCAATAGACATGTTGTAGTGGGGCCTCAAGAGAGTTGTGCATAAACAAATGCTCATAAACCTCAATGAATTGAAGCAATGTTATAAAGAAGAGTAGGCCAAAATTCCTCCACAATGATGTGATAACCGATGAAGTTCATACAGAAAACAATTACTTCAAGTTAGTGCTGGTAAAGATGGCTCTACAAGCTATTGAATCATGAGATGTACAGTAGAACCTCTAGTCACGAATGCTTCTGGTCACAATCAAATCGTGTTCTGACCAAAAAATTCACATTTTTTTCCCCACGGCTGATTTCCACTTCTGCATCATTTTTTTTTTTTGGTAAGTTCCAAATTTCCAAAATTAGGTTCAGGTTACGACCAAATCAAATTTGACCAAAGTTATGGAATGAATTATGGTCATGACCAGAGGTTCTACTGTACCTAATTTTTCACACATGGCTTATCCATGTGTGAAACACATGGCTTTTGGATTTCTTTTTGTAAAACAAATAATGACATGATCTAATAATATGCCATGTGTTGTGTATCTGAAGCTGTATTTACCTACTTTTAAGAACTGCAAAGAAACAGATTATTTTTACTATGTCCTGATATGTAAAACCACAGAACTCAAGAGGGTAAATTTTCTTTTTCACTGTAGTGTTGTCTTTTATTGAAGTCTTTTTCTCTTTTAAAAGTAATTTTTGATGTAATTTATCCATATATGAGCAGCTTTGGGGGCAAATTTGAATTTGGATATCTGACATAGAAAGTCAACAGCTACCACTCTTTTGTAACAATTTAAAAATCATTTTAATCATACAGCAGGTTATATAGGCCAGTGATGGCTAACCTTTTTGCCATTACATGCCAAAAGCGGGAGGAAAGTGGTGGGGTCACATGCACATTAGCCCACATCCATAATTCTATGCGCCCTGCCCCCGCGGTTCCCCCCGCTTTTGACACACAATGGCACGGTGGGACCGGTAGGCCTGTTTTTTGCTCTCCCCAGGCTCCAGAGCCTTTCTAGGAGCCTGGAGAGGGCAAAAACAGCCTTCCCCACATCCCCCAGAGACCTTCTGGAGGCCAGAAACAGTGTGTTTCCTGACTTCTAATGGGCCCAGAAGGCCCGAAAATCAGCTGGCTGGTGCACGCATGCGTGCTGGAGCTGAGCTCGCGTGCCCACTGCTATGGCTCCGCGTGCCACCTGTGGCACCCATGCCACAGGTTCGCTGTCACAGATATAGGCTATATGTATGTAGGCTGTTTTAAAGATTGTTGAATCTTCTAATTTAATTTTCTTGCTTTTTAGAAAAAAATATTTTTTTAGAAAAAATAAAACAACAGTAATAAACCAAAAATGATATGAAATGCTATATTAAAGTGACTCAGAACTTATTAAACCTCCTAGAGTGATATTGATCTGTCTGTTTATTTCATAGGGAAAGGGATACTATAATGCTGAAACTGAACACATTTTAACTAAAAGAGTGGATTATGAATATTTTCATCTCATTTTTAAGAAATTAATCTCAGATTAATTTCTTAAAATATTTTTATATTTATTGGTAATATTTATATCCTATTACTTTCCTACAGGCCCACAAGATAGTATCTATAATGCCCCTCTCTTCCAGACTTACCTAACAACAATTCTATGAGATTGGTTGGGCTGAGAGAGAGGCTGGCCCACTTTTGCTCACTGAGATGAATTTCTACCTGATTAAATCTGTTTCTGATCCAACATATTAATTGCCATACCACACAAGATGAAGCCTAAGAAAAATAGCCTACACTCAGAAAGAGCAATCTCTTGTTCTACTTGCATTAGTAATTAGGTCCTGAATCACAAACATTTTTTTTGTTTACTGTATCAGGGCTGCACATTGAACCAATAGGGTATTGTGATTAAAATTAATATTTGAAATATCACAGAGTAGAAACAAATAATATTTTGGAGCAATCAAAATATATTCAAATGTTTACTCCGGTTGTCATGGGTTATATTAGATTAAAAAAAAGATTTACCTCATCTGGCTATAATGTTTTCCAAAATGTGATGTAATTTTAAGCAAGTCAGTTTTCAGGACCTTTTCCCCATTTCAATTTTGGATCATCTTTCAAAATTGGTTCTGAGAAATGAAGTCTCTTGAGGCAAGGCTAAGCTTATTAATATTATTTCTTTTAGAAAATAGGAAACAGACTTGCTTAATGTACTGGAAATAACTTGGGAAGGGTGTGCCCTCACATATTATGAGAAAGCTAGATAATATAAAGTTAATGAAATCTCAACTTTTAACATAAGGCTCTTGAAATTATTCTGTTATAAAACGAGTACTTTCATTCTTCTTGACATTTGGAAATGAGGCCTTTGAGAAATAAATTTCCTTTACAGAAACATTGTCAACAAGAAGTACTTCTATTTTGTGTGTAAGTGTGTATAGGCTTTCAGCCAATGGTTCCATCTGTGTCTATGAGGATGGAATGTTCATTCATGCAGCTGAAATTCAGCTAAAAATTGTGTTGGAAAGCAGTTTGTACAGTTTGCTCCTTGTGTGTCCTCTACAATGAGAATGTAATGCTTTTTAGACTTCCTGCAGATCAGAAAATTGATAGTACACAGAAAGTTTTCCCTCCTTGTGCTTCAGTATAAATGCTCATATTAGTCACTGCCTGTGTTTGACTAAAGTATAGCAACAGTGACTCAGGTAATGTCAGTAGATTCCAAGACTCCTAGATAGCAGATGCCTGCTTTAAAAAGCTCTTTTTGTTGAAGGCCAGTTGGCAGAACAAATCTTGGATGATGTAGCTTACAATATATTAACTCCTTTGTTAACCCTGTGAATAATTTCATCTATTTTTTTTTAAAAAAATCCATTAGGTCACCAAAATCAAACATAAACTTAACAAAATGTCAAAATAATCAAAATTACATGACAGATTATTCTTCTGTTGCTTGCCCAGTTTCTGTAGTTACTAGATCAATTTCATTTGTTAAAATGAAATTTTATGTATTTGCTGCTGCTAATACTTACAATTGTTTGATGGAATTTTTATATTATATTACTTTTAAATGACGTTGAGGTTATGCATTCAGTCATGTCCAACTCTTGGTGATTCTATGGCCCAGGTGCAATTGCCAATTTGTACCTGGGGAGGAAAACAAGAAAGCAAGAATTCTGCCTCTGCCTATCAGAATCAGCGGTGTCTTCACTCCCACTCAGATTTTGATAACGAGTAGCACAGATCTTTTTATCCATTTAAAACAAACCCTATCACCCTACACGCATTTAACTGGAGTGAGTGAGGTGGGGGATGTTTTTCATAGAGACAGAAGAGAGACTTGGCACCAAAGGCTCCACTCCCGAAACGCCCCTGTCTTCCTACCTATAACCATAGGCATTGAAAGCCTGGCTTTCTCACAGCAAGTCCCCATAGAGACGCAGCACTTCAGTCCTCCTGCACACTGCCATCTTGTAAATACAGTGCCGGGCTTCCCAGAAAGTTCCTGTGCCTTTGCTGCCTCAGTTGGAGCCTGATTCCACAAGTGGAATGGAACTGGCCAAAAACTGCCATTCTAGGTGATGGGGATTTCCAAAAAAGAGCAACACATTTTCGGTCTCTGCACGCTGGGATATTGGTGGCATTGGGAGATAGGGTGCCACTTGGAACCGGCCAACAACCGCCATCCTCATGTTTTCATGAGGGCATGCGGCTCTGCAAATTGCATCGAGGAGGAAAATGCCCAAAAACGCAATGCATGGAGACGATGCTCTTTTTCCTTCTTTGGAAGGAAAGGCTTTCTTCTTCGGCCTGGATTACCTTTCTATTTTCTATTTTGTAGGAAGCCTGGCTTTCTTTCCCAGTTACTCAGAGCCTTTGGTTTAAGGTGGCACTGCTTTACGCCACCCTTCTCCTCCTCTTGCGAGCGAAAGATGCCTCAGAGACTTGGTTGGGAAAGAGAGCGTCAATTATTGAGAAGTTATTTTCCAGAAAACATAATGGGGTGCTCCTACAATCTGTAGGGACTACTTGCTTTCCCTGAAGAGACCCCTTGCATGCTCTGGGGGGAGGGTCAGGGCACAGCTTGAGGAACGAATCTCTTTGGGATGGTCTAGGGGGAATCTGCTTGGCAGCTTTGGTAAACGAGGTGGGCCCCATGGCTTATAGCTGGTTCCCCCTCTGGCCGCCTAGCGGACAGCTCAGGGGAGACAGTGGCCACAATGACTTCACTCCCCAGCAATGTGAGGAGCCATAGCCTAACACCTCTTCACGCCCGGGAGGTTAACCAAGCAGGAGCCCCAAAAGTGAAACTACCCAAAAAGGATCAGCGCCACTTCTTCCAGGATCATTTATCAACAAGTCAGAAAAGCACAGTGCAGTTCAGTTTAAGAGAGCAAGAGGGGAAAAATCCTTGGGCACATTGAGAAGACACACACTCCTGTTGCTGGAAAAAGGGGGAAAGGGCTGCTTCTCCTGCAGTCCCCACCCCTCCGTCCTTGTGCCTTCCCTTGTTCCTACACTCCCTCCTCAGCCACTTTCTCCTGGGAGAGAGCACACTGATCATTTTCTGGTAACCAAAAGGCCAAGCGGCTGTGGGGAGCTGAGACATTTTTCCTTCACGCTGTCCCCCCAGCTGCTCAGTGCAGTTTGGTTTAAGAGAGCGGGGGGGGGGGGAACCAACCTCAACTGTGGATGGAGCCCCTCTGAGCACAAAGCCCATTTTGGTGGAAAAAGTGGCTGAGGAGGGAGGAGTGCAGGTATAAGGGAAGGTGCAAGGACGGAGCGGGGGGACTTTTGGAGAAGCAGCCCTTCTCCCCTTCTTCCAGCAACAGGAATGTGTGTCTTCTCAATGTGCCCAGAATTTTCTTCTTCCCCTTTAGCCACCGAGAGATCTGAGTCCTCCCAGGGTCTGTCTGGAAGTGGCTCCAGCACTGAGTCCTCCCAGGGTCTCTCTGGAAGTGGCTCCAGCTGCCTTCACAACTTGTGCGAGGACTGGAGATCCCCACTTCCTACATCAGCAGACTTCTCCTTAACCTCGCAAGATTTCTGCCCCCATGGCTGCTGCGCAGCATAGGGTGATGGTGGTGGTCCATGCAGACCACCTGAAGGCTTCGGGTGTGCTGAGTAGGCTTGCATCTTCAAGGAACTGGTGGCTTGCTGGGCGCTGCGCAGGAGGCGTAAGGCAAAAAACACTGTTGCTGCTATCTCTATTGCCTGGAACCACCCGAAAATGTGATGCTCTTTTTTTGCCTCTGCACACTCCGTTTTTGGAAACGGGGAGGCAGCAGAGATCTCCAGGCAGCGGAGATTGCAGCAACAGTGTTTTTGGGTGGCAGCGCCTTGCCTTACCTGCCTTGCCTGCCCCCTGTGCAGCACCCGCTTTGCCAACCAAATCCCGATCTCTGCACTTCTCTGGGCCACTTGCGGAATCAGGCTCTGACTGAGGCAGTAGAGGCGCAGGAGCTTGCCAGGAAGCCTGGGACCGTGTTTCTGAGATGACATCGTCCAGGATGACTGAAGTGCTGCATCTCTATGGGGCCTTGCTGTGAGAAAGCCAGGCTTTCAATGCCTACAGCTATAGGTAGGAAATGGGGGTGTCTCAGGAGTAGAGCCTTCAGTGCCAAGTCCCTCTTCTGCCCTCATGAAAATCCCCCACCCCGCCCTACCCTACCCACTGCGTGTAGATTGATAGGATTTGTTTTAAACAGATAAAAAGATCTGTGCTACTCGTTATCAAAATCTGAGTGGAAGTGTGGATGCCGCTGATCCTGATGCTGGTAGGTAGAGGCAGAATTTTTTTTTCTTGCTTTCCTCCTGAAAAATTAAGGTGTGCTTTATAGTCCAGTGCATCTTATAGTCCAAAAAATACGGTATGTGGAAAGATCATCAGTATTTCTTCCAGATTATTGTCTGACTAGACCACTTCATTTCTGTTCAGTATTAAAAATGATGCTCTCAGAAAATCTTCTAAAGTACTATAAATTGAGTAAAGTGACAAAATCATTTAAAAAAATTGTAAGGAATGGAGTGATAGAAAGTAATTTTAGAAAGTATCCTGCTTAGGCAGGAAAACTTTTTATTAAAAAATAACTAAAGATGAGGTTGGAGGATTTTAACATTAAAAATGGTCTTCAGCTCATTGTACAGGTGAAACTCGAAAAATTAGAATATTGTGCAAAAGTTCATTTATTTCAGTAATGCAACTTAAAAGGTGAAACTAATATATGAGATAGACTCATTACATACAAAGCAAGATAGTTCAAGCCTTGATGTGTCATAATTTTAATGATTATGGCTTACAGCGCATGAGAACCCCAAATTCACAATCTCAGAAAATTAGAATATTACATGAAATCAATAAAACAAGGATTGTACATAGAACAATATTGGACCTCTGAAAAGTATAAGCATGCTTATGAACTCAGTACTTGGTTTGGGCCCCTTTTGCATCAATTACTGCCTCAATGCAGTGTGGCATGGATGCTATCAGCCTGGGACATTGCTGAGGTGTTATGGAAGACCAGGATGCTTCAATATTGGCCTTCAGCTCTTCTGCATTGTTCGGTCTCATGTCTCTCATCTTTCTCTTGGCAATGATCCATAGATTATCTATGGGGTTCAGGTCAGGTGAGTTTGCTGGCCAGTCAAGCACAGTAATCCCATGGTCATTGAACCAGATTTTGGCAGTGTGGGCAGGTGCCAAGTCCTTCTGGAAAATGAAGTCCGCATCCCCATATAGCTCGTCTGCGGAAGGAAGCATGAAGTGCTCTAAAATATCCTGGTAGACGGCTGCATTGACCCTAGAATTAATGAAGCACAGTGGACCAACATCAGCAGATGACCTGGCTCCCCAAATCAACACAGACTGTGGAAACTTCACACTGGACTCCAAACATCTTGCAGTGTGTGCCTCTCCATTCTTCCTCCAGACTCTGGGTCCTTGGTTTCCAAATGAGATGCAAAAGTTGCTCTCATCAGAAAAGAGGACTTGGACCACTGAGCAACAGACTAGTTCTTTCTGTCTTTAGCCCAGGTAAGATGCTTCTGATGTTGTTTGTTGTTCAGGAGCGGCTTGACAAAAGGAATACGGCATTTGAAGCCCATATCCAGGATCCGTCTGTGTGCGGTGGCTCTTGATGCACTGACTCCAGCCTCAGTCCATTCCTTGTGAAAGTCCCCAACACTTTTGAATGGCCTTTTCCTGACAATCCCCTCCAGGCTGCAGTCATCCCTGCTGTTTGTGCACCTTTTTCTTCCACACTTTTCCCTTCTACATAACTTTCTATTAATGTGCTTTGATTCAGCACTTTGGGAACATCCAACTTCTTTTGCAATTACCTTTTGAGGCTTTCCCTCCTTATGGAGGGTGTCCTGACTGCACAACTGTCAGGTCAGCAATCTTTCCCATGATTGTGATTCCTACTGAACCAGACTGAGAGACCATTTAAAGGCTTGGGAACCCTTTGCAGGTGTTATGGCTTAATTAGCTGATTAGACACTTTGAGCCTAGAATATTGAACCTTTTCACAATATTCTAATTTTCTGAGATTGTGAATTTGGAGTTTTCATGAGCTGTAAGCCATAATCATCAAAATTATGACAAATCAAGGCTTGAACTATCTCGCTTTGCATGTAATGAGTATCTCATATATTAATTTCACCTTTTAAATTGCATTACTGAAATAAATGAACTTTTGCACGCTATTCTAATTTTTTACGTTTCACCTGTAGTTTTGTATGACATATTCACAAATACTTGCTCCCCACTGAAACAAGGTCCAATTCTATTTATGTCCACTTAAACAGTTAGCAGAACTACAATTAGATCAATGATTTAAAGTGTGTTATTGACTTTGGAATATTGGACTGAGTATCTGATTTTGTGAGTAATAATACATAAATTTTTTTTTCACTTATAATGTGATATGTGCTACAATTAGAAGTTAGAAGTTTTCAGATAATAGTATTTTATTAACTTTTAATTATAAAAAACTAAAGGGTTAATCCTGATGTTTCCTAGGTTTGTGGTTTCATTTAATATAATGAAAAATTGGGAAGGAGAAAAGTATATAAGTTTGCGTATAAAAGTCAGAATGGTTTATTAGACATGGGGTTATCAGTTTTCCAATGTTTATTTTTTTGGAAGCCATTTTTTTCATTCTAAATAATCTTGCTGTCATTAATGCATACATACTTAAGTCAGGATTATTTTATATAGATAATTCTTGATTTACAACCATTGATTTAGTGATCATTCAAAGTCACAACGGCACTAAAAAACGTACGATCATTGCAACTTCCACATGGCCCCATGATCAAAATTGCTCTGCAGTTGTTTCATATTTATGTTGGTTTCAGTGTTCAGGTCATTTGATTACCTTTTATAACCTTCTGACAAGCCTCAAAGTCATTGAGAATGGTAGATTCACTTAACAATCATGTTATTAATATAACAATTTCAGTGATTCACTTTACAACTAGGCAACAAAGGATGTAAAATGGGGCGAAACTCACTTAACAAATATCTCATTTAGCAACAGAAATTTGGAGCTCAATAGTGGTTTTAAATTGGGGACTACCTGTAAAGAATTATGGAATGCAGGAGTATACTTTCTTACCCTGCCATAAAAGTATTTTAGCAAATTAAACATTAAAAAACATTTTGTCTTCTTTTTTAGATATGCGTCACAAAGATGTCCACACGGAATTGCCAAGGAATGGATTCTGTGATCAAACCCTTGGACACAATTCCAGAAGACAAAAAAGTCAGAGTTCAGAGGACACAAAGCACTTTTGACCCATTTGAGAAGCCAAATAATCAAGTAAAAAGGGTGCATTCAGAGAACAACGCCTGCATTAACTTCAAATCTTCATCAGCTGAGAAGGAATCTCCTAAAATCAGACGGCATTCCAGTCCTAGTTCTGTGAGTCCAGACATGCTGTATTTATCGTTTTCAAATTCTTCAAACAAGTTTTAGATATTTGGTATTTTAATAGCAGTGTTGCTTAATACAAATGATCCTGTGAAAGTATGTCTATTTTTAAAAGTCAGTGTTTTCTCATATTAAAAACCAATATTAAAATAAAATAGTTTTAATTTTTTAAATTAATAGTTCAAGGTCAATGAACACTTTATTACAGAGTTTTCTGCAGCTTATATTAATATTAATTAAAGCTATAACAGTAAAATGGTGCTTAATATTTGAGCTATATGGGAATAGGTTTACTTTTGATAAATCATGTATATTTCTTTTGATAAATTCTACTTCACTATTACAACAATCACAAAGCTAAGGGATACCAATATGAAAGTAAAAAAATGGGAATGAACCAATATGTTATGAGTATTACGTCAACCTGTAACAGGTTATGTCTAAATAGGCAATGTCTTCATTAGAGGCTGTGAAGGAGGGCATTATTTTGAGAAAAATGGAAATTATGTATTTGAAAGTACTTTTTGTTTGCTTGGTTAACTGTCCTGTTATATCAAAAGATCTTATGTGGATCAATTTTGAATAGATTTGCATACCTGGTGCAAAAGTAGCAAAACAGATAGTGCTGAGTACTAAAATAGTACAGTTGTATGTTCTCTAGATGCAAATTTAGATAACAGAATAACAGAGTTGGAAGGGACCTTGGAGGTCTTTTAGCCCAACCCCCTGCTGAAACAGAAGGCCCTATACCAGTGATGGCTAACATTTTTGCCATCGTGTGCCAGGATAGGGGTGAGGTGGGGGAGGGTCGCACGTGCACATGTCCACGCGTATGCGTGCGCAATTCCCTCCTCCCCCCGCTCCTGGTACATGATGGCCTGGTAGGCCCGTTTTTCTTTCTTACCTGGTTACAGATCATCTCTAATTATCTGGAAAGGGCGAAAACAGCCTTTCTCATTTCTTTGAAGGCCCTACAGAGGTTGGTGGGACAGGAAGTGATATTTTTTGCTGTCCCCAACCTCCAGATTCTCTCTAGGAGTCTCCTAGACTTGGGAAATGGGCCCTTTCAGCCTCCGTAGAGCCTCCAGGGGAGTGGGAAAGGCTGTTTTAGCCCTTCCTAGATAGAGAGGATCTGGAACCAGGTAAGAAAGAAAAACGGGCCTTCCCCACTCACCCCCCTGCTCTCCAGAGGCAGGAAACAGCCTGTTTCCCTACTTCTGGTGGGCCCAGAAGACCCAAAAATCAGCTGGCCGGCGCGCACATGCGCCCCAGAGCTGAGCTGGCATGCCCACTAATATGGCTCCGCGTGCCACAGGTTCGCCATCTCGGCCCTATACTATTCCAGAGAAATAGCTGTCCAGTCTCTTCTTAAAAGCTTCCAGTGATGGAACACTCAAAACTTCCTAAGGCAAGCCATTCTATTGGTTAATTGTTCTCACTATTACAAAAATTTTCCTGGTTCTAGGTTGCTTGGTTATTTTTTATCCATTCTTTCTTGTCTTCCCTTCAGTTATTGGGGGTTTATCCAATAGATCAGACTGTCACTTTAAGGGAGAGGAGAACCCTCCGACCTGAGTTTGAAACTCAACCACTGTTAATCTTCTGTTACAAAGAACTGAGGTTCCAAGAGATGAAGACAAGGCCATTAGAGTGTCTGATACTCCCTCCTGATGTGGCTTATCCTGAGCAACTTCCTGAAGCAACAGTTCCTGGAAGGGATTGCCTCCTTTCCCTCCAGGCGGGTTAGCATCCAAAAAAAGCTCAGGCCTTCTGGATCTGGTGCTCAAAAGGAAAAAGGCTTCTCTATTCCTTGCCCAGACTCTGCTTCCCAAGAGATGCATGCAGGAAAAGATATGCTTTCCTTGCAGCCCAGCCAGCCATGCTTCTTTCCTTTCTGGCCTTGCATGTGGATCCCCCTTCTCGCAATGGTCCCAGCCAGGACTTTTAGATTTCTGGATATAAGTTTGAAATTTTTTAACAATGCATCTTTTGTACTCCACTTTGAAATGAGAAACACTGGGGTTTAATTATGATTAGCTATTAGCCAGTGTTTTTTTCCCCAGTGCATTGGGGAAGGCCATATGAGAGGTCCTGGCTTATGCTATTTCATCACTGATCGTTAGATGATGATCTTCTAATTCAAAATGTGTCACTTTTATCATCCATGTGGAAAAATCAAACTTGCTCTCTCTTTTTAAAAGAAATATTAAAAAACTGTCTTTTTTTCTTGTTCCCAGGTTTATAACTATATTATGCAAAACTTTATGATTTGGATCACGTCTAAGCCTAATTAAATCTGGATTTGGTGCAGTAGTAATTAACTTTACTTATATTTACTGTTGTCAGGAAAAAAATGTATTGGATATAAGTTTGTACAAAGCAAATTAAAAACCCACATTTTTTTCATTCACAACATGTCTTCAGTGATATATATGTGTGCAATAGTAGGTAATTTCACAGATTAAACTAAGAATAGCCTCTCTGGCTTTAATGATTTGGTTCTTGCTGTGCAGGGTACGGGATTTGTAATTACCTTTATTGCTTGATTGAATACTCTTATGGATGCGTACATTTGCCAAGAAAATTAGTTGGAAGCCTTATTTACTAGTTATATGTAAATGAGCTGTTTTTCTTAGATTTAGATATTTTGATTCTTTCAACTTTCAGTTGCTGATTGTGTACTATGGTGGATGATGGAAATGAAATTTTTCTTAGTCTGATAGAAAAATATGTAAGGCAAAATAGCTCTGAGATAAATGAATCCTACCACTTTTGGATCCAAAGAGGAGAAATTTTCTCTCTCTGAACCTCCTGAAATATATCACATGAATGGAGGAAGCAGAGTGCACCATTATTTTCAAGGAAGCTCCTTTCTTTCATTAGGAAATAACCTTTTATGAAGCTCTTATTTCTTCAAATTAGAATTTCCAATACTCTCACTCCTCCTCATTAAACAACCCTTTGCTAGTAATGTCTTTTTTCTGAGCTAATAGCACATTTTCTAAAGTGAACGGAATATAGGTAGTTGCTTCAAGGCCCATTTTTCAATGATGCCAAGTTACACTCAGTGCTGGGATTTAAGCAATTTAATAACTGGTTCTCTGCCCTAATAATTTCTTCCAACTACCAGTTTGCCAAACTGTTCAGAAAATTAACAACCGGTTCTTCCGAAGTGGTGCAAACTGGCTGAATTCCATCACTGGTTACACTGTACCCACTCGGTGGTGTTTGAAATAAATACATCACCTCATACCAAAACAAAATGGATGGGTCTTTCTTTCCTCTCCCCCTCTTTTAAACATTAAAAATGTTGTCAGTAAAAGAACCATTTAATGTTAAAATTGGGAAATAATCATTCTAAATAATTGAAAAAGGTAAAGAACTGGTTAGAATTCTTGTGTTGTACTTGTAAATTTTTCTATTGTATATTTTGTGAATTCCTCCTCTCCCATTGAAAAGGGTCCTTGAATGTCTTGTTTGCTGAGCATATTCATCTATACGTGTCTCTGAAACACTAAAAATTATCCCATGGACTTTCTGAGATTATTATTTATTTTATTGTCATATTTATATGCTGCCCTTCTCCGAGGGACTTGGGGCGGCTCACAGAATAACAGTCCAACAATAAATAGCATTAAAATGTTAAAATCCAATTTAAAACCCCAAATCCCAGTTAAAATACACAGCAAAGGGAATTTGCTGAAAAAGCTATGTCTTTAAGTCGGCGCGGAAGGTGCAGAAGTAGGGGGCTGTCCGGTAAATTATTCCAGAGGGTCGGTGCAACCACAGAGAATGCCCTCATCCTGGGAGCCGCCAGCCGACAATGGAACTCAGAGGAGGGGAGTCCTATGTGAGCACACTGGGTGGTGGGAGGCCGGTAGGAAGTGATCCTGCAAGTACCCCAGGCCCATGCCATGAAGGGCTTTATAGGTGAGCACTAGCACCTTGAAGCAGATCCGGAGGACCACCGGCAACCAGTGCAGCTCGCACAACAATGGTGTTATATGGGAATAACGGGAAGCACCCGTAACTAACCGTGCGGCCGCATTCTGGACCAGTTGGAGCCTCCGGGTGCACCACAAGGGCAGCACCGTGTAGAACGCATTGCAGTAATCCAACCAAGAAATAATGAGAGAATGAGTGACCGTACAGAGGGCATCCTTATCTAGGAAAGGGCGCAACTGGCGCACCAGGTGAACCTGTGCAAAAGCCCCCCTTGTCACGGCCATCAGATGGTTCACCAAGGACAGCCATGAATTAAGGAGTACGCCAAGATTATGAACCCTTTCCGAGGGAGCGAGATACTCCCCTCCCATCAGAAGCGATAGGGAAGCTAGATCATGAGATGCCAGCATCCACAGCCACTCTGTCTTGGAGGGGTTGAGTCTGAGCTTGTTCCTACCCATCCAGACTGCACTGCCTCTAGGTACTTAGACATCACAGAAAGGGCATCCCTAGGTTGATCCGGGGTGGAGATGTAAAGTTGGGTATCATCAGCATACTCACCCTGAAACTATGAATGATCTCACCCAGCGGCTTCATGTAGATGTTAAAGAGCAGGGGGGAGAGAACCGACCCCTGCGGCCCCCCACAAGTGAGGGGCCTTGGGGAGGATCTCTGACCCCCTGCCCAGATGAACCGCATACAGCCCGAGAGGTAGGAGGAGAACCACTGAAAGACAGTGCCCCCCCACCCCTAACCCCCAGAGTCGTCACAGTAAGATACCATGTTCGACGGTATCAAAAGCTGCCCCCCAACCCAGAAAAATGCATCACAATGGCATTTTTTAAATGGGGGACACAGTTAATCCTTACAATACGGGAGTTACCTTTCATCTTCAGGAAAAGAAATTGACCCTTCTAATTCAAATCTAGAATTGTCAATCTCCCTTTTCTGCTGTATAACAGATTGGTCATCTAGCCATTTGAATCAGATAATTGAAAAAAACAGCACAGAAATCTGTATGAGTTTAGAGAAGCTAGATAAGATCATCCTTTGATTGCCAGCTTGACAAAACTTCTGTTCTCTGGATTATCAACTGAAGTCCTAAATACTAATTATGCTTCCAGGAGAAAATGGCTGACTGAAGATAGTTCTAAGTGTAGCTGACAATTGACAGCCTTTACAAGGGAGCTGAAAAGTAGATAGCCCATATTTTCTCTGAATTAAAGAGAATAACTGGAGATTGTTCAAGTTTCTCCTTTACATGACAAAGCGATTGTAAGGCAGCAATTTTGGGTGATGGGTAGAAATCAGGAAGACGGAGGAATTCACTATTTTGCTCTAACTGCACATTGTATCTCTTTGTAGCCACTAAGTTGTGTGTTTCCTTACTAACAATTTTTGGAATTTGCATATTAATGGATTTAACATCTTCAGAATGACAAGATTAGAAACCCTGAGTGAATGTTTTTAATCTTCAATATAAGAATATGAAAATTTATTTTTACAACTTCTAAGCCTGTGATGGCGAACCTATGACGCGGGTGCCACAGGTGGCACATGGAGCCATATCGGTGGGCACGTGAGCTCAGCTCTGACATGCATGCTTGCGCCAGCCAGCTGATTTTCGGGCCTTCTGAGCCCACCAAAAGTCAGGAAGCACACTGTTTCCAGCCTCCGGAGGGCCTCTGGGGAGAGTGGGGAAGGCTGTTTTTCCACCACCCCCAGGCTCCAGAGAAAGGCTCTGGAGCCTGGGGAGAGCAAAAAACGGGCCTACTGGGCCCACCCTGCCATCACGTGCCAAAAGTGGAGTGAGCATGGGGGGCGGGGTGCATAGAATTATGGATATGGGCACATGGGTGTGTGACCCCACCGCATTCCCCCCACTTTTGGCATGAGATGGCAAAAAGATTAGCCATCACTGTCCTAGACCAACGGCCCCCAATTTTTTGAGCACCAGGAACCAATTCTCTGGAAAAAGATTTTCCAGAGACCTGAGAGTGAGTGGTTTTGTGTGCTGTCTGCACCCCATGAATGGGGCTTTGCTTTTTTGCGTGGCATGATTGCTAGCATGCCGTAGACTGGTACTGGTACACAGACTAGGGGTTGTGGACCTCTGTCCTAGACCTATAGTGATAGGAAATGTAGAAGCAAAGGGAGGAGGATGACACTGGCAACAAGGTGAATGGATTTAATTATAGTAGACATAGATGCACAGTTAGAAAATCTAAAGGATTAAAGTTGGAGGTAAGTGGGCATGGAGAAAATCTCTGTAGTCACTAAATCGATTTTTACTTGATAGCACATAATGATAACAGAATTTAATTGCTATTCAAATCCATTTCAATTTGTTGATATCTAAGCAACCTTATGTAGTTGATTTCCTTCATTTTTCATTATATGGAGCTTTCCTATGTTCATGCTATTAACATTCCCTGTTACCAATGTAATTCTGTCTTTGCTTCAGATTACCTTTTTCTTCATGGCAATATTTATTTATTGATTGATTTGATTTATATGCTGCCCTTCTCCGGAGACTCAGGCAGCCTTACAATGAGTTAAGCAATAGCCTTCATATTTTTGTATATACCTTAGTAGGGCTTTCAACCCCCCCCCCCGAGGTGTTCTTTTTTATACAGTCAGTTTATTGCCCCTACAAACCAGGTCCTCATTTTACCTACCTCGGAAGGATGAAAGGCTGAGTCAACCTTGAGCCTGGTGAGATTTGAACTTGCAGTAATTGCAGGCAGCTGGTGTTACTTAACAGCACTGCTGCACCACCAAGGCTCTACCAGATGTTCTACCAGCAACCAGATATCCTAAAAGCTTTAATTTAGTCATGCCATAGACAATATCTGTAATGTGAAAGAGTGAAGGGTCTTTCTCAGCAACATGTTGAATGTCATCCAGCCTCCTATCATAATCAATTGCCTATCAGTGAAGAGGTTTGTTTGTTTTCTAAAATACAGAAATGTATTTATGTATAAATGCATAGTAAAGAAATGTACTATTGTCCTCTCCCATAACAGAATACCTTTCCTGATGTTACTAAAATGATCACCCACTTCAAGCACCTTTCTATATCACTGCTGCCAAATATACGTTTCTGTTTTGTTTTAGCTGGGCAGCTGGGATGATCATCATATCTTGATGATCATATCTTGACTACATATGTACATGGAATTACCCAATGTTCACCTCAGAACAAGATAGTCACGGAAGACTACCAAATCAAGACATACACATTCCATGTCTCTATTCTATAGGCACCATGTTTCACCAGTATAAAATAAAATAATTCCTATATCCTAAAATAGACATTGCCTAAGTTATTTTTCCAATCTTCCTAACTAAAGAAAAACAATTAAATATAAAACCGGAGTAAACAGTATAAAATTAGAACCAAATAAACTAATTATATGGGGAAATGTTTCTTATAATATACTTTTTTAGACAAATCTAGGAAGATTTCAAAAAATCCAAAAAGAATCACACACAAAATAATAATGTATACCATTGCATTCCTTATCGAATAAATTAATGTTACAATTTCTCTGCAATCCATTTAGATCGGGGTGCCAAATTTTCATCACGGTGTAGTCACGTGACATATTGGGACTCTTTCCGTGCTAAACTGGGTAGGGGCAGGGCCAGCATATGACGCATCTGGCCCACAGGCCACAAGTTTGACACCCCAGATTTAGATGATTAATAGACCTTATTACAAATTTCTTAGCATCTTAAATCCAATAAAATCATTCCAATTATTCTCTGGGATTCTCATTTTTATTCTTTGATTTTTAAAATCTCATCCAATGTACCTAGCAACAGTTTTTTATTCAAAATATTTATATTCTCCTTATGTAAATTTTCCTGCGTATCTTGTTCTGAAAACTTCATTTGGTAACAGACTGTTCTTCAGGCGAAACCAAAAAAATTATTTCTTGAAGCAGATATCAACACAATTCTTCAAAGATGTCTTAAAACACCAATTATTTGACTGAAAACTCTATTTTGTTTTCCACAAGTTTACATTTATTTTTATTGAAAAGTAATTTCAAAATCTTAATATTCAAAGTCCAAAACTCAATTTTTTTAAACCCTAGAACATTTGATAGCCAAAACCTTTTCTTCCTTTTTGCTATTTATTTTAAGTGTTTAGAACAGTGATGGCTAACCTTTTTGCCATCACATGCCAAAAGTGGGGGGAATGTGTGTGTGGGGGTTTGCACATGGGTGTGCCCACACCCATAATTCAATGCACCCTGCCCACCCACGCATGTGCATGCGACCCCCCCACCCCACAATGGCGCAGTGGGACTGGAAGGTGCATTTTTCGCTCTCCCCAGGCTCCAGAGGCTTTCTAGGAGCCTGTGGAGGGTGAAAACTGCATTTCCCACCCTCGGATGCCAGAAACAGCCCATTTGCTGACTTCTGGTGGGACCTTTTGTTCTCTTTCTAGGAGCCTGGGGAGGGTGAAAATGGCCTTCCCCACACACCCCTAGAGGCTGGAAATGGGCCGTTTGCCAACTTCTGGTTCCACCTAGAAAGCCTCTGGAGCCTGGGGAGAGCAAAAATTAGGCCTCCCCCCCCCGAATTCCTCTGGAGACAGAAAATAGCCTGTTTCCCGACTTCCGGTGAGCCCAGAAGCTCCGAAAATCAGCTGGCCTGCGTGCACATGCACACTGGACCTGAGGTAGGACAGCGCTCGCATGCCTACTGATATGGCCATAGGTTCGCCATCACGGATCTATAGCATGAGGTTATACATTGAGTTACATTTCAGTACATTTGATGAACTATAGGCAACTACATTAAATAAGGAAGTATGTTTATATCAGTGAGATTTTATTCCATTACTAATTTTATAATTATATATATAGGTATGGTGAGTGTAAAATGAAAATAAGTAAAAAGATAATTCAGTTACTTTCCTTATAGGGACTCCTTAAAATTTTTGATTTCCTGAGTACAAGATACTATGTTTCATTTATTTTGGTGGCATTGTCTAATACGGAAAAGATTTAGTTGTTCCGTGAATTAAGCCTTTTAGAATTCCAAATTCAGATGATACAGGGTTACTGATCAAATAATTTACCATCCGGAGTGTTGAATGATCAAGCATTAAATATCTCTGGTATAATCTTATTAGATTCAGTAATAATATTTGGCCTTCATGGTTGGTTGGATACTTGCTAGAGGTTACAGTTATGAGTGCATAAAAATTGATATACTTTTTCTTTTTTAATGTCTTGCAGCCAACAAGTCCCAAATTTGGAAAAGCCGATTCTTATGAAAAACTGGAAAAACTGGGTGAAGGTTCATATGCTACAGTGTACAAAGGGAAAAGCAAGTAAGTATATTTGTAACATTCACATGTTTTTGTCAATTTTTTTTAGAAAATAATTTTAATGTAGATAATAAACATTTTAATAAAAATATTAATAATTGTGTGACTCAGAGGCAGCACTGTATTAGAGTAAAATTTCATATTGCAAATTGGGTATTCTGAATCGGCTTAAATCTAGGGTCAGTGATAGTTGGCACAATTATTTTCAGTATTTTGCATCTATGCCTCCAAATTCTCCTCTTTTGTCTTCTTTGGCCATAGACTATATGTATCCTTGTTCTTTTTTAGTCAGTAGGTTTCAATGTTTCAGTAGGTTTCAATATTTCAATGAAAATGTTTCTTGTAGTACAGTCTATGTTCTGTTAAATTTTATTTTTCTATCTGCAGAACATGTTAATTTAACTAATTAAGCAAATTGATTTTGTTGACAATTTTAAGTTGGCAAATCATCACTAAATGGACAAAAATGGTTTGCTTCAATTAAATATACTACTATGTATGTTTCTAGGCTCAGAACAACCTAATATCAAAATCTTACGTATATACATTCTAAAAATGCATAACTGGTTGAAATTATAATTTTAATGTATCTAATAACTTGGAGATGCTTCTTAGATTAAAAAATGTTTAAAAGTTGTTTGTTTTAGTAAGCTAAAGTGAAGTTCCTGTGTACAGTGCCAGCGACTTGGTTGTGCCTTTCCTTGTATGCTGTTCCTGACTTTTCTTGAACTGTCTCTGAGACCTCTCTATGCAGTCGGTACCATGGGTCCTGCTAGTATGAACCCTTACTTCTATGGATTTGGTGCTTAGTGCTTGTTCTTGGCCTCCTATTAGCCATTGATATGATTTCCCAATGTCTGGTACCTCAGCTATCTGTTGATGGTACATCCCATCTTGCCATGCCACTGCTTCTTCTTGATCTTCTTCCCATGTCTGTTGATTCCACAGACATTCTCCCAGACCTGGTGGCCACCTGGGAGAGTACGACCACTAGGGCTTTGGACTGCGTCGTGCCTTTGCGGCCTCTGACACGATGCCGATCTCAATTGGCTCCTTGGTTCTCTGAGGAGCTGAGAGAGATGAAGCATCGGAAAAGACGCCTAGAGAGCATCTGGAGGACTAGTCAGTCCGATTCTGACCGAACACTGGTGAGGTCTTATATCAAGACCTACCTAGTGGCGATAAAAGTGGCAAAATCTAACTATTTTTTCGCTCTTATCGCATCTGCAGAGAACCGCTCAGCCGCTCTGTTTAGGGTGACCCATGCCCTTTTTCGGGGGGGGGGGAGTTCAGGAAGATCCCTTGCAAGGTTGAGCTGAGGATTTTGTGCAATTCCTGCATGATAAAGTTGCTCGGATTCGGGAAGGCTTGGACTCCGACTGGGTGAGTCCAGGGGAGGAGATGAAGATAGGTCTTGAGAATATTATCTGGGAGGAGTTTGATCCTGTGGCTCCCGAGGATGTGGACAGGGTTCTGGGTAAGATTAGTGCCGCCACATGTTTATTGGACCTGTGTCCCTCCTGGTTGGTACTGACTTCCCGGGAGGTTACACGAGGCTGGCTCCAGGGGATTATAAGTGCTTTTCTGAGTGAAAGTGCCTTTCCCACTGCCTTGAAAGAGGTGGTGGTGAGGCCCCTCCTCAAGAAGCCTTCCCTGGGCCCGGCTGAATTAGCTAACTACCGTCCAGTCTCTAACCTTCGTTTTGTGGTGAAGGTTGTTGAGAGTGTGGTGGCACGACAGCTTCCCCGGCACCTGGATGAAGCTGTCTATCTTGACCTGTACCAGTCGGGCTTCAGGCAGGGGTACAGCACAGAAATGGCATTGGTCGCATTGGTGGATGATCTCTGGAGGGCTTGGGACAGGGGTTGCTCCTCTGTCCTGGTCCTGTTAGATCTCTCAGCGGCTTTTGATACCATCGACCATGGTATCATGCTGTAGTGGTTGAGGGGGTTAGGAATAGGGGGCACCATTCTGCGGTGGTTCTCCTCCTTCCTCTCCTACCGTTCGCAGTTTGTGTTGTCAGGGAGGCAGAGGTCAACCTCGAGGCACCTTGCATGGGGAGTGCCACAAGGGTCGGTCCTCTCGCCCCTTCTGTTCAACATTTATGTGAAGCCGCTGGGTGAGATCATCCGTGGTTTTGGGGTGAGAGTCCATCTGTACGCTGATGATACTCAGCTGTGCATCTCCACCCCAGACCACTCCAATGATTCCCTTGATGTGATATCTCGCTGCCTGGAGGCCATGCAGGTCTGGATGGGGAGAAATAGGCTCAGACTCAACCCTTCCAAGACTGAGTGGCTGTGGCTTCCGGTGTCCCAATATAGTCAGCTGGTGCCATCGCTGACTATTGGGGGTGAAACTCTGCCCCCCACAGAGAGGGCTCGCAATCTGGGTGTCTTCCTGGATGCACGGCTGTCTTTAGAAGAGCATATTACGGCCGTGGCCAGGGGGGCTTTTTATAAGGTTCGCCTGATTCGCCAGTTGCAGCCCTTTCTGGATCGGGACACCTTGCGCACGGTCACTCACGCCCTTGTCACCTCCCAGCTGGACTACTGTAATGCTCTCTACATGGGGCTCCCCTTGAAGAGCACTCGGAGGCTCCTACTGGTCCAGAATGTGGCCACGCGGGTGGTTATGGGCGCAACCGGTCTGGCTCTCCCTCCTGCGCAAGCTGCACTGGCTCTCAGTGGTCTTTGGGTGCGATTCAAGGTGCTGGTTACCATCTTCAAGGCTCTCCATGGCATTGGACCTGGGTCCCTTCGAGACCGATTTCTGCCACCAGTAGCCTCCCACCGGCCAGTTCGCTCCCACAGAGAGGGTCTCCTCAGGGTGCCGTCGGTCAAGTTATGTCGGCTGGAGACACTCTGTGGGAGCCCCTGCCCTTTGGAATGAACTGTCCCTGGAAATGTGTAAGATCTCTGACCTCCATGTATTTCGCTGTGCCCTCAAGACCTGGCCTTTCTGCCAGGCTGGGCTATCAATGTAATGATTTTAAATTGGGTTTTTAAATTTGGAGTTTTACATTTGAGCCAAAATTATTTAATATTTCAATTATTTTTAATTCATGTTTGTCTTTGTGTTTTTAATAGGCTATACACCGCCCTGAGTCCTTCGGGAGAAAGGCGGTATAGAAATAAAGTTGTTGTTGTTGTTGTTGTTGTTAGAACAAAAAGTACAAAAGCAACATAATAGTCATACCTGGCACTTTTTGAAAACAGTGTAATATTAAGTGCAAGGTACACAAACAAATCAGAAAAAGAATCCACCATAAAATAATATGTTCTGAAACATTACCATGTATAAAAGAAGTAAGCAGGTTTTTTCTGTTCCCAGCAAATGACAAAAATTATAAACAATGGATTTTGATGGATGTTACCATTTTAAACTTGGTCAGGATGAACCATGAGCCTTAGTTTAATTGCATCAACAAAGCAACTATAATTCCTACATCTGTTTTGTCTTAATTCAGTAGTTTGGAGAACAGGCTTATTGAGGCCAATAAGCCTGTGCAGACATTATTTCTATTTTGGTTGGGAATAAGTGATAAATGTCCATTTAAGCTTAGACCATCAAATAAAATGTCACAGTATAATTGGAATAAATACCCAAGATTGCATTTTAAAAAATGGTTTAAAAATGATAATGTGCTGTTTTTGTGAAGGGTAATAGTTAAGAGTCTTAATCATAAGAAGCTCTGTGTGCTGCAAATAGAAAAGTCTATTAAAGTGCTGAGATAATTGTATTTTGGTCTGTTTATTTCAGAGTAAATGGAAAGTTAGTAGCACTGAAAGTAATAAGACTTCAGGAAGAAGAAGGTACTCCATTTACAGCTATCAGAGAAGGTATGCTTTTTATTTGGCTTTTAATTTTATCTCGCTTCTTTTTGTAATTACAGCAGACATCTTCTTTTCAACATCTTGTTGACTCTGAAGAGCCTTTATGTTTCTCAAATTATGTGGTTGCAGTCCTTGGAAAAGTTGGATTGCTACTTAAAAATCAAAACCACTCTAATGTGTGGGAGTTATGATAAAATAAAAAAATCTGTTTTCGGTGGATGACTTGTATAGGAACTGATATCAGGTATACATGACAGCATGTATGCAATTGTGGAGGTGTAGAAATGCCAGTGGGAGTTCACATTAAGAATATTCTGTTCGCGGAACTGCTGCTGAGAAGTGGAATCCAAATCCAGAATAATTTTAAATTGGAAGAGTTCCAAGGATGATAGTTTATTAATTAGTCACTAAAAAAGTGTTCTGAAGAGAAGATTTTAAAAGATAATGTGAAATAATAAGTATTTGATTTTTTTAAAAAAATAATGTGATCAGCATGATCCATTGATGCTACTGGGCATAAGGAAAGAAATGTGGCTTGCATTAAAAGAGGAGCTAAGCTTTAAAATAATGTGAGAGAGAGGATATAAGAATAAGTGCCTGACTCCAGCTAAAATTAATTAACCATTTAATGTTGGCTATCTCATGTGAATTTTCTGAGCTGATGTCCAATACATTGAAGAGTATCAAACGGGGGAAAAGCTGGACTGTTTTGTAGATCCATGCTAGGTAATATGGATTAGTCTATAAAATACATTTACAGATAAAGTTATAATTCAAGAGAATTTTCAAATCTGGCCAGACTAGGTTTTCACTAAAGTAAATTATTAATTTCAAAAAATTAAGAATTAGCTAGTCTAATTTTCATCCCAAAAATGACATGTTGGATATTCAAACTACTGCTATTTTCTTTTCATCAGAAGTGTAGTATCTTGCAAGTATCAGTTTTAAAAATTACAAGTTTTGCAATTAAAGAGATACTTATGCTCTGGGAAGAAGGACATGGAGAAGGATTTCTTATGTATTCATAGAAAACACCTATTTATTCTCTGGTAGTCAATGGTTTATAGGTATACAAAGGTACACAACAGGGATATGTTTCACACTAAACAGATCTAACATTTTCAGGAATGTGCAGCCTTAGCTTTGCAAGTACATTCTTTGCCTTTCAGATTCAGGATTAAATTCAAAACATCTAAACAATGAAAACTAAAGTTTTCATGATTTTTCCTACTGTGAGGAAAAATTCTCACACTGATAAGTAGACTGATAAGTATTATGTAAACATGTGTAAGTTGTGGTCTGCTATATGCTTTATCCACAAAAAAGATGGAAGAGAGACATTTAATATTTTGAGTATACACAGATACATTTCAAAACAAAGATGATGTCTGAAATTCTTGTGCTGTTCCTGTAGCCATAACTTTTTTCCTTAATACTATTCACTATTAATACTATCTAACTATTTAAAGCTTATAACCAGGGATGATTATTTTAAGTTCAATTTGGTACTATAAAATTCTGACAATAAGTTTTGTGTCTAGATGAGAATTGTATTCCTGTCTCCCAGTTTGTCTTTCAGCTGATGAGGTACATCTCAGTCCCATTGATTAAATACAATTTCTTTTTGCTTCCAATAAATTATAATAATAGTATATAATATTAAAAAACAAACACTTGTTAGATCTCAAACAATTTCTTTAGAGTTCAATAAAGGAAAAAATCATCTTAATCCATTTTTTCTCCTGCTTTTTCCTATGAAAGAAGAAAAGAGTTTGAGTTGAGTTTGAGTTTATTAGATTTTTATACTGCCCTTCTCCCGAAGGACTCAGCGCGGTGTACAGCCATAATAAAACAATGAACCATACAAAATTTAAGAACCAATTTAAAACAAGATTAAATAGATTTGGCCCTGTCACTTTAAAAACCTATAATTTAAAATACCCCATCCAAATTTCTTATTCAGTCAGGCCAGCCTCTTGAAATAGCAGGATCTTAAGGGCCTGGCGAAAGGTACAGAGATCGGGAATCATACGTATCCCAGGGGGTAGTTGATTCCAGAGGGCAGGTGTGCCCATAGAGAAGGCTCTCCCCCTGGGGGTCACCAGCCTACATTGTTTAGCCAATGGCACCCTGCGAAGCCCCTCTCTGTGGGAGCGTGTTGGTCGGTGGGAGGCTATTGGTGGCAGAAGGCGATCCCGTAAGTATCCAGGCCCTAAGACATGGAGCACTTTAAAGGTGGTAACCAACACCTTGAACCGCACCCAGAAAACCACTGGGAGCCAGTGCAGCTCATGCAGGAGAGGTGTCACATGGGTGCATTGAGTCGCGCCCATAATCACCCGTGCGGCTGCATTCTGGACCAGTAGGAGCCTCCAGGTGCCCTTCAAAGAGAGCCCCATGTAGAGAGCATTACAGTAGTCCAGATGGGATGTGACGAGGGCGTGAGTGACTGTGCGCAGGGCATCCCGGTCCAGAAAGGGACTCAACTGGTAAATCAGGCAAACCTGATAAAAAGCCCCCCTGGCCACAGCCGTCATACGGTCTTCTAACGACAGCCGTGTATCCAGGAGGACGCCCAGATTGTGAGCCCTCTCCGAAGGGGGTAGAGTTTAACCCCAATAGCCAGCGATGGAACCAGCTAGCTATACCGGGACACCGGGAGCCACAGCCACTCAGTCTTGGAAGGGTTGAGTCTAAGCCTATTTCTCCCATCCAGATCCGCTATATTTCTATGTCATAAAGATTGATATATCTCTGCCTTGGAACTTTATTTATAAATTGGGCCTCCTATGTTAAAAGGAATTAATTTTCAGATCTCTCTCTTTGTGTATGTATAGATTTGTGTTGTTAGGGAAGGATTTTCCAGGATCAGTTTCACCTAAGCTGGCAACCCTAGATTGCGTTGAAGTGGAAGTTGAATGTGTACTGTATTTGTGTGTGTGTGTGTGTGTGTGTGTGTGTATGTATGAATGAATGTAAATGAAAACAAATAAAAATTCAACAGCATTTAAAAACATTTACATATATTAGTTTTAATAGGATTTCATTTTTTAATTGTGTGGGCTTCCCTGGGAAGCTCTGCATTCTGTGTTGTACTGATTAAAAGAGCTCTACATTAGATAGATAATATGAAGAAGTGTGATTGCAAAACATTAAATGGACCTCAGGGTTGCTTATATGCCTTTATCTTACAAGAATTTCCATAAATAGACATCTGACAATGAAGGAGAAATATTTAAATATATTAAAATAAATCTATTCATAGGATTTTCTTCTTTGGTTTTAACTATAATGCTATACAATATAGGAAACTCTGTATACCTTAAATATATTAAAGATGAACATAATTATAATTTAATTGGTATCTTATATTGTATTATATTTTATTATATATCATATTGCATCATATATAATATATAAGTATTTCTCAACATATGACTATTATGAACGTGCCCATTACAGTCGTATGTTGTACCCATTGTAAAATAAATTGGTTATGTGACCCATCCAATTTTAAAATTTGTTTAATGGCAGTCATTAAGTGAATTTGGTGGGCACTAAGCAAATACCATGATCTTGAAGTGAACTAGTGGTTCGATATGATGCAGTTTTGCCAAAAACTAGAATGCCAAAATATCGTAAAATGTATCGTAAAATATGTCACATGATAGTGGGTCACTACCATAAAATATAATATAATATATAGATCTGTAATATAACCAAAAAATCTTCAACTGATTTGGGTTTCTATATAACATCCAATTAAGCGAAGATTTGGGATTAAATTTGTGTGCAGAATTGTTAATAAGAGCATTACTGATGCTCAGTAGGAAGAATGAAACTTGTATATATTTCCTTCCATTCCTCAAACATTAGATTTCAACTGCTGAAATAGTATGACATTGGAATAAGCAGTATATCAAATGTAACAAACTTGAATATAAGCAAACCAGAAAAGTATTTATTTTAATTTTAGACTATTGCATCATATGCTAGGAGGCTTGCTCAAAACTCATTGGGGAATTAAATTAAAACAGAGCCATCTGTTTATCTTTACATTTGCTGCAAGTAAAAAAAAATCCATGTTAAATTAGCATTACATAACAAGCTTGCTAATAAAATTCTTAGTATGAGTTCTTATTTCACATTAACCCATAACTGCTGGTTTTCAACAACACTGATGTGCTGGTTATATTTATTTAGTTTATAACTTAATTGTATCTCCTGGTTTATTTCTACCTTACATTATTAAATTGCTGAGATTTTTTAGTTGTGGATAGAGACATGCAGTCAGTAAGAGTGATACTTATACACCTAAAATTATAGCACATTGGCTATAAGCTTAATTTAGCTTTCAAAAAGCTTAGCTAAATTTCTGTGCAGAAATAAAGTATTGATTTCTAGTGCAACTTGTAATCATATTTTATTCATCATTATTTGTAATGGTTGTTTAAAAATGTGTGGAATAAATTTTTAGTAACATACATTTTGAGCTAATTAATGAAATAATACTTAGCTTTTTAAAATCTTTAAAGGGAGAAATTATTTATTTCCTTACTAAAATTCTTTTATAGATACATATCTATACATGTATCTCCTAATTGGCTATTTCTTTAAGACAAATGGCTTTCTTGCCTATAAATAAATGTCTTATTCATATTCTTTTAGGCTCTCCATTCTCTAAATTCCTTAAATTGCTATTTGTAGGAAGAATGTCTAAATAAGGGTAGTCTGGCACTAGCATTACAGAGGATTGTTAGTGAGCTATTTAGATATCCAGATATGTAATTTCCAAAATTGCAAATTGCTTGATATGCAAGAATTATCTATCATGAATTGCAGAGTTATTTATTTCTATTTTAACCCATAGGATGTTGTGTTGTTTTACATTCATTAGTAAAAATAATTTTGCTTCATAATTTATATTAGTTGTTCTTATACCTATGCATTTTATGTAATGTAGATTGATGTTCAGAGGCAAAGACTCGAGCTCATTTCAGCAAGTGGATTAAAACTGTCCAATCTATTAATTAGTTGACAAATAACTAATTTAAGATTATTCAGATATCTTTATTTTTATTGTTGTCAGATTGTCTACACTTATATTCCTGTCACTCTGATACCTTTGAAATAAATAATGTTACAAATAAAAGTAATTGGTAGTAAGTAATTAAATAATAAAGCTAAGAGGTTAAGAAAAAGGAAAGCTAGATAAATCTAGCTTATACCAATACTATCCTTTCAAATCCGTATTTCCTTGCAAATCAACCATGCTTCTACCAGATCTCTACATAAATTCAATTTATATTTTGTTTACTTGTCTGTTTTTTAATTTCTGATTTCTGAGAATCTGAGTTCATTTCATCACAACATTCTTGATCTTTCTCTTCTTTTACTTACACTTCATATATTCGATTAGTGATTTGATCCTCATTCATTTGCTCTAAAGGAGTGAACATACATTTGTATTCAATCCACATTCATTCAGTACCCATTTCATTCCTGAGTCTTTCACTTCTTGATTGACCTCATATATTTTCTTGGAAACCCTCCTTGTTGCATAAAATTTATTTTTTATATTTTTCTTCATTTACCCAATTCTGATTTCTGTAAAATGGGCATGTTATATACAATCATTATACTTCTTTCAACAGATATTCATATATTTCAACTAAATGCATTCAGACTGTTACCACATAACAGTTATCACATACCGTATTTTCCGGTGTATAAGACAACTGGGCGTGTAAGACAACCCCTACTTTTCCTGTTAAAATATAGGGTTTGGGCTATACTCGCCGTATAAGACGACCCCTCTTCCAACGCACATCAAATAAAACTTAAAAAACATCAGATTTGATTTCAATATGGTAATTTTATGACATGCAGGTACTTAGCAGGAAAACTGTCACTTATAAACATACAGTCATGGCCGTAAATGTTGGCACCCCTGAAATTTTTCCAGAAAATGAAGTACTTTTCATATGTTACTGAAAAATATTGCAGTAACGTATGTTTTGCTATACACATGTTTATTCCCTTTGTGTGTATTGGAACAAATACAAAAAAGGGAGGGGAAAAAAGCAAATTGGAAATAATGTCACACAAAACTCCAAAAATGGGCTGGACGAAATCATTGGGATGGAAGGCTGAGTTAACCTTGAACCGGTAAGAATTGAACTGCCAAACTGCAGGCAGCCAGCAGGCAGCAGAAGTAATCTGCAGTACTGCATTCTAACTACTGCATTACACGGCTCTAGGTGCACAGATACAGAAGGCTGAAACTCTTGCACTCTTAAAAGAATAACTCCAGGTAATATTTCTCTCTCCCTCTGCCCTGCTCCCAATCCTTGTTGGAAGAAGAAAGTATTGACTCTTTATACCACTATACCAGAATCTGCTAATATGAGAACAGAAAACATAGCAAATGCCATTAGCTTCCAAATACTGCTGCAAAATATCCTCCTTCCAAAGTGAGGTGAGGAAATTAATTCAGTCCTAAATTAGTTCTCCAATATCAAAAAAGGACATTTAACAGCTCTCTGGAGATGGTTGTAATGCTGGAAAATGGAGGGGAAAGAGAAGAGGATGACAAGCAGCAAGGTGGATTGACTCAATTATAATGGTGATTGGGGTGTTATGGGGTGCTATATCTCAACCACCAGATTAGGTACAGATCATCATTGACAAAATCTATGAATGTGAACCCTAAGAGTTGGCAATAACTTAATGGCATGAAATCAAAGGTCAGATCTAGCATCTTCCTTCACTACACTGATGCTAATATGGAGACAGTAACGAAATAATAACCATTACATTAGGAACTTCTACTTAATGACAATTACTTCTGTGATTCAAAGTTCCATCTAATAAACCAGAGGTTGGTTCCTTTTGATCCTTCTGATTTTGCCCAGCCTATTGCTATTTCCTTAGAGAGGAAGAGCAGCATGAGAACTGTTGGTATTCTGGTAGAAATGCCAATGAGATCAGCTACTGGCATTATTCCAGAGCTATAATTGCACTCAACAATGAACTAAAGGGCCACCATCAATGAGCTGTTGGACAGTATTACTTGGTCTGTTGTGTGGATGCTTGGGTGATTTAGGGGTGGGGAATTGTGCTGGTTGGGAGTGTGTTTGGGATTGTTATGTGTGTTGGACCTGGTCTTTGGGTGTTAAATGAATTTCGTTGTATGGGTATACTATATATACATGTACAATGATAATAAAGTTATTATTATTATTACTGCCCATTATACCCATGTGAAAAAGGATGAATATGAGTAAAGCAAAAGTTACATTGCCAGTTGGAAATCTAGCACTGGAAAGGAGCAGTGATGGGACTCATCAAATAGGGGCAAGCTAGCTAAACCAGATTAAGTCTGCAAGCTTCATATTTTCCCATTCCTGTTCTAAAGTGGATGTTGGATAACCATACAAATAATACTATTGTTAATTAGATAGCATAATTAATTGTGGGCAGGGGAATATTTTTTTTAAAATGAGTGTTAAATTAAGTATTGGTTCATAATGTATACAGGGAGAACAGAATTATAAAAGTATGATAGCAAGTATTAGTCACATATTGTGAGGAACTGGTATCTTTTCCAAAATATTTATTAAAATTATTTTCCCATGTATTATAATAAGTTGGATTCCCAGAAGTTTACTAAGGCTCTTTGTGATTTTCCTGTAAATACTTACAGATAACATGTCATAGGGAAGGATTTCAAATTTATTCAAATAAATTACATTACACCTGTAAAAGCAATTTAAAAATAATAGTTCTACTAATGGTCCTTACTGTTTTTATGCTCTTATTAGAGATTTTATTCCTCCGTTCTGAATACAAAACAGATACTTAAAGAACTTCTTAATGCTGGACCCTGAGGGTTGCTGCCCGGAGCTTCCACATGGATGCCTGGGACGGTGGGGGAAGCTCCGCGCAGCAACCCACAGGGTCCAGCATTAAGCGGCTTGCACCCTTGATGAGATAGGCACAGCTTCCTGAATCTGAGTTGCCGGCGCTGACCAATGACTCTACAAGAGCACCGGCAACTCAGATTCGGGAAGCTGTGCCTATCTCATCAAGGGTGCAAGCCGCTTAATGCTGGATCCTGTGGGTTGCTGCGCGGAGCTTCCCCCACCGTCCCAGGCATCCACGTGGACGCTCCGACTTCTGCAGACAGCTGGGGCTCGCCATCACTGGGGGTCTGGGGAAGTCGAAGCGTCCACGTGGATGCCTGGGACAGTGGGGGAAGCTCCATGCAGCAACCCGCAGGCTTATACCCGGCGTATAAGACGACCCCCGACTTTTGAAAAGATTTTTCTTTGTTAAAAAGTCGTCTTATACACCGGAAAATACGGTAAATACTTCCATGGCATTTTTGTATCCATTTCCTCATATTTAATAATTTTTCTACCAAGGTGCGCAAATATATTTATGTGATATTATTTTACTATTTACAATGGTGTTTAAAAGTTTGTGAAACTTTTTGAATTTTCAATATGTATGCATTTATGTAACCTAAAGCATGATTTGTTTTCCACAAAAGTCTATAATTAAATAAATATTTGTTTATATAAAAAAATAAACATATGAATAAAAAATATTATTAATTTCTTTGTTGAAGAAATGTTCTAATTAACAATGCTTGAAAGATTAAATAGATTAAATCAGCTGGCAGCCTTTTCCAAAAGATTTTGGAATTAATTATAAAGGATCCTTCTAATAGAAAAATGTCTTTGTTTTGAATAAAATAATCATATTTAGATGCTAGATGGAATTAAGGATTACTTTCACCTTAAGGATGAAAAGGATCCAACCTTAAGGATTACAATTAAGGGTGTATGCATACACTGGACTTACAATTATTTTTGAACAATTGACTCAGAAGTTAATTTTAATAGTGCCAACAAAAACATATCGCTCTATTGAGAGACTATGTCTAAAAGATGTTATGGAAAAAGAACAAATTGTACTTGATAAGATCAAGATTGAGTTGAAAGTGGATGACCTGCAAAAAAATATTACACTGCAAACATAGAAGAAACTGGTGATGCTTTAATAATTAAAAGGGATATAAAACAATAAACCAAGACAGTGTCCTGGATAATTTTCCTATATTTGATTTAGAAAAGAATCTTGCTAAATTTTTGAAGAATCTTGTGAGAGAGGATAAAGCAAAAAGGAGCAGAAATCAGTAGATTAAAGATTAAAATTGTTAGAATTAAAAGGAAGGAATATAAAATTGATTTATTTGATCAAGGTTAAAATAGATATGTTGTTATTTCTCGTGACCCTTAATGTAATTTTGATGATATCACCTAAATGATGATTTATGGATTTGTTTAGAGGTCAAAGGGATATGGGAAAAAAGGATCACTTGTTGTATTTTAAAAGGAGATGATATATTACTAAAATTGTTTATACTTGCCATGAAGATGGGAATTCACTTTTATATATATTTGCTATATTGTGTTTTCTCTTGTTTTAATTTGTATTTTCATTTTCATAATTTCAATTTTTAGTAAAATTGCCATATTTTTATGATTTTGTTGTTACTGTTTAAAAGCCTTAAAATAGTTTCAATATGAAATTATTAGTTTGGCTACTGCAGTATTAAAATATTGAGTAAATAGTTTACTATAGTCAATTGGTTCTATAGCCACATTTATTGTTTTGGTATGATCGTTTCTGGAAAACATAACCTAGGAAGAACATTTTCTCTTTTTTCTTATAATTGGGGAAAAATCACACTAATTTCTGCCAGTGATGCTGGGCCATTCCAATTTTTAGAAGAAGTACAAAACGTTACTGTGTTAAAAATACTCTTTGGAGAAAAGTATTGAATATTTTTTTTCATAGGTTTTGCTTTTGTCTTTCAGCGTCTCTCCTGAAAGGTCTAAAACATACTAATATTGTGCTGCTTCATGATATCATCCATACAAAGGAGACACTGACCCTGGTATTTGAGTTTGTGGTAAGTTTATACAATTTTTTTTGCATTCTATAACTTAAGCTAAAAACAGTTAAAAACAGAATGACTGCCATTGGATAAAAGAAACCTGAATAACTTGCATAATAGTCTCTTGCTGCTGATGTTGTTTGGAGTATAATATAAAGAGCATTCCATACTTAAAATACTGTAATAATCATATCAGATATTGTCTTAATTTTTTTTCCAGGTACATAAGACAAACCCGTTACAACTACCTTGATTATTTTTCTTCTCCCCCATTCTACTATTTCGAGATGTATAATTCCTATAATTGTACTCATTTTTATAGTATTCCTTATCTGCATAAAATTTAGTTTATTATATTTTGAAAGCTGACTTAATGGGGCTCCATGATGTGCAGAAACACATAAAGAATTTAAACAAACTACAACTTTGCTTTTAACTGCTCACTTGGTAGAGCAGTAGAGATAAAAGAACAAGAACTTGTACTTTGCATGAAAGGAGAAAGTAAAAAATAACAGATAATCTCTCTAATATGAAACTAACATAAATATGCACAAGATTTTTCAAGGAAAAGTTGAGAGTTCGCCTTTCTTTAGCCACCCATTAGTAAGCTAATGTATTCATTTATTTACAAGAACTCTGTTATATAGCCCTGCACTAATTGAAATATTTTTAAGTTGGCTGTTTGGTAATTTTGATGAATGTATTGATGAATATGATTGTAGATTCAGGAAAATATTGTGAAACTTGAAAAGGAATTTACATGAGTTCAAAACGGTGTTTTTTTATTGCATCTGGAAATTCTATTTTAATAATTAGTATAATTTATACTCCATAGGTTCTTTCCCCTCCATTGCATTTCAACTATCTCAGCTATTAATTCAAATTTCAGTTTTCACAGTACACAATTTAATTATGTAATTCTATTCAGAGAATCATTATATGAGGTTTGGATTTAAACTCCAAATTAATCATCCTACATTTTCCAAAGGCCAACATATGGAATTTATATAACATGATTTCAGTATTTAGCTGCAGTATTAAATAATGAGTAATTATAATTAATTCTCAAAATTCCACTAATGGAAAAATAATATATAATTTATAAGAAAGAATTTAATTTCAACTAGATTTAACTCTTGAATAACTTTATTTTTATAGTCAATAAATTCGTATAGTTAATATTTCAGTCACACACACACACACACTTTTTATACAGGATGCTCTCATACTTTATTATAATCTACTCCGATTGCCAGAAGGACAATATATCTCTATGATAGTTAATGCAAAAGAATATTATATGGTCTAGAGATGGAAAATATTTATCTACAGATGTCAAAGCACTGAAATGAAAAAGGATATGCAAACTACTGCATCTTTACTGTCAACCTGTTGAAGCTTCCCTGACCTGCTCCCGGGTTGCCATAGGCAGGGGGATGAGAAATCTTGCCTCACAGCTCCGGCCTCGCCGGATGTGTTGACTTTTTCAAACTTAATTGGGTAGATCAATTTCTTTGCTCTGATCTCTTGCTTCAGGGTCGTGGGCAAGTTAATCAGACATCTGGTGGAAGCTGAGTCTATTAGGGCTTCAAAACATGCCCTGGGTCCCTATTTTTGGGGCAGTGAGGTGTATTGGGAAAGTGAAAGGGTGGATAGGTTCACTCACCATCGGGTCCTTTTCCTCATTCTCACTGTCATAGGGTTCTGGGGATTGGTCATTATCGGCTGTGGGTCCTTCCCCTTCGGCTGGGTAGGGAGGGACCTCTACAGTCTGGAGGGCTTTTCGAGACTTGTCGGCGGCACACCTGGGCCCGTTCTGGCCACGCCCTGAATGGTGGTTCTTTTTTTTTAAAAAAAGGTTTTTTTATTTTTTTAAACAAAAACAACATTAAAAACATCCTCCTTCCATACAATCAGATAGTGTTTCGATCGGTTAAAATTTCGTGCTCTCAAAATTTTCAAAATTTCAATTATGACATTCTTTCCTCTAACAAAAAATAAGTGTTTTTCATTTCATATGTAATATTTCATCTCCATTCTTTATTGTCTATCCTTTGATAAAATAGCTCCCATATCAAATAATATTGTTTATCTTCCTGTTCTCTTATTTCAAATGTCAATCTACTCATTTCAGCACAATCCAACATTTTCTTAATAATTTCTTCATCAGTAATTATCTTCTCTCCTTTTCAATTTTTTGCAAATACAATTCTAGCTGCTGTTAAAATATTCACAATTAAATATTGCAATTCTTTATTAAATGTCTCTGGTAAGATCCCTAATAAAAATATCTCTGGTTAAAGGTCAATATAACTCTTAGTCATTTTTTTCAACCACGTGTGTATCTTAGTTCAAAATCTCCTTGCTTCTACACATGTCCACCACATATGGTAATAAGATCCTGGGATCTGATGACACTTCCAGCACTTGTCCGATTTGTTCTTGAACATTCTGGCTATCCTTGTCAAGGGAAAATGCCACCTGTAAAACATCTTATACAAATTCTCCTTATATGCTGTAGACATTGTCATTTTATAATTATGTGACCACAATTTTTGCCATTTTTCTAAATACTATAACCAAATTTCCCCCCCCCCCCACGCTATCATTGATTCTTTAACCAGTTCTTCTAATTTTACCTCTAGCAAATATCCATATAACTTTTTAATTACATGGTCATCAGGGCCCATTAATATCTTATCTAAAATAGACAAAACATTATAAAAACCTTCTTGTTTAAGATCTTCTCGATATCTAGAAAATATTTCCATATATGAAAACCAATCCATCTTGAATCCCTGATCTTCTAGATCTTGTTTTAACTTAAGTTCACCTTTTTCATCCAATAATTCACTGTACCTAACAATTTGTTCCTCTTTAAATATCACTGAGTATGAAAAAGCTTCAATTGTCGATACCCAAACTGGAATCTTCAAATAATGATATTTTTTAATTGTCTCCCAAGTCGAAAACAAAGTTTCACGTATCTGATGTCTTCTAAAATACCCCTGTATTTTAGTTCCTTTGTACCATAAAAAGGCGTGCCACCCCATCAACAAGTCATGTCCTTCCAAATTCAATAATCTAGTGTTTTTCAATGTTACCCATTCTTTAATCCACATTAAACTAGCTGCTTGATAATATAATCCGAAGTTAGATAGACCAAAACCACCCCTCATCTTAGCATCTTGTAACAGCTTAAGTTTTATTCTTGCCTTCTTTCCCTGCCAAATGTATTTCAGCACCATTTTATTCAAATCTACAAAAAATTCCTTACCCAGCTTTATTGGAATTGTCTGAAAAAGATACAAAATTCTTGGTAAAATATTCATCTTAATAGTTGCAATCCTACCAATGAAAGATAGCTGCAAATTTCTCCATTTCACCAAATGACCTATCTGTTGCTTAAGCTTAATATAATTATTTTCTTTAAATGAACTACACCTCGTTGTCAATTGTATCCCCAAATATTTTACCTTGTTTGTAACCTGCATCTTTGAAATCTCCATCAATTCTTCTTTTTATTTTTTTAACATATTTTTAGTCATTATCTTTGTCTTTTCTTTATTAATTTTCAAATCAGCAACTTCCCCAAACTCTCCAATATTTTCTTTCAGTTTATTTATTGATGTTAGTGGTTCTTCAATAATAACGACCAGGTCATCTGCAAAAGCTTGTAATTTATATTCTTCTTTTTGGATTTTCATACCTTTTATCTCTTTTTCTAATATTTCTATTTAAAACTTCCAGCGTCAGTATAAACAACAATGGAGACAATGGGCATCCTTGACAAGTACCTTTTTCTATCTTAATAAAATCAGTCAATTCTCCATTGATCATAATCTTCGCCACCTGTTTAGAATATATAGCTTCAATTGTCTGAATAAATTTCCTGCCAAAGCCCATCTCTTCCATTTGTAGCGTCATAAATCGCCAGTTCACATTGTTGAATGCTTTTTGTGCATCTAAAAATATCAAAGCCATCTGTTTTTCAGGATGCACTTCATAATATTCTAAAGTATCCAAAATTATTCTTATATTATCTCTAATTTGTCTTTTGGGAAGGAATCCATTTTGATCTGAATGTATAAAATTATTCAAATATCACTTAAGTCTTTCTGCCAATATTGAAGCAAAAATTTTATAATCTGAATTTAGCAAGGATATAGGCCTATAGTTTTTGATTTGTTGTGGGTCTGTGTCTTCTTTATGAATCAATGTGATATATGTCTTAGTCCATGATTTAGGTATTTCCTTTTTTGACATTGCTTCATTCATAACTTCCAATAACGAGAGACTTAAGGATTCTTGTAGCGTGCTATAATACTCAATTGGCAGACCATCTTGTCCTGGTGCCTTTCCATTCTTCTGCTTCTTAATTGCCTCTAGTAATTCCATCATCATTATGTTCCTGTCCAACATCTCCTCAACATCTTTAGGAATCTGTGGTAAATTTGCTTTTTGTAAGTACCTTGCCACTTTTTCCTCCTCTATTGTCTCTATTTTGTAAAGTTATCTATAATATTCTTGTATTATTTTCCCCATCTCCTTATTTCCAAATTTACATTGTCTTTGGTCATCAAGTAATTGTATTATTTTCCTTGATTCTCTTTTCTTTTTCAATTTATATGCTAGCCATCTTCCAGGCTTGTTCGCATTTTCAAAATAGTTCTGTTTGGTGATTCTTATTTTTTGAGCTAGTTCTTCCTTTTCCAACAAGTTTATATTATGTTTTATTATGTGCATTTTAATTCTGACATCTTTCGTATATGGATCTTTCTGGAATTCCTTTTCACATCTTTTATAATCGTCAGTCAATATTTTTAAAGGTTTGACTTTTCTTCCCATTTCTTTTCCTAGTATAATCTATAATTAATCCTCTAGCATTAATCCTCTAGCCTTCATTGTAACCCAACGATTTTGTATCAATGTTTCTTCTTTCTTATTTTTCTTAAAAAAGAAATCCAACTCTCTTTCCATTTTCTATAAAAAATCTTTCTCTTTTAATATTGTATTATTTGAAGTCCATCTAGCTCTTCCTTTCTGCCCTTTCCAAATAGCAATCACAGGATTATGATCTACCCACAAATTTGATTCTATTTTCACTTGTTCAATATTTAAAGTCAAGTCCATTGTTGTCCATGTCATATCAAGTCTGGACCAAGATGAATGTCTATCAGAATAAAAAGTATATTGTCTATTTTGCCCATTTCTCTCCCTCCATATGTCTTTCAGATTTATTTCCTCTACCATTTTAAAGAAGGATCTTGGTAGTATCTTTCTAGTGTGTCTTATATTTTTGTGTGTTTTATAGTCAAATTTTTCATCCACAATTCCATTAAAGTCACCTATCATACATATATTGTCATAGTCCATTTCAATTATTTTATTATGTAATTTTCTATAAAAGTCACTTTGGTTATTGTTTGGAGCATATATTGCTACTAGTAGTAGTTTCATGTTGTTATCAATTATTTCCACCATCAGAATTTTACCTTCTGAATCTACATACATCTGTTTTGCTGTTATTGTATTTCTAATATATAGAGCAACTCCTCTCTTTTTGCTTTGTGACAAAGATGAAAAAGTTTTTCTGAGTTTTGGTTGAATCAATAATTGTTCATGTTGTTTTTTAATATATACTTCCTGTAGATAAATTATATCAAATTTTAATTTTTCTAATTTATGAAATACTTTTCTTCTTTTATTGGCCAAATTAAATCCATTTACATTTATGGAAATTAATTTTCTTTCTTCCATATTCTTTATATGTAGGTTTTGTTGCTCTAGTCGATCTAACTTCATGTTGTTCCTTATGTTCCACAACCCCGCCGACTGCACCTTCTGTTGATTCAAGCATTGCCAATTCTTGTTCTGTAAATTTTATTGGAACTGCAGGTTGGGTTTCAACTTCTAATTCATCTTCTTTCTCTTTAAAAAATTCATCATAAAAAGCTCTTGCTTTATCAATTGTGTTCAATCTATATCTTTGAAGTTGCCATGTCAAAACTAATCCTTCTGGGATTAACCATCTATAATTAATTCCTTTTTGCATTAAATTTTTTGTCAAAAATTGGTATCCTCTTCGCAACTCTCTCACTTTTCTTGGTATTTGTTTCAAAACTGTCACTTCTTTCCTCTTACATTTCAGTCTTTTCTCTGGCTGCCTGGAGAATTTGTGTTTTAATCAATTTCTTTGTAAATCTTATATTTACTTCTCTTGGCAATTTATTACGCATTGCATATCTAGTATAAATTTGATAAATCTCATCGATCCCTTCCATCATCTTCTCTTTGGTAACTTCTAAAGCCTCAGGGAGCATTCCATTCATAACATCTGCCAGATTTTCCCCTTTTTCTTCTTCCACATTTTGAAATCTTAAAAAGAATTCTGCTTTGTCCATTTCCCATCCAATTAGAACGGTTGTTTCTTGTTCAACCTTTCCCAATCTGTTCTCTATTTCCTTCATTTTTTTCTCTTTTTGATCATCTTTTTTGCCAATCTTTCTTCATATCTTGACATTCTTGAATGTTAACCACCTTTTCATCTGTTTTAAGCAGTTGTTAGTCCATCCTCTGGACTTTTTCATCTGTCTTCAATAATTGTTGTTCCTTTGTTGTTGTTGTTGTTGTTGTTGTTGTTGTTGCATCCTTTGAAGTGTTTGTATAATCGTTTGAGTCAATGATTCTTTCTCTTTCTCCTGTTGCAACATTGCTTGAATAGTACGTTGATTTCCAGAGGGTGACAAGGATGGTGTAGTCGCTGCTTCTCCCACTGTCGCTACTTTCCTACTCATTTTAGATAAAAAGGGAAGAGAATCAAAAGAAAAAAAGAGAAAAAAAGAAGAAAAATAGTTCTTCAAGTTCTTTCAGAACCCCAATCCTTTAAGTGTTATCAAAAAAGAAAAAGAAAAAAAATTAATGTAAGATAAAAAAGAATAAGATTAATAGTAATAAAAAAAATAAAATTCCTCTTTTCAATAAAAAAGAATGGAAGAAGAAACAAGAAACAAACAAAGGTAAAAAAAAAACCCAAAACCCCCAACTCCTCACCAATATTGGAATAATAATTCTTCAGGCTCTTGAGTGCCTTAATCAAATTGAGTTGTATAAAAATCCCAAATCCAAAAATAAAGAAGTAAAGAAGAAAAAGAAAAAAAGAAAAAAATAATTAATCCTTTAAGCAGCTTTATATCCAGAGAGCATTCAGAGAGTGATTTTCTCTTTTTTTCCCCTTTGCCCAAGCCAGAATCAACAATTAAACAAGTAGAAAAAAAAGTAGCTACTCAAAAGAGATCAAAAGCCTTCTAGTATATTTCCAGGCTCCTTCTTCAATTAGATTTAACAAGAGCACCTGTATAAACAATCAGTTGCTCTCCCTTCTTATCACTCAGAACAGAGCCTTTTGTTGTGGCTGTAGTATCTCTTTCTTCTGCTACTTGAATAAACATAAAACCAAATTACTTAACCAGCAGATGGCAGCATTACATACTCTCCTGTCTCTACTATTCTTTAAAAGTTCTTTTCATTTGCAATTAATCAAAAATTAGCTAAAAAAAGGAGAAAGGCTCCAGTCCAAATAGTCCAATCAATATCAATCTAAAAAAAAAAAGAAACTAATTTTAAGCAATTCCCAATACTGTTCTTTTTCCTTTCAGTCCAGTCCAGTTAAAGTCGGTAATAAAGTGAAAGCTATTTCCACGTCTTTCAAATTGCATATTTGGGTAAAAAATAAAACTAAATCCAGATAAATTCGCCGCTTTTCCTCACTTTCTCAATCTCCAGATCAATCATCTCTTAGAGTGTTCTTTGTATTGTTAAAAAAAAAAAAAAGTAAAAGTCTCTCACTGAGACTCGCTCGTATTGTCCCGACGTCAACTTCCGGTCTCGCCCTGGGTGGTGGTTCTGACTTGGGCTTTGGGGCTGGGATTGCCAGGCTGATGCAAAGTGGCCTACACCTCTGCATCTGTAGCATTTTAACTGGCCTTGGGAGAGGGTTGATCTTGTGGCTCGCTGGGCTGCCACGGCTTCCCGTTACCCAGATGGTCTCTGGTCTGGTTTTCCTCTCTCTCTAGGACCTGGCTGCCTCCCCATGTCATTTGCACACAAGCCGCTGTGGACCTTAATCACCACTCGAAATCAGTCAGAGAGTTGATTAGGAATGTCCCAATAAATGGTGATTTCGCTGATCTGCTTATCCTAGGCTCTCTCTGAAAAAATGGATTAGTAGTCCTCTGGGCAGGGTGGTTGCTTCCCTATTCGCAGGGGATCCTACAGCCCTGTTCCTATACATCCCGTAAACTCAATGACATGGAGAGATGGTGAGCAGTGTGGGAAAAGGAGACTTTTGTGGTAAGGTACTACGAAATTGGTGCCACCTTCTGGAAGGAGGGAAGAAACTGAAGGCTGGACTGACCATAGCAGTCTAGATGCCCTCAGGACCCAACAGAAACTATCGTCCAAACAAGTCCACTAGGCTCAATACTTCAATTGATTCAACAGCCCAGGGTGGAGATATTTCTTAGCTGACGTCCTCTTCCGCATTCCCCAAAACAAATGCAAGCAGGAGGGGTGCAATAGATGCGATCATTCTACTTCCCCAAACTGCAGCCCAAGTGACTACTCTCCAATAATGCCGAGACTGGTAGGACCCACCTGCAAGTGATTTAATCACAAAGCTTAAAATCAAACTGGAAACCCCTGGTTCCATGACCCCTGGTTCCATGACAACCAGCACATCCTGACAAAAAGGGAGGACCTAGCATGAAAGGGGACAAAACTCTACGTCCCCAAGTCCCTACGCACCTCAATCATTCACAGAAACCATGATGTCAAATCGGCTGGCCACTTTGGGTACCTAAAAATTTTATACCTGATGAGGAGACAATTCTGGTGGCCAGAATTGAAGAAAGACGTAGGGGGCTATGGTGGCCAGAAATGAAGAAAGACGTAGAGGGCTATGTAAAAAACTGCATCATCTGTGCCACCATGAAAAGGAGACCTGGAAGACACCCTCCCCCCCGGGGCCTGCTCCAACAGGTGGCAGAACCAATGAGACCATGGGAGGAGATTGCAATGGACTTTATAGTTGAATTGCCAAAGAGCAGGGAGAATACAGTGATCTGGACTGTAATTGACTTATTCTCCAAACAGGCACACTTCATACCCTGCAGCAGACCACTCTCAGCACACCAACTAGCCAAATTCTTCCTGAAGCACATCTACTGCCTGCATGGAGTACAGCACAGAATAATCTCGGACAGAGGAGTCCATTTCACAGCTAAGTTCTGGAGGGAGTTATTGTGATCTATTGGATCATCCCAGGATCTTAGTTCAGTGATCCATCCAAGCACCAAGGGCGGGCGGAAAGATTGAACAGTACTTGAGGTACTACATGAACTACCAGCAGTCCAATTGGGCTGACTTTCTGCAATTCGCAGAGGTTGCTTACGATAATGCTGTTCACGATAGCTCAGGATTAACCCCTTTCAAGGTATTAAGCTGTACAAACTTTGTCCCAATGCCGGAATACCCAAGGAAACTCCCCTCCTCAGTAAGTTGGACTGACTGGATATTGATACTGAAAATGTCGTGGGAAAATGTTAAGAAACCACTATCTAAGGCAGCACAGACCTATACGCAACAGCAAGACAAACATTGAGCCCTACAACGGCTGTTCCAAGTGAGGGGGAAAGGCCTACCTATCCACAAAATATTTAAGGCTAAAGCCTTAAGATGACATGTTTTGTCATCTTTGCTGTCCAAAGGATGCAATCCAATTTTCACAATCATAAATAGATACAGAAAACATGATAGTCAGATAGCAGACTAATCTGTGCTAATGTCTTTGCTATTTCATATATAATTCATGTTCATCATTGCACTGTGACCCAACAATGGGTCATTATTTATTATTTATTTTATTAATTGCACTTTTCTACCACCCTTCTCCCGAAGGACTCAGGGTGGTGTACAGCTCATAGTAAAAACAATAGAAACACAAAAGTTAAAAACAATTAAAAATAATTCAATAATTAGGCCATATTATTAAAACCACAAAACTAAAATACCCATTAAAATTCATCCTTCCATCGGACCAGCTTGATGAAATAGCAGGGTCTTAAGGGCACGACGGAAGGCGTGGAGGTCGTGGATCCTTCATATCTCCTGGGGGCAGTTTGTTCCATAGGGCAGGGCCCCCCACAGAGAAGGCCCTCCCCCTGAGGGTCGCCAGTCGACATAGTTTGACTGACGGCACCTTGAGGAGGCCCTCTCTGTGGGAGCTTATCGGCCGGTGAGAGGCAATCGGTGGCAGGAGGCAGTCTTGTAGATATCCAGGTCCTAAGCCATGGAGCGCTTTAAAGGTGGTGACCAACACCTTGAAACGCACTTGGAAGGCCACCGGAAGCCAGTGCAGCTCGTGCAAGAGAGGTGATACATGATTGCGACATGTCGCCTCCGTAATCACGCGGTTGCATTCTGGACCAGTTTCATCTAGAATGTGCATTTCTGGACTGGATTCATTTATTTGATCAATCTACAATCAGAAAAGTGAATTTTTGCACACATTCGTTCTTTTCACCATCAGTTGTTATTTTGACATTTCATTAGTGGTCATGAGTTTAGTGTTTTTCATGTTCAGGAATAGGCCAAATTTCTCCCTTTCTTCTTTAACCATTTTGATCAGATCTTTTTTGGTTTCTAATAAAAATTTGTTGATTGTCTTTCTTCCAATCTGTTTTCTGATTTTTTATTCTTAAGTTGCAGGTTCTCATGATGATTTCAATATGCAAGTTGGATAAAAAAAATGAAAGAATGCAACCTAGTCACACTGCTTTTTCTACCTGGAACCAGTCATTATTTCTATATGGTATTCACACAGTAGCTTCCTGATTTGTGTACGGTGATTGTACCAACTTGATTAGATATGTTGATAACCCAGAACTTTCTACAGCTTCTCACGATTGACCTCTTCAAAAGCCAGCTTGAATATCTGATAATTCCCTTTAGATGTTGGTGCATTGTTGTATTGTATTAAGGAAAATCTAGCTGGCTGAGAGCAGTTGTATTGTAATTGGAGCAATCCTTGGAGTCACCTTTTTTGTCAATGGAATAAACACTGACCAATTCCCATCCAATAGACATGTATTCATTTCCCAAATTTTGTGGCACATCTGTAATGATTATGAGTGGTACAGGTTTCATCAGTTCTAGGAATAGTATCAACACCTGGGGCCTTGTTTGGCCATTGGCACATTGCCCAGCCTGAAAAATTGCTGGTTCTATTCTGCATCATTATCATTCTGAGGAAGCTGAACTTGTTTGTTGCTGGCCTACAACTCTTCAGATATTCTTATTATATGATTTTGATGCTTTGGCAGTTAGACAGTTCCTTCTCTTTTTTGTTTTTGCTTTTACGAACAGTAAATGTTCAAATCCTTTCGATCTGTACAAATTTATTCCCTGTGTGGCCCTTCATGCAATCGTCTTCTAGCTGTTTGCAATGCTGCTCATTTCATTGTCTTTCTTTGCTGCTCTTTGGAAATCTGCATTGTCTCCTTGCTTACCTGTTGCTTTGACTGATTTTCTTCACTCAGCTATTGTAATGGTTTCATCTAAGAGCCACTTGTGTCTTTCTGTGACTTCTTATATGTTGATTTATACCATACAACTGCTGATTCAACAATCAACTGAATTTCTTGCCACAGTTGACTAAGCATCTTAACAGCATTCAGCAGTTCAAACTTATTTTTTAACTCAATTGCACACTTAGTAATGTAAACATCTTTGATGGTACTGTCTTTTTTTTAAAAAAAAATTTTTATTTAAAACAAAAACAAAACTCAAAACCACCATAATTCAAATACAATCACAGAAAGTGTGTCGATCGGTTAAAATTCTTTTGTGCACAATCCCATATCCAAATTACCAATTATTTAACTCTTATTTAACAGTTTTGTATCTCCCTTTATATTATTATACTCATTTAGCCTTTATTTAATTAAGGGTTGACTACCATGAGAAAACACTTCATACATTTTATAATTAAATTAATTTCATATTTCATACTTCATCTCCATACTTTATTATTTAGCCATTGGTAAATAAATCCCATATCAAATAGTTTATCTTCCTGTTCTCTAATTTCAAATGTCAATTTACTCATTTCAGCACATTCCATAATTTTCTTAATAACTTCATCAGTAGGTATCTTCTCACCTTTCCAATTTTTAGCAAAAACAATTCTAGCCGCTGTTAAAACATTCACGAATAAATATCTCAGTACTTTATTATATATTTCTGGTAAAATCCCTAATAAAAATATCTTTGGTTTAAAGTCAATGTGTTTCTTTGTCCATTTTCCAACCATGTGTGGATTTAGTCCAATATCTTTTAATTTTGCACATGTCCACCACATACGGTAATATGATCCTGGAATCTGATGACATTTCCAACATTTCTCCGATTGGTTCTTGAACATTCTGGCTTTTCTTGTCGGGGTTAAATGCCACCTTTAAAACATCTTATACAAATTCTCCTTATATGCTGTAGACATTGTCATTTTATAATTTTGCAACCACAATTTTTGCCATTTCTCTAAATCAATCCCATGACCAAAATTTCCCCCCATGCTATCATTGTTTCTTTAACTTGTTCCTCTTCCAATTTTACCTCTAATAAATAACAATACAACTTTTTAATTACATAATCATCAGAACCCATTAAAATCTTGTCTAGATTATTCAAATCATTATAAAAACCTTCTTGTTTTGAATCTTCTTCATATCTAGATTGTATTTGCAAATAAGAAAACCAATTTATCTTAAAATCTTGCTCTTCCAGTTCTTGCTTTGTTTTAAGTTGACCCTTTTCATCCATTAATTCACTATATCTAACAATTTGTTCTCTTCTAAATATTACTGAATATGAAAATGCTTCAATCGTTGATACCTGGACTGGAATTTTCAAATAGTGTTGTTTTTTAATCTTCTCCCAATTTAATAACAAAGCCTCACATATATGGTGTCTTCTAAAATACCCCTGTATTTTTGTTCCCTTATAACCATAAAAAAGTATGCCACCCCATCAATAAATCATGACCTTCTAAATTCAATAATCTTTTATTTCTTAATGTAACCCATTCTTTAATCCACATCAAACTTGTTGCATGGTAGTAAAGTTCCCAATTAGGTTGACCAAAAACCCCTCTCATTCTAGCATCTTGTAACAACTTTAACTTTATCCTTTCCCTGCCAAATATATTTTAACACCATTTTATTCAATTCTTCAAAGAAATCTTTCCCCAATCTAATTGGAATTGTCTGAAATAAATATAAAATTCTAGGCAAAATAGTCATCTTAACAGTTGATATCCTTCCAATCAAAGGAAGCTGTAAATTTTTCCATTTCGCCAAATCTGTCCCTATCAGTTGTTTGTTTATTATAATTATTTTCTTTAAGCGTGCTGCATCTTGCTGTTAAATATATCCCCAAATATTTGACTTTATTTGTGACCTGCATTTTTGATATATCCGCCAATTCTTCTTTTTGCTTTACCAACATGTTTTTGGTCGGAATCTTCATTTTATCTTTGTTGATTTTCAAACCAGCTACTTTTCCAAACTCTTCAATTTTATCTATCAGTGTAATTATTGATGTTAATGGGTCTTCAAGAATAAAAACCAGGTCATTTGTGAATGCTTGTAATTTGTATTCTTCTTTTCGAATTTTCAATTCCTTTTATGTCTTTTTCTTCTCTTATACTTCTATTTAGCACTTCTAAGGTTAATATAAACAACAGAGGGGACAGTGAACAACCTTGTCTAGTACCTTTTTTTATCTCAATAGAGTCTGTCAATTCTCCATTTATCATTACTTTTGCTGTTTGTTTATGATATATAGCTTCTATTGCTTGAATAAATTTTCGGCCAAAGCCCATCTGTTCCATTTGCAGCAACATAAAATGCCAATTCACATTATCAAAAACTTTCTATGTGTCTAAAAATATCAAAGCCATTTGCTTTTCAAGATGGGCTTCACAATATTCTAAAGTGTCCAGAATTATTCTCATATTGTCTCTAATTTGTCTTTTTGGCAGAAACCCATTTTGGTCTCAATGTATAAAGTTATTTAAATATCTTTTCAGTCTTTCTGCCAATATTGAAGCAAAAATTTTATAATCTGAATTTAGCAGGGATATAGTTCTATAATTTTTTATTTGTTGTGGATCTGTATTCTCCTTCGAAATCAATGTAATATATGCTTCAGACTATGACTTGGATATTTCCTTCTTTGTCATCACTTCATTCATAACTTCTAGGAGCGGGAGACTCAAAGATTCCTGCAGTGTCCTATAATATTCCACTGGCAAACCATCTGGCCTTGGTGCCTTTCCATTCTTTTGTTTCTTAATTGCTTAAATTAGTTCCATCATCATTAGTTTCCTCTAGCATCTCCTCAATATCTTTAGGAATCCTAGGTAATGCCCTGTTCTCCTAGTGTTTGATTGGTTTTGAGATTTCCTTGGCTGTCTAAGAGCTCTTTATACCTAAACATTTTATTGATTTCTAGTGTGTTAGGGTATATCATAGCTTCCATTGTCGAAAGCCAGTTCAGAACTTTCATATGTTGTTTATATCTAATTTCCTTCCATGTTTGTATTAGCATATCTCTTATGTCTGTGGAAGTATGTTTTTTCTTATCCCATAGATAGGCGTGCCATCCTTTTTGTAGGTCATGCCCTTCCAGAGTTAAGATTCTTTTATTTTTTAAGGTGATCCATTCCCTTATCCAGACCAAGTTGGCCGCTTTGTAATAAGATTTCCCATGCTGGGAGTCCAAAGCCTCCCCTGCTTCTATTATCTTATAGTGATCGAAGTGCAATTCTTAGTTTTTTCCCCCTCCAAACAAATTTCCTGGTAATTTTGTTAAGTTCTATAAAAAAAAAATTTAAGGTGACTGGTGTGGTTTGAAATAGATATAATAACTTGGGCAGGATATTCATCTTTATTGTTGCTATCCTGCCCAGAAGTGATAACTGCAATTTGCCCCATTTTTCTAGATCCTGTTTAATTTTTTAAATCAGTGGTATATAGTTGTCTTTTTTCAGGGCTGAGCATCTTGATTCTCAGCTATTCAAATTCCTAAATATTTAATTTTTTAAACAATTTGTAAATCCAATTTCTTTTTAAATTCTTCCTTTTGCCTTTCTGTCAAGTTTTTGACCAACATCTTATTTTTTCCTTTATTTAATTTAAACCTGGAAACCTCGCCATATCTTCCCAATTCCTCAAGAATTCTTTGGCCCATTTCTAGTGGTTGCTCAATAATAAGCATTACATCATCAGCGAAGACCTGTGTCTTATATTCCTCTCTCCTGATCTTTAGACCTTTTATTTCACTATTATTCCTAATCCTATTTAACAAGGTTTCTAAGTCAGAATGAATAATAATGGTGATAATGGGCACCCTTGTCTTACTCCTTTCTTGATTTGGAACATTTTGGTCATATCCCCGTTTATTATTATTCTTACCCTTTGTTGGTTATGAATTGTTTCTATCATTCTCTCAAAGTTCATTCCAAATTTCATTGTTTTAATTCGTTTGATCATAAACTTCCAGTTAAGATTGTCAAACGCTTTTTGGGCATCCAAAAATACCAAGGCCATTTGCTTTTCTGGGTGGGCTTCATAATATTCTAAAATGTCTACAACTATTCTTACATTATTTCTAATTTGTCTGCCGGGTAGAAAGCTGTTTTGGTTTCATGTATCATGAAATTTAATATTCTTTTCATTCTTTCGGCCATTATGTTCATACAAATTTTATAGTCTGAATTTAAAAGGGAGATTGGTCTGTAGTTTTTTATTTGTTTTGGGTCAGTACCTTCTTTTGGCAGTAATTTAATATAAGCTTCCCTCCACGAATTGGGTATTTTGGTCTCCAATAGAGCCTCGTTGCATATTTCCAGTAATTTTGGTAGTAATATTTCATCTAATTTTTTATATATTTCTCCTGGGAGACCATCCGGGCCTGCTGATTTGTTGTTTTTTAGTTTTGAGATTGCCGCCCTTAGTTCTTCTATTGTGATTTCTTTGTTCATCTCTTCCTTCTCTTCCTTTCCTACCAGTGGGAGTTCTTCCTCTGATAAATATTCTTCAATCCTTTCTCTTGGAACCTCTTCCTCTTTGTAGAGTTCTGTATAATATTCTTGGACAGTTTCAAGTTTGTCGTCTTCTCTATTCTGTAGATTCCCTTTCATATCCTCCAATTATTGGATAATCCGCTTTTCATTTTCTTTCTTTAACTTGTAGGCCAGCCACAAGTTACCCGGCTTATTGGCATTTTCAAAGTAATATTGCTTAGATTGTCTAATTTTATTTGCCAATTCCTCCTGGTCTATTATGTTCATTTTATGTCTCAACACTGTTAAGTTCTCTTTAGCCGCTTTATCTCCTGGACTTCTTTACCATATCACCAATGGTAGTTTCTTTACCATATCACCAATTTCTTTCTGAAGGGTATTTTGTGCCTTCCATTTTTCTTTATTCTTATATGCATTATATGTTATTGTTAACTCTCTTAGGTATGTTTTCATCGTATCCCATAAATTTGTTTGGGATGTATCTTGATTTTCATTTTCTTTAAAGAATAATTTCAATTCTCCCATTGTTTTTTCTAAGTATTCCTTCTCTCTTAGAATTTGTGTATTTAATCTCCATCTCCTAAACTTCTTTCTTTGTGGGGTCTTCCATTTTACTTCTAAGGGGTTATGGTCTGCCCATATGTTGAGGTTAATTTCTGCTGTTTCAATTTCCAGTCCTAATTTTTTACTAACCCACAACATGTCTCTTCTGGACCATGATGTTTGGGGGTTTGAATAGAAGGTATATTTTCTCTCATTTGGATGTAGGGTCCTCCAGGTATCTGTTAAGGTTAATTCCTCTGTCAGGTCAAAAAAGGTTTTTGATAGCTTGTCTCTCTGTTATTATCTTTTATATAGTCTTTTATATACTATTATACTTTTATGTACTATTATATAGTCTTTTTCTATGTCTTTGTCATTGAAATCACCCATTATGTAAATATTACTGAATTCCATTTTACATAGTTGTTCATGCAATTTTTATAGTATTCTCCCTGATTTTTATTTGGAGCATAGATGGCTACCAGTAATATTGGTGAATTTCCTCTCTATTTCTATCATTAATGTTCATCCTTTGGGATCAGCATATTTTTGTTCCGTGACAATCCCTCCCTTAATATATATTGCTACCCCCCTCTGCTTTTTTCCTCTAGCGCTGTAAATGTTTTGCCTAATTTGTTATATTCTAGATATTTTTCGTCTTGTTTCTGTCTATGAACTTCCTGGAGGCGTATAATATCAATATTTTGTTTGGCTAATTTTGTAAATATCTGTCTCCTCTTTCTACTCTCATTCAGTCGTTAACATTTATCGATATTAATTTCCAGTCTTCCATTTCTGGTTTCCCTAAGTTGGGTTAGTATTTATTTGCCCTTGTGACTCTTTGGGTTCTTGGTTTCTTTCCTTTTGCATCCTTGTCCTCTTTTTCTTCTGTGTCCTTCTTGTCCAAAAGCCCTTCTTTGGGATCTCGTTGGTGGGGAGTTTTCTCTTCTTGAGTTGTCATTTCAGTTTCCTCCTTACTGCTCTGTTCTTCTTCCATCCCTAGTAGTTGGTCTAGGAAATGTTATGCAGTTACTAGACTGTTGATCTTTATTTTTTTTCCTTGCCATGTAATTAACATGCCTTCTGGCAAGATCCATCTGAACAAAATGCTTCTTTTGTTTAGCTACATGGCAAGGAAACGATAGTCTCTTCATGACTCCCTTACTCTCCTAGGGACTTGTTTCAATGTTATCACCTCCTTCCCCTTGGAAAAAAAAATATTTTTTTTGCACTTTGATAATGGAGAAAGCTGAATATGTGCCTTTTTAAAAGTTAAGTGGCCTTTAAGTGTCATGAACCCTTTGCACTTCATTTTCACTCTTGCCAATTTCCTCCTCTATCTTTTCTTTCTCATACAATTGTCTATAGTAGTCCTATATAATTTATTTCTTCTCTTTATTTCCAAATTTACTTTGTCATTGGTCATCGATTAGTTGTATTATTTTTCTTGATTCTCTCTCTTTTTTCTCAACTTATATGCTAACCATCTTCCTGGTTTATTGGCATTCTCAAAGTAGTTCTGTTCATTGCTTCTAATTTTTTGAGCTAATTCTTCTTTCTCCACTAAGTCCATTTTATGTTTTATTGTATCCATTTTAACTTTAACGTCTTTTTTATGTGACCATTTCAGAAGCTCTTTTTCAAATCTCTTATAGTCCTCTTCCAATATTTTGTATGTTTGTCTTTTCTTCGCATTTCTCTTCCTTGTATAGTCCATTATCATACCTCTAGCATAGGCCTTCATCATATCCCAAAGATTTTGTGTCAAAGAAAGAAAAAGAATGCCAATTCTCTCTCCATTTTCTGTACAAAGTCATTTTCTTTTAATATAATGTTATTTAAAGTCCATCTAAATCTTATCCTTTGTCCTTTCCATTTCACTGTCACTGGATTATGCCCAAGTATTTGCTTCAATCTCAATTTGTTCTATATTTAAGGTCAATTCCATTGTTGTCCATATCATATCTAATCTAGACCAAGATGAATGTCTGTCAGAATAAAAAATATATTGTCTGTTTTTTCCATTTCTATCTTTCCATGCATCTTTTAAGTTTGTTTCTTCAATCATCTTAAAAAAGATTTCGGTAATATCTTTCTATTATGTCTTATTGTTTATTGTCCTATAGTTCTATTTCCATTTCCTTTTCTTTAAAAAATTCTGCATGAAATGCTCTCGCTTTGTCTATTGTATCCATTCTATATCTTTGAAGCTGCCATGTTAACATTAATCCCTCTGGTACCAGCCATCTGTAATTCACTCCTTTTTGAAGTAATATTTTAGTCAAAAATTGATATTCTCTCCTCATCTCTCTCACTTTTCTTGGTATTTGCCTCAAAGCCACAATTTCTTTCTCCTTATAATTCAGTGTTTTTTCTCTGACAGTCTGCAATATTTGTGCTTTTTTTTTGGATTTCATAGTAAATCTTATATGCACCTCTTGTCATAACTTGTTACACATTGCATATCTAGTTTAGACTCGATATATCTCATCCACACTGTCCATCATGTTCTCCTTAGTAATTTCTAGTGCTTCAGCCAACATTCCTATCATTATTTCTGCCAAATTCTCTCTTTTCTCTTCTTCCACATTTTGAAAGCTAAGATAAAATTCTGATTTGTCTATCTCCCATCCAGTTAGTCCATTCCTGTCACGTTCAACTTCTCCCAATCTGTTGTCTATATCTTTAATTCTTTCCTCCTTTTGTTCCTCATTTTTCTCAAGCTTTTGCAGTCTCACTTCATATTTCAACATCATTTGCTGTATACTCGTCACTTTTTCATCTGTCTTGAGTTGTTGTTCCAGCCTCTGGACTGTTTGAAAAATCATCTGTAATGTTGTATCTTTCTCCCTCTCTTTTTCTTTATCCTTCTCCTGTTGAAGCATCATCTGAATTTATCGCTGTCCTCCAGATGGCGACGAGGAGTGTTTAGTTGAAGCAGATCCAACTGTCGTCACTTTTCTACACATTCTGTCCAGTAGTCACCAAACACCAAAAACAAAAAAGAAAAAGCTCCCAAAAGTAAAGAATGTAAAAGAAAAGATGGAAAAAGAAAAAAATAAACAATTTTTCCAGTTCTTCAAAACCCTAATCCACTTTGAGAGAGAGAAAAAAAGACAAAGAAAAAAATTGAGTAATCCCACTGACAATAAAAAATACACTAAGGGAAGGTCAAATTCAAAAAAAGAGGAATAAAAATAAAACAGAGGAAAACCAGATAGCAGTGATGAAAATAAAAATAAAAAATTAATCTTCAGGCTCTTGTACACCTTAATCCAACTTGATTATATAAGAACAAAGAAAGAAAAGTCCATCAGAAATATTTAAGCAGAGGAAATATACAGAGAGTTATCATTTAACAGGAACAAAAACAAAACAAAACAAAACAATAGAAAGTAAAAATGAATTTCAGTTTCTTCTGCAGTATTTCTGCCCAAGCATTAACAAATCTCTCTCCTTTGCCTCAGACTCCTACTTCTAATAGTTCTCTGAAGAGCACCTGAATAAACAAAGCAGATAGTTCCAAACTCTCTCAGATGTCCTTCCAACAATCTTATCAGCCAAAAAGTTCAGAGTCCTTGGGTTATAGCAACAATGTTATACAATTGTTTCAACTTGCTGCTTTAATAGAAAAGAATAACAACATTTCCAATCCAGTAGATGGCAGTATTACACACACACTCCTATTTTCCCCGCTATTATAGTCTAAAAATTCTTTGTCAGTTAAAAAAAATATATGAAAAATTAGGACAATCTTCAGCAAAGAAAAAAAATTAAATCCAAAAGAAAAAATATTTCAAGTATAAGATACAAAGGCTTACAGGTATTAAACTCTCAGTTCTATCAATCCTTTTCAATCCAGTCCTGGTCAAAAGCAAAACAAAAATGTAAAACTCACATCAATGTAAATAATTTGAGAATAAAAAATGACTCCTGCTTAATTTCGCCACTTGATTTCCTTTTAACTCCAATTTAATTCCAACTTCAATCTGACTTGACACTGGTAAGAGCTCATATTAAGACTTACTTAGTGGCGATAAAAGCGGCGAAATTTAATTATTTTACCGCTCTTATCGCATCATCAGATAATCGCCCAGCCGCCCTGTTTAGGGTGACCCGCTCCCTCCTCCATCTGGGAGCGCGGGAGGATCCCTTGCAGGGTCGTGCTGAGGATTTTGTTCAATATCTGGATGATAAAATAACTCAGATTCGGGATGACTTGGCCGCTGACTGGGTGAGTTCAGGCGGGGTGACTGAGGCAGGTCTTGAGAATGTTATCTGGGCTGAGTTCGATCCTGTGGCTCCCGAGGACGTGGACAGGACCTTGGGAAGACTGAATGCAACCACATGTTTATTGGACCCGTGTCCCTCCTGGTTGGTGCTGGCCTCCCGGGAGGTTACACAAGGCTGGCTCCAGGAGATTATAAATGCTTCTTTGAGTGAGGGTGCCCTACCGGTTGCCTTGAAGGAGGCGGTGGTGAGGCCCTCCTCAAGAAGCCCTCCCTGGACCCAGCTATTTTGGCTAATTATCGTCCAGTCTCCAACCTTCCCTTTTTAGTGAAGGTTGTTGAGAGTGTGGTTGCGTGGCAGCTCCCTCGGTACCTGGATGAAGCTGTCTATTTAGACCCGCTCCAGTCCGGCTTCAGGTCTGGATACAGCACCGAAACGGCATTGGTCGCGTTGGTGGATGATCTCTGGAGGGCCCGGGGTAGGGGGTACTCCTCTATCCTGGTGCTGTTAGACCTCTCAGCGGCTTTTGATACCATCGACCATGGTAATCATGTTGCACCGGTTGGAGGGACTGGGTGTGGGGGGCACCGTTTTGCGGTGGTTCACCTCCTATCTCTCCAACCGGTCGCAATCCGTGTTGACAGGGGGGCAGCGGTCGATCCCGAGGCGCCTAATGTGTGGGGTGCCGCAGGGATCAGTCCTCTCGCCCCTCCTGTTCAACATTTATGTAAAGCCGCTGGGTGAGATCATCCGTGGTTTTGGGGTGGAGTTCCATCAGTACGCTGATGATACTCAGCTGTACATCTCCACCCCAGACCACCCCAACGATGCCGTGGAAGTGATGTCCCAGTGCCTTGAAGCCGTGCGGGTCTGGATGGGGAGAAACAGGCTTCGACTCAACCCCTCCAAGACCGAGTGGCTGTGGCTGCCGGCGTCCCGATATAGCCAGCTGACACCATCGCTGGTTATTGGGGGTGAATCTTTGGCCCCCACGGAAAGGGTTCGCAACTTGGGCGTCTTCCTGGATCCACGGCTGTCCTTAGAGGATCACACGACAGCTGTGGCCAGGGGGGCTTTTTATCAGGTTCGCTTGATACGCCAGTTGTGGCCCTTTCTAGATCGGGACTCCCTACGCACAGTCACTCAGGCACTCGTCACTTCTCGCCTGGATTACTGTAATGCTCTCTACATGGGGCTCCCCTTGGGGTGCACCCGGAGGCTCCAACTGGTGCAAAATGCGGCCGCGCGGGGGATTATGGGAGCGACGGGGTGCTCCCATGTGACTCCTCTCCTGCGCAAGCTGCATTGGTTGCCGGTGGACTTCCGGGTGCGTTTCAAGGTGTTGGTGATCACCTTTAAAGCGCTCCATGGCTTAGGACCAGGGTACTTACGGGACCGCCTTCTGCCGCCAATTGCCTCCCACTGGCCGATTCGCTCCCACAGAGAGGGCCTTCTCAGGGTGCCGTCAGCCAGACAATGCCGGCTGGCGACCCCCAGGGGGAGAGCCTTCTCTGTGGCAGCCCCGACCCTATGGAATGATCTCCTTCCAGAACTGAGAACGATCCCCGACCTCCGGACGTTTCGTCGGGCCCTGAAAACGTATCTTTTCCAGCTTGCCGGTCTAGCCTGATCCCCGTTGAAATTTTAATATTTTTAGTGTTTTAGGGTTGTTGTATTTTAACATTTAAACTGCTTTTAATTGTCAGCCAAAGTTTATATGGGTTTTAAGATTTTTAACTTTTGTATACTGTATTTTTATCTGGCTGTTCACCGCCCTGAGTCCGCAAGGAGAAGGGCGGTATATAAATCCAATAAATAAATAAATAAATAAATCTCAGGGTGTTCTTTGCATTTATTTAAATTGAAAGTCTCTCGCCGCATCGACTCACTGTACTTCTATTCTTCTTCCGGAGCTGTGCCAACTTCAGCAGCTACTGTGGCTGCCACCCTGCTGCTAGAAAAAGAGCTTTTCCTGGATCGACCAGGGACTTTGCGGTGTCCCTGGGATCATCAGGATGTACCCTCCACTATCACAGTCAAAACAAGACTGTGAGGTTCAAAAAAGACCGTCCAGCAGCAGAGCTTTCGGCGGTGATCCTGGAGCCCAGGAATCCTTCTGTTCTATCGTGACATCAGCTCTTCCCCCAATTGTATTGTCTTTTTGATGTTGCATAATTTGACTCTAATTTTAGCCACCAAAAATTCATGATCAGAACCTTAATCAGCACTCGGATACGTCCGAGCAGTGGGGACTGAACGGGATCATTGATGTCTGCATAGGATTACAATGCAGTTTATTTGATGAGATCCAAATGTAACAAGGCCACTTGAGCTGTTTGCTATTCATATTGGAAAATAAATTTTCAGCCAAAATTTAACCAAACAATTGCTTGCTTCTTTCTTTCCCCAAGCCCAAAGTTGCTAGTTGTGTGTTTTTCTGCTTGGTTATCAACTTTTGCATTAAACAATGTATGTAAACAATGTTTTTTCTGTGCTTGATTTCAATATCTGTTGCATCAGTTGTTGGAGCATAGACTTGAGCAACTGTGATTTTGATGGGCTTGGCACAGATTTGGATAGTCAAAATGTGACCATTAATTGACAAGAAGCTTTCCATTGCTTGTCTGATGGTAAATGCCACTCCATATGTTTTTTTTGTTGTCATATCCCAAATGAATAGATAGTGAGTTCCTCAGGTTGGAAATAACTGTTGTCTAACTAGTGTGACTCTCTGCCTCCAAGAAGGTCAATTGAACCTGTCCATCTCCTGTTTGATAATCTCCAATATATCCTAGCTCGTTCCTTGTACATTCCATGTTGCTATCTAATAATGTGTCTTGCACAGACCCTTGCTTTTACCAATTGCTGTTTTCCGAGCTGGGATTCCTGCTGGATTTGTTCCAAACACAACATTAATCCCTTAACTACTCACTGCAAGATTTGCTCTTCCTAAGTAAATTCTTAGTGACTTTCTGGCCTGAAATCCTTCCATTGGGCACCATACCTGATTCATTTGAAAGTCTTTCCATTATATTTTCTTGCAAATATTTTTACAAATTTTAGCTCAATCCTCCCCATTTATCTGAATTTAGGATCAGCATGCAACTTGATAATAAGATAAGAGAATAAATAAGAACAGTAGGAATGATACTTTACAAAAACAAAGATCAAAGTAATTAGAACAATTTTTTCAGTGGGTGCTGAGAGATTTTGGGAAAAGGAATGTATCTTTGAATTATGGAACTGTATTCAATTACAAAGAGTATGGAGAAAGATTAGAACCAATCGCTCAATCTCAGAATAAAAAGCAATGATCAGCAAGCAGAAGCTCACATACTTAGAATATGAGATATGTATTATTAAAAATTACTATACTTGGCAAGGAATTATTTAAGGAAAGTAGTAAATCAATGGGTAGGAAGCATAAATGGATCAAGGAGATCATTGGAAGAGCTGCCTATTATCTCCGCATAAGATTGAGAAGAAAAGCATTTGACCAAAAGTCACCAAGAGATATATCAGTGCAATAATACCTAACAAACAATCCATAATATAAAACTGTTTATTGTTTCATTTTATCCAGAATAGCTTAGCATATCATGCAGAAGCAATCAGTTGAACAAAGGAAAGAGAGATAATCTGCATGTAGATATGAAACATTTAAAAGGAGTATTGCCTGCAGCATGGGAAGATACCCTTTTCCATTTGACTCACTAGTCTGTAGACAAAAAGGGCAAAGGGAATTGTACTAGAAAAAAATTATGCCTTTTTTTTTTTGATAAAGTAGCCAGTTGACTATATCTTTAAGATGGCTTGCTTTTCTCAGAGATCTGCTGTAGGCTAAGTTGCCTTTCTGAGATTGTGCATAAAATGTTCAGTTTGCTTGAACAGTTACCAAGATAATATCCATTGATTGTAATAAACCTATATTGAGTTAACTTGAGTGATTCTGCCTAAATGGACAAAGAATACCTTCTTCATTTAATCATTACTAACCATTAGTAAAGATCTGTAATAGAATGTTCTCTAAATTCTAATAAATTGTTTAAAAAGGTGGATAATATTTGCTAATAAATTAATATTGAATCAAATAATGTAAATATTACCTCAGTAATATTAGCAAAAAGAATATTTAGAACATTAAAGGATCTACAGCCAAAAGAACAGGCAGGGTTCAGAAGTGCCTACAGCACAATTCAGCAAGCCATTGAAAGGTACAAGTATACCTTGCCTCGACGCATGACTTTCATTGACTACGAAAAGGCGTTTGACTCAGTATTCCATCAAGCAATAATTAAGGTATTGTTCAACCAAGGCATAGACACTGCTTACATAAACTTACTACAATCAATATATGAAAAAAAAACAATGGCAACTATTTGCCTTAATGATCTTAAAGTGAAAATCAACATAAGCATACGATAAGGCAATACAATATCACCTATCTTTTTCTCAGCCTTACTTGAAGAAGTATTTCACAAGACTGGGCAAAAGATGGAATAAAAATCAATGGAACCTATTTAAATCATTTAAGTTTTTCAGATGATGTTGTTCTCTTATCACAAGACACATACAATAGTTGCCCAAAGAGCTACAAAGACACATACAACAGTTGCCCAAAGCAGGAGAACAATTTGGCTTAAAAATAAACTTGAAAAAGAGCCAGGTTATGTTTAATAAATTCACCAAAGAAAGAAGAAAAAATATACCTAGAGAAGAACTAGATGTAGTAGACCACTATCTATATCTTGGCCAATGGATCTCAATGGAAGGTGATATAATAAGGAAAATTGAATGGCATGTTAAATGTGGTTGGCAGGCATTTGGCAAGTTAAGTATAATGTTCAAGAAGAACTTCCCTATGCCTAAGACAAAAGTTTTCATCAGTTTGTGCTATCTGCTCTAATATATGTTGGTGAAACATGAATACTAACCTCACAATCGATACAAAAGCTATGAGTGGCTCAAAGAACTATGGAAAGATACATTTTAAAAAATTTCCTCTTCCACAGTAATTAAATAGGGATGAGTTGCTAAAATCAGAGGAATGAGCAAGTGATACAAACAGCTGTAGAATTTTTTGTCTGCGAGGATGCTTTTGAAGTTTAATCTAAAAATTAGATGTTTCTTGTAAAAGGCTATTAGTCTTATATATTTAATCTTTTTAAAACATCTCTGTGTCTGCAATTCATTGTCCAATTTCCAATTCCTTATGCCTCATTTCCATCTCTCTCTCTCTCTCTTTTTTATTTGCTGCCACCTCTTTACTTCATCCTTTTTTATTTTTTTAATCTTTCTGTTTTGTTGCTTCTGCTTAAATATATTAGAATATTTATTAATGTATTTATTAATGAAATGTATAAACCTTTCAACTCATAGTGATTCTGGGTAGTATGTAAGATAAAAACAATGGCATCCAATACAAACAGAAGAAGGCAGTATTCCAGAAATTAAAACACCAAATATGTTAATAAAGGAACACACTTCCTAATCTAATATTTGGGTTATGGCCAATTTTAATGATGGCAAAGTCAGGACAACTTCAGCCTCTAGAACACAGGTGTCATGTTGCTGTTATGTGACGTTTCATGATATTTTTCCCCTTTGCGAAGCTGGCGTCAACGTGGCCTGCCTGTGATGCACCCGGCCCGCAGGCTGCCAGTTTGACACTCTGGCTCTAGAAATATGTAACTGCAAAGAACAAGTTCCATGAACAGAAAAGGCAATGTCCCATCAGATCCCTCATATGGTACTATTTTAGGGATAGCACCTGGAGCACCCCTGCTCTATCAGATCCTACAGAATGTGCAGAAATTCAGAAAAGTGGACCATAAAAGAAATACGCAGAAACTGCCGCAAAAACAAAGGCGTAATTTAAGCATAGGAAATAAAGAAAATGTGAGAAAGCAGCTCAAGCTGACACTACTCCTATGCACCAGCCTTGGGATATAACAAGAGAACAAAAATACACAATTAACTCATTAAGTTGGATTTCACTGCAATAATTTGGGATTGAAATGAATAGAGAACTTTTTGGTTCTTAGGAAAAAAATGTTAAAATCAAGTAGAAATGTGCATGTGCAACATTAGTATTTTCAGAAATAGGTGTAAAAAAATTTACGTGTTAAAATTTGAGTGCTAAACAAGGCACTTTTCTTGAAAACTTTTTTTGGAAAGAAATATTCATTTCATATAATGAGAATTATATTCTTAGGTAGCGAAATATAAATATGTCATTTAAATATTTAAATAGCTGAAATTAATTATAGTTTTAATTAATATCTCTTTGTTAAGCATGCTAGTCAGAGATAACTGATATAAAGACCGGTTAATGATAGTCTGTTCATTTTTCCTTTCTGTCTTGTAAGAATAAGAAGGAAAGAGAAGGAAATATGTATTGATGGCCTAATCTTCCTGTGAATGCTACTGCTATTCTTTCTATCCTCTAAGACTGAAATATTTAAATTCCAAAAGTCAAATATCACTGTATTAACATCATAATTTTTTGTTGTGTGCCAATTTTATGAACTTCTAGAGAACTGCAGCAATACAAGTCAGTGGCATTGTATTGATAATTTTCACATTAAATTTGGGGTAGTCACATCTATTACTGAGAAATGTGCACACTTTAGGATTGTAGCAGGACTTGCATGACAAGCTTTCATGCATTTTGGGTTAAGGTACATATTTATTTATAGAACAGATTACCTCTTGACATTCAGACTCTCCTTAACCTCTTACATAGCTCTAGCATTGGGGCATTACTACTTAGCATTGCTATTAAAAGTTACTCTAATCAATGGTAGTGCTTAGGATGCTTGTGTAATTTGTTTTTTTTCCTATTTTTATTTTGATTGTATGTATATTGGTTTACTGTGAGTTACGTAGACGGGTTAGGAATTGAATAATCTAGAAACTGAAGTAAGTAAGTAAACAATAATAAAACTAGCTTAAGGAAGACTTGCTTCATACTGGATGGTGCTGTGTAGCTATATTAGAGCAAGCAATTTTATGTGACAGCTATGTATAGCTGAAGGATTTGGTAGGAGGATAATGCAAACAGATGGCTTGCTTTTCATGCATTTATCAATGTCAGTCTTTGATGGATGAGAATGCCATTCTCTTATTGTCCATGTAATGACAAAGATTCAGATAAGAGAATGATCTCCTTGTCTGAGTTTGATTCTGTTGTCTGGCTGTTTATAGCAAGATGGATATCTTTTGGTCCCTGAAATATGAGGATCTTTAAATAGAAATATATCTTTATTATAGGATATTATTTGGGCTGTAGTGTTTCTAATTCTTTCACAATAGCATACATACCAGAAAACATTAAAAAAAACAATCTTTCATATCCTGGATCTGCAGATTTAATTTAGGTCATTAGACAAACAATTTTAAGAGCTCCACATTTTAAGAACAGAAGTGATGTGGAGTGAGTCAATTTGTGCTGGCTGAATCAGAAGTTGTATTCCAAATAAAAAGTTGTTGATTCTCTAACCTTAGCCATGATTAATTTGGAAAAAAGTGTTTCTTTTTAACTATGTTGTATATAAACAAAATTGTACCAATAACATTAAAAAACCCAAACAAACATTTTTTTTCCTTTGATCAAAGACCACATAAGAAGTAAATTATCTATGTATCATAAAATAAATTATCTAAGTAACTTTGAGTTTCATGATGGAATGCAGATATAAGAAATAACTTAATATTCCCTATTGCTGTGGCTAATAACAAACCTCTATTGCTTATCATAATCACATAATTTTAAAACATGTTAAATCTGTTTGTTCTGAATAAAATATGAAATGACAGAAAGGATTTTTTTATTACATGTCAGACCAAGGCTTCGGTAATAAATGTCCTGAAAATTTCTTGACATTTAAGCCAGGAAAAAATAGTATAACATCTAAATAAAAGGCATAATATTTTCCATCTATATGATATCCTAAAACACACTTGAACTATGTGGAAACTTTGTTAATGACTTCTTTTGTAGCTTCATTTTTTGGGGAAAAACCCCCATAACTCCCATTCTATAACTTTTTATTGTACAATAAATCTTTTCAGTTCTCATTCAAGATATTAAGAAAACAATTTTCAAACTTCAGTGCAGTCTTCCCCAATGTGGAACATTGATTGCCCCCTTCCAATGTTTTGATGCTGCAATTCCAAACATTTTCATATAGTTGGAAACTTTGGAGTTCTATTTCTGAAAAAGGCTAACTCTATGTAATGATTTCATTGCATTAAAAAAAGTTTCAGTTAAATTGTCTATAATGACAGTTAGCGTTTTGTGACTTCACTTTTTTTCACTTTTTTTCTTTTTTCACTCCTCTGCCACTTAACCTGCATGCTGTTGTAAACCTCAATTCTTTAATCTGTTTCCTGGATTACCCTCCCCCTTTTTAAATAAAATTGTAAGGCTTGGTAGGTTTAACAAGAAAATGGAAATTATCTTTGTTGGTATGTGAATTTTCTAGTGGCCTTCTGTTTACTGTCAGCAATTGCCTGAAATATTTTTTTAAAAAATATATTGAAGTCATCAAATTTTGGCTTATATTGATAGAAAACACTAAATGTATATTTATTATAATTTTTTCTTTCTTAAAACATTGTAGGAAAAGAGCAGACTTAGCTGATTGCCAAGAATGAGAGAGTCTGGTAGTAACTTTTAAGATAAACGAATTTTATTAGTTTTCTTATTTCTTTTATTAGACATCTCTTTCTACAAGAGTATAAACAGAGATAAAAATCAAGAAGAAAGAAAAAGGAGTACAATACTAATAAATAAATGAAGAATTTAATATGTCACAGTGACTTCTCTTTTCCATTTTTTTTCATTTAAAATGCATCGCTTAAAAAACTAATAACTACTACTAAACTTTGAGCTAAAATATGTATTAGTAACTATAGCTACTGATTGAAATAAAAAGTAATCAATTGAATTCAACATTTAAAAGATTTACTTTTATGGTATGAAGTTATTATAGATATGAGAACATACTTCCAAAACATTAACTATTTTAATGGCTGAGATGGTCAAGAAAGGGCTGTGCAAGGATTTGTAAACTTCAGCTAGTGTATAATGTGGCAACTGATGCGGCTTTGTATGTTTCAAAGCTTCCTTATGCAGTTCTATTTCTGCATAAACTGAGCTGGCTTCCAATATGATTCCAGTACAATTGAAGGTGCTGGTTAATATTTTTAAAGCTTTACATGGCCAAGTTACTTCTGGGACTCTATCTCTGAGGGATTCTGTCTGTTCCACCAGATCTGAAAGGATGGGCATCTTTCAGATCCCTTCTATCAAACAGTGCCATCTTGTGTGTCTAAGGAAGAATGAACTTTTCTGCCGATGTGGTTACCCCATGAAAAAACCTCCCTCGTGGGGCTTGGATGACCCTAACTCTCTGGCCCTATGCAAGACTGTTAAAACTTGGCTTTCTCCTCAGGCATTAGCACCAGGATGTTAGGAAGTCCAATAAATGTCTGTGTTTTATAGAATTGATCTTGTTATTATATTTCCCCACAATAATCATAAGATATGGCTTGACTATTTTTACAGCAGCATTAAAGTCATTACTTGATACAAAAGTTGCTGTTCTTTCTCTGTCCCAGTCTGAATATTTAGTTGTAAATATTAAATAGATTAAATTATATCAAACTACTTATAAGTTTCAAGCTATATCTACCAGACGGATTACAAGTCATTGCAGTAGGTGCAGCCATTATGGCAATAATCACTCAGGGAAGAGATTTGTACGGCTGCCACATGGTCATGGTTCATTCAGGCATAAGATTTCATCCTATAGTGGATCATACCAAAGCCTAAGCTTTGATATGTTCCACTATAAAATACCTGATACTGATATGTGAAAAAAGTACATTGGAATACAATAGGATGCTCTATCCCACTGCAGAAAAAGAACCTTCATGGAACTCAAATGTATAATAGCTGACTTCTAATATTCAAATGGAGGAATGGCTATGTTAAGGTCTCTAATAGCTCTTGTCAGGATAACATAGGACACTGGCATGAACTTTGTACAAATGATGAACATCTGATTGCAAAGAACATACAAACCTTTTTAAAAATTTTAAACAAAAGGAACAAATTAAAGAGAATGATGAAATGGGCTAAGAATTTGGGCTGCAATATAGTGGGAGACAATATGAATATGGTGTCTGAAATTCACATTGTCTTATAATTTGAGAGATATTTTTTAAAGGATGATGTGCTGTTACTATATGACACCATAGAAAGGAAAGTGTATAAAAGTACTTCTAGTCAATATAGTATAAATATGGACATTTTACCATGTATGAAGGACTTGTACAAAAAAAATTGAAACAGATATATTTATATATATATTTTAAAGTCAAATTTATATGGCTGTCCATATCATTAAAGGTAATTCTGGGGTGGCGTACAATAATTCAATAAAACAGGGCATATAATATACAATCATATTTGCAGCCCCTGTTCTGCTTAGCAACTCCCCATTAATTGGGGAGAAGAGATTTTGGTGGTTGTTAAGTCACTCACCTAACTACTGTTATGACTTGCAATCATAATGGGCAGGCTCCATTATGGTCATATCTCAAGGACTGCCTACAGCAAGTTTGTTTGTAACTGCTGTAAGGACAGAAGTCTCTAAGGACAGAAATAATTTCTTTCCCTTTTTTTCTTTCTTGAATTTTTCTTTCTTGAATTTTTCTTTCTTTAATTTTCTATACTTTTTCCCTTTTACTTTCTTTTTTTATATTTTTATATTTTTATTTTTTTGTTATGTCAGAAAGATTTTTATTTATGTTAATAAAATAAATAAATAAATCTTGCCTTTGGATTTTGTGTGCAGATTTTTTACTTCATATTTAGTTTCCTTTCATATTTTCTTTTTTCCATTGCTGCATCTACTTAAGAATGTAACAATAGGGAAGTAGTGTACTCAGTAGAATATCCAGAACATGATAAATGTATGTGCAATCTATTTAGCAGAAAAGAATGGTGTGCAACTATCTTGCAGCCTCAGTGAAACAATCCAATCTGTCTGCCTCATGATGTCATTGCCAGAAGCCAAATAGTACTGTTTTTGTTTTAATGGGAGAGCTCTTTCATGTTGCTGGTTTGACATGATGGGAATGTAGTTGCAAATGCTTCCTGTTCATTCATAGGCCTCAGGCTTTCCATCCGTTTCATTTCAGATATGACAGCTGAAACCAATTAGGTAGAACTATGGGAAAGCTAAGTCATATACAGATTTATCATAGCTAAGGAAAAGGGAGAAAGGAGCATATTTCATTGGAAATATGTGTAAGTGATAAAGACTGCTGAATAAGGAGAAGGTAAGTTAATTTTAAAACATTTGTTCCTGAAGTTCAAAGTGGTTACTATATAAATATAGATACTTTTATTTGTATGAGTATGTATGAGTGTTAACCAGTACAGATATATGACAGCAAAAGAGACTCATAGCAGCTGCACACCGTGCAACTGTGGGTGTGGCTGGGTGGCTGCTGTTGGGTGGTCATGGTCAGGTGGGTGCAGAATAAGTCACCTTAAGCAACAGGACATGGAGCCAACTTGGCACCATACCAGAAGAAAAATTACCTGTAGGCGTGCCATGGGAAGTGACAAGTTATGCAAGGAAAGGAAGGGGGAGTGTGGATTTCCCTACCCCACTTGCAGAATGCTCTGTTTTCCTTCTCCATCCCTACTTTCTGAGGAGAGAAAATACATACAGGGAACTAACAAACACAGAAAATTAGTTCTACATCCTTGAAAATGGCCCATCTTCAGGCACAAGTAACTGTCATTTTCTCACTGAAAACATACACTATAATCCTCCACAAAATTCTTAGTACTGAATGTTAGGACACTTACGAAAGAGAAACACCCCCCCCCAAACCCCATAATTGTTAATTTCAGATTTGATATTGAGGTACTAATGGCCATATCTGATAAATAATATTGCCTATGTACTGAAGCTTTTAAAAAAGATAGCAAAAATGATCAGGAAACTGAAGCAACTTGCCTAATTGAAAATGATACAACCTTGGAAGCCTTCAGTTTAGAAAAATGGCTAACAATGGGAATATAAAAATGTATGGGATGTGGAGACAGCAGAGATATATAACTCACAAGGAAGACATAGACCAATATAGTCAGTAAACCAAAGAAAACCTAAAAGGGCCCATTTCCCGATTCCTGGTGGGACAGGAAGTGATGTTTTTTGCTGTTTCCATCCTCCAGAGACTCCTAGAGAGGCTCCTAGACACTCCTAGAGAGGTTCTGGAGGCTGGGGACAGCAAAAAATGTCACTTCCTGTCCCACCGGAATGGAAGCCCTTTCAGCCTCCGTAAGGCCTCCAAGGAAGTGGGAAAGGCTGTTTTCGCCCTTCCCAGATAAATAGAGAGGATCTGGAACCAGGTAAGAAAGAAAAACAGGCCTACCAGGCCATCATGTGCCATGAGTGGGGAGGGAAGGGGGTTGCGTGCGCATGCGCGTGGGCATGTGCGTGCGTGACCTCCCCCGCCCCCCTCTCCTGGCACACGATGGCAAAAAGGTTAACCATCACTGTGCTATACACTGTGAGTTTTCCAACACTACAAGTGGAAGCAGGGCAAGCAGGGAAAAAAATACTGGCTTTACTCTTACACATCAGTATAATCTAAAAATATAGTACCCAGATGGTATAGAATTATAAAACTAGTTTCCCTCTTGCTTTCAAAAAAGAATATCAGAAGTTCAAGATGGAAGGTGGCATCCAAAATCACATTGTTACGATTGGGGGTTTTTTGGGTGGGGGAGTCACAGCAAGAACTAACTAAAACTGCAGTGAAAATATAAACTATCTACCCTTCCCTCCTTCTGTTTATCTTCTCCTCTGTTTCCCCCTTCCTATTTCTGTGGATTTAACCAAACGGGGAATGATAAAGCTTTTCCCTGATTCAGTGAGCTGCAAAAGGATTTGTGCTTTGTGAGGATTTATAACTCTAAATAAATGTAGAGTGTTTCTGCAAGTGGGATGGGGAAATCTACTGTCCTCTCTCTTTTCCTTGCAGACTTTGCAAGGAAACCTCTCCTCAGCAAGTGGTGCTAGAGATGAAAAATGGAGTGTTTCTGCAAGTGGGATGGGGAAATTTACTTTCTCTGCCGACTTTCAAAAAAACTAGCCTCAGAAACCGGGCTACAGAATAAAAAGCTGAGCTTTTCTGCAAGTGGGGTGAGAAAAATCCACCCTCCCCTTTTCCTTTCTTTGCACACCTTGTCACTTCCCATTGTCTGGCACATTTGTGGATGTTTTTATTTATTTATTTATTTATTTATTTATTTAATTAATTAATTTTTATACCGCCCTTCTTCCAGAGGACTCAGGGTGGTGTACAGCCAATAGTAAAACACACTCAAATACAAAATTTAAAAGCAGTTTAAAACATATTAAATAATTTGGCCCTAATCGTTAAAAGTAAATCCTAATTAAAATTCATGTTTAGGCCAGCCCAGCTTGTTGGAACAATAACGTCTTGAGGGCACGGTGAAAGATGCATAGGTCAGGGATCATCCGTATCTCTGGAGGCAGTTTGTTCCAGAGGGCAGGTGCCCCCACAGAGAAGGCTCTCCCCCTGGGGCCCACCAGTCAACATTGCTTGACCAATGGCATCCTGAGGAGTCCCTCTCTGTGGGAGCGTATTGGCTGGTGGGAGGCTATTGGCAGCAGAAGGCGGTCTCGTAAATATTTTTTATTTTGTTGGGGTGCCAAATTGGTCCCACATCTAGTTGCCTGGGTTGACTTGTTCTGTGCCCACCTGGCCATGCCTACTCAGTGGTACCCACCTAGTCACACCCACCTGGCTGCATGCAGTTGGTATGCTCACCCAGCCATCCTGAGTCAGCAGTCCTGAGTCTTCCACACTGTGCCAGCTGCACGTAGTTCTTCACACCACTCTGGTCACATCAATCCAGCCATGCCCACCTAGCCACTCTGCAATTAGATGGGTTTTAATTCAAAATATTTATTTTTCTTATTTCATTTATATATTAAATTTATATGCTGCTTGTCCCTAGTGAGTCTGGGCAGCTTAAAATAATCAACTACAATTTACTTACTTTTTTATTATGAACAAATTATGCTAACTCTTAGTATTGTCTGATGGTAAATAATAGCTTTCAGTTTTTTTGAGCTGAAGAAGTAGCCATTCCTCTTCCCTTCTATTATGAAGTAAGTACATCATTTAACATATTTTAAAAGCTCTCTGTATAGTACTTCAGTATATTCTTTCCAATTTCATTTGATCTCCTTTGAACTGATTACTATTTGTCCATTGGTGTCCTTTAGTTATTTAAGGTACTCCTATTGCTTCTTGTGTCCAACATCTTTCTCCTGAAACTCTTTGCTAAATTTGTTTTTGAAATGTTTATCCTTCAGGGTTGGTTTCTTTTTACTTCTTAGCATTTTCCATTGTTACTTTTTATTTATTATTTTATTTATTTATTTATTTTATTAAATTTCTATACCGTCCTTTTCCCGAAGGACTCAGGGCGGTGCATAGCCACATTAAAACAACCAAACATACAAAATTTAAGAAACAGTTAAAACAAATTAAATCCCTTGGCTCACAAATTAAAACCCAAAAATTTAAAAACACGTTGCTTTCTTTTTTCCCCCCTTCATAATCTGTTTTTACAGACATCCTTAATTACTTATTTAACTTCATTTCATAATCTCCGCGGCTCTTTAAAGAGGGTTAGGACTTCAACTTGATTTCTGGTGTTGTAGAAAATGGTGGGCATATGTTCAAGATGGTATTGTGGAAGCTGATTGGCTTTTTTCTTTTGCTTAACTTGGAGCTTGCAGTGATCTGTTCCACAGTCAGTAACTGACTATGTCTTTGATACTAAAGGTGGAAGAGCTCCTCCACCCACAGTCAATTTCATTTCAATATATCTAGTTGTTCTTTTGATGCTTGAAGACATTCAAACAATAAAGACATAGTCAGCTATGAAGAAATCTGAGAGAAGTTGTTTTCCTGCTTATTTTTGGTTTATTAAACCATATAGTCCAAGTACATTTTCTCTTTTCATGTTTATAACTTTGGCATTCCAGTTTTTAATCTTAGAAGCACATCTTTGTGTGCATGTTCTGTAAATTTAAAATTAAATTGCCTATAAAATTCATCAACTGCATCTATCCTCTTCCAAAATCTGAGGGAACAGACAGATTTCAAGGTTGCCTATCTTGTAAAATAATAAAGTAAATTATTACATTCATGGATTATTACATTCGGCTTGATTGATGTGGGATTAAAATATACAGAATGGAGCTGGGGTTAGGGAAAGGGAAGGAGAAGACAGGGTAGTAATTCAAATGAGGGTTCCAAGGGACCAAGATTACAATCGTGTTACCAGTTAACAATTTTAAGATACTTAAAAAAGTGATTGAATTTGTTTAGGACTTCTAAGATTGCCTGAAAATTCTTGATGTGAGTTTAACTGTCTCATGCTAAATTGTGTTGGCAGAATTAGGCCCATGTATCACATTAGAGGAATAGGATGTAAAGAGTCCTTTAACTCTGTGTGTGAAATTGCTTAGGCCCATGCAGTGGTGAAATGCTCCTGGTTCAGACCAGATCGCCTGATCTGGTAGCAATGGTGGTGGGTGGTTCAGAGAACCGGTAGCAGAAATCCACCCCCATCCCCAGCTGAGCTGCACAATCATCAGCCCCCACCCTTTTTTTACTTTCAAAAGCATTTTGTCTACAAATGCTTTTAAAAGTTTAAAAAAAAAAAGCTGAAGAGGTTGTAGACAAAATGCTTTTAAAAGGCTTTTAAAAGGCTCTGACAATCCCAGCTGAGTTGCCTGATCGTCAGAGGCTTTTTTTTCTTTTAAAAGCAAAAATAAATAAATAAATAAAATAAAAGCAGCTTTTAAAAGAAAACAAAAGCTTCTGACGATACGATCAGGAAACTCAGCTAGGATTGTCAGAGCCTTTTAAAAGCATTTTTATTACAACCTCTTCAGCTGAAGACGTAGAAAAAAAGCTTTTAAAAGTAAAAAAAAAGTTGGCCACGCCTACCCAGTCACATTACCCCCCCACCAAGCCACGCCCACAGAACTGGTAGTAACAAATTTACATTTCAGCACTGGGCCCATGGTTGTCTTGTGTAAATGTGGGATAATGTAGGTGTCTGGGCTTGTTTCATAATTTGGTTCCTATGTTGTCTATGTTCTTATTTACTGGAACGTTTACACCAATCCAATCTATGTTTGATGAGCCATGCTTACTTATACTTCATTCATGTGTGCTCCTTTTTCTCTTAAAATAGAGTTAACATTGATTTTCTAATTAGCTTATTTTAATATTCCAGCTGATTTTTTAAAAATAGCACCTGTCTGAATATGTATACAATTACACTTAGTAAATACCAGAATCTGCCTTCCAAGTTTCTATCAAGCAACTTTAATTTATTAAAACTGGTTATCTTTTTTGAGATATTCGGATATGGCCTTTTGACTGAGTTCAACAGTACCTTTTACAAATTATAAACCTGTTTGTTATATATTTGTTAATTTATAAAATACAAGTATCTTACCTGCATCTTCACAACTACATGGCATGTAATTTGTATCTGTGGAATAATCTTGTCCTCATTTCCCCCATCTTTTTCCCCTTTAACCCAGTTGAATCATAGATTCAGTTTAACCATTCCAGGGATATCACAAAGTAAGCTGCAGTTCATGAAATCTTAATAAAATATTTCGTCTGAAAAGATGTTGCCAGATTCCTGATCACTGGAATACATGAGACTCATTATATAGTACACTGGTGTGCTATTAATCTTTAAAATATTTTCTTCATTTACTTATTTATTTTTTTAAAAAAGTGTAGACAAAAATATATTAATTCTTTGGTGTTAAATATATACTGGAAAATATTTAAAAACCTATAAATACTTTAAATCAATTTATTAATTAGCTATCATATATTTTTTCATTTCTGTGACATTGTACAAGTATGTATGTATGTATGTATGCGTGTGAGTGTGTGTGTGTGTGTGTGTGTGTGTGTGTGTGTGTGTATGTATGTATGTATGTATATGACTTTTTATTGGTGAATTAAAATTATTACTGCAACTGCTACTGATTAAATTGCCAAAAGAGAAATAGAGAGAAATACCAGGACATAAATATTTGATGAAAGACACAATTCCCCTATCTCTCAAATGTTAAAAGAAATATCTGAACTGTGACTTTCATGATGGAAGACTATCCTAAGGCGATCTGTGGAGATTGTCCTAGCCTTACTTTAAAAACAAAAACAACAACAACAACAAAAAAACAGGTTTTCTGCACTCTGAAAAAGGCAAGCACATAAGGCAGTAATGATTTGATGATAGTGTAATGAATTTCCTGTAAAAAGGAACTAATAAAGCATTGCAGGGTAAGCATTTAGTATATTCATATAGGACTGAAGAAGAATGGAAAGGAAATTACTTATAAATTTAGTGCTTCATTTTTAATCCTTTATGTTTTGCTGCAGTTTCAACCAGTTTACATTGCAAACTCTTATTCAGTAATGTGGTCTGAAATCTCATGAATCCATTGTGCAAATGACACCAATCTTTTGCAAGAATGGAAACAGACATTGCATATACTTCCAACTTTTTCAGAAGCACAGCTGACTCTCATATTCATACTATGTGGCACTTTGTAGCTATTTGTAGTTCCTAATGGTCATTTCTGCATGAGAATATATCCCAACAACTGTATTCTTAATAAAGTGTGCCTTAAACAAATTTTGTGTTATAAAAAGAACTGCTACTAAGGTAAAGCTGGCTAGCTAAATACTAGATGTCTGTTCCTGTAACGGTTACTGCTGATTCTCTTAAAGGGTTTAAATGGTATAGACTCTTCTATAGGGTTTAAATGGTATAGACCAGTGATGGCTAACCTTTTTGCCATCGAGTGCCAAAAGCATAGGGAGCGTGGGGGGGTTGCGCACATGCATGCCCATACCCATAATTCTATGTGCCCCCCGCCCCCACACATGCACACGCAAACCCCCTCCCACACACACGCGCATGATGCCCCACACTCCCCCCGCATGCGATGGCATGCGACGGCATGGTGGGCCACCGGACTTTTGGTGGAACCAGAAGTTGGGAAACGGTCCATTTCCGGCCTCTGGAGGGCCTCCAGAGGACTAGGGAAGGCCGTTTTTGCCCTCCCCAGGCACCTAGAAAGGCTCTGGAGCCTGGGGGAGTGAAAAACGGGCCTTCCTCATACATAGACTCCCGAGACCCTCCGGAGGCCAGAAACAGCATGTTTCCTGACTTCTGTGGGCCCAGAAGGCCTGAAAATCAGCTGGCCGGCGCACGGCCGGCGCACGCATGTGCACTGGAGCTCAGCTTGAGTGCCCACCAATATACCTCCATGTGCCACCTGTGGCACGCGTGCCATAGGTTCACGATCATGGGTATAGACTGTTCTATTAGACTGTTCATTTGTTTTGCTTGGTAGCACAAGAACACCACTTAAAACATATTCAAGAGAATAACTGTATTTGGTATATAGAGGTAGTTTCTATATTCCAGCTTTTCACAAAAATTAAATAAACAATGTACTTAGCAAGGGTAACTGGAGAGTTTTGTTTTTTAGAATGTAGGTTAAGATTATCCTTTGTATACAAATAATAATATTGTGAAACAAATTTATGTTTCTTGGAATGAAATGTTTTCCTTGTTCTTAAATTTGCTAAATTAAACTATTTAATGCATATTAAAAGTGTTGAAACATTTTATATGAACTTTAATAGTCACATGGCTTGTCTGATTCCTGCTTCAGTTCTAGAATTTCTAATAATAACAGAATAGCAAAATAACAGAGTTGGAAGGGACCTTGCATGTCTTCTAGTCCAATGCTGCTCAAGCAGGAAACGCTATACCACTTCAGATAAATAGTTGTCTAATCACTTCTTTAAAACCTCCAGTGTTGGCGTGCCCACAACTTCTAGAGACAAGTTGTTCCGCTGATTAATTGTTCTAATTGTCAGGAAATTTCTCCTTAATTCTAAGTTGCTCTTTTCCTTGATTAGTTTTCATCCATTGCTTCTTATCTTGCCTTCAAGTGCTTTGGAGCACCCCCTCTTTTTTGTTGCAGTCCCAAGTTCATTACCTTTGAACTTTTGAAACAATTATGTTTAAACTTCCTAAATTTTATCAGAATGCTTATTACTTATTTGGTCATGATTTATACATATTGTAAGAATGCTTATTTATTATTTAACTATCTTAGATTATACCTTAAATTGTTTGAGATTCTAGTCTTTGTGTTATTCTATTCTATCTATATTACAAGTTTTCGCAAGTTTCATTCCATCCAGGGATATATTCCTTGAGGAAGCCACGTGGGATGGATTTTTTAGCCGATGACATAATTGCTCCAACAAAGCGATAGTAGCTGTTACTAATTGCTGGAATACGTCCTATTGTGTTCTCAAGATCCATCATGTACTTTTCCCAATTAGCCTTCTTCAAGTTCCACCTTGATTGAGGTATAGATCTAATAATAAGTATCTTTATTTCTGTCTTAATAATGACAGGTCTATGTTGGCAATGGGGGAACATTGATAGCACTTGTCGGAAAGCAGGTATAGGTTTGGTATTATCTTGTGTAATAAAACATAGGTCTGGGTTGTACTCTTTCTTCCATGCAGCTGATTTAAAAGTGCCTTGACCTTTAGCATCAAAAACTAGGTATAGATTGTTCTGCTCTGCCCATTCGCAGAGAGTCTTGCTGTTACTATCGTTAAGCATATATCTCCATTGAGTATGATGGCTATTAAAATCTCCTATGTAGATGCTGGGTGTGGAATCCTTGGAAGAATTGTGTTAGGCCAGGAGATAGTAGGGGGCTTATAAATATTCATAACTTGGGTATTTCGAATCTTAGTTGTGATAGTGTAGATGTTATCCTCACTGCTCACTTCCAGTAGATATACATTTTCAATGTTATTACGTACATATGTTGTCAGGACATAAGTTTGATGAAAAATAGCACCTAAGACGTCATATCCAGGTATTCTTCCTCTGCTTTTAAGCTGCTGTTCATTCTCAATGCGTGTTTCCTGAATCACAACCAAATCAACACAGTTTTCAAGTAGTAGTTTGGAGAGATATTCAGAGAGTAAGTAAGTGTAAGTAAAATAGTTACATCATGTTTTCACCTTAACAACAAATTGGCAAAAAGAGAACTCAACGTATATCTAAACAACAAACTGCTCCCATACGAGGCAACACCAAAATACTTGGGGGTTACCTTAGACAGGACCCTGTCTTTTAAAAAACATATTCAGAATATGGCTGGCAAGGTTAACAGCAGAAATAACATCCTACAAAAACTATGCGGAACAACTTGGGGAGCTTCAGCCCCAACTCTTTGATGTGCAGCCCTCGGGCTTTGCTATTCTGCAGTGGAACACTGTGCACCTGTATGGATAAACAGCTCACATACAGGACTTATTGAAGTTCAACTTAACCATACAATGAGGCTAATTACTGGGTGTATAAAATCTACACCTAGTTATTGGTTACCAGTTCTTAGTCACATACTTCCCCCACACTTACAACAAGAAGCTCTTATTCAGGAGTATAGTAAGATCCTGTTAAACTCCTCCCTACCCATTCATGGATATATTCCTGATCTCTTAAGATGCCGATTAAAGTCAAGAAACCCACTACTCTTGATAGCGCTTAAGTTTATGGCTGATCATCAGAACACCACACAAAAGTGGATGGAAACGTGGAGTAGCTATTCCCCCCAAGATACCTCTGAGCATATTAATCCTAATAGTATACCTCCAGGATTTAACCTACCCCGATACATATGGGTGACATATAACAGAATTAAAATGACTCATGGGGTGTGTGCTGACTCCTTGTATAAATGGGAAAAGACACCTTCAGCACAATATGATTGCGGGGGCCCCCAACAGACTATCCAACATATAGTGAGGGAATGCTCTAACAGAAGGTATCCAGGAGATTCTAGGGACTTCCTCTGCATAACAACGACAGCTACTGACTGGATCTCCAAAGTCGACATTAAACTCTGAAATATTATTTCTGTTTTCTTCTTAGGTTTTCTTACTGCTTTTTTTATTGTTTTAAATATTTTTAACCTGTAAAAATGAAGTATTTTAATACTGTGTATGACCAGCCATATGCTAAATAAATAAATAAATCTATATTACAGATAGATAGAATAGAATGATATGCAAATATATTAATCATATATTACAGAGACTGATGGTAGTATAAACAGGGCACAATTTAAATTATACTTACACTTTCTTTATTTTCTATTTGTTATATCCAGAAGAATGTATTATAGTAACTTTCAAACAGAAGTAGACAGATTTGATTAAAAAAAGACATTGAAAAATACTTTTCTTTTCTGTTTTCAAGCATACAGATTTATGTCAGTACATGGACAAACATCCTGGAGGACTTCATCCAGACAATGTGAAGGTAGGATACAATTTTTCAAATAAATATTATGTTACTGTCTTACAGTGAACAATAATATATTGTTAATTTAAGTAGATTAATTCTACCCTGCAGAAATCAGTACCATTAGTTGCAAGATTGGGGCAGATGCTGTAGTATATATTATGGTGTCATTGGGCAGATGAAAATGATGTACTATAGGTTATTTACATCATAATATCATTAACATGAAATGTAATTCACATCTTTTACATGATAATATTATGATACAAATTTATTTACTATCCCCTCAAGCTGCTAACTTGATGCCAATGAATAATGTAATTATAAATAGGTCTTTTAATGATTAGATCTCTTCACGAAAGAAAAGTAATTTGGATTTTTAATTGTATTGAGGGCTTTTTTAAAGTGGGACCATAACAACTACCTAAATTTATTCAGTCAAAGATTTATTTCTTTGACTTCTTTATTCTTCTTTATTGTTTGATTTATTTCTTCACTTCTTTATTCGGTCAAAGATTTCCAGGTGAATAGACAGGTTTGCCCTGTCTACTTACATGGAAATCAGCCAAATTATTTTAGCATAAATGGAGAGTTAGTTACTCATACAAAATCATGATGTACTATTTGTACAAATATAACATTATTTTAGGTTTTTTTTAATCAACAAACATCTCAGTAATACTATGTACCATCTGACATAGTCTGCCTTTTTTTAAATGTGAGATTGCAATTTAAATTTCTCCTAAAAAAATTAAATGACTTTACCAGAAAGAAGCCTGCCAAATCATCTAGACAGTCTTCTGGTATTTTATATGATCCATGGAGGAGAGGAGGAGATTAAGTGATGAGTTAAGTGTCTACAAAACCATTGCTATTTATTTATTCTTCTATTATGACCTATATAGAACATAATATAATAAGAGTAATATTAGCTGATTAAATGGTTGCAATATGCATTCATTCCATCTAAAAACTGCAGAACTTTGTAAACTCAGTCACAATTCAAAAATATAGAAATCTTTGCAAATCTTTGTAAAAAGAGAGCTGTGTAGGTGATGCACCAGTGCGATTTGGGATGGCTGATACTGGTTGGGAGAAGGCATGCTACTGTATTTGAGTACCAGGGGAAGTGTGAGCTTGGCAGGATCTGTGGTGTCTGCTACCAGGTGGAAGAGGATGTGCAAGGCATGTGTGGCAAGATGCACAAATGAGGCAGGGCTTGCAATGACTGCCAGATGAGAATGGTTGCATAAGTGTATGCAGGTTGCAGGGCGCATAAGTGTGGCAGGGCCTGTGGTGACTGCTAACCAAGTGGAAGAGTGTATGCAAGAATTTGTGAGTGGCGGGAGAGGCACAACACAAGAACAGCAGGGTTGCTGCTAAGTGTCAGAAGGTGTGCAAGTAGCAGGGGACATAGAGTGTGTGTCATGGGGCTTGGGGTGGCTATTGCTACGTGACTAAATGCACGAGTTGCTAGGGAGGATGCATGAATGATGGGGGAGGCACAATATGAGTGCAGTGAGACAGAGAGAGTGCATGGTGCAGGAGACTTGCCCAAGCAACTTGCAACCTTCCCTGCCAGTTCCCTGCTTGTTCCCTTTGCAGTCATGTGACCATGGGATGCTGCAACTGTCATCATTGATAGCTGGATGCTAACTATCTAGATTGCAATTATGTGATTGCAGGGGTGCTGGAATGACTGGCACTTTGAATATTGGTCATAACCACTATTCCTTCAGCGCCATCATAACCTTGAACAGTCACTGAGTGAGTAGTTAACTGAGAACTACCTATAATATTTGACAGAATTCTACTAGCATTTCATACAATCAAAACTGCCAGGCTATAGTATGTGCCTCTAGGTGCATGTGCTCTCCATCTTTTTACATACCTTCACAATATGCCATGTCAGAAGCAATAATATAAACTTGTAAATACCTCTAAGCAGACAAGATAAGTGGCCTGATATAAGGGAACCAGCTGATATGTATTTGAACTTTCAGCAGTATGTATTAAGTTTCCTTCAGAACAAACAGACTTTGATTGTTGTACTACTTATAAAAATATTTTTTAAAAGATTTTGTAGCAACTAAAATTCGTTTGGGCTTTGTAATTCTGCCAACATTGTTCCTTAACTAACCGTTACATTGCCTAATAATATCTGGTCTTGAAAATGAATAATTGTAGCTCTTAATGACCAAATTAGATATTAACGATGAAAGTCATTGTTGTCTTATAAATATTTATATTTTAAAAGCGTAAGTAATTAAGTTTGAAATTGCCTCAAAACAATATGGTGTTAAAAAGTCCTCAGAACATTATGCAATTCATTAACCTTTATTATTCATATTTTCTCTTTAAAAATAAAGATATAAACATTTTAAATATGCATCTGAAAGTACATATAAAGCATATTGCCAAATATTCTTTTCCAAAATATCTAATTGCTTAAAATAATACATTAATAGATAGAGTGTGTGGGTGTATGCTTATTTACTTAATATCTGTTAAGATAAATATTTAAATTGTAAATAAAAGGAATATTTTCCAAAATTACTCTAATGTATGTTCAAGTACTACTATGCAAGACAATAAATGAAACAAGACTTAATTCCAGTCAACAAAAAAATAATATTTTATGACCCATTGGAAAATCTCAATCTTGCATAAAGAAGTATTTGGAAGATATTTATTGGTTTTATTAACATAATTTTTATATTGTCTGTTCTCAGAACTCTATCATAAAGCATTTTAATGGTTTCATGATTTTGAGCCTATTAGACTGAATATAATAAGTTAGTATGTTTTGCTTTTTTAAACTTTGAATAATAATTTTTAGTGAATCAGTAAATATATAAAAATAATTCTATACCTAGATTTAATTCTGTATCTGTAGGTGTAATTCAGTATTACAAGCTATAAAACCCCTTTAAAACATGAATATTTAAATGTATGTGAGTGATTAATATCTATAATTGCTTCATTAAATTTGGAAGAAATTTTTGATCCATTCTGGAAATATTATATTTGTAACTTTTCAGATACAACAATCTTTAATTTCTATGTCAATACATAAAAGCTACGGTATTTTAAAATCAGATGGGTACACATCAAAAGTTTTTAGTGTCATAGAAATCAAATTATTAAGTCACAGGCTAAATTTTGACATTAATTATAGTGGATATGCTGAACAGAATTATTTTCGTTTAAAGTAAATGATAAGTAGCTGTTTCCCATTACTCTTCAGAGGATAAGCAGGTGCAGAAAAGGGTAGGATAATATTATGTTAAATTAAAGCTGCCTTTTTCAGAGGGCATTGAAAATTGATTTTAAGTAAGCTGCTCAATAGTTAAATACATAATCAATGCTCTATTTTTTATATTTGTCAGTCATTTAGGAATTAATTACAATAAACATGAATATCATCCATAAAATTATATATATGATGGATCTATATTATATTATCCTATACTTGCATCTTCAAAAAAATCCTTTACCACTTTTCCCTCTATAAAAATATAAATGTTCTATGGAAAACGATGATGTCAGTTTTGACAGAGCCACTGATTATGAACATTAGAAAAACCCTTTCACTACAATTATAAGAAATTATCAGTAGCAGCAGCAGTAGTAGTAGTAATAGTAGATATAAAATAATAAATCAATTCTACATTGCAAATTAAGTTAATGTTGTTGTGACTACTATGATCACCTCAGTGCTTATGTTTCTGTAGGAATGGTAATCCACAATCCATTCTCTTGGATATCCTTTTTGTTCTCTCTCCCTTCTCCCTCTTGCATGTGTGTGTTTTGTGTGTGTTTGTGTGTGTGTAAGTTGAGTATTCAAGTCTTTCCTCTTTCTCTGTTTCCTTTCTATTTAAATTATATTCTTTACTGCTGTGTTGCAATAAGGCAATTAAAGCACTTTTACTTTTTTATGTGGTGCATAAATCTTTGTATGCAGTTTTATTGTCATAACTTCCTTAGGATTCTTTCAAAGCCCTCTTGATCAAGCTTGTCATGGTTCAGCCAAATCTTTTTTTTAACCAATTATTTCTTCTGAAATAGAAGGCAACTCACAGATACGAATACCACCTGAGCCCCATATTCTTGAACTTCTTGCCTAGATGTTATAAGGTGATACAGATGTAGCTGCTCTTGGCATTATCAGTTTATCTCCACACAGATTAATAGAAGAGATCACTGTCAGTGAATTTGATAAGCACTGGAAATTGTTCTGTCACATCCCTAATCCATGCTCCTGACAGATCGCACTTTTCACAAGTCACTGAGTTCAATCAGCATGTTTGTTTCAGCAGTAAATTGTCAAATATCGCAACCCTTCTCTTTACCTTCCTTCAGGATGCAGATAGCATCTCTTATACTGACACACAAAGAAGAGTCACTTTAATAATATGCACAGAGGCCGTCATATTTTCAAAAATAACTATAGGGTTCTTTGTCTTATAGCAGACTATGTTTCTTTACATATTATTGGAAATAAAATGAGTTAATTTTTCATTCATACACTATGTTTTATCATTCATCTACTACATAAAGAAAACCCTGGTCATGATAGAATTAGTGGGACTGATTGAGTTGAAAAGCTTGATATGATGCTTGTTGGAAAAGGCACTGCTTGCTTGCTTTCCTTCCTCTCCCATACACTTACAGTAAGAAAACAAACAAACAAGCAAAAGCTTGGACAGATCATTTATTTCCTCATCCCTTCACAACATTTTACCAGAAGCTGGTCTTGAAGTTCTGAAAAGAAACATAAAATAATAGAAAGCTGTTTCTCACCAGGTGAACAATCACAGTTGCAATATTTCCCCTCTTAATTAAATAAAGAACTTCTCTAGCACCAGTTGCTAGAGAAACAAACCTCTAATCACTCACAGTTTTTCTTCAGACTAACAATTTCTCCAGCATCTTTAAACAGAGTTTTTAAAAAATAAAAAATTTGTATTGCTAAATTTTTAGCTTTCTATATTATTTCCTCATGCTTTTGTTCTTAGGACATAAGTTTCAAGTGCAATGAATGGTATTTCAGAACTGTTGATAATTCTTGTTAGCAGTATATGTTTCATTCTGTAATCTATAACCAGAGTTGGAAAAATGTATCTCTTTGATGTAAGAGCTGATGTGTCTTTATTAGAGAAATTGTTTTTAATGTGTTTGCCCTTACAGTTTAATCATTGCTAACACACTGATATCACACTCCATAAACCCTAAATTGGTTTGACCTTCATATGGCAACATTCCTCCCACATGTCCCTGGACTCATTACTGAAAAGCAATACCTCAGTTAAAGTGCAGTTGTCAGGACAGAACAGCAAAAATATTATTATTTCTTTTTACGCTATCATTAAATGGACATTTTAAAATAATTTAGATAGTTTTAAAATAAGCTCATCCTTTAATCAGGATGAGAATAAGGACTAAATAGCATGATCATAAGATGATGCCTCTATGTGTTTAAATTATAAATTTAAAACTTTAATATATTTATTCATATGTAAATTATGTAATTTACATGTAAATGATTATTTTCTCAATCATTAAAGCTTTGGCTGAGTCACCATTCAGATATTTTTATTCCATACTATAATGTGTTCTCTTCAAACCAAATAGATTTTTAATTTTGAGTTTAAAACTAGATAGGAAAAATACCGATGAAATAGAACCTTTGGTCCTTAAAGATAATCTACACATTTGGTTGTGTAGCAGAAATTATCCTCATCCAACCAGTCCAAGCAATTAACTAGTTGGTGCATTAATAAAGCATAGCTTCTAATTAATAAATTGAACAATGCAACAGAACATAAGAAATTAATTCACGGATCTTTCTGAACTGGGCAGAGGTGATCTGGTACTGGGATGTTGCTATAATTTCCCTCCAGAAACATAGATTACCGTATATATAATGTTAATTAAGAGGGGTTAATAAAAGCACGTAAAGTGCTAGAAGAACACTTGAGTTATAGTCTTCTGTGTGTATAACGTTTACAGTAATGGGAGGCAAGCCTAAAGTTGTTGTGCATTTTAATGGGATATAGACAGCGGTGGGTTTCAAGTAATTTAACAACCGGTTCTCTGCCCTAATGATTTCTTCCAACAACCAGTTTGCCAAACTGCTCAGAAAGTTAGCAACCGGTTCTCCCAAAGTGATGCGAACTGGCTGAATCCCATCACTGGATATAGATGAGAAGAAAACATGTTATTTTAATTCCAGTGACATTTTTTGAAACTTTTACTATAGCAAGAATTCAGCTGAGAGACCACAACAACTTAAATTAATTCTCTGTGTTTTTCTTCCTGGAAAAAATGTCAATAAGGGGTGGGTGGATGAGTCAGAAATAAACTTCCATGCAGTTGGTTCAACCATCATAATTCTGTATTTTTTCAAAATAAAGTTTTATAATACAGTTGCATTTTTTTAAAAAAATGCTTCATTTTTTTTATTGCAGTACAGTGCAGCTTTTCTATTTGAAAGTTCTAATATTATTCCTGTATTTATTAGCAAATATTATCCTCAACAAAAACTTCTTTTTAAAGTAGTGTGTATGTATATAGGAAAAGAAATTAAAGATTTCTGTACTTCCATATTTTATATTAACTTCTTTCATAATCATAGTTTCAAATTCATATAGGTGTTGAGCTGATAAGTAATTTCACTTCAGCATACTGAATCTAAGAACTTATAATAACTTATAAATCTTATAAAAATACACTGCTGTACAAATTGAATTTGTATTGTCTATATTATCAAATTTTTATAATTAATATTAATGTTAAAACAATTATTTTTCAACGGATTTATTTTTGCCTTAAACTTCTGTGAAATTTGCATGGAATAATAATATTTTTTCACCATCCAAGATAGTTTTTGATGTAATGTTTTGACAAATGTTGTTCATACAAGTCTGAATTTTTAATAATATATAAAATGCACATTGGTTGACATACTGAGAAAATGGCTAACCTCATTGTCAGTTCTGAAAGCTACTGTAGATGAATGAAAAAAAATAACTTTTTTCATAGTTTGAGCTTTCAAAATAAAGATTTGAATGACTTGCTGCAGCTAAAATTTCTTTAAATATAATCCGTTTTCACTCCTATTTTTTTTCTTGTAAGGAATGTGTTCTTGTGCATCTCTACTTTCCATGTGCTGTTATTCTCTATAATTAGCAAGCATACACACCTGTCTTTAGGCTGTCATCTAATCTGTAAAACTATGCAAATAAATAGAGTATAACTGTGATTTGATACGATTTATTTTTTGATGGAATTACTATTGAGAATTGTTAAAGAAGGGTTATGCAGTTGGATGTAGTGAAACGTATGTGTGTGTTAATTCCTGTTGGTTCAGTTAAAAATCCTGGTTTTAAATAATATCTATATTAATAACGTTTCACATTATTGCATTCTGATCTTTATGTAGGAAGGCAATGCACTACATACAAATATTAATGAACATGTTTTCCCCCCTCTTTTTCAGTTATTTTTATTTCAATTGCTGCGAGGACTTTCGTACATCCACCAACGTTACATTTTGCACAGGGATCTGAAACCCCAAAATCTTCTGATCAGTGACACTGGGGAGTTGAAACTGGCAGATTTTGGTAGGCAAGCCATTAATTACAAGATTATTTGATAATGATGTAAGCAATGTTGAAAGATGGCTTGAGCACTTCTCTTCTTAGTTACAGTACAAGTTGACTTTGGCCATCATACCAGTAGAGAAAAGGAAACAGGTAATGCAGCAAGTTCATATGTCTTTAATTTAGTCTGCCTTTATTTTTTCAACTCAAGGCAGCATATAGCATTTCCACTTCCTATTCCCACAAAAGACCGAGATATCTTTCATCTTTCATATTTGATTGTGTGCCATCTAGTTGGTATTGTTAGTTGCCCCATAGAATTCCTTCAGATTGTTCTGTCTCAAATTCGCCTTTCGGGTCTTGTAACAGTGCACTCATTGCCACTGATATTGAGCCCATCTGTCTTGTTGCTGGTCATTCCCTTCTTCCATTTGAGTATTAAAGAGATCGTTTGAAAACCTAGAATGCATAGTTACAAAGTTTAGTTATCACAGGATTTTAAATGAAAGACATATTTTACAGGAGAGAAACATTAATATTTTTTCAAATAAGGAAAAAGTATATAAACACAGTTTTCAAACCATAAATATTCAGCTACATAGAAGACTCACCCATAACAATATCAGTAATATTATATACAAAAGAAATGCATATATAGATATAGATATAGATATAGATATAGATATAGATATAGATATAGATATAGATATAGATATATATCTCCAGTATGTGTGCGCGTGAATATGTATAATTTTATTGATTTTGCTACTTAAGCAAAATTGTTGCTAAGTGATATGAGAGAGACTGCAAAGAACATTTGTTGCTGCCATTTTATTCAGATAAAATTTTCTCCTATACAGTATTCTGTGTCTAACCCATTTTTGCCAATTTTTTTGCTGCCTTGTGGGACAGATTGTTTGAGCAAACCATCTCTTCCTTAGCTGTTTTTGTCTTCAAACAGCTAAAAAAGTGTTTCTCTAAAATGTTCTAACTAAATATTAACAAGCTCAACCACGTGACCTTAATAAATAGTTAAGAACCTCTACTTCACTTTCAGTTGCTGCCTAAAACTGACCACACCACAATCATTTTCACACCGTAGGTGTTTGTTGCCCTAAATGCCACATTGGTTGGAAAATGGACTTTCATTTCTGTTTAATTACAGTCATATTTGCAAACAATCAGTTGCTAAATGAGGATAACTGTGTAGCATTTTCTTTACGAACTATTTTTCCAAGTCAGATTTATTCTGTTTCAGGAGATTTCTAAGTAATATGTATAAGCACAATATCTTATTGTTCCAGAGTTTCATACTAATTATAATAGGATGCTATTTAATGCAGAACTAAAAAAAATTGGTTATTTCAGAACATTCTCATTTATTTGTGGCGTATTATGGTCTCATTAATAATAGAATATTAGGACAATTTTCCTGATTTCTAGCCAATTAAATTACATCCTCATAATTTCAGTCCGTTGTTTCTTGTTATATCTTCTGAACAATTCTGCGTCTTCTATATTACAACCTTTCAAATACTAGAAGAGAACTATCATGTCTCTCTGCGGTGGTCTCTTCCCCAAGTTAAAATCCCAATAACCCCAGCTGATACTCCTCATTTGTCTCTGTCTTTCTCATCAGCATCAAACAGACCAGTCTGTAGTTACCAAGGCCTTCTTTTCCCTCTTTTTGAAGATATTTTCTGTTCTTTTCCGTCAGTAACTCTGTGATTTTTCAAAGATCATAGAATAATTATTGAGAACCAGAATGGTTTTTTTTACTATTACTGTTGAAAAATAACCTTACAAAGGTGGATGGTAATAATTTAAAATTAATTTTGTTTAATGAACAACCCTTAGTATGGTATATTTATCCTTATTTTATTCATTTATTTGTATCCCACCTTTATTATGTTTACAAGTAACTCAAAACGGTAACCATATCCAACACATCTTCTTCCCATATTGTCTCCACAATAGTAAACTTATGAGGTGGGTTGGGCTGAAAAAGAGTGGCTAGCCCTAAGTCACCCAGCTGACTTTCACTGATAAGGTGGGACAAGAATTCACGGTCTCAGGCTTTTGAGCCTGGTGCCTTAGCCACTAGACTAAATATTAACACTATTCACTGGTATTGGTAACATAGAAACATATTTAATTGCATTCTTAATGTCTTAAATGTTAGTACACAGTCATTTAATTGACATTAGATGTTTTTGAATATGCTGTATAAGTAGTGACATTGACATATGAAGTGTAGTATAAATAACACATGTCCTTCACCTATTATTTTCTTGAGATTTTTTTTATTGAATATATGATAACTTGACAATTAGATGATATGCTGAGTTCTAACTATTACTCATCTTGTTGCTGTAAAGATCTGAGATGTAGCACCAGGATGCCTCCTTAGTGAGTGAACTTTTTATTAATTTTAAAGCCCTTCACAGAATTGTCATGAAGTTATTCATATAAATCCAGGCCAAAATTGTCAATATATTTGTTCACTATATTTTTTTTCTAATTGCCTTTTGCTTTCACTGTCACGTGAAAATTTAAAAAGTTCCCATATCTACCAATGTCATGAACTCTCACTATAAAAAGAGAGTGTGTGGCTTCCTGTGGTGTAACCATGGAAATAGACAAGACATCCTTAAACAAAGTGATTGCACATGCTGTGCTAATTAATCCTGTCCTACAGTTTTCTCTCAGCTGGAAGAAGCAGTTAGATAAATTTTGGATGGGGATCCATGTATGGATTCACAAATAATATGAAATATGTTGCCATTATTGGAAAAGCCAATAATGATATAATTAACTTTTATTTGTAACCTGAAAATCTTAAAATAAATGCAGTCTTTTAGGTTTTTGGTAATGCTATAGTATAATGACAACAATACAACTGTTTCTACAATGCTGAACTATTGTTTGTTAACTCAGATTGCTGGTCATGAGAGTGTAATTACTTAAATAATTTAGGCCTGTTATATCGTTCGTAGTTGTGTATTTCTTGAATATTTAATTACTTTGTGTTTCTTTCTGACCATCTATAATTTACTTTTGTTTTTAAATACAATGTTGCAAAAAATGTAGCAAATATTTAAATATTTTGTTTTGTTTTGTTTTGTTTTGTTTTGTGCCTTCAAGTCAGCGTTAATTCCTGGCAATTACCTGGACAAGTTTTTGAAAATTTCTTGAGAAGATCTTAGATTGCCTGTTTCCTAAGCCTGAAAGTAGAGTAATTGGCCTAAAGGCACTTAGCTAGCTTTATGCCTAAAACAGGACTAAAACTCACAGTGTCCTGGTTTCTAGCCTTTACTAAGACTAGAGAAAAATAAAACACTAATATTTAAAAATCCACAATGCTTTAGATCTAATTTCATATTAGATATACCTTTTTAAGGCCTATATTCTTTTAATATTGAAATCATTTAAGTGCAGTGATTATAATTGCTACTATGATATTGTTCCATCTTTTTCGAAGCATGCTCATTAAAAGATGTGAAGATATTGAATAATTTTAAAATATGGTTTAAAAACTGCAGTGGAATAGCTGAGCTCACAAGTAGTTTGAAAATAAAAGACTGATAGGTCTTCAGCTCCAACTTCATTTTCTGCTTTGGAGTATAGTCTCAGATCCTACCAACAGTAGATACCATGTAAAGCAGGGGTGGTATTCACTTACCTTCACTACCAGTTCACAAATAGGAGCGTGCACGTGCACCACCTCTGCATGCGCAGAGCATCAAAAACGGGACATGATGACATCCTGGTGGGTGGGTGGAGCCTCTAGTTTGCCCAAACTGGAAATAACCAACTGAATACCACCACTGATATACAGGCACATCATCTAATGTCCTTTCCCAACATCTGTATGGGACAGGATGAGGGATCTTGCAACTTACATTGCAAAGTTTCAAATGCAGGGAAAAAAGAAGTAATAATTTCAATATCCCATCCAAGTAGAATAGGTGCAAACAATTAGATTATATAACTCTTGATCCTGTCATTGGAAGTTAGACTAATCTCACAAGAGATAAATAGAATTAACTTTTTAAAATCTTTATTTGAAATTTGAGATAATAAAATATAAGTAAATTGGGTAAAAACAAATTGTAGAACTATTCAAACACCAATGCTATTGTTGACAACTTAAAAGGAAGATTTTAAAAGAAGATTCAGTGACTTAGGCAGTCCTCAAAATGCTACTGTGTTCTACAGATGATGGTGAAATATTACAAATTAGTATTTAAAATTACATTATAAAGTTTAATGATATTTGCTATCTCCAAATCCTGCTGTGCTCTCTCCTCATGGTAATGGGGAGTTCCTAGAAAGAATGAATGAAGAGCTTTGGATTTCCATGCCAAGAGTATACATGCAGGATCACTCAGCCTGTAAGGGTTTTCCCAGCTGCCCAGCTAAACCAAGGAAGAACCTATTTCTGGACTTATACTGAGCAAATTATATAGAAAGAAAATACGAGATGATTTGCAATATAATGCCAGATGATGAACCTCTCAGATCAGATGGCACTCCACATGCCACTGAGGAAAAGCTGAGGATTTTTCAGTGTACTAATGATATGACTCAGTTAAGGTTTTTCTAATAAATAAAGTTTAATTGGTGGTATTGCCATATAGGGAAAAAAATCTGAAGCTGTAACATGGGAGCATAAGAAGCATGAACATGGCAAAACTCAACACAGTAAAGGAATAAATGAAATGAAATTTATAAATCGGCATCTTAGCCATCATAAAATTGGGAATGGGTCTGGGATTGGACATTTCAGATGGAAAAATCACACTATTTATTACTTAGGACATAAAAAGCCAAGAAAGAATGTTATTCCTTATATTGATAGGCAGGATATAGCAAGAACAATTTTTTAAAGATGCCTTAATTATTTTTATAACTCAATGTGGTGAACATACCTAATATTCCTTCCTCCTATTTTTCCTACAACCACAACTCTGTGAATTCAGCCTGAGTGTGTGATTAGTCCAAAGCCAATTTTTATGTCTAAAGCAAGACTGGAACTCACTTTCCTGGGTCTGTCAAACAGAAGAAAACAATTAGATGACAGAACAAACTGTGGAAATTGTCAAGGAAATTAAAGAAGCCAAAACCAAGGACAAAAATGTCAGAAAGGAACTTAAAAAAGAATTTCAGAGGGATGTTGGAAGAGACAAGAAGGAGCATTACAATAGCATATGTCAAGACATAGAAGATAGAAAAATAAGCCTGGTGAAAAAAAGTCTTTCAAAAAAATTTCTGAACTGAAAATGAGATTCCAAGCTTCAATTGATACGTTATATATTAAAGGACACCAATAGACAGGTTTGATTTCAAAGAAATCAAAAATTAAATGAGATGTTGAAATACTGTACAGCTTATCGCTACCTTACAAGATATTTTCTATTTATAAGAATCTCTGGTATTAAAGTTAGAACAGCATTCCAGTCATTACTTAGTCAGAAGATTACAGGAACCGATGTAATACTCATAGAAACATGTCAAGCAACAGAAAAACAAGTAAAAGTTCTAATCAGGCCAGCAAATCTGGAGAATAACATAATGGCCAACAAATTTGAAGAGTTCAACCTGTATTCAAATAATAATAATAATAAAAAGACTTAACAGTGTGTGCAAATTATCATATTATATCCTAAATTTAACATACTAGCAAAATAAGGTTTAGGATTGTCCAATGGAGATTTAAGCCCTATATATAAAATATTAGATGTTCAGAGTGGCAGTTATCTGGATTCTTCAATTCTCTGGACTTTTCCACTTCTTAAAAATTCAGTGGCTGTACAAGCAGTATTACTTTCCTCTGATTCCCAGCTCTCCTCTTCTTAAAAAAAACCCAACATATTTTCTTCATCTCTAATAGAGAGAGAAGGGAAGACTCCGATTATTCTGATTCTGAAAACTCAGAATATGACAGAGTATCTTTCTTCTGAGTGTATATTTTCTGTCTGATGCAGTAGCTTTTGTAGGCTACAGCCACAATAAAAATATGTGATATTCGTGCATTTCTTCAATTGAGCTTCTAAAAACAGCAGTAACTTCAAGGTTATACTGGTTTTGTGAGCAATTTTTGGAAGAAATATAGTCTTTCTCAAATTGCTAATGGTAGTACTACTATTCAGACATAGTTAGCAGCTTTATTTTTATGTTTTTTGCCAAATTACCAAGACATGTTTTCATTTAATTATGGTCATTTATAAAAAAATATGACTAATTAAGCACACTTTTATAATATATTAAAGTTATTCAGTCTGGTTATTTTAGAAAACAAAAATTTAAAAAGGATACAATAGTTGCCATTCTTCCCATAACATTCACCTTTCCACAGTTTTTTATCATTTATTCATGAGTTCCTATTTGCATCAAGCTGCAGTGAGATTTAAGAAGAAGAAATTTCTCTTGGTGATAAATATTTTAATTTTTGATGTTCCACATATCCTTATCTGTCACAACAGTTTTAGATACCTACCGTATGAACTTTGAAGAATAATATATTATATGAATTAAATGTTAAAATAGTAGAGAAAATTAATATTTTTTCATTCTTTAGCATGGTCCAGTATAGCATATGCCTGAAGCTTGAAATGATTCTAGTGTAAAATAGATAAAGATGTAATATTTTCTTGTTGTTTTGATTATATTATTTATTCTAGCTTCTGATGCTTAAGAATATATCTGCATGTTTATATTTAGTAGTTATCTTTAGTAGTTTTTAAATGATATCAATTATAATTTTTGTCTTCTGTTTAATTATGGACACCACATCTTTTAAAAAGATGGTAATGATGACAAATCTTATTGTTGCAATCTCTATTATGATGATGAGTTTTCATTGTGTTTTACAATGGTTGAATGATAAAAATGAATATTAGTTTTCTTTGATTAAAATAACATACAGTTATCAAAACCTGTCTTTCAAGCAGTGTTATAAGCAAGATTATTAAAGGCACATCAGTTATTTTTTCTTATCTTTCTATTGTTGTATTTGCATTATTCTTCAGGTCTTGCAAGAGCTAAATCTGTCCCTAGTCATACATACTCTAATGAAGTGGTAACCCTTTGGTATCGACCTCCAGATGTTCTTTTAGGCTCAACAGAATATTCCACTTGCCTCGATATGTGGTAAGAATGCAGCACTTTTACAGAAACCATATATTATGGATATATTGACTTGTTTAGACAAATTGTATATTTGACAAGTTATGATTGTAGTTTGTGCATACCTATCTAGAAACCCAATGGGACAAAGAATCCAGTTGAACAGTAATCAATATGATGCTCTTTATTTGCGTAGTGCATATCTAAAATCCACTGAAAGGAGATTGAAAAGGAACAAATGACTTAATTTCATTCAGTTATTTTAGCCCATTTCTAAAACCTATCACAATAAATCCACAAAAACATAAATCCACAAAAACCTTTTTGTGGATTTTATTTACTGCCATCTAAGCATTTGATAAAACAGTCATAGTTTTACTTTAAACAATTTTCTATTTGGGGAATTGTTTTCTTAAAAAATTCAGCACCAGTCACAATAATAGGACACTGGAATGGCATTCTCTAAGTAGCTGAACTTCACTTGCCAGATTAGATGGAAGGAAGCCAGAAGAGTATCACTTATTTACAGAAAAAGCTTCACCATTTTCATTGCACTGCTTTAGAGTTTTTGTTGATCAAATTTTAAAATTTAGGTTTCCTTGGAGAATTTTTACAACTACTTAATCTGTACATGGAAGAAATTATATAACTACTGATGGTTTTATCTTCAGCTTTTAAAATATAGAAGCATTGTTTTGAAGATGGGGCTGTTAACATTTCTGCTAAGTTCCAAGCATCCAGGCTCCTGGTAGTAAGTATAGTGGAACACGATAGCTGTTGTTATACATTTTTTCACCAACCAGATTTTAGGAAATTAAGAATGTTAGATTTGAAAGGATTTTTGTTTCTTTCCTCACTGTGTCTATTATCAAACAGAAATAAAAGACTGCATTCTGCTTCCGTATGCACTTTCTTTGTGTTACCTAGGGAGGAGGAGAAGGAGAGGGTGAGAGTAAATTACAGTAATTGGCATGGAAGTAGAATGTTAGTTTAATTTCCATTTTCTGAAATCAATTTTCATGTTGTTTAATTGGAAAAAACACATTTTTCTTTACCATCTGTGCTTGAAAATTACTATGCATGATATTGCAGTCAGCCTTCTATAGCAAATTATAAAAATTTTCATTTATTTCTGGGGTCCAACAATAAAAAGCAAGGGGTTTGAATACAACAATGCCTATGTGAGTAAGCACTTCTTTTGTAGATAAACAGATTTCTGTTACGGTAGCATAACTGAAGAGAAAATTTGGGTGATAAGCTTAACTTGAGCAGAAATTCTGTGTTCATTTGTTCTCTGTTTTTGTTTAGACTCATGCAATTCCTGCATTCTGTTAAAATTATATCCAAAAATATGGTTCTGCTATCAATAGGCAACATTTCCCTAAAGATTTGTTGTTCTGGGAATGTGTGCTTGTTTTTTTGTTTTTTTGTTTTTGTTTTTTTTTTTTGTGGTCATGAAAATGTAATTTCATATCATTGATTTTCTTTTAGGATAGTGAAAATGGTATGTACAAATTAATTGAATGTTGTCATTCATTCTGATTAAAAATGATTACCAGTTTTTGATCAGATAAATTCAAAGATCATAATTTTGACAGATTTCTTAGATTTGAAACATTTATAGAGGTATTTTAATGTTATGAGATTTCTAAAAATGAAATTCATTCTGAGGGAGATTATCAAGTCAATCAAAAACTTATTTTCCTAGTAATACATATGACTATTTCCAAGGTGAAATTAATCATAGCTGGAGGACACAAAAATAATATCTTTACTAATAATCATGAAATATTGAAGTCTCACAATGTAGGTCTTCTAATTCAAAAGTCAAAAAGATATAAAGGACCTTTCAGGAAAAATGCTTTTGTTCCAGGTGAAAAATGAGCCATTACTGATTACATCTATCAAATATATGAATCCACCAAAATTATAATTCAAGCTGCAGTCTGGAGCAAACAAATCAAACAGGTTACAGTAGATATATGTAGCTGTTGGGTACATCTGATAGCAGCCTTTAAATGTTTCACACACTCTTCAACTGAATTTCAGCTGAATCTATTCCAAAAAATAAAATAAAAGGTAATTTCTAAAAAAAAATAGCTCTGTGCAGATGTGTAATTTTGTCCACCTTATATGCTTTATCACATAGAAACAACATTGTTTTCTGTATTATACTATAGCAAAATAGCAGGGAGTTGTCCAGGCAGTTTCCAATAACCAGATATGGTTGAATGGCGGTGGGGGTGGGGATTATATAACACAGTCCTATTAGACTACTGTAGCAGATTTTTCAAAGGACTGCCTTTGAAGTTTGCCTGAAACTCCATTTGGTTCAGACGACAGCTGCTTGGCTTCTGGATGGTGAAATCTGATTTAATACCAAAACACTGGTGCTGCAATCATTACATGGGCTGCCAAATCTATAAGTCCAATTTATATATGTATTAAATTTATATTCTGCTATTTTATTGCCATCTTACAGATAGTCCCAAGATTATGTATAACCTCACTTGAAATTTGCTTTCATGTTGTTATTTTGCAAATAACTATTACACAAATTTATTTAGACTATTTGGAGGATTTGTGGTAGAGTTGGACTGCCTTTTTGTTTTATTTTGTTCAACTGTTGATTTTGGTTATGGGTGGTCTGTTTTAGATTGTATCAGGGATGAAATGTAAAATTTGTTACTACCAGTTTTTTGGGCGTGGCTTGGTGGTGGTGGGCGTGGCCAACTTTTTTAAAAAAAAACTTTTCAAAGCATTTTTTCTAAGGCTTTGAAAAGCCTCTGCCGATCAGGCAACTCAACTGGGATTGTCAGAGAAGCTTTTTAAAAAATGCCTCTGACGATCAGGCAACTGGGATCGTCAGAAACTTTTCAAAGCATTTTTTTAATCACTTCTTCGGCCAAGAGGTTGCAGAAAAAAATGTTTTGAAAAGCCTCTGACAATCCTAACTGAGCTGCATGATCATCAGATGCTTTTTTTTAAAAAAAGCATTTTTTCATTGAAAGAGGTTGTAGAAAAAATACTTTTAAAAGTTAAAAAAAAGCCTCTGATGATTGTGCAGCTCAGCTGGGCATGGTGGGGGGGAGGAGGGCAGGGATTTTTGCTACCTGTTTTCCGAACCATCTGCCACCATCACTACTGGATCGGGCGATCTGGTCCGAACCAGTAGCATTTCAGTCCTGGATTGTATTTTTTTTTTTTTACTGTTGTTATGTCAAAAATGCTCCCAAATAGAAAAATTGACTATTTTTTCTGTCAGGATATTGTCAAAAAATACCATTCTGACCTTTCAGAACAATTTTAAAGCCTTCCACCAGGTAAGGCTCTTTTGACAGAATAATTTTCCTTTCATCTTAGAATCGACTACTGTTTTTCTCATCCTTTTTTCTTGTTTATTTCTAGACATACAGCAATAGCAATAGCATTTAAACTTATATAGCATTCCATAGTGCTTTATAGCACTTTCTGGGCAGTTGACAATGTCAGCATATTGCCCCCAACAATCTGGTTCCTCATTTTACTGACCTTGGAAGGATGGAAGGCTGAATCAGAATCAAACTCCAGGCTGTGAGCAGAATTTGCTTTCAATACTGGAACAGATGGAACCTGATAGGTTCCAGATGGAGCTTGGGCCATTCCCTGAGGCTCTGGCACACGCCTCGACCGGAGACCTGGTGGCCGTCTGGGATAGGGCGGCTGCCGGAGCTCTGGATCGGGTCGTGCCTTTGCGGCCTCTAACCCGGCGTCGATCTCACTTGGCTCCTTGGTTTACTGAGGAGCTGAGGGAGTTGAAGCACCGGAAAAGATGCCTAGAGAGTAGTTGGAGGGCCAGTCTTTCTGAATCTGACCGGACACTGGTAAGATCTCATATTAGGACTTACCTAGTGGCGATAAAAGCAGCGAAATGTAGCTATTTTGCTACTCTTATTGCATCATCAGATAATCGCCCGGCCGCCCTGTTTAGAGTGACCCTCTCCCTGCTCCATCAGGAAGCGCGGGAGGACCCCTTGTAGGGTAGAGCCAAGGATTTTGTTCATTATCTGCATGACAAAATCACTCAGATTCGGGAAGATTTGGACTCCGACTGGGTGGTCTCGGGGGAAGGTACCGGGGCAGGTCTTGAGAATGTTATCTGGGATGAGTTTGATCCTGTGACCCCTGAGGACGTGGACAGGATACTGGGTGGACTGAACGCGACCACGTGTTTATTGGACCCGTGTCCTTCCTGGTTAGTGCTGGCTTCCCGGAAGTGACACAAGGCTGGCTCCAGGGGATTAAAAAGGCTTCATTGGGGGAGGGTGTCTTCCCTGCCACCTTGAAAGAGGCGGTAGTGAGGCCTCTCCTCAAGAAGCCTTCCCTGGACCCGGCAATGTTGGTAAATTATCGTCCGGTCTCCAACCTTCGCTTTGTGGCGAAGGTTGTTGAGAGCATGATTGCGAAACAGTTTCCCCAGCACCTGGATGAAGTGACGTATCTAGATCCGTTCCAGTCGGGCTTCAGGCCCGGGTACAGCACGGAAACGGCATTGGTCGCATTGGTTGATGATCTCTGGAGGGCTCGGGACAGGGGGTGCTCCTCTGTCCTGGTCTTGTTAGACCTCTCAATGGCTTTTGATACCATCGACCATAGTATCATGCTGCACTGGCTGGTAGAGATGGGGGTGGGAGCACAGTGTTGCGGTGGTTCTCTTCCTATCTCTCCGACTGGTTGCAGTCTGTGTTGGCAGGAGGGCAGAGGTCGACCCCAAGGCCCCTTATATGTGGGGTGCCACAAGGATCGGTCCTCTCACCCCTCCTGTTCAACATTTATGTGAAGCCGCTGGGTGAGATCATCCGTGGTTTCGGGGTGAAGTACCATCAGTACGCTGATGACACTCAGCTGTACATCTCCACCCAGACCACCCCAATGATGCCCTTGAAGTGATGTCCCGGTGCCTGGAGGCCGTGCAGACCTGGATGGGGAGGAACAGGCTCAGGCTCAACCCATCCAAGACCGAGTGGCTGTGGTTTCCGATGTCCCGATATAGTCAGTTGGTGCCATTACTGACTATTGGGGGCGAATCACTGGCCCCACGGAGAGGGTTCGGAACTTGGGCGTCCTCCTGGACTCACGGCTGTCCTTCGAAGGGCACCTGACGGCTGTGGCCGGGAGGATTTTCTATCAGGTTCGCCTGATCCGCCAGTTACGTCCCTTTCTGGATCGGGACTCCTTACTCACGGTCACTCACGCCCTTGTCACTTCCCGTCTAGACTACTGTAACACTCTCTACATGGGGCTCCCCTTGAGGAACACCCGGAGACTCCAACTGGCGCAGAGTGCGGCCGCGCGGGTGATGATGGGAGCGACATGGTGTTCCCATGTGACACCTCTCCTGCGCAAGCTGCACTGGCTCCCGGTGGTCTTCCGGGTGCGCTTCAAGGTTTTGGTTACCACCTTTAAAGCGATCCATGGCTTAGGACCTGTGTTCTGCAGGACCGCCTACTCCCACCAATAGCCTCCCACCGGCCGGTACGCTCTCATAGAGAGGGGCTCCTCCAGGTGCCGTCAGCAAAACAGTGTCGATGGCGGCCCCCAGGGGGAGAGCTTTCTCTGTGGGGGCACGTACTATCTGGAACAAGCTCCCCCAGAGATACGGAGGATCCCAGATCTGCGCACCTTCCACCGGGCTCTTAAGACCTTTTTATTTCACCAGGCGGGCCTGGCCTAACCCCTCTCCGTTTTTAGCGTTAAATTTTAATCTGTTTTAAACTATGTGGGGTGTTTTAATTCTGTCCGGGCCAAATTTATTTAATTTAGTTGGGTTTTAAATTTTGTATTCATGTATTTTTATTGTTGGCTGTACACCACCCTGAGTCCTTTGGGAGTAGGACGGTATATAAATCCAATAAAATCTAAAATATAATCTAAATCTAAATACTGCTTTATAACCACTGCACCTAGATGTATTCCATGTTGTAACATTTAACCAGCTTCAACTATCCAAACTTATTTGGCATTTTCCTATCCCACAAATTTGTGCCCAAAATATCTTCCTAGAATGACTGTCTGAAATTATTTAATTCAATTTAAAATTAACTTTTCTTTGGATTATTTCCTTTTTTTTATTGCAAGTTATCAAAACATACTTGTGTATTTAAACTAGATAATCCATGATTGGCTTATTGTTCAGAAGTATTTTCAGAAGTTCAGAAGTATGTTCACCCATCCCCAAACCCATTGCACTCCTCCATATAAATATATGGCATCTGTCATATCCTCTCCATGTACCATCCCCAACCTGCATCCTTTACATTCCGTTATATCCTTGATCTATGTAGTACCTCTTGTGCACCTCCTTGCATCCTCGTGCACTCTCCTGAACTGCATGGTGCCTTTTGTCACTACTTATATCTTCCCTAATGAGAGTATATTATATTGGAGCATGGGTTGGAAAGGGTGCACAAGAAGTACCAAGAGATTGAAGAAGGAGGTCAGGATGTGTGTGGGTCAGGGAAGGCATGGGTTGGGAATTGGTATGCAGAAGTGTGTAAGGGGTGATCATGGGTTAGGGAGGGTGCATGGGAATTCACCCTTAGTTCAGGTTCAGGTTGGAGAGTATGCCTGAGTGGCTGGAGCATAAGATCTAGTGACTAATCCTGCTGGCTTCACCATTGCTTATACTGCCTATTTGTTTGAAGCTGGTATGGAACATCAATAATCACTTTATTCTTCCTGCTGGCTTTCCTATTGATTTATGAGAAACTCTCAGGAAGTATTGAAATAATCTGATTTTGGCAGCACTAAAGTGACCACAACTTTCACAAATTTAATTCCCAGGGGAATATTGGGACCTAGCATTCTGTTTAGCCCGTTTGAGATTTCTTGTTTCAAAAAATATTGCCCTATGATCCATCGTTTCACCTGGTTGAAGGTGAAAAACACAATAACCTTAATATTATATAGATAACAATGCTGTCTATTTCAGGTTACCTATATTTGTGTTTACAATCTTCTATTATAGAAATTCTATATTTATTTTAAATTACAGTAGAAATCCTATATACCTGTACAAACATCAGAAATAGTATAACAAAGGGATAATGTTATTGAGAAATTAATATGGAATAAAATAATATTTGTACTTGTGGTTACTTGTACGTTACATGTATGTTTGATTCTTCTGTAATAGACGTAGAGATGTGTACTGTATAACTGATTTGTGTGGAAATATGAATGGAGAAATTAATAGAAATAAAGTGTATTAATGGGTATTATTTTCAAATCTATACACCAATGCAACTTATCCAAGTTATCCCTTAATTTTCATAATTCATCAGCCATAAAACCTTCATCTGGAAATTACAGTATTTGGTTGCTGTATTTGTTAAGAATTTTTTTTAAAAGGCAAAGAAATACAAATCTAACCACAGGACAATGGTGGGAAGCAGGTGGCAATGGCTGTAAGCTATTTATACACTCCATTTGTCACTGTATGGCATTGGAAAGTAACCAAAAGCTAATGATTCATATTCAGTATTAATATTCTACAGCTTTCTGTGTAAATAGCCACTAGCTATTTAAGAATATGAATGAAGCTATCCATGGCATTAGTAATAGTAAAAACAAGCAGTGGGAATCATTGTGGAATATATTATAATGTACTAGTCCTAGTCTCACCATGTAAACTACCTGTAAATGATTTGTAATATGTTAAAGATTTTATGTAATATAAAGCTGCCCCAGTTTATTATTTTAATGCCTTTTTCCTTTAGGGTTGTTAGTATCCTTATTTAATATGATTACAAGTATAAATCCATGTAATATCAACAAAATAATCCTGAAGGTTAAATATAATTTTTTCTATTTCTATTTATTTTATTTTATTTATTTGAGGATGTTTGGATCTTTTGCTTGCATATTAGTGGGCTGTATTCTTTGTTCCTTTCTCCTCTCCCGATCTAATACTAATTTAACCAATAAATTGTTGGTCATAAACGAAAGGTCTTTTGAGGTGATTGACAGTAGTTTTGCCCAATCAAACACAAATGTATTTTAGGGTCTAGCCAAAGAATCAGGAAGATTAATCCACGTTCCTAATGATTCCAACTTTAAAATTTCTAGCCTAGACCTTTAATCACTAAATCAAATTGGATAGGGGGAGCATTCCTGTACCAAAAAGTGGTGGGTTACAGCAAAATAATTTTGATTATAATAAAGTTGTTAATTTGCATTTACAGAAATTCCCTGTTTCCCCCCAAATAAGACATCTCTTGATAATAAGCCCAATCGGGCTTTTGAGCACAGGACAATAAGGCCCAGCGCTTATTTCAGGTTTCAAAAAAATATAAGACAGGGTCTTATTCTCGGGGAAACAGGATAGTTTTCATAGAAATATTGCTTATGACTTAGTGACTTCCATATGAAGCTTAAATTTTATACAAAAGCATTGCTGAAGTTGATTACTGATTACTTGTGAAATGAATATTCTACATAAATAGTCATAAGAAATTCAAAGAAACCTCAGAATGGTGTGGAAAGCATTCAGTATGTATACATTCAAGAAGGTATACATATATTGTCTTCTTTGTTCTTTAAGCACCCAATCACTTTATTTCATGGCAAATTCTAATAGCAGTTTGTAATGATTTGTGCTGACATCTTAAAAAATGAGAATAGCACACAAATTTGCCTCTTAAATTTGTAGTTGCAATCTAAGAATTCTTTTTAAAAAAAGTATTTATATGCTAGGAACCATGTTTTTTCCCATGACTGTACATGTATATATAACTTCCATGAAACTCCATGCAAACATTTGGTTAAAGTTACTTTTTTATTCCTATGTCCTTGACCGAAGATTGGTACACTTCTTCTATCTGGGATGGTCGTCCTCTTTCACCCAGCGCGCAGCTTCAGGACGGACGCACATGGAGTGATGAAGGAGGCAGGGGACTTCTACCTAGCCAGCCAGATCAACCTAATCAAACCCTGGCGATCAATGGGATGACAGATGTCTCAGCCAGATTGCCCTCACATTTTTTTAATTCCAAAACTAGGTTTCTGTACAAGATCATCAATGTCTGTGTCATGAAACACAATACTCTTCGTTCGGGGGGGTGGAGGAAGCAACAGTCTGCAATCAAAATTAAACAATCATTTTGCTTCCATTTTAGACAAATATCTACAAAAACTGTTTATATTTTTATCCTGGTGCATATATGGTTGTCCTACAAGATAGCTCACCCTATTTCAACAAGGGTTTGTCTTGAGTGAGGGTCTTTCACAAAGTTCCAGTTGAGTTGTTATATACATGTACAAATAAATAAATAAAATGTGAGCCACTAGTATCAATAAAATACAAAGGTTATGAAGTTTTTCTTTATTCTATCTCTTCTGATACTAGTGTACTCAGTCTCACATGTACAAATCTTTTTTCAAATAATTCTTATGGAAACATGCAGAGAGAGTTTCTTATTTTTCTAGAAAATATAATTTTGTGAGCAGAAAGACATAGTTTTCAAAGTTATAGTTGAAGTTATAGTTGTTTTGTAAAAAGGCAAGTCTGAGTTTTACTGTTAGGCAATAACAGTAATTTTTCTCATACTTACTCATAGTCAAGAATCCAATAAAACTATCTGCAGGGTGTATACTAGGGTTCTTGCAGATTTTTTTGCCCTGTAATTTATTTTATACTTCTTGTTTTTTAGGGGAGTTGGTTGCATTTTTGTGGAAATGATTCAAGGAGTTGCTGCTTTTCCAGGAATGAAAGATATTCAAGATCAGCTTGAAAGAATTTTTCTGGTAAGTTCATCTAACATTTTTAGCGAGTTTTAATTTTGTTACCTCCCTGCTCTTACATAAAAAAAATTGAAAACTGGGAATTGTTTTAGATTATTAGTCCTTTTGAACAAAACAGTGCAATATATATTTGTAAAACACATTATGGTAAACACATTATTAACTAAAACAACCTGCTTCAATTATAATAAACATTATGCACTTTCCGCTGTGCCTTAAAAACGTTTTAATTCCAACAAGCGGGTCTGGCCTAACTCTCCCTTTTAAATTGGGTTTTAAATGTTTTATATAAATTGGATGTTTTAAATTTTCTGAGCCTAAATTATTTAATCTATTTTAATAGTTTTTAACTTTTGTATGTTAATTTTATTTTTATTTTGGCTGTTCACCGCCCTGAGTCCCTCTTGGAGTAGGGCGGTATATAAATTCAATAAATAAATAAATAAATAAACAAACAAACAAACAAACAAACAAACAAATAAATAAATAAATAATAAACAAACAAACAAACAAACTTGTTGAATAATTTTTTCCCTTTTTTTCCTTTTCTAATGAAAAACTTATCATTTCTAGACTGTAATTCTGTAGAAGTTTCCTTATAAGAGATTCTTATTTTGAACATTATCATTTTGGGATTGATGGTTCATATCTGTATCATTTTCCTTTTGCACTGTCCATGTGGAATATAAATGTTCTCTTTTATATTCTATTTATTTTTTCAAGAAATTTTATTACAATATTTTTTCTAGTATAAAATATAAATGAAAATAAAAATCAGAAAAAGCGGGAAAGGAATAGGAGAAAAGGAAGAAAAAGGCAGTGATTTCCTATTCTTTTCAGCAGAATACAAATACAGCCTTAGCTTTTTGTTTTGCATTTGAATAACAACAAGGCATTTATATAGTTGCAAAATTAAACCAATCCTTAACCTAAAATTTCATTTTTTTTTTCTATTCTACATGGCGTATAATGTCCAAATGGGAACAAAACTAAAGGAAATCTGGTTTGTTTTTTTGTTTTTTTAAACAACAGTTGGCTTTACCATTTCCACCAGGTCAACTTTTTTTTCCACCTATCCTCCCATTGTGACAAATAAGATACCTTTCCATTTATCCTTTCTGAATTTTCATATATAATGCTGTCAGCATGTCTCTTTCTCTGAGAGAAAACGAGGGGGGGGGGAGATAGAGAGACCGTATAAATTATCTAATATCTAATATCAGTTTTATATCCATTCTAAAAATCAAAACATTTCTTAAAAATGAATATCCTTACAATTACAATGACTAGAACCCTACATTTATTACATCCTACAATTGCAATGCTAACAAATAGTCAATATATCATTTTGTAAAAAAATTATTTTAGATTAAAATCATATCCAATTGAATATATTCATTTTCTAAATTTAATTTCAACAATCTGTTCCAAAATTTCTAAAAACCAATTCATCGCATTTTAAAACCTATTTCAAACCTGTAGGTTCAAGACAGATTGTATTCACAGAGTCAATCTTTAATTCAAATTTGGAATGGAGATCCTGAACTTGTTTTCTTATGGTTTAAAGTCAACCACCTGCAGATCTACTTTTAGTTCCATTAAAACAATTTTATTTGAATCAACATCTTAATAAACACCCTTTTCAAAAATACACACTTTTTGAAATGTGTATTTCAAAAAGTCAGTTTTGTCGTTTGCTCGTGAAACATCCCCAGTAGTGTGAGAAGTTTCTTTACATGGTTTCATGTTTTATTCCCACTGCTTCAATTATTTTGTTTGAACATTTCTCTAAAATGCTTCTCATGACATCCAGCTGAGTTGGCTTCCTCCTTTGTAATTTGATATTCACCTTATTTATATAATCAAACCTAGCTTTCCCACTCTTTTATATTCTTTGGCTCCCTCTTGTGGCCAAAGAACAAATCTTTTAGGTGGCCGACCTACAAGTCTGAAATAACTTCAGTCAGGTTCAGCTAACATTGGAAGTTTTTACTCTCTGACAACAAGCACTTCAGAGTTATAAGTTATAGATCTTATTATCAAATAAGCATGGCAGATTCATAGAAATAGGCAAAATTGTGCTTTAAAATTTAAAATTTGTATGTTTCTCAGTGACAGATTATAAAAATAAAGTTATTCAGAGCTTCCTTATTTTAGCTTATCATTGGTATTCCTCCTCCTCATCAGTGAGCATTCATGATTTTTCTAAAATGGCACAGCTCTTCAAAAAGTGAATAGCACAGTGTAAAGAAAGAACCTCTTTTGTATCAATAAAGGTAAACAATAAAAAAAGATGATTAAGATAGAGAAGGCATGAACTATGGTTCAAAAAAAAAAGAGTAGTTTGAAAAAAAGAAATATTTGGATTTTTTTCCCCACTGCAAACGAACTGTTAATCCCGTGGACCATTAATATGAGATTTTTAAAAAGATAAATAGTATTTAGTGCAATATAAAAAATGCAAATAATTTTTCTATGGACCACCAACATTTTCTCATGGACCACCAATTGGTGACTGCTGGTGTAGATGACTTTGGAGGCTGATTTCTAGGAAATTTACTACAAAGTCTGGTGAGTTTTTCATTTGGAAAAAAATGAGCCCTGGAGATCTTAGCCAAGGAGCAATCAGATGGCCTACTGAAAATCTATATTCTATTCTTTTTTAAAAAATAGAATTCTGATAATTAGCATTCTGTTTTAAATTTGAACACTAATTAGATACCCATTAAATTTTTTCTTATTTATGGCTTTCTTTAGTCTGAGAGAACAAAGTATGTTCACAATAGAAAATCTGCAAAGCATAGCATTATATAAGATGATGTTACAGCTTTCAGAGAAAGACATTTATTATGTATATCATTATAGGAAACTATAACTCAGGAGTCCCAGGCCATGGCCTATTTGCAACCAGGCTGCATGAGAGGTGGTCCAGCACGTGTACGAGCCTGGGCACCAGCGTGCGCAGTTCCACTCATGCTTGCAATGGTTGCGTGCGCCGGCCACTTTAATCAAATGAAGCTGTGTGTGCTGCTGAAATAAGATACAGTTTGAGCAATGAATACAAATTCTGTTAAGCATCTTCTTCCTTGGTCTTTCCTGACACAGAACTCCTAAGACTTGGGATGTAGGCAGAGTAATCCTGAGTATTAATGGTAGCTTAATCAAATTTAAAATGCTTACAGAAGAATTAAACTACTGGAGGTGATAGTAACACCGTTTAAAAACAAGCAAAAATTGTTAGATTGCTGGTGTTTTTTATTTTTATACTATACAATAATTTGTATGCTACCTGTATCTAAGACTTCAGGACAGTTAGTAACACAATATACAATCACAATCCAACAAATTATAAAATAATAATATCATAAAATCCCATAATACAAAATCCCATAATACAAATTTCACTTCTCAATCAACAATAGATAATTAATAATACCCAATGAATTACTATTCCAATATTGTTTGACAACTTTTGTCGGATATTAATAGGAAGAGAGCCATCCTAAACTTAAACACTTTACAGCAGTGTTTCTTATTTTTTTTTCTTTTAGTACCACTTCCTACTTTTAAAAATTATGTAGCATTCCGAAAGAACTTTTGATTATATGAATTATATTGATCAACATTTACCATATTAAATATTCACTCATTTGTAGTTGCTACCACTTTGTGGAATTATATTATTTTTCAATCATTTGGCAAATAATTTTGATTTCATGGACTCCCAAGAGAGTCTTGGGCAATCCCCAGGAGTCTAGGACCGTACTTTAAGAAACATTGTTCTAGACTAATGTGGCATAACTACAACACTTAAGCATTCTACTGAGGTGTGCAGAATGGGCAGATCCTATTTAAGTAGGCACTGTTAAATACAATCAAGATGTAAGACATAAAATACTTCATAGGTAATTACTAGGAGCTTGAATTGGGTAGAGAAGCAAACAGTAAATCAATGCCATTACCTGTTTTAATAAATCAATAGGTAAAATATATTTTTAGAGCTGTACTTTTGAATCATCTTCAACGACACTGCTATGTAAATTAAATTCAGTAGTCAAGATGCAACATGATAAAGCGTGAGTCACTATCACTAGAACCTCCCATTCCTGAAAGGGCCACAAGTGGCACATTAGTGAAAACCATGCAAAGACTCTTCTTCACCTGCTGATACAACTAGACCTCAATTTACAACCACAATTGAGCCCAACATTGCTAAGTGAGGCAATTATTAATGGGTTTTGCCCCATGTTATGACCTTTATTGCAACAGTTATTAAGTGAATAATTACAGTTAAGTGAGTAATACAGTTGTATCAATCTGGTTTCCCCATTGACTTTGCTTGTCAGAAGATCGCAAAAGGTGATCATATGACTCTATCATATGATATATTGCAACCAGTTGTCAATCACTGAAGTTTTGATCCCATGACCTATGGGATACCACAGTGGGGATAAGTATGAAAAATGGTCATGAGTCACTTTTTTCAGTGGCATTGTAACTTTGAAGTGTCACTAAATGAATGGTTATAAGTGAACTGTACATCAGAATGCAAAGTCTAGGAAAGCTTCCAACTGGTAGATTATCTTCTTTAGATGATGTTCAATTGCACCTAAAGCTACAAACAGAAATCACCTGAAGTTAGAGTTTTTTTACGGTAAAAGCCATTCCGTCTCACTGGGATTCAACCTGAGTATGTCCCAATGTAGGCATATTAGAGATATACCCCATTTCATATTTTAAACCAATATGTCTGCTCACCTGGTAGAAACATAATCAAAGAATAATACCTTTTTAAGTTAAAAAAGTATTGTATTCACAACTAGTCTGAAACACCCTGCCAGGTAGATAGTTCTTTTCATTCAGAATCTTTAGTAGCTAACACCCCGCCCTAATTAACCTTTCTTAATTAGAGATTGATTAATTGCATATAATTATTTATGTAATGAGCTACCAAACTCCACATCAGATCTAGGTGGAATATGGGTGACAAAATGACCTCCATCAAGGTAATTGCAATCCATCTTTCTCACATACATTCACCACTTTTTGAGTCCAGCTATGCTCCCTTCTGTAACAGCTCAAAGCAGACAATAGAGGCAAAAATCTAGCCTCGTGGCATTTAATGCCATCAAGAACCCTTTCACTTCTTTGGAATTCAAGTGCATTTCAGGTTATAAGGGATCACTTTATCAATAAATAAGATATTTGACAAAGTAGACCACAGCCTACTTCTTGATAAGCTAGAAAAATGTGGGCTAGACAACATCACCACTAGATGGATATGTAACTAGTTGGCAAATTGTACTCAATAAATTGTTCTTAATGTTAATAACATATACATGGAAGGAAGGAAGTGGTGGGGGTACCACAAGGCTTCATCTTAGGCTCAGTGCTCTTCAGTATCTTCCTAAAGACTTAGATGAGGAAATAGAAGGATAATCCATCAAATTTGAAGGCGAGACTAAGCTGGCACGAATAGCTAACACCTCAGAACAAAAGCTTAGGATCCAAAAAGATCTTGAAAGACTTGAACAATGAGCCTTATCCATCAACATAAAATTTAATGTGCAGAAAAACAAGGTTTTACACCTAGGCAGATGTAAAAACCAAAGGAAAAATACAGATTAGGTGAAACCTGCCTCAAAAATAGTAACTGTGAGAGGGACCTTGGAGTCCTAGTGGATGGTCATTTAAACATGAGCCAGCAGTGTGCAGCCAGTGCCAAAAAAAGCCAATACAATCCTTGGTTGTATAAACAGAGGCATAGAATCAAGATCACATGAAATATTAGAACTGCTTTATCAATCCTTGCTAAGACCACATCTGGAATACTGCATCAGTTTTGGTCATCACATTACAGAAAAGATGTTCAGATTTGGGAAAAAGTGCAAAGAAGAGCAACTAAGATGATTAAAGGCCTGAAAACAAAAATATATGAAGAACGGTTGCAGGAGTTGGGTTTGGCTTGTCAACAGGAAACAAGGACTAAGGGTGACATGATAGCGGTATTCCAGTATCTGAGGGGCTAACACAAAGAAGAGGGGTCAACTTATTTTCTAAAGCACCAGAAGGCAAGACAAGAAACTAACCAAGAAGAGAATCAACATGGAAGGTTAAGGAGGAGAAACTTCGTAACAGTGAGAACAATTAATCAGTAGAACAGCTTACCTTCAAAAAGTGTATGTGCTTCATCACTGAAGGTTTCTAAGAGAAGACTGAACAGCCATCTCTCTGAAATGATGCATCTCTCTCCATGATCTTCCAGTCAAGCAGACTAGAAGACCATGGAGGTCCCTCCATGGTCCCTATCAGCTCTATTCTGATTGATATTGATATCAACTCGTTAGATTTTGCCCAGGTGGTATCTATCACCAAATAAACATGAGTGACTTTAGAAAAAAGTTTTCTAAAACTTTAGAAAAAAATAATAGCTTCTGGGTAGGCCAGAAGCTATTATTTCTTCTGGCCTACCATTCCCCAACTACCAGACTACATTCTATAGATACAATGAGGACAGAAATTATTGATGATTTACAACCTTTGCTGCTATAAGTTATCTTTTTTTGATCATATTTGCTCCTTCTTTTTACCATTGTCTCTTAGGCATCTCTTCTATAAGAAAGGCTTATGTTAGTGGAAAGTTACAAAAATGATACAAACTTTTCTCCTGTTTTAAAAAATCAATTTAGAGAAATGTGTTAGACTGATACTATTATGTGGCACTCAAAGTATTCTGTAACCTTGATCCCATCTGCTAACTTTTCTTTAATGATGAAGATTGATTTTGTCTGCTGCTAGATGTTTGGGAAAAAAATGCATATATGTTGGGTAAATTATTTAATAAGCATAAGAAGATGTCAGTGGAATAGAGCAACTTGGAATTTCTTTGCAGTTTTATTTTGCTTTCTTCTTTGGGTCCAATTCTTAAATTATCTTTTTTAGAAAGCAAAGTAGTTACTTGGAGAAATTGTCTGGCAATAGCTGCATACCTCCCTTCTCCCAGTCCGCCCCGTGGTCTGTTAATTGCTTCGTGGTTCATTCTGAAAGTGTTACTATTTTGTAATTGGATTTGTACCTGTGTAAAATATTTTTAAAAATTAAGAATTTATGGTTCAAAATGCTTCAAAATTGTGGGTATTGAACTAGATAATCCACAAAATCTAAGGAAATTGTTGTAGATTTGAACTGATTACACTTAGCAAAATCAGTTGCAACCATTGTTGATTCCACATTGATAAACTGTAGTCAATTCATCTCATATGCAGATGCATATATATTTACATGTATATTGTACATGTTAAATATAGATCCTTTTAATTGTAAATTAGTAATTAGATTAGAAGATTAAGATCAAAAAAATATTTCAAAATGTAAAATTAAGTTCCAGTAATTTGTTTACATTTTGTACTTTTTGTGAGTGATGAAATGTTATTGTATATGAACGCTTGCAACTCAGTATTTTTTAAAATATAGCTATAAGATCAGGTTTTTCATCAGAAAGTTGGGTTTCTTAATATTAATTTATTAATGAAGGCAACCCTGAGTTTAATGCACATGCATGAACAAACTGCCAATGAAAATTTTACTGCCTTATACTATTGTATTTAAAACATAAGATTATCCTCCCATTTTAGAAAATAAATTATTTAGGGAAAAACCTAGTGTTATTTTGAGAGACTATAGTAATAAGTTGTTATAAGAGGAGAGGACTTTCTAAATCGTCTGCTTCCATCTGCTGGACGTACTAAATATTGCATGGTAGATTTAAATCAACAAAAGCTCTAAGGCTGTGATGGTGAACCTATGGCACATATGCCGGAAGTGGCACACAGAGCCATCTCTCTAGGCACATGGACCTGTTGTCCATTGCTCTTCCGGGTTCTGGTGTAATGGCCAGCTGGTCTTCATGTGTGCAGGAGCACCAGAAACTGAAAGAAAAGCTGCTGGGACATATGCACATGCTGGGAAGATGATCTTCCAGTTTCTAGTGTGTGCATGTGCATTTGCCATCTGGTGTTCTGGTTTCTGGCACGGATACCCATGCAAAGACCACCTGGCCAATGCACATGTGCGGGCCGGAGCCTGCAAGGGGAACAAGAGCAAGGGAAGCAGGACTGCCAGCCAGGATGGATGGGCTGGGGCTTCCCTCCCTCCCCACCTGAATGGGCTTCTTGTGCAGCCTTCAGCCTGCTGCACTGTCATACGTCCACGGTCTGGAGTGCCTGCCCTGCTTGGGTGCATGGTAGGGTTTATTGGCTGGGCGGGCGGCTGCCCCGCCTGCTACTTCTGCCACTGCAAGGTTCTTGCACCACCACTTCTGGCCGGGATGCTGGAGCAGGAAAAGGAGGAACCACCATCAGGGAGGCAAGCGCAGCATGGAGATGCCATTGAGGGGTAAGAGGATGCCGGGCAGGAAGTGACCTGGCTTCTTCTTAGTGGTGGGCTGAGGGGGGCGCTTCATCCTGGCCAGAGTTGGGGCAAAGCTCTCCCGCCTGCTGGACCCCCATAACAATGCCCTTTAACTCTGTGGCTGGGAAGGGGCTCCGGCTTTCCAGCGGAGGGAGGCGACATTCCCTGCCCAACTTTCTCTCTCTATCCAGGGCTGTGGAATCAGGTTATCGGTGGGGATGGGGGGATGCAGAGAATCACAAGGACCCCCAAAACACTAGGCCAGTGCATGCATACTGGATAGCTGGTCTACGCGTACACATGTGCGCCAGAAACCAGAAGAGCAGGTGGCCAGCAGCCATGCATGCACCGGAAACTGGAAGAGCATCTGCTTTTACGGTTTCCAGCGTGTGTGCAGCGCTCACTCCTGTTTCAGCACTCAGTGCCGAAAAGGTTAGCCATCACTGCTCTAAGACAATCTGTCTCTGTGTGCACAGACCACCCAGTTTAAATGAATTCAGAAATTCAACATGTTCTTTAATACACTTACACTTTGAGTGTATACCAGTGGTGAAATCTAAAATTTGTTACTACTGGTTCTGTGGGCATGGCTTGGTGGGGGGGGGGGTGTAATGTGACTGGGTGGGTGTGGCCAATTTTTTTTTAACTTTTAAAACCATTTTTTCTACAACCTCTTCGGAGAAGCTTTCAAAAGGCTCTGATGATCCCAACTGAGTTGCCTGATCAGCAGAGGCTTTTTTAAAAAACCTCTGCCGATCAGGCAACTCAGCTTGGATCGTCAGAGGCATTTAAAAGAAAAAAAGGGTTTTCTCTTTTAAAAGTCTTTGACGATCCCAGCTGAGCTGCACAATTATCAGAGGCTTTTTTTTTTTTACTTTTAAAAGCATTTTTTCGGTGGAAGAAGTTGTAGAAAAAATGCTTTTAAAAGTAAAAAAAAAAGCCTGTGATGATTGGGCAGCTCAGCTGGGCATGGGGAGAGGAGACAAGGATTTTTGCTACCGGTTCTCCAAACCACCCGCCTTCATAGTTACCGGATCGGGCGATCTGGTCCAAACCGGGAGCATTTCACCCCATACCGTTCAGTTTTGAATTAGTAGCATCAAGCTCCTTTTAATTAGGAAATATTAATTAGAAATAATAGCTCTCTCAATGTATAAATAATTTGTGGCAAAAGTAGTTATAAAGTTTGTTTGATTGATATTTATAAATTATATAAATTTTATATAAATTTAAAAATTAATTATGTGTCTCAGTTAAATTTATTAATCCAACTTTAAAATACTTCTTAATAAATGATCATCTACATTAAAAATGAATATATTTTTCTTTGTTTTCTTACAGGTTCTGGGAACTCCAAATGAAGAATCATGGCCTGGAGTTGACACACTACCACATTTCAAGCCAGGTTGGTTTTGCATGCTATTAAAGTTACATATTTCATTGTGAAAAGATATTGGTTATATGAACAGAAGTACCATTTCAAGGTTAGTACGTTTTTAGAAAAAAGTCATTGCAAAATGCAGATTATTATTTCTAATAAACTTAAAGTTAAATTATATAAACATTTAATTTAGTGTTTGATCTGAGAATCTTTTCTTTATCAGGAATCATTCTTTGCTTGAAATTTCTGTATGCTTTTATTATGTATGTACTTGGAAGGAAACATTAGGAAGGTGCTTGAATGAACAGTCTTCCCATAGATATTCTATACATTAACTTTAGCTAGGGAGAACATGGCTTTTTTGCCATCTATTTACTTCTTTCCCTCTGAATTTCTCTTTCTCTTCCTCCCACTTCCCACCTCCAATTTTTATACTCTGTTAGTCTAGAAACATCTCAATTCCTATATTATCTCTTCAAGATACTTAGTCCTGAGAGACTTTTAACAATATTTGGAAACATCACTGCTTTTCGTATCCCATTATGGCATTTCTTTTATCAAGAAACCAAAATGCAATTTTATACTTTAGTAGGAATTGTAATGGGAGCTGAAGCATCTCAGCTCAATGTTTAAAGGTGTAAAAGAAGAATGTACTCAACCAATAAATCAATATGCTGTTGTTCCTAAAGAAAATAATTACGTAGTATATTTTCTGAAATAGTTTATTGATTATAGATCCATTAATCTCTGAAATTGATATCCGAATTTTTCAAAATCAATATTGTTATGTTGTTTTTTATCTATTCTGTTGAATACCAATATTGCTTCAACATAATTAGGGTGTACAAACTGGGAATGTTGTATGAAAAGCATAGAACATACTAAGCCAGAGAAAATTCGTAATAGTAATAACACTTAGACTGATATACTGCTCCATATGCTTATTGCATTTTCTGAGTGCTTTACAATGTCAATAAATTGCCATCAACAATCTGGCTCCTCATTTTACCGACCTCGGAAGAATGAAAGGCTGAGTCAACCTTGAGCCCTTTCAGGATCAAACTCAAGTCTGTGGGCAGAGTTGCCTGCATTCTAACCACTGTGCCATCAGGGTTCGAAATTATTGTTTGTACTGTTATTCATATTAATAGTATCTGTTGATGTAGTACTTTTCTTCTTTTCAACAGTGTTATCTTAACTTTTATGGACAAAGTACACTAAATATTAACTAGTTTTTAAAAAGTCCTCTAGATAAGCAAAAATTATTCCAAACAAAACTTGCAATGTTTAGTTATTACTTTCATTCTATAGAAATTAACTACTTTACAATAGATTCCCAGAATGACTTTTAAAATGATATAAATCTGAGTTTATAGGATTTTGCATCTATCCCTTAAAGTATTAAATTGCTAAGAACATTAAAAGGACTGCTTTTAAAAAAATAAAATTATAATTGAAAAAATGCAAAATCCATTTGTGGAAAGAAATTTTGTAGCTTTCTAAGACTGCTGTTTAGTTTTATGAGGAAGGGTGATAGTATTTCTAAATGAATGTATATGTTCTTTTACTTTCATGTTTCATCTTGATTTAAGAAGAGAAAAGTGTTTTGACACTAGGTGGCAGTCAGGAAACAATTCTGATCTGTTATTGTTCTATGGTGCTAATGTTTCTCTGTATGCATATAATTTTGTTTTGTTTGTTGAAGAGCTTTAAAAGTAAAATGAAAATAAAATGTCAACTTTTTGAAGTAAGTGTATACTTCAAAATGTTAGTACTTTGCCTGTTATCACTTGAATTTAGCTTTGAAACAGTGATATTTGCAAATGGAGAGTTTAAGGAAAAGTAAAGTTAAAAAGGTAAAAGGCTTCCTGTGGATTTACTGCACAAGTGGTAGCCAACTATAATGGATGGTGCTCATCTCCGTTTCACGGCCTTTGAGCCAGCAACCTTTCCAGCCAACAAGCCCAGCGTCTTAACTACTGAGCCACAAAATAGTAAAGTCACAATTATTTTATTTAAATAATACTATCTATCTGTAATAGTAAATATTATGATTAGTAAAAATTCCTATTTATATGTTCCATGTTTTCTCAAAACTACCCAATTCCTTGGAATTTCTTTGTCAGACCAAACCCTGTTATAGGTGATTCCAGTTCTCTACCTTCTGTTTCTAGTTTTCTTCTTATTGCTGCTGTTTTTAAATTGACCAGTTAATAAGGCTGTACAGGCCAGCAGCTAATGTGCCATCGTCAGTGGGAAACATCAGTGCTTGCTCCTAAAATCCTTTCAGTGAGACTACCAGAGCAACTGCTACTTTTAGAGCCTAAGATGCCTTTTCAGCAGTTTTAAGGTGACCAATCATCCTCCTTTAGGAGGACAGCCCTTCTTTTGTAAGTTCTGTCCTCTCTCGAAAAGTGTCCTCCTATATGTCGTCCTTTTCGATATTTGAAGATTAATCAGTAAATCTCCTTATTCAATCGATGCCGATCTGATCTGTTGCATGTGATGTGACGTATTTGTATTTGATATAATGATTTGTCAAGGCTTGGTACAGTGCGGCGAGATGCGATTATGAGATGCATGCACTCCGCACAGGAAAATTGTTTTGAGAGAGTGCGGTGCGCGCAAGAGTGAACCACACACAAATGCCTTTGTTTACTTCTTACCGAAATACGATACGGCACATACACACACGCACACATTTTTCTTCAATTTATTTGTGCCCTCCTTCTCATTGTAAAAAAGTTAGTCACCTTAGCAGTGTGCATATATGATATCCCTTAACAACCTGTTAAGATAGATTGAAAAATTGGGAAAAGGGAGTTATGAAAGGAGACTTAACATTCTTCTGTAGCACTTAGCACAGTTTTCTTTCTTCAGTGTTTCCAAGTGTGGCCATATGTGTATCAATGGTTTTTGTTTTTTGGGGGGGATATGATTATGTACATGTCATCCAAACCTCCTACTCACCATGAAAGGCCAGAAAAGGTTTCTTCCAGCTAAGGTATTACTAGTTTATATGCCCATTGTACTAAACATAATTACTGGCAATCTACTTGTTTGCTGCATTCATTATGATTTAATTAAAATACTTTAATTTGAACATTATTACCACCTTGATTTTAAAAATATCTCAACCGTTGTCCAATGTGATTTAATACAAATGATGCTTGGGCATTGTCCATTCTGATAAATTGCATAATACAGTTGTTCTGCATAGAAACTATACCAAGACCTGATTGGTTTCAAAGACTTTCTCTTACAATCCATGCAACTTCTCTAATATAACCTCTAACAAAAATATCTCTCTGTTACTTGAATCCTTGGTAGGAAAAGAGCAGAAAGTGAAAAAAATAGGGGAACTGATTCCAATAAGAAATTGCAGGGTTGTTGTTTTTTTTAAACTCATTTTGCCTATAGCCCTACTTACATGTAATCACAAATTACCAGTGAAAATATGTGATGCCTGGAAAGGGAAATGGTTGCTTAATGTAGAATAGTGTAATACAGGTAATCCTTGAATTACAACCGCAATTGAGCCCAATTTTTTAAGCTAAGTTAGACAATGGTTAAGTAAGCCCCATTTTATGATCTTTCTTGCACAGTTGTTAAGTGAATCACTATAGATGTTAAATTAGTAATGGGGTTGTTAAGTGAATCTGACTTCCTATTGACTTTGCTTGTCAAAAGGTCACAAAAGGGGATCACGTAACCTTGAAACACCACAATAGTCATAAATATGAGTCAGTTGCCAAGCATCTGAATTTTGATCATGTGAGCTTGGGAATACTCCAACGGTCGTAAGAGTGAAAATAGTCATAAATCACTTTTTTCAGTGCCATTGTAACTTTGAACAGTCACTAAAGGAACTGTTGTAAGTTAAGGACTAATAAGGTATTGGAAACAAGATCAACTTTCAGAGATGTTCTTAGAGCAGTCACATTTCACTTTGTCATTATGGGGTAATGAGTGTAAAGTAATTAGAAAAAAAAGTGTATTTCAACAACTGTAGAATCAGGCTACAACATAACAGAACTGACAAAAGTAAAGGGGGTTTGATTGTACTTTCTGAATTCACTGTATTTTGTATGTCATTCCTTAACTGGGAGACTTTACTGTAAATCTGTGTGATGGCCCGTCTAGCCACAGTTGCTTTCAGCAACTATCAAACAGGAGCTGCAAGGACAGGAAAACCCACAAATTGTGCACAAGTTCTGTTTGCAGGACTGTAGAATTGGAAATGACACTTTACCAGATCAATGGGAGCCAAAAATCCAGGACCACTTGATCTTTCCATGTTGAATTGGAACCAATACCTCCAAGCACTGGATCAATATCTGAACAGCCATGCCTGAATGGCCATATAGGAATTATACATCTCCATATCATGCTGTTGGATTATCCCTCCGTCCCCCAAGCAGTTTCATGTAGATTCAAAAGAGGAAAGGAATGCTAGGGAAAGGTTTAAAACTTTAGGAAAGTTATCTAACACAGGTAGATCCAAAGATGGATTTTTTAGAAGGGACTCTATATGATCTTCAATCACACTGAGTTTGCACAGGTGCTGTCTGATCCAAAATCATTCCAAAACACAACTGAAACATTGGTTGAAACCTGTGATACAGCTCTGGGGCGGGGCGGGGGGGAATCAACTTTCTTGTGAAACCCAGTCTTATCTATCAGACTGATTAACAGGCCCAACTTCCTCGAGTGGAGGGGAGGAGCAGTTGTGCAGAAACTCCAGGACCAAGAAGACGAAGAAGGAATGATCTTTCCATAACAAGGGACCAATGTTAATGTCCTCCAATCCCATGATCAAAATATCACTGTCTCGAGACAAAAACCTGATCTAATGGTTTACCCTCCACTGTGGGCCAGGCTCTTAATAAGTTGGACTGAACAAGTCCAAATGCCTCTGGCATTGTACAGGAAGAGAGAGTGTGTTATGATTTGTCACTGTAGGAATAAAAAACTGGAATATAAGGCCTTCAGTCTAATGTAGCATGAATCTGTAAAGTTGTTTCATGTGTTCAAGATCTTTACAAATTGGCAGATAGATTAAATTACTGAATGATATTATTTAATAGTATTAAATATTTAATAGTTTCTGATATAGTTTTCATGTAGTTACTTCGAATTAACATTTTTCAATGTTAATTCAAAGGAACTTTGAAAAGGAACTTATTGCATATAAATTTAATTTAATTTAATTTTGTTTTGGGCTATTGCTCTTATAAATGGTTTTTTAGTGCTGATTCCATATGCCTAATCTGCAGAGATGCTATTAGATTTTAGGAATTAGGTGACAATTTATTTTTACATGTAATAGGTTACTCTCCTGCTTTTCTTGTTATTTGGTTTCAGAAGCTATTGTTTACTATTGGCATATTTGTAAACATTGCCTTTAATATGAGCATAGTAAAAGAAAAAGTTTGATATAAAATTAAAAGTCCTTATTCTTTTTGTTACAGATCGCTTTACACAGTACAGTGCTAAAAATCTTAGACAAGCCTGGAATAAGTAAGTCTTTCAATTAAACCATTCTAGCCATATTGTTGATTTCTTGCTAATTAATGAGGAAGTTCTTCTAATTTCACAACATTGTGTGTATTTTTTATGCTGAATATTGTCCCAAATTCAAATATTTAGCCTATCAAGTTTCTTAACCAGTGGTTAACCACTGATAAAAAAAAACAGTAGCTTGACATTTATAACCGCCTAAAGATAACTTTTTCACACCTGAGTTTTGCTTTAACTAAAAGTACAATGCATTCATTTCCTGGGATTACTTTACTTTCACTGAGTTGCTGTTTTTTTTCAAGGAACAAATAAATGGTACTTCTATACAGTACTGTTTCCAGTCCCTAATCTCTTCAGAGCAGTTTGAGATACTACTGCTGTTTCCCTGCTTCTGAGAATTCAGCAGATCAGCGTCATAAGCACATCGTTTAGTTGGTCATTTATCCAAGTTGTTATCAGTTCTGGAGCCACCTAAAATGGATGTCAAACTCACATCGTCATGGCGGTGTCACATGACGTATCACAACTTTTTCCTCCTTCGCTAAACCAGGCGTGGGCATGACCAGCGTGTGATGCAGGCCGTGAGTTTGACAGCCTGACTTAAAAGAATATATAATATTACATTCTATGTTGTTAATATTGTTGAGTGTACCTGACCCACAAACTCTGCAGAGCTTCCTTATTACAGAAAGAATGGTTTCACAGCACCTGTCCTGGAAATAAATTGGCTCAGCTGCCAAATTAAGTGATGTTATTGGGTAACTGAAATCTAAGACTGCTTGGGAAGTGCCATAGAAACTGTTAAAATGGTGATTATTAAAGTCAACATGTCTCTTTTCTAAAAATCAGACATTATCAAAATATTATTAGAAATTATCTAACAATTTCTTCTGTGATGTGCTGATCAGTATGAAAACTACCATAAGCAGTGATAGAAAAATGTAAAATATTTTTCATTTTTATATAAGTGTTTATGAAATGTGTAAGGCAATGCATAATTGTATGTGTCTGTCAATTGCTAATTCTGCTTCTACAAGTGATCAATATTATTTTTCCCAAATTTGGCATGATTGAGCCAGCTGATACTCCTATAATATATTGTATGTGAGAGAAAATTATTATTATTATTTATTTTATTTTTTCAATTTATAAACCGCCCTTCTCCTTGCGGACTCAGGGCGCAAGGAGGGCGCAAATACTTCAGGAGACAGAAAAAAAGAATTATTAAGAATATAAAACTCTATTGAATTCAACTGAAGACTTCCCTAGTCTATCAGAAAGATTACCATTGGACGCTAATGAGAAAGTCTACAGAAACAGCATGTACTATACCAGTGATGGTTAACCTTTTCGGCACCAACTGATGAAACTGGAACGTGTGTGCGCGCATGCACGTGCACCAGAGCACCGGAACCCAGAAGAGAGCAGATGGCCAGTGCACGTGCGCGGCAGCTAGCTGTGCTTCTGGGCTTTGGCATGCACATGTACACTGGACAGCTGATCAAGTGCACATGTGCACCGGCCAGCTGTTCTCTTCTGGGTTCTGGTGCTCCGTGTGGAGACCAGCTGGCCAACACGCATGCGGACCCGGAAGACAACAGCTGGCTGGTGCACATGCATGTGTCAGAACCCAGAAGAACAGCTGGCGATGGCACACATGCCCACAGAGAGGATCCTGTGTGCCACTTCTGGCACATGTGCCATAGGTTCGCCATCATGGTGCTATACCATCCTCTCACTGATTCTTGTATCATTGATAAATAATATACATACAGTATATAATAGTGCTGCTATGAAGAATCTAACTATCTGTGCTATGTGACATCTTAAGCAACACTGAACATAAATGGTATCTGAACAACAAGAATACATAGTAATTATTGGGAAAATAAAAATTGTTCGAATGTCTTTATAAAAAAGAGCAGCAAAGGACAAATCCAGAGGTTTCTACCTCACCAGAATCATAGGGACAGAGTCTTTCAGTCAACAGTATCCCTTTATATTTTCCATCCAAATCTTTACAAAATTATTTCTCATCAGCTATTAGGAACACAAGAGCATGTAAACCTATGAATTAAAAAAAATCTCTATTGTTCAGGAATCTGTTGAAAATCACCAAAATGTATTTCCTGAATAGGAAGGATGAAACAGTTATATGTAAACTCCTTTAATATATACATAGTTAATTCTAATTACTCACATCTTCAATTACTCTCCTTCAATTTTTTGAAGTACAGCATATCAAATATTAAATTATTATCTCACAATCACTTATATAAATTTTTGTGCTTTCTATTAAAATAAATTATATCAAAGTTAAAATAATACTTTGGACACTTGGGGGAGCACATGTGTTAGCTGAGCAATAGTTAACAAAATCTCAATTGAAATTATTAACAATATTACTATTTTCATTTCAGTAATAAAAAACAGCCATCTCAGATACATATAATTATTTTCATTTAATTATTAAATAATATATACTATATCTGAAGCTAAACCCATAGTTTTACCTTCTAAGGATCAGGAACCACATTCCAACTTTCAATTTCTACCTCCAATTTAGAAGTTCTCCTCGAAGGTATGGAATTGATTTCATAAATTTTCCTCTCTTCTTTATCTTCTATATATATAAAAGTGAAATACCACTCACGCATCATCACAAAGTCTCCAGAACCATAAAGCCTACAATCTTGAAATTTGCCATGTATGTTCCTCTTGGCTTCTAGGTGCTCACTAAGAAAGGATTTTTCGAAATGACCATCAGAACATTAGTATTTCCTATATTATGATTAACACATTCTGATGCTAAAGAGTTCTACTCCCCTTCCACACCTGAAAAGAAATCTGTTCCAAATGCAAAAACACAAACAGAGGAGAGGAGTTTCAGTTTCAGTTTTACTTTCACAGCAGCAAGCAGCTTTACTACAAAGCAATTGAGCTAAGCCACGGCCAGGCTCCTTCCTGTCTCCTTTTTGTTCACACAGCAAATACTGTTTTACTTTCTAAACAGCCCTGTGATGCTAAGGAGTTCTACTCCCCCTCCCCACCTGAAAAGAAATCTGTTCCACGCTCTGATGCTAAGGGGTTATTTATTTATTTATTTATTTATTGGTTCGATTTATATGCCGCCCTTCTCCGGAGACTCAGGGTGGCTTACAATACATTAAGCAATAGCCTTCATACTTTTGTATATACCTGCTTAGTAGGGCTTTCCGCCCCCTCTCAAAGCGGTGTTCTTTTTTATACAAAGTCAGTTTATTGCCTCCACAATCCGGGTCCTCATTTTACCTACCTTGGAAGGATGGAAGGCTGAGTCAACCTTGACCCTGGTGAGATTTGAACTCACAGTAATTGCAGGCAGCTGGCAGCTAAATGCTAATTAACAGCACTTTAGACCGCTGCGCTACCAAGGCTCTTCTACTTCCCCATCCACCTGAAAAGAAATCTCTTCCAAATGCAAAACAAAAGCAGAGGAGAGGAGTTTGAGTTTGAGTTTTACTTTCACAGCAGCAAGCAGGGGATAGGATCGGGGCGGCTTCTGTGGGGCAAGGCTGAGGGAGAGAAGGGGATAGGATAAGATATCCTTCTGTGGGGCAAGGCTGAGGGAGAGAAGGGGATACGATAGGGGAGGCCTCTGTGCGGCAAGCCTGAGGGAGAGAGGAGATAGGATAGGGGAGGCTTCTGTGGGGCAAACCTGAGGGAGAAAAGCGGAGTAGGATAGGCTTCTGTGAGGCAAGATGGAGAGTGAGAAGGGAAGAGGAGAGGCCGATCGTAACTACTCATTAATTTTACAAACTGTAATTGTCGATTTATCAAACCCGATCAGATGGTTTCTTAGCAGAGCAGGAGTATTCAGATAGTAGATTAATATAATAATTCCAAAAGTGTCTTTGAATATTTTTATGATTCAAGTAGGTCTTATTTCTTTCCTGAAGTTTAATTATTGTCCACTTTTCAATCTGTTTTCTTAATTTATATGCAAGCCATCTCTCTGGTTTATTTGCATGTTGAAACAAGTTTAGTATTTTAATTTCTTTTCAATATTTGAAACAATCAACAAAGAAATTTGTTGTTTCAATAATTTTAACAGGTTAAATATATTAAAATCTTCTGGTGATTTCTGAAGTTCTCTTTTCCTCAGTTTAATTTCGTGTAACATGTTTGGATTTTTTTGCATTTTTCAATCGATCTTCTTCTTAATGAATGTATATATTGTATAAAGTATAATGTAATATATGACATCTGTGTAATGATGCCAGAAGATATATCATCATTTTGGCTTATATCAGATGCCTGTGAATATAGTTTATATTTCCTCATTCAATAATTTGACGTACTCAACAAAAGCAATTTATAAAGGAAATCTTGACGGGTGGAATAAACCTCAAAAGTAATTTTTAAAAAGTATTTATTTTTGGTAACAATTACATTGGTTAGCTGTCTTGCCAAAAAGTGCTGTTTCTCTTATCACTACATCTAGATAGACCAGGTTGTTCATTCAGCAGTATAATGTGAATAAAGCAATTTACGATCGTATTGGTGCACCTGTCATTGCTGGAGGGCAGATAGGCAAGTGATTCCAAGGGGAACTGTTTTTTTTTCTTTTAGGCACTGAGTCAATTTCATATCCTAAGGCTACAAATTTGATTTATAAGCTGTTATATTCCTGATTGTATTGGACTTTAAAATATCATTTTTATAATAATAAGAACATTTTTTTTAAAAACCCTATAAATTCATCAAGTCTTTATAGAAAATATTCTAATTTTCACAGAGTTACGCAAGGTCAGTTTAGCTATGATCATTGATCACAGTGCATTCAAATTTAGGCTTGGACAGAAACTATAATATTATAGTATCATTAGTGAAGTATAATTTTGGGAGGTCAGTTATATCTCCTGCTTATCGATGTCTAAGTAGCAGTATTTGCCTAACTGAAGTGGGTTTTCTTAAAAAAAATATTAAAATAGTTTGCAAAATATTTTTGTTTAATTCCTTGGTAGTAGAAAATGTATTCTCAGAGGATTTTTTTTAGTTTCTTAGGTAATTTTAATTACACTTTTTTTAAAAAAATACTGTTCAGAAAGCAGTAATTGGACATTAATATTTATAGGCCCCTGATTAATACAAGATATTTATAATTATGTAGCTGCATTCATATCTAGTCTTACGTGTAGAACATCTTACATATTTATAAAAAAGATGTTAATAGAACTCAGATGCAATATGCTATAAGTCAAATAGTTATTATAATTACAGGGTATATATTAATAATGTACTTTTCTTTTATTCTTCCTAATCAATGAACTTTACTCATTAATATGATTTGACAGAAAAGAATTAGAAAAGATTAATGTGGCAGGGACAAGGGGTGCTCTGAAGTATGATAGATTTGAATACCTTGTTGTAATATTTAAATTTAATAGTGATGAAAGATCACTGACTTCAGTGACAGGGCAGGTTATGAGTTCTTATTTACATTATAATGAAGTTAAATCTTTTCTAATACTGAATATTAACATTGCAAGCAAGGAATGAGATTTATGAATAGCAAAATTCCTTTTTGATGATGATGGTGATTTTAAAAATCAAAACTTTGGGAACTTAAAATATAGTTTTTTCATTTAGAATATGTTAATAGTAAACCTTTGTTAAATATATTACCAATCACTTGATTGAGTTGGGCAATTATAGAAATTGAGTGAGTGAGTGAATGAATGAATTTGAATGTGAATGTTCTCTTTAGATGAATATTCTCTTTTTCAAAGGGGAAAAATAAAAACAGCTGAGATTCTTGAATGGCATGGTATATATGTGTGAAGTTGACCCTGATCGTCTTAGAGATTTTATTTTCCCCCTTCTCACTGTAGGTGGAAATACTGGGGAATGCATGTGTAAAAAAATATGCTGTGAAAAGACTATTGTAGTTGTCTCTGTATGTGAGTGAACATGTCAACCTTTAATTGTGCCTAAGACCTAGTGAAGATGTTACAAATTTACAGTGCCTTTAAAAACTCAATATTACATTATTCCATTAAAATCAGAGAATGGCATTAAATCCCCCCCCCCCCACACACATTTTGATTTAAGCTTATAAGAAGCACAGATGAAAAATCTGATAGAAGACCAGAATTTTGGTTGCAAAGTGATGCAATCTTTAAACGAGTCCCAATTTTATGATCTTATTTATTGTAATACTAAGTGAAGTTAATACTGCAGTTAAGCAGATTATATGGTTCTTAAATGAATCATTTTCAGCCTAAGTGAATCTGGCTTCTCCAATTGACTTTGCTTGTCAGAAGCTGGCTGGGAAGGTCACAAACCACATTCATTTGACTACAAGAAGCTGCAACTGTGAGCTTAATGTGAGTTGGTTGTCAAGTCCTTCACTTGTCATCAAGTGATACATTGGAAGGGTAGTGCGAGCTCATAATTTTCACTTTTCTGAGACTGTTTGGGTTTTCAAACATAATTAAATGAAAGGTCTTATCTAAAGGACTACCAATATTTTAGGGCCTTTATTGCATTAATAACTTACACTTTAAATTCTCGGTGAAAGATTTATTTTAACAACCTAAAACTTTATTTTTATTTTTATTTATTTTCTAAGATGTTCTTTGCTGAGAAGGAAAAGAAGGATGCTTTAAAGCGCTATCCTCATTAAAAATCTAACCTCAAAGAATCAAAAACATCTAATTAAAAGTAACCATAAAGTTGTAATATCTATTAAATAATATTCAAGGATGACCACAATCCTCAGATATGCTTTGAATCCTGAACATTTTAATTTTGAAAATTCAGTTAAGAAACAATTATAATATTATACATAGTAATGAATAATATTGAATAAATTTAGAGAATATAACTGATTAGTATCTGAAACTGAAATCTATAAATGCCAACTGGTGACATGCAAAATACTATAATTAAAATATCTACAAAAGCATATTTCCCTTTATCTGAATAAGAATTGAAGTAAGATAGTCTCCAGTGAATAAAATTGTTAGATGTAAAATATGTCTCAATATTTTATTTATTTATTAGATTTTTCCTATCTTCATTACTTTATAATGAAGTATAATAAACTCAAGGTTGCAAATATTCATAATATTCTTCTCTTCCTTACAACTATAAGGTGGTGGTGTTTTTTACAATTTATTTTTACAAATCCCACCGGTCACAATTGGAATATTGATAAAATATATCCAGACAAAAAGTGGCAAAAATGGAAAAAGTACTAATACCACATATCTTCTCCCAAATTTTCAGCTGGATTGTAATTTTAATAGAACTTAATGCAACAGATATTAGTAAATATTTAGAGGACACAATATTAACTTAATTTATATTGCTTTTAATAACATTTATTTTTTTCCTTAGCCCAATTCATTATTTTTATTTTACTTCATTCATTTTTATAAATTTGACTTCTGCCATGCCAGTCTTTCACGAGAGTGAATTCTCATAAAGGTGAGGAGACTGTTGTTGTGTACATATTGCCTAAGATGTAAGTCCCCTCAACTCCCAGATGCAACAGTTTGCATTCCACCTCCACAATGAGTGCAGAACGAAGTAAATAACAGTATTAACTACTTTAAATGAAATATATAAGCTATGCATTAGAAAATGAAGGTATTGATTACGAATGTTGTGCTGTCACTCTAAACATTTTTCTTAATTCTAATTATTCACAGGTCAGAGATATTTCTTTCTTGGTTATTTCAGAGTTCTGACGACAGAGTTCTCGACATTTTGTTCCTTCAGAAAAAAAAAATGAAGTAAACATGCATACAAGGCTAAGAGGCTCTATATGCATTGTTTTGTCTGCTAATCATTAACATTATGCAACTAGTATTATAGCAATAATACTATATCAGATTTTATTGATCCAGAAAAGTCAACATGGCTTTTACTTCCATTTTATTTTTTTTATGTATCCGTACATATATTTGGAAATCTGGAGAACACAAAAATACTTATGCTCTGAAGAAAGTTAGTAAATAATAAATGTTGAATTAGATCCCTAATGCAGGATTTAATCTGGGTCAGTCACCAGTTTAGGTTTCTTAACTTTCAAACTTGGCTGGATCCCATTCTCAGGGAACTTCTGTCTCACCAGAATGTGTTCTTTCAGCTATTCTATGCAGTTTTATATGATGCCTGTTGATGGCCGGCTAGTAAGTTATTAGCTGTTGTTTCTTTGTATTGTCAAGTGTTGATTCCTGAATATATGATAAACTGGCATTTCCCTGGCTTTTTTTCTACCTGCTTATCCAACAATCTTAGTAGCTGCAAAATTGAATGTATGTCCTTGTTCATTGCAATGTGAGGCTACCAGAGAATTTGGATCTCCTCATGTGACCACTCACTTGTGTTCTTGCAATCTGGTGGATAGCTTCTCTCTGTCTGTTCTATATACTGTAGTCACAGGGGCAATCCATATAGGGCAGGGTTGTCAAACTTAATTTCATTAAGAGCCACATCAGGGTTGTGTTTGACCTCAGGGGATGGTGGAGGGGTGTAGACAGGTTGGATGTGGCCAGCTCGATATCACTTGTGCTAGGTCAACTGTGGCTCCCGAGCTACGGTTCTGACTGCAACGGCTTCCTGCAACCTCTGTGAGTGAAAACTGAGCTTGCATGGGCCACACACAACCCTTCCGAGCTCTATTTTCTCTGGCAGAGGCACTGCGGGCCAGTCTTCACTGTTTCCAGGGTGGCCCTGCGGGCCAGATTTAAGCAGAGGCACCTCACAGGCCAGATCCAGTCCCCAGGCCTTGATTTTGATATCACTAATGTAATCTGATAGATTACATTAGAAACATTTCTCACCTCCAAGTGATCTTTGTAATGCATGATTTGTCCTTGTATGGTAGCCTTTGAGCAGTGTACAATGCCCATTTGCATGTTGATTTACCACCAGCTTATCAAGTACTCAGGAGCAAAGGACTTGGCAGCACAAGGAAACAATAGCTAACAACTTATGAGCCAGCCATTAACATCCCAACAACAATTAAAAAGCCACACCCAATCAGGCACTACATAAATATTATGCATAGAATAGCCCAAAGCACCCATTCTGGTAAGAGAGGTTCCCTCAGGATGATTTCTAGCATGAGTCCCAAAGCTCAGAAGACGAAATATTTGGTCCCGATGATGATCCCAGATTGTAACATTATCCTGGGATATCTATATTTGCCTTCTATTTTATATGTCCAGATCCTGCTTCCTTGCCTTATTTATCCCCTATACTCTTATTTTCAAAAATCAGAATCCAATGCCCACTTCCACAAATCTTATTGAAGTCAGTTACTCTAAACATATCTAGCTAGGAGGACTTTGTTCATTTTATCTTTTCCTAGTCACATGAGAAAAAGAATGTGTACCCAGGCTGTGAGAATTCAGGGAGAAATGGTGAGCAGAAATCTCTACTCATGATTTTGGTTGCCCCTACTCTTACTTCCTTGGCCATTATTGGAACCTTAATCAGTTAAGGGGATATCTGAAAATTAGTGGGGAAAATAGGCTGGTAAGGGGGAGAGAATGAGAAAGGTTGAGAGTAAAAAAAACAGTTCAAGTATAGAGGAGAAATAATATGGCTTTGGACTAAGAAGGAATGCAGAGAGATAAGTAAGTGGAGAGACAAACAGCATGGTAGAGGTGAGGAAGATGGAGATTAACAGGAAGGAGAATACTGTCAGAGTGTGCACAGTGTGACTATGTGAGACAACCCAGGAGCAAGAACATCAAACAGGTTTGTAATAATAAATAGTGGTTTATCTCTACAAAAGAATATACATACACATACTAGCCAAAGGTCAAACAATCAATCAGCAATTTACAGCATGGAAGCACACATGGAGAGAGAGATACGCCCCAACAGGGCCTCTCTTATAATACAGTCTCTTAAAGTGGTAACAGTCAAATAACCCTGCTAACTCATTACTATCATTGACCATGGATTGGACAGCAACACACTGTTCAGGCCCAGGTACATGGAAGCAGTGTTTTTTAAGTAATTTTTTTCCTGTCTGGCATTTGGGACAAAGAGTTTTCTATAACAAATTAAATATATTTAATAGGGATCCTGCTATTAAATTTACTAAGAACACAACATTGGCACATTGGCAGCACAGCATTCACTAATATCAGTTTTCAATTTCTTGAAGTACTTATTAAGCTATCAAGAGCTCATACATATCTGGCAGCATGTCAGCAGCATTTCAAATTGGAAGACAAGGATAGCAAGAAATGTATGTATAGCCTCTTAGTTATTAAGTTCAGGCTTGAACTAGAATAATGGTAGCAATAATGTTAGTCAGAATGACCAGGAATAAATAAGGAATTACCTTCACTGCAAATATATGTCTGAAACCAGTTTTAAAAATTGAATCTGCCCTTGTGTGGTTAAGATCCTAAATATTTTATACTTATATTCAGATATTTTGAAGGAATCCTGAAATGATTTGCTGAATCAAGCCAAAAGTTATTAAATCCAGAATTCCATTTTCCATAGTTGTCAATTAAATGCATAGAAATGTTGTCTTAACTACCATAGTTCTCTAAAGACATTCAAAACATTCTACCTCCGATTCTGAAGACACAAAACAAACCCCTCGTAACAGAAATGTATGTATTTCTTAGTGCTTGGAGAGACTTCAAAATAATAGAGCACTATTAGATAGCATACCAAGTATAAATTGTTGGTTATTACTTCACCTATCAATTGGATAGGTGAAAATTGGAACAGGGAAACCCATCACTAAGGGATGCAGTCATAAGGACATACAGTAGTCCCATGGCTATGCTGATTTATAAGAGCAGTTCTGTAAGTCCCAGTTTATGTTAAGTGAATCCTGCAGTCATGATTGCCATTCGTGGCCTCCTGTTAGTGCCCCATTGCTTGTGGAAGCCAGCAGTGAAAGTCATAAATGACTGCAAGATGCTGTGATCTCATATTTGCAAGCAGATTGCCAAGTGCCTGAATTATCATCATAGGATTGCTGCTACAGTGTCAATTATGAGGATCCATCATAAGTCTCTCTCATTCAGCACTGTTGTAACTTTGAATAGTCACTGTTAATCAAGGATTACTTAAACTACATCAGGAGTGTCAAACTCGATTTGATTGAGGTCCACATCAGGTTGTATTTGACCTTGGGGAACCTGAGTGGGTGTGGCTGGGGTGGGCCAGGGTGGGCATGGCCAGCTTGACATCCTACAGTGTTCTACCAGCAGAAACTGAGCCCAGCAAGGCTATGCACAGCCATCCTGGGCTCTGTTTTCAGCTACAACGGCCTCCTGCAGCCGTCTGCCAGTGAAAACTGAGCCCGGGACAGTCTCCCAAGTTCCATTTTTGCTGGCAGAGGGCTGCAGGAGGCCGTTGCAGCAGAAAATTGAGTTAGGGAAAATTGCACATGGCTCTCCCAAACTCTGTTTTTGTTCTATTTGCTGAACAAAAGCTTAAGAAGGGAGACGAGGCAGGATAAACACTTCACAAATGTTTATTGGCTAATAAATAAAGCTAACAGTGACTCGCTCTGGTTAGCTAACTACCTTGGGGAGCAAGCAACTTTTGAGGCACTGACAGCTCTTTTATACTGAGCTGTCAGTAGCTGGGCCAATCAGGAGCCGCCAATTTCCCGCCGGCTACTTGCTGGCACACAGACCAATCGGCTGCTTTATTGGCCGCCTGTGCTTGCCATCCAGACGTAACACCCCTTTCTTCCCGGATGGCACAAGCGTAATCAGCGAAGTAAGCTGGGCGTCTCCGGCTCCTCCCTGATCTGCGCAGTTGGAGGAGGAGGATCTATGCTTGGTAATTCTGGAACTCCCAAGAGACTGCTTGTCGACTTCGGGCAGGGCCTCGTGTGGCAGCGCGGATACAGGAACAGCAGGTGAGTCTGCAGTCCACTCATCAGTTTGAGACTCAGGGAGTGACTTGTTCTCTGCAGTCGAGGCTCTGGCAGACCGAGGTATGATAGGCCCAGATAGGGCTTCACTAGCAAGCATCTCTTGTGGAGGCAAATGCCAACGGTGTAGTTGGTCCACATGCCTCCATCGGGTACGGTCATCCCCCAGCTGAACTCTGTATGCCCAGGGCCATGTAACCTCAATTATCTGGCCTGGCAACCAGTGAGGATCTCTCCCCTCCCCCCGTAATTTTGGGCATATACCCACTCTCCCTCTTGGAAGGAACGGGCTCCGTCGCTCGAGTCCAGGGGTTTCTCGGGAAAATAATCAGGGTGTAAACGGTCCAGGTCTGTTCTCAACCGGCGGCCCATTAACAACTAAGTTGGGCTGCAGTTTGTTCTTGGGCATGGGGTCACGTGCTGCATTAACAAATAGGTAGCTAATTTAGTTTGCCAGTCCCCGGGCCTTAGTTTGGCAAGAACCTCCTTAGCTGAGCTCACGGCCCTTTCAGCAAGGCCATTTCTGACTGGGTGGAATGGGGGCACTGTAATGTGCCTAATGCCATGTCTTGCTAAATAAGTTTGGAAGCTGGTTGACATCAGTTGAGACCCATTGTCTGTTACAATCATGTCAGGTAGGCCATGAGTTGTGAATAATTTTCTTAGTGCCCAGACTACTGCTTCCGCTGTGGTTGAGGCCATTGCCACCAACTCAACCCACTTAGAATAGGCATCCACAATGACCATAAAAGTATGGCCTTGGAATGGGCCCACAAAATCCAAGTGAACCCGGGACCAGGGGGCCTTCAGAACCTCCCATTCCCTAATGAGCTTTAGGAGGGGCTGAGCTGGTGCACTGGCACTACTTGCACTCTGCGACCCAGTTTGCGATTGCTTCATCTAACTTGGGCCACCATAGGTAACTGCAGTCTAAAGCTCGATGGCCATTATGCAAGGTTTCTAGGACTTGCCATCTTAGTTCTACAGAAAGAACAACCCTGGTGTCCCACAACAGGCAGCCTCGCAATGTGGATAGTTCCTGTTGCCGGATTTTGTAGGGTTGGAACTCAGAATCTACTTGCCCTAGGGTCCACCCCCTCCTCACCCAGTCCAGGACCTGGTGTAGCACTTTGTCCTTGGCAGTGTACCTAGCAACGTCAGCGGCAGACACTGGACTCTGTTGGTCGTCAAGTTGGAGAATTGATGAGATGATGAACGGGGTCGTCGACATGAGCAGGAAGGGGGCATCTGCTGAGGACATCAGCATTACCCAAGTCCTTCCCCGGGTGGTGGATCAGGCGATAGTTGTAGGCCACGAGGAACACAACCCACCTGGTCATCCTTGAGGACAGGATCTGTTGGGACAGATCGCCAGCCAGAATTCCCAACAGCGGCTTGTGATCTGTGAAGATGTAAAAAAAACTGCCATATAAGTAATCGTGAAAATGTTTAACCGGCCACAATGGCCAGCGCCTACTTATCGATGTGCCCATAATTATGTTCAGCGGCAGATAGAGTTCTGGAAAAATATGCAATGGGGGCCTCAGCCCCATTAGGCAGCCGATGGCTCAAAACGGCCCCCACCCCGTAAGGTGACACATCGCAAGTCAGAGTCAAAGGGAGGTCGCTGTCATACTGTACTAAAACAGAGTCCGATGTGAGTAGGTTTTTTATAGCTCGGAAAGCATCAGCCTCTCTGCATCCCCAGGACCAAGGCGTTGCTTTATCAAGAAAGTGGTGGAGTGGCTCGGCGATTGTTGCTTTGTGATGCAAGAACATGTTATAAAAGTTCAAAAGCCTCAGGAAGACTTGTAGTTCGGATCTGCTGGTAGGCGGTGGGGCTTGCATCTTCGCAGGCGTTGGGTGCAGGCCAGCAGTGTCAACAAGGTAGCCCAAGAACTCCACCCGAGGCACTCCCAATTTGCATTTGTTGGGCTTATGTTTGAGTCCTGCTTGCCGAAAACGGGATAACATGGCATGAAGGTGGCTGACTAGGTCAGCTTCTGTCATGGCAGAGACGAAAATGTTGTTGAAGTAAGGAATTACTCCTGGCAACCCATGCAGAAGCCTTTCCATGAGGCATTGAAAAATGCCAGGGGCGATACAGACCCCAAATTGCAATCATCTACAACGGAATGCACCTCGGTGGGTGACAATTGTCTGCATCTCTGCGGTGGCGGTGTCCACCTCCAATTGTTGATAGGCTTGCGCCATATCTAACTTTGCGCCATATCTAACTTTGCAAAAATTGAGCCATGGCCCAACGAATGAAGCAGGTGCTGTACCACCGGAACAGGGTAGGGGTGGGCTTGTAGGGCCTTATTGATAGTTGCTTTGTAATCCATGCAGATGCGAATAGAGCCATCAGATTTGATCGGAATGACAATTGGTGTCTCCCATCGGGCATGATCTTGCGCTAACAATCAGTCTCTTTATCGACTTGTGCACAAAGTGCAAAAGGCACTCTACATGGCTTAAGTCTTATAGGGGCATTTTTGGGATCCAAATTAAAGGAGATGGGTGTACCGGTATATTTGCCAAGCCCCTCGCTAAATACATCTGAGAATTCTCTGAACAAGTCAGAGAATACATCAGGTATAGTTTTATTAAATAAATTGGAGTTCTTCGCTATTTAATAATTGATGTATCTTGAGTTCAGAACTACCCTGTGCATGGTAACATCTGTCCTTCCTTTGTTTATTAGGATAATCATCATGTTCTTTATCAAATCATTGTTTTTCTTCAGTCAGAAGACATTCAGATACAGGTACTCTTTGACCCACAACTGTTCAGCAACCATTTAAAATTACAATTGTTCTGAATGAATGGTGGTTGCAACTGGCCCTTGACATTCCAGCCATCCCAATACTCCTGCTTTCATTACAATCTAGACTCTGGGCAATTTATGACATCGGTTTCCAACGCCAAAAATTGTAATCATGTCATTACAGGATGCTGCAAACAGGCTGGTTGCCAAATGCAAAAATGCAAAAATCCAATCATGTGTCTGTGGAGAGCAGCCATCAGAACTTTGAAACCACGTCATAAGTAGCTTTGGGAAGGTCCATCATACGCTTGGAGCAGTCGCTAAGCTTTCAGTCATAAGATATAAAATACCTGTAGTTTGGTATCATCATGCTGGTTAAATAATAAAGACTTTTCTATTTCAGTTTCGGTTGCACCTGAATTATTTTCTTTGTTTTCATATAGCAAAGTTACTGGATTGTTGTTGTTGTTGTTAGTTGCGAAGTCGTTGTTGTTAGTTGCGAAGTCGTTAGTTGCGACCCATGGACAACGTTTCTCCAGGCCTTCCTGTCCTCTACCATCCTCTAGAGTCGTTTTAAGCTCACTCCGACTGCTTCAGTGAGTCCATCCAGCCACCTCATTCTCTGCCGTCCCCTTCTTCTTTTGCCCTCAGTCTTTCCCAGCATCAGGCTCTTCTCCAGTGAGTTCTTCCTTCTCATTAGGTGGCCAAAATATTTGAGTTTCATCTTCAGGATCTGGCCTTCTAAAGAGCAGTAAAGGTTGATCTCCTCTAGGACTGACCAGTTTGATCACCTTGCGACTCGCAGGACTCCTCTCCAGCACCATAGTTCAAAGGCCTCAATTCTTTGGCGCTCAGCCTTTCTTATGGTCCAATTTTCACAGCCATACATTGCAACTGGGGAAACCATAGTCTTGACTATACACACTTTTGTTGGCAGGGTGATGTCTCTGCTTTTTAGTATGCTGTTTAGATTTGCCATAGCTTTCCTACCCAGGAGCAAGTGTCTTTTAATTTCATGGCTGCAGTTCCCATCTGCGGTGATCTTGGAGCCCAGGTAAATAAAAACTGTCAGTACCTCCATTTCTTACCCATCTATTTGCCAGGAATTGAGAGGGCCAGATGCCATGATCTTAGTTTTCTTAATGTTGAGTTATGTTACTAGACATGATAAATTTAGAGCTTAATTTTAAGTAAATATTTTATTTTCATAATAAATTATTATTTATATTTTCATAGTAAATTATTATTTTATAGTAAATAATAATTATTATTATTTGGAAAGAATCTTAAAGTCATGCAGCCATATTTGACTGGATTTGTCTTACTTAAATTATACAGATTTTCCAAGGTACTTTAGATTAGATCATCATTATTTTATGAGATACTATACATAGACATTTGAATATTTTTTTCCTCCCAGAGCCTACCAACTGTGCTTTTGTGAGAATTTTATGTACTGACATTTTACTAGTGCCCTTCACTCTGAAGTGCTTTCTTGTAAATGTCAGGGAACACTCAATGTAACAATTCCTATTTCTTGAATAGATGCAATACTACTTCTTGCAAAAATGAGCTCCAGAAAGCACACTCTGCATTGTGAACAGAAAATTCCGTGGAAAATAGAGGAAAAATGTAGACATGTTATCTACAATTGTTACATTGGATTCAAAGACCCTGCTTGTGCAGTATGCTTAACCAGTTATGAGGGAGGGTCTAAGCAAACTATGTAAGCTACACAAATGAACCCCTACGAGAATTAAAATTAATCCAAACACCTCTGGTCTAAGTATGGGACTAATTTCCACATGCCACAGAAACTATTTGCTGGGTTTGTTATCTCTCTTCACCCTTGAGATTGTGATGGCATTATAGAAGACCGTCTACAAGAGATACAGTAAATGTGGCTTATTTCACCTTCCTTGCTGGGGAAAAATCCCCACAAAGGTGAAAAGGGGAGAACAAGAACTCCCTGTTGCCCATCACACAACCACAATTTTAAAAAAATTCTAGCTAGTGGGCAAAAATATCCCACCCAGCAAATGGTCAAACAACAACAGTTTCTCAGGCTCCTTTATAGCAGCTGAAGTAACTAAAAATCTTGTGTGTGACAGATTCGGATATCCTACTTCATGTGTTGCTACTTCCCAGAGTTCAATCTATTGATGAGAGAGCAGGGAGTGGTTTGGTTATCTGAGCAAGCAAAGAATTCTTCTTACATGAAAGTTGTAATCCTATACTTACTTATCTGAAAAGGTTTCATTGAATTCAGCGAAATTTATTTCTAAGTAATTATTTTTAGAACTATACTGTAAGTTTTTCTATATTCCATTCCAAAAATATCATTGTTTAGTCTCACTGTTTTCAGTGGAATGAAATGCAACTAATTTAATATGGATTGCAAACTAAGTTTATAATAATTTTAAGAAATTTTGTATTGCAGTTCTAATAATGTTTTATTACTAGTGGCCATGTTTCCCAAAGCTTACCAGAGTTCTGCCTGAAATTCTTTTGAAGCATTCTGAGATGTACATTTTTAATTTATTTCATTTTATTTTGTAATAAATAGTAAAATATGGTCATGTATACGGACTATAATTGTGAGTATGTATGTGTATATATATTGGCTAATTTGAATCTGCCTTTATTATAGATTAAGCTACGTGGATCATGCAGAAGATCTGGCTTCCAAATTACTCCAGTGTTTCCCCAAAAACAGATTGTCAGCACAGGCAGCTTTGAGCCATGAGTACTTCAGTGATCTTCCTCCCCGGCTATGGGATCTAACTGATAGTGAGTATACCAAAACATCAACATAGAAAAAGAGTTTTATGAAAGAGAAGAAGAAAGAAAGAGAGACAAATGAGGAAAAAATTGGTTTTTCTCTTCCTTTTCTGTTGTTGATAAATAATTATATTTAATATGATCTTTATATTTAATTATGCATGTGATTAAGAGAATTATATGGCATGCCATAAAGAGAAAGGGAGAGAATTTAAATTTACATATTTAGTGCTTTTTTACTTTATAACCTGCAGTACTTTTTAAAGCAGCTTCAGTATCCAAAACAATACTCTAATGTATTCTCAAATAGTACTTCTGTTTGTATTTCTGGAAAAATGGTTTCCAAAATAGCTAAGAAATACAAAGTAGAAATTAGGTTAATATCTAAGATTATTCACTTATTTATTGAGATGCCATGACATTGGCTTATTGTTGCCTACTCCACCCCCAGGACTAAGGTGGAATATCTGATCTGAACTTTTTTTGTATATGATAATGGCAGCAAGGTTATTTTATGTAGATAAATGGAAAGACTTGGAATTACACGCAATGGTTGGTGAAGATGATGGAAATTTCTGAGGTGGTAAATTGACTTTTAATCAGAGCAAAGACAATATCTATGAATATCTATGTTTATTGCTGACTAGAAACATCTTAGTATATTTTGTATGATGGACTAATGGACTTTTGCAGAGGGGTGGGAACCAAATTCATGATTTGTGGTATTTATGATTAGAAAGTATATATTATGAAAAGAAGAGAGTTTTGTTGTAACCCTAGAGTAAGAGGCAGATTGATAATTCCACTTAAAATTGGCATATATGCAAAAAGAGGAGAAGGTCAAAGAACACAAGGCAGAGCCAGAAAAAGCTGGAGAGACAAATCAAACACACACTACAACAATATCAATTAACAATGGTTGAGGCCGCCAGAAGAACGAGAACCAGAATTTTCTATCTCCCTCAACACCTGAAGCTGTAAAAGAGGAAGTAAAGAAGAAGACTTAAAGCCACTGTAAAAGAGATTGGAAACATTCTTTTTTCTATCTTTTTCCATTTTTTTTCTTCCATTTTTAACTTTTGATTAAATAGATAGATAGATAGATGACATACAGATATGTATCTATGTGTACACATACATACATACATACATACATATATTTTGAAGATAAAAGGAGAAGACTGCAGAAGATGACATAGTTAGATAATCAATGCAGTGGGCATGGGTTTGGGCAGAATCCGGGAGACAGTGGAGGATAGGTGGCCAGGTATGCTGTGGTCCATGGGGTTGGAAGAGTTAGATTCAGGCCAGAAGATTATCTATGGTTGAATTATGGAGTGATGTTTTCCTCTCTGTGAGAGGATGTAGTCTTTCAGCCCTGAAGGAAGCTGCAGTGCACCATCTCCTTAACAAATCATTACAGGACTCAACCATCTGGATAGTTTCCATCTAATTTCCAATCTTCCATCTTTTAAGGAAGTTGGTGGAGATGGTGGTCAGACTTGAGCTCAAGAGTTGCTTTACCCTGACTAATATACTTTGTTATATACTTGTTTCATATGATTCGTGCACAACGATATCCACCATTTTAAATTTTCCCATAACATAAAGCAATCAGATTGTGTTACAATGCCTCAATACCATTTAACAAATGCCATTTGAAAAAAAAATCATTTGTTTATTTTTCCATTTAGTTAGGTAAAAAACTAAATATAGCTTAACATCTGAAATGTGAATGCTGGTACTTATTATTCTATTAGGATTTCAGTAGTTTATGGATCCTATAGTAATTTTTTTTCAGTTAATATGGCTTTATTACCAACTTGCCACTTAGTTTATCAATTGGTGGTTAAGTCCAGTCCTATCAGGGCACTAAATACCGACACATTATCACTGTACAGCAGGCTGCCAACAGAGACAGCCTTCTCCTAGTCATTAACAAGTGCAATGTATGCAGAACACCAGAGGGGAATTAAAACCACAAAAAATACCTCAGGGTGGTATTTTTAATATGAGAATTTAATTTGTAATTTCACAGATTAAGAATTTTGGTTGCATTAATCCTTTTATCAGCTCACAGCAGGTTATTTGCAGAAGCATAACCATAAGGCGATATTCACTGGCCGAAACATGTCTTTGCATAACATTAAACATCAGGAGCAGTGAAACCTTTTGAAGGGGGAGAATAAAGATGAAAAATCATTATATTTTTAGGCAAGGTTCTGCTAAATGCCTCCAGTAAATTTCTGAGTTTAGAAATACTGTTTCTGTCTATAGTAGATAATCATTAGAAAGCATAAATCAAGATGTAAGAATGGACAATCCCTATATCAAGTATTATAATTGTTTATATTTAATTATGCATGCATTGATATTGCAAGCATGTATTGAACATAACTTATACAAGAAAATATTGATGTGATTAATATAGCTCAAATTGATGCTTTTTCCATGTATCTGTAACTATTTCTTATTTAAATTGTGTATTAATTTAACATTTGTATCAATAGATATTTATGTAGTAAATCATATACAACAAATCTAAAGTAATTACCATATCTTAATAATTAAAATATAAACATATAACTCAAGTTAGGAGGTACTAATCTTGCTTTCCAATTAGAAATATAGATGGTGATTTTTTTTAAATTATTCACATTTCTAAGGATAAATTCACGTTTCTAAAGACTAAATTTATAAATACTTTTTTCTCTTGTAATTTCTCCATCTTCCTTTCTTCTCTCTTTAACACATAGATGTTACGAAACCATTACAAGTGGCAATTCTTACTTTCAGTAATAATATAACATTTGTTTATTAAAATGTTGATATATTAAATTATATAAGAAATTATTATTAATTTAATTATTACCCTCATGTGAAATTGATAGCAGATTAATAATCTGAATTATATTAACTGGACTAATTTTTACTGGAAGGTTTAAAATGTTTGGCTATATTTAAATCAATGAAAGATAGAAATAGGTAGAGAAGGAAAAATGAAGTTTTTATTTAAAATGTGGAGATGTATAGAGTGTTATGTTAGGCAAGGATAATGGTCACCAGATATCATTCTAAAACTTTCAATACAGCTGATCAACATTTTTAATTTTTATTATAGAAGCTTTCTTTTTATTATTAGAAGGCACATTGTGCCTAACTGTTAGGGTTGCTTCAGAACCTTTTTTCTTTTCAGATAGACATTTGTTTCTGTTAAGTACAGTATATAAAGATATAAATTTTCATACATCTCTTGGGAATATCATCTTTCAAAAGCACTCTGCTTGGGAGCAAATTAATGTGTTTGGAGATTAAGAAAGACTGTTTGGGAGAAAATTAATGCATTGGGAGTATAGAATATTTGTAGAATAGTGTCATTTTATAGTGATAGATTTCAGCATTTAAGTTACAGGTAAGTAGTCAGTGGTGAAGTTATTATCAATTGACTACCCAATATATAGGTGGGTGGGAAGGGAAAGAGAGACAGAGACAGATTTTAAAATCAGATATTGATAGGGAAGAGAAAGTAGGAATAAAGGACAAAGGAGTTTTAAAAAGCTATTTTGAATTATCTAAAGTGATATGAAACAAGCAAGTCTCACCTGAAATTAGCATTTATGGAAGGAATAGGGTATAATATATAGCATTAATACAGACATATGTTGGAATCTAGATACAAATGGAACAGATAGAATAAAGTTCCAAAATGAAAAATAGTGGGAATGGAGGATACAGGATAGGATAGGATAGGATAGGATAGGGTAGGATAGGATAGGATAGGATAGGATAGGATAGGATAGGATAGGATAGGATAGGATAGGATAGGATAGGATAGAACAGAATTGTCAGGGACCTTGGGGGTCTTCTAGTCTACCCCCCGCTTAGGCAGGAAGCCTTACATCACTTCAGACACATGGTTATCCAATATCTTCCTAAAAACTTCCAGTGTTGGAGCATTCACAACTTCTGGAGGCAAGTTGTTCCACTGAATAATTGTTCTGTCAGGAAATTTCTCCTTAGTTCTAAGTTGCTTCTCTCCTTGATTAGTTTCCACCCATTGTTTCTTGTCCTACCCTCAGGTGCTTTGGAGAATAGCTCGATTCCCTCTTCTTTGTGGCAGCTTCTGAGATATTGGAAGACTGCTATCATATCTCCCCTAGTCCTTCTTTCCATTAAACTAAACATACCCAGTTCCTGCAACTGTTCTTCACATGTTTTATCCTCCACTGCTCTAATCATCTTTTTTGCTCTTCTCTGCACTCTTTCTAGAGTCTCAACATCTTTTTTAACATCGTGGCAACCAAAACTGAATGCAATATTCCAAGTGTGGTCTTACCAAGGCATTATGAAGTGGTATTAACACTTCATACGATCTTGATTCTATCCCTCTGTTTATGCAGCCTAGAACTGTGTTGGCTTTTTTGGCAGCTGCTGCACACTGCTGGTTCATATTAAAATGGTTGTCCACTAGGACTCAAAGATCCCTCCCAGTTACTACTATTGAGCAAGGTACCACATATACTGTACCTGTGCATTTTGTTTTTCTTGCCTAAATGTAGATCCTGACTTTTTTCACTATTGAATTTCATTTTGTTAAATAGCGCCCAATGTTCAAGTTTGTCAAGATCCTTCTGTATCTTAAGCCTATCTTCTGGAGTGTTGGCTATTCTTGCTAGTTTGGTGTCATCTGCAAATTTGATGAGTTCTCCATCTATCCTCTCATCCAAGTCATTGATGAAGATGTTGAAGACTACTGGGCCTAAAACAGAGCCTTGGGGTACTCCACTGCATACTTTCCTCCATGTAGATGCAGATACTTTCCTACATGCACACATTGAGTGCGGTTGGTGATAGATAGAAAGCCAATACCACAATTCAGAATGAATTCCATGGGAAATTGTGAAGATTTTAAAGAAGACAGCTTCAGTTTTACTGAAGTGAATAGCAGGCGAGACGAAGAAGATAAGGTGAACCGGTTGCTTTCGTGGTGTGGAGAAAATAGACCAAGGATCTTATAGTGGACTATAGAAGGAACAGATCAGACATTAGCCCTTGCTTATCAATGTAGACCGAGTGGAAGAAGTGGCGAGTTTTTAGTTTCTGGGTGTTATCATAAAAAAGGACCTGACCTGGGGCACTCACTTTGCAGCACTGGTCAAAAGGGCCCAGAAGAGATTATACTACCTGAGACTTCTCAGAAACAACAACTGAATGAAAAAACTGCTGGTAACCTTCTACCTCTGCACCATAGAGAGTATTTTAATTTACTGCACCTATGTATGGTTTGCCAATTGCACAGTGGCAGATAGGACAGCACTCCAGAGGGTTAATGTCATGGCCCAAAAGATCATTGGATGCCCTTTCCTCTCTTTGGAAGAGCTTTATAGCTCCCACTGCCTTAAGAATTCAGAACATTCTTAGAGATCCATCTCATCCCGGGCACCTTTTTTTTGAACTATTACCATCTGGCAGATGGTACAGAATAATAAAAACAAGGACAAATAGGCTGAAAAATAGCTTCTATCCCAGAGCAGTAAATATATTGAATTCTACTGTATAGTGCCGGGATGGCAAACCTATGGCACGTGTGCCACAGGTGGCATGTGTAGCTATATTGGTGGGCAGATGAGCTAATTTTCAGGCCTTCTGGGCCCATCGGAAGTTGGCAAATGGGCCGTTTTCAGCCTCCGGAGGGCCTTGGGTGGGGAAAGGTTGTTTTCGCCCTCCCCAGACTTCTAGAAAGACCATGGAGCCTGGGGATAGCAAAAAATGGACCTTCCAGTCCTACCAGAAGTTGGCAAATGGGCCATTTCAGGCTTCCGGACAGCCTCTGGGGGATGGGGAAGGCTGTTTTCACCCTCCCCAGACTCCTAGAAAGGCTCTGGAGCCTGGGGAAAGAGAAAAATGGACCCACCGGATCATCATGTGTCAGGAGCGGGGGGAGCAGGGTGGTCATGTGCGTGGGGACAGGGCGCATATAATTATTGGTGTGAGCACACATCCACTTAACCTACTCCTGGCGTATGATGGCAAAAAGGTTAACCATCACTGGTATAGTGCAATATTAATGCAATATCAGGTTTTCAATTCAATTGTATAGAATGTGAAGGGTGTGTTTGTGTTTTATTTTTATAGTTATAATGTAGAACATTTAAGATGACATTTAATTTCGTTGTGTGAACTGCATGACAAAGTAAACTAAACCAAACCAATAATGAAGTATGACTTGTATCTTGATGAGATATTTCAGAAGACCTCTGAAAAAAAGTTAGAGGGCTGAGAAAATCAGCCATAGGGATACAATTAAGAATGAGGATTGGTGTTATATTGATAGAAATAAGCATCAGATATATGACAGATTCTTACAGCTCGCTTTAGGAACTTATTTTCTGAAGTTTCTCAGTTGGATATTGTTTTTCTTCAGGGAAGCAATGACAGTAGGTTGGAAATGCAGTACTTGGAATCACATGTTCTTAATTAGAGTCCTAATAAAATTCATAACCTTTGTTTTATGGAAAATAATAATGATAATTGGAGTTGATGTTTTTCAAGAAAACATTTCGCTCTTGATCATATTCTCATTTAAATATTTTAATTTAAATATTTAAAACATTTAAGAAAATATTAAATATTTAGAATATTTAAGGAAAATTAGGATTAGAAACGAATTTAGCTTATGCTAATGTATTGTCTTAAAGTTTGGCAGTGCATTCACCAAACAATTTGAAAAAGTTCTGGTCATCATGAATGATTAGCATACTAGTTTGCTGAGAACATCTGGGTTTGTACCAGCTGCTTTTTTTTAAAATTTGATTTATATGCCACCCTTCTCCAGAGACTCATGGTGGCTTACAATGTGTTAAGCAATAGTCTTCATACTTTTGTATATTTATACAAAGTCAGCTTATTGCCCCCATAAATTGGGTCCTCAATTTACCTACCTTAGAAAGTATGGAAGGCTGAGTCAATCTTGAGCCTGGCGAGATTCGAACACAGTAATTGCAGACAGCTAGTGTTTAATTACAATGCTTTTAGTCTGCTGAGCCACCAGAGCTTCTTCATTTATTTCATTACATACAGAAGCCCTAGAAAATTTGGTCTTCAAATACTGTTGTCTCTAGTATCTTTATGCTTTTTCTTCTTTTAAAATTGGTTGTATAGAAGTTGGGTAAGAAAGCGGTTTATTTCTCTTTTCTAAAATTTAGTAATCTGAAATATATATATATATATTTACAGTGTCATCTATTTTTTCTGTACCGAATGTAAGACTACAAGTGGAAGCTGGAGAAAGCACAAAAGCTTTTGGGAAAAACATTTATGGCAAAGGTCAATCACACGTAAAACACTGAAGAAAATTTTGATCAAATAATTGAGGTAAGTCTTACTAAAAAGTGTTTGTTTTTAGTAACTTTTTTCTACTCTGTCCTTGACATGCAGGTTTTTTAAAGTAAAACCCAGTTTCTTAATATGCAAATAAGAAATTTTTCTACAAGTATGAGTTTTATTTACTGTTAATATATGAATAAAGATGTGTAACATCTTTTAGGACTAAGGGATCAAATCAACTTTAAGACATAGATAAGCAATTTATAGACATGGTAGTTCCTCTCTCTCTTTTTCTTTCTTTCTCTTTTTCTCTCTTTCTCTGTGTAAACGCGCATGCACGCTTGCACTCCTGGGATTTCTTTGTCCATCAGCCTATAGCCAGGCAGAGGAAAAAGATTGCTTTTTCTCCAGTGCTAATGATGTGCAATGAGATTGTTGTGAGATGGGAACAAAGCTCTTCCACCATTTCCTTCCCCCCCACCCTCCCAGCCGTCTTGCTTAAATTGCCCTTTCTGTTGCAAATAACAGCAGAGAAAGAATATTATGGAGTGGAATTACCTAAAGGATAAGTTTAGTAAGAAGCCAGTGCATTTGTATATGGATGTCTAAGCACATTCGTATGCAGCCCTCACAAATTATATGTGGTACTCCTTAGGGCTTGAAAAAAACTCTCCTTTGTGCAGTTCATCTGTGGACGCTGGTTGGGCTAAAAAGACTGTCCACCGTATTTTAGAACAATTGATTCTCCCCATTCTTTGGATTCGAGAACAGATATATTCTGCTTACTAAGTTAGTATTGCATATATGCAATGTAAATATTTTACTTTCAAGTCTAGATATGTAATGTCAGAGGAGAAAGAATTTGTGTAAGAATTTCTGTCCTTATCAAATTGTAATTTCCAGGATTGGGAAGAGACAATACATGACTAGTTTTGTCTTGTTTGCAACTCATTGAGCATACATAGAGACTTACGTTTCTACATAAGCCAGATGAATCTGAAATAGATGAAACCAGTCATGTACAGTACTGTCTCTAGTGGTCAGTATAATAAAAATATATAGAATATATACTTTGTAAATATAAAAGCCCCCAACACACACACTCACACACACACACACATGGTATTCCACATGGTATGTGGAAGTCATGTAATACCCATATGAGTGCATGACCTATGCAACATCCCTAACCCTTTGGTTTAAGACAATCATATATAATATTTTAAAGATATATAGGATTATGAAGGAAAAGGCAATAAAAATGATGTGAAATCATTGACTTGATAGTATGCACATTTTACTACTTTGTGTAGTAATTTGTATTTGAAAATAAATCACCGTGGTTGCAAATCTGTATATAAGTGGGTCATATTTTGATATTTCTCTCTGCTATATAGAAAAATGGATGGTAATTTTTTTTTCATATTGCTATGGAGGAACAGCATCACTACCCAGTAGTAGTACCACCCAAAGACAAAGATTTATGTGACAAGAAACCTATTGATATCATAAGTGCCTCACTAGAAAAAGAAATTTAGTTAGTTGTTTAGTTCCTTGGTTAAGGAAAAAGTATCAATCATGCAATGTTTATAGGAGCAGATGATATCAGATTATGAATACATTAAGCTGTGCTAACACTGTTCTATAGTGCTTAAAATAAATAGTCTTTTAATTTAAAGGATAACAATCCTAAATTGAGGCCTCAGGAAAATGTTGTGAATAGTAAACTGCTCAATGGAGAAAAATTATTTTTGAATACATTATATTCATCTGAATTGTGATTAGCTAAAATATGAAACATGAGCATTTCTTTTTCAAGGTTTGAATAAAATTTTCAGTAGAATTTCTTGCATCTACAAAGACTGAACATTAAACTATTGTATCTTGACTAAAGAGGACAATTTCATGTTACTGATTCTTTTCCAGATTTATCACATTATGGTATTTATTTCTCATGTATTATATAGATTATGCAATTTCCATTAAAATATGTTTCTGTTGCAAACATATTAAATTTTTCCAAGCATGATATATATTTAATTTTTAAGATTTACTAACTAGTTTATAGTAATAGGACTCAGAATGATTTTCAAGGTAAATACAGATAAAAAATTACATAAATTCATTATAAAATAGCACAGTAACACTTTTGAAACAGCAGCATGAGATATTTATACACAGAGGCGCAATATAAAGAGAACGTTAAAAATCTGAAAGAAGAAAAATCTTTGCTTGGAGCTGAAAGTTAAGGAAATACATTTCGAATAAATGGGAGATGGAATATTCCTTTACTGGAATATAGTAGACAGATTACTGAACAGGTTACTTGAATGTCTTAACATGAAAGGTAACACTTTATTTTATTCTTCATTTTATTACTATTTTAATATATTTCTCTTTTTTCCTTTTGGAATAGAAAATCAAAGACAGAGTAGACAATCAGCAATGATTGACTGATTCTCTTACCTAGATGGAAATTACAATATTTTCTTAAATATATGAACAATAGATCTTAATTGCCACATATTATGGCTACTCCCTTTGCTTGTTCTGTTTTTTGCAATGGTGAGTTTCTGCATTGCTACACTCTTACCAAACAAAAGTACCACAATTGTTGCCCAAGTTTCAGGAATTTGTGTGACAGCAAGCCGTTTAGGTTTCATTGCAAGTTCCAACTGCTTATTGTTATTTTTAATGTATGGCATTGTTACAGTAGCCAAAAGACCACAATGCTATTGTAGAAGATTAGTTTGGCTTGCCGAAATACTAGCCCTGTTATAGGAAATGTGTGCTTCTCAAGGTGTGCCACAGGAGGGCAAGCTGGCTTCACACCAGAGAGAAAGACTAGCAGCTCTACCTGCAGCATCATCAGGCCCCCTCCCCAGAACTGTCTCACAAACAGGTGCCGCAACCAGGAAAGTTCAGAGCTGTCAGGAATCTGACAGCCTGCACAGAGTACCAGCTCGTCTCCCCACTGAAGTGGTACCTATCTATCTACTTGCATAGAACATGCTTTCGAAATGTTAGTAGATAGAAGCTGAGGTGAGTGACAGGAGCTCATCCTGCCTTGCAGTGCTTGGATCAAACTGTCTGAGCTGAGATCATCTCCAGTGTCATTTAAGCCCCTAAGCCACCATGCCCCAGCAACTGCTTATTGTAATAATTTAATTGGAAGGTCATGGATCAGTTAAGCCAAGCTATTTCTGCCCAGGTTATATTGTATCTAAGGTACACAACTTAGCTGGAAAAATACAATGAGTGGCTCAAAGAAAACTTATGTTGACAAATATAAATCTCCAAGCATTCCCAAGTAACAGATTTGATGTTCTTTAGTGCTAAACTGTGTAACCTTAACTGTGTAACCTTAACTTCAAAGTAAACAGGCGTTAATTTTATATGACCCTTGATCTAATTTTACAGGCCTTTGATAAGCATTCTATTCAGATCGTTTGTAAAAAATAATCTATTCCATCATGACAATTTAAGAGAAAATAAAAAGAGAAGGCATTAGAAAGAGAGGAAGGATAGGCAGCCCATCAAGCTCAGTAATGAAGTTTCGAACCATTTTGAGAATATGGCCTTTGGCTAAATGCTACTTACATGGACAGTTGTCACTAGTAGTATCTCCGCTTGACTGTGTTCATTTTATTGGCATCACCAGTTCAGTATCATGGCCAAGCACTAGTTAAGGATGTCCACTGTTTTATTTGCATCAAATTAAAAAGAGAGAAATTGGTATGGCATTAGCATATTGATAGTATTGCAGTCTAAATCTTGGGATTACTTCACTTAGACTTTTTCTTGTCATGGGAAAATTTTTAATGTAATTGCTGTTCTCTTTTAAAAACCATATCTTGGGTCTAGTACATGAAATATACACACAGATCAGTTTTAAAAAGGGATTCCCAACCCTGGGCCATGGATCTATACTGATCCGCGGCCTGTTGGGAGCAAGGCCATGCAAGCAGTGGGCGAGCACACAAAATTTCATCTGCGTATATGTGGGATTTAGATTGTGTGTGTGAAATCACCACCGCTACTGCCAGCCCATGGAGCCAGAAAGAGTATCATGGACTACAAGGACAAATGTGCCTATATATATAGTTCAATAATGTCTGCCTTTCCTTGTCAAACAAATGAATCCTGAAAACTCCAAAAGATATGCAGCTGTCCCTTTTCATGTGTAGTTTCTAACAGCTGGCATTTTTAGTATGTTGATCAGTATAGCCATATACTATGTCAAGGAATATAACAATTCATTCATGCATCAATATTTCTTTCCCACCAATACTAATTCTGCACAAGGATGAACACAGTTTTTAGTGTCCTATCCACCTAAATCCTAACTGAAAGTGATCTGGGGAAATGTTTTTCATACAAAATGAAGACCCTCTGATAAATAGGATTTGCCACCTATTTATAATTATTTATTAAATTAATTAAAATTTATAATTTAATATAAATTAATTATTTATATTATTATTTATATGCCACCTATTTATAATTATTTATAATTATTTATGTGTGTAGGAGGGACACGCTGGGTCCTCCTACACACACACACACACACACACACACACACACACACACACACAATCTCTCTATCATTATATTTTAGAATGGATTTGTTTATTTATTTCCTGACATTAAGAGGATTATATAACCTTATGCCCAGCCTTATATATCTTTCTCATTGGAAATCTACAGTTAATACTCCAGCCAGACGAGCCCTTGCAGAGTGGAGATGCTGTATATAAAATAAGTTAAGTGAGAGTGTCAGGCATGAATTAGAAATGCTTTTGGCACTACTGGTGACAAGCAGTAGCATAGGTCTCCTGGAGTCAGATTAAAAGGAAAAAAATTGTCTTTTTTGGGGGGGGTCATTTTATTACTTCAGAGGTGACAATGAATCATTCAGACATGGGATCCTTTGTTTTTAAAAATTTACAGTGGCAGGACTTCTCTTTTTCTTCAAATAATCAACTATGTATCTAAGTAGGAAGATATATAACAATACTAGGTGTTTATAATCACTGGAAAAATCCATAAAAATGCATAATATAATAAACAAGTAATTAATTGTAATGTTCCAATTTACATTGGTTAGACTTAACAGATATATAAATAAACTTATTTAAAAGTTGTAGCTATAGTGAACATGTATACTAACATTTTATACCAGTTTATTTTGACTTGCTTTTCAAACCAATGATAACAATTTAAAAGCAGCTTATAAAGTAATGATGACAGCTTGTTGGAAACATCTCAGCTGTTGAAAACTGAAATCATCAGACATCAGGTTGCTCCAATTATTGTACAGATTTCTTTATAGTGAGCTATTACATTTTTACAATGTCAAAATCAATCTGTCTTCACAATTTACTGATTAACATCTTCATTGACGTGTTGATCCTTGTTTTTCTTCTAAGCAGTGTCTCCATTTATATCTGTTTAATTTCACTATTGGAAACATTTCTTTTACAAATAAATTTTAAATGTTTAACTTCACAGCTTTTGTGGTTCTGACATATCATAAAAGAATTTATGTCAGGTAAAGTGTTTGATGTCAGAAATATATATTTGGGAGATTATTTTACTTTCTAATTGCCTCTGTATTCTTAAAGTCTATGTTCCTATACACAAAATGATTTGAGAATCCATTTAGTTTAATAAACCTAAAGTTTTAAATCTATCAGTAGCATTGGATCTTAATATAATAATTGCTGTACTAATTTCTTGGTTATAAAAATTTACTAGTTTTTAATGACCACAAGCTTTATCTCAGAGGAGAAAAATATTCCATGTTTGTTAAATGAATTATTGCAGTTGTTAAGTGAAACATATTCTTGCTAAGGAAATCCAGCATCCGCTATTGACTCGCTTGTTCCCTGAGGAAGACTCAATTGGTGATCACATGACCTCAGAATATTGCAATTATTGTACATATATGCTGTTGCCAAGCTCCCATATTTTGATTACATTACTATAGAGACGCTGTGATGGCTGTAAGTGCAATTCCTCTGGGGTGGGGAGGAGTATGTGGAACCTGATGGGCTAGCAAAGCAAGCCCAATGTCTGTGGAGACCCAGTGGGGTGGCGGGGTTGGGGGGGGGAGGGAATAGGCAGGGCACATGTTGCAATGTCCCTGCAATCAGTTGTAAGGGCAAACAACTGCTATGGTGTTGCAACATACATAAATTTGAAACCAAGTCATAAGTATTTGGGGGGAGGGGATATTGTAACTGTGAAATATCACTAAGCGAACTGTCATAACTGGAGGACTACCATCATTAGTCTGTATGACAGACATCTTCCCTAAAACTGTATAAGATCAACAAAAATCTCACGTACAAACTTTAATTGTCTATTGACTCAGCTTTGTTTTTATTCTGTGATATAAAATTAATCCGCTAGTAAAAAAGGTAACAAATACCTAGAATCCAGCAACATTTGCAGGCAGCAAGATCAGCAAGATGGCAGCATGATCAAAGTCCTATCCATTTAAGCATTCAACTGCCAGGGATCTGCCCTGTGTTCAGCTCCTAAATACAATTTACTCAATTATTCAGAAGTTAACTCTCATTTTATCAGATCCAGAAGGCTGCCTTGATAATGATTGAATATTTCCCAGATCTGAACACATGGCTCAAATTTTCAAATGGTTTGTCAAAAGACTCACAAACCTGGCTTCATAGAGAAAACTTATAAGTCAATCATGGTTCTCCATTTGAAGTACACCTTATCAAAATGGCACCTACCACTTGGATCAACATCTTTATTGCTTAAAAACAAATCTCCACTCATAAGTCTGGCTTCTCAAATTTTTACTATTATCAGAGCTTCCAAAAAAAGCATTGTAACCAAATTGCTGCACTATGGCTTTTCTGAATAATTATTAGCCTTGGGCTACAATTAAGCCAAGGTAGGAAAAGAGTTTTAGACCCTCAACTTAAATATACCAGAATCTTTCATTAAGGGAATTTAATGAATTATTTTAATCCATTTTGGTATTATAAATAAATAAATAACTTTATTGTCATTGTACGTGTATACACAGTATACCCATAAAACGAAATTCACTTAACACCCAAAGACCAGGTCCAACATACATAACAATCCCCAAACAAACTCCCACCCACCACAGTTCTCCACCCCTAAACCACCCAAACATCCACTCAGCAGACAAAGGAATACTGCCCAACAGCTCACCGATGGTGGCCCTTTAGTTCATTGTTGAGTGCAATTATAGCTCTGGGATAAAAACTATTCAGAAAAGTGTGATCCAAGTTTTAATTGTTCTGTATCTTCTAATGGTAATCTAACAATACTTCTACCAGCATGTATTGAAAAGTCATTTTATTTTTTTCACCTCTACATTATTTAATCTTTGGGTGTCATCATTAGTGAATGATGAGACAACTCCGCTATTGTGCCATTCATTCCCAATTTGAGACATTCAATCAATACAGCAAAGTCTTATACTACAGGCTTTTTAATACTCAGCTGAATGCGATTATATTAACATATGTTGTGTTTTTCTTCAGAATTTTCAAATTTTCAAAACTAAAGATATGCATAACCTTATAATTTGATAAAGCAGGTGTAATATTTGACCAGCCTTTTAAAAACATTTCATTGGAACTGTTGAGAAAAAGCACAGTATACCCATCTGTGTGTATTGTATTGTAATTGAAAAAAAATGAAATTATATATTTTGAATAGATATTGCAATCATAATTCACTGAAACATACCTTCCCAAATTGAATTTACTTGTGGTTTTTGAATTATGCTTTTATTAGTTAACAGAAACTGCTTCTGCATAAATCAGCACCAGTAGAAAAAGCTCATATACAATTTGGTGGCCAGCTGGAAGTTGTCTGGGTATTAAAATCTAATAAACACTTTTAAAATATAGCTAATATCACTGCATGCAATTTAAAAAATGCTCAAAAAGAGTGTTTGATCTCATGGGTTGCTTTATTTTGACTGTTATTAGCATTTGTAAAACCTTAATTTTAAATTATTAGCAACAGGATAGCTTCCAAGTTTGTATTATACTGTATTTTTGTTTGCTTTAAAGGCATTAATCATCAGAAAAACATCCTAAATAAAATACATACAGTATAAAATGTATCTATGCTCTTACCTTGAAGCATCGGTTTAAAGGCTATGGTTATTTTCAGTAAAAGATAAAATTTCATATTGTATTTGTAGATGTTGATATGATTGTACCATTGTACCATTTGTAGATGTAGATACAATTGTACCACGTAGTTATGATGCAATCAGTGAATCCAGTATTGTTACGCCAAGTGAAATTTATGACTTATATATAGGCCATGGTAAATTTCTTGCCTACCTAAGCATAGATATTGGAACCATGTTTCCAGAATGATTTAACTTTGAATTAGATAATACTTTTTCAGCATTTTATTTTCCATTTTCCGCAGAATACGTGTATGTTTCTAATCAATAAGTATTTTCCAGTTACTGCAGAAACTGCTTGGGAAATTTTTGTGTCACAGAGATTAGGATTTCTGAAACTGGAGTTTTTCTACATTCAGGCTATGTAACTGTCATTTAACAAATAATTATTAAAAGCACTTTTAGCAATATTTAGTTGTATTTCAGGTGCTGAGGAATGATGAATTTAGGACAGCCTGTTATAAATATCTCTAGTGTCATGTTCTGTAGTTCAGCATCAAGAAGCCTCAGACAATTCAGTTCAGTTTGAAGCATTTATTCTTGTACGTGTGAAACCCGGCATGAAGTGACCAACAAGGCAAGCAGCCAAACAAAGTTAACACTAACTGCAGTTTATCTTTTCCTCCTTAAGTATGTGCGCTTATCCCACCCCCCGGTGTCCGTCCACAATTAGTCCAATAGAAGCTTCGTGTACGCGCTCGCCCCACCCCTGACTTCCAGTTGCCGATGCTTAGCTGTTTCTACCAGTGTCCGATTCCCAGCTGATTGCCAGCTATCTGCTTCCCAGCTGACTTCAGGTCCGGAGTCATTCCCGGCAGCACCTACCCAACGGAGCAGCGGCCTGGCTTCCACCCGGTGCTTAGTCATTTCACTCCTCAGCTGGGTGTTTACCCGGTGCTCAGTTGATCTGCCTCTCAGCTGACAGCTCACACGGCGATGGTGGATCCTCCCCTCCCCAAATGGCAGCCTGGGATGGCTGGTCCTTTTGAGGCTGACATCTAGATTTGAAACTTCTTCTGCAATCAAATTCATATGTTGTTACCTGTTCAAACATAAATGGAGAAGAAGTAGATTGACTATCATTGTGCTATTTTACTTTAAAGAGGAGGACAGTGGCTCACATGATTAGGCTGCTGGATTGGAAGTTAGCAAGCCTGTGTTCAAGTGCTGCTGCATGGCAGGGTGAGCTCCCATCATTTACTCCAGCTTCTTGATGAGGACATGAAAAGACATGCAAAGTTTTCATAGATGCTCTGTTGAATGCTTTGCTGAAATTAAGATGTTTAGTGTCCAGTACATTCCTATGAGCATCTAAAATAGTATTTCTCAACTTCTCATACAGTCTGTTCAGAATCTATGGATAGGGACGGATGTAGCTGGGTGTGCTATAAGATAAGAGGGAAGCTATTTTTCTCAAACACAGTTCATAAACATCAGTTTTGTAATTTTTAGAGAAGAAAGAAATAAACTGTCACTATTTTATAGAAGTCTCTGAAAAGTATTAGACCCCTGGACCAAAACTAATAAGATGAAATGTTATATTCATTTATTCATTTTATTCATTAAAAAAAATTCAAATTCAGGAATATTTTCAAAACCTTGGTTAAATAGAAATGCTTACAAAAAGATTGAGGTCTTGTGGATTATAAACTGAGTAAACATCTGAAGTATAGTATGGACCCACTTTAAAAAAAAAAAACCTTACTACTGCTTAAGACATTATTGGTAGAAGCATAATATCCACATCACACAAAACAATCGTTCTACACTATTTTGAACTATGAGAATTATCCCAAATGTGCCATGGGACATATCTGGAAAACCCTGATTTAGATATCTAAAAACTAATGAAATAGATGGACTTTTCCTTGCGAAGAGATTTGTCAGGAAGTGAAATTTCCTGGGAAGTAATGGGTGATTCTTTGATTAACATAACTAAGGAGAGTAGACATCTTAAAAAATATTGTAGTACCCATTCTGTATTACTGATCCAGTATGTTTGAAAAGAAATTCCAAGGTCCCTTCGAACAATATGATTCCACAGTTCTAATATGGGAAAATAATATTTAAATTAGATAGGGACTGATTCAGCATACATACTCTTTATACTAGTTTTGACTTTAAATCCTAGATTTGAGTTCTGCTTTTCTTTTGATCAGTACTGATTTTTTGATGTCTCACCAAGTGAAAACATTTTTAAAAAGCAAAGATTTTTGGGGGAGTCATATTGGCATTGTATTAATAACTCGAAAAATTTAAAGGAATGTTTCTTTTTCTAAACTGTGTCTGATATGACTGCTCTTGAGTTTAGGATACCAAAGATGAATTTTCCTACTGTATACTATGATTTATTCTAGAATAGCAGGAATTTCCCATTAAAAAATCTTTTTGATCAGCTAATAATCTTTCTAGGCATAGAGACAGTTGTAATTAAAATGGATTGATAGTCTGGAATGGCACTGAAATACATTGGGGACAGTGTATTAATAACAGTACTAAAGAAGAAGCAAAAAATGAATCTAAATGATTCTATTTCTCCCACAGACTGCTACTTCTCTTTTAGGATTAATTTATCACATGATCCCATGACTAGTCTTTGTCTACGGAGAGAAGGAGGCTGTGAAACCATTGAAGGAGAAAACTAAAGTTAACAAAGCAATTGGTTTTAGTTTTGACACATAGACTGTAGCCTATGGTGACAGCAAAACCATTGTATGGGATGATAATTTATAGCAGTTTGAAAATTAAGCAATTTTTGCTTTTGGTGGAGTTCTAGAAAATAATATTTGGAATAATGGAATTATAGTATATATAAAAATAATTTTGGTATGTAAAAAACTAGAAAATATTTACAGCTGATATATTGTGTATAGTGAGTGAAGCAGTTCATGAAACGAAGAAAACTAAACACCATAAAGACTAACACAGTTCAGCTATCTGATAACTATGCAACACCCACTGTGTTTAATAGGGAATTAAATGTTCTTAGCTGCAGGGAGAATCTCTTCTCTCAGTGAAGATATATTTGAATAGAAGTTCAATCAAATTTATTTTATTAGATCAAATTATAATAAATTATTTCTCTCCTCATGAAATTAAAATAATGGTAACTGTCTAATTTTATGAAGAGAAACATGCAATTCTGAATCTTAAATAAAAATGCTTATTATCTTTCCATTGTGATATTTTGATACTGATATTTTATAGTGAATCATAGGACCTGCATGTAATAGGCATTATAGTGAATTGGTTCAAGACATCCAGAATATATTTATTGATTTTGCAGTAGCAGCAATGAAGAGAAAATCTATTCTAATAAACAGTTTCCACTAGTTGATGGAAGTTTTGTTTCAATAAGTTTATTCTAAGAATGAATATGTCTGTATGTTTTGTGATTCTGATACAGTTGTAAACTCTAAGCAGCATTTGAGTTCTCTATATATTTTTAGTATTATATTACTTGTTAAACAAAACAAAATGATACTTACTAAGATGAAAGAACAAGTAGATTCACTCCATTCTTTAAAAACAGTTATCAAGTGATACAAAACTTCATATTTTTACTGTAATTTCTATAAAATTTTTGTCTGTTATTTTTAAATTTTTATTGCCACTTTTACTATGGACTTTCCAAGTATATTGAAATTGCTTAATAATAATGGAAAGGATATATAATGATCCTGTGTCTAGCTAACATTTTATGTGTTTTCTAATTAACAAGACTGTGCATCATACAGGTATGTGTGTGTGAGAGAGATGAAGAACCTATTTTTGTAGTATACACTCAGCTTCCCTGAAAATCTGTATAATAATGTTTAGCCTCAAACATTCATAGCAGCATGCTTAATTCACAGCTTAATTTTGTAAAGAAAGCCATTTGACAACACAGCTTTGTGAGAACTGCACATTGATAATGACAGAGAAAGAGATGTGTTTTTGTATTTATGTGGCAAATTTATTTGTTTTGGTTTCAAAAACAACTCGTGGATGTTGCTTCAACATGATCTCAAAATGGAAATAAATTCTTAATTATAGAGATTCAATTCTGTCCTAATTTTCCCACCGGTTTTTCCATGCTTCTGCTGCCCCTGAGACTTAAAATATTCTCATTAGGTAGCTGCAAAGGCAACTTGCTTGCCTATTCCCGCATTCTCTTACTAGCTTTTTTTCCCTTTCTATTTCTTTCTTTTTTTCCTCTGCCTTGGGAGTGACTGTGAAGATCATTTGCTGGAATGATTGGCAGGTTAGAGGATTCAATGAGATGAGTTCCTCTTAGTGCAGGTCAAAAAGGCTAGTTAGCAAGAGCTGTTGAAAAATGCCAGCAGCATTCAAAATGGGAAATGTCATGACTTCGAGGCAGGGGGTGCCACCTGGAACAGAAAGCCCCCAGCTCATTAGCAAGTTACAGGATGCATGCTTAACTGGAGGGAGCAAGAAAAAGGAAAGATAATGCCCAATTGAGGAAATTATTGTGAAGTGGAATTGATTTCATGTATAATTTGTTTATCACTAGAGGGTACAATTGCTGCCCATCTGACATATGCAGAAGACTGTGTATGAAACAATTTAGCATAATCTCTAGGTTGAGCTCTGGATTTAAAGAATGCAAGTTTCTTTCTTGCAAACTGGAAATGATTGGGTCATGTTGCATTAATTATACCTGACATATTCTCAAATGGTTTATCTTGGTAGGTGAGGCAAGTCAGCACACATTTGTATATATGGATTGCATTCATTATAAAGCAGGAAAATGTACGGATTTGTGTATCTGATATTTTCCCTCATTTTGGCATAGCTGAAAAGAAAAACACAACTGTCATAGACTGAATAAAACAATTAAACATAATAGTTCCCAAATATAATACCATATCTTGTCAGTCATTCCTATCTGTATGTTTTTTTTTAAGTATGTTTATTAAATTTGGATATTTATTGCTATTGCATGCAATGTTGTAATAGCACTAATATAAATTGAATGTGTTTATATTAACTATAAAGTTTAGTCTAAACAAAATGGATAGAGTGTCATCATATATCAAACAGAAACTGAAACACAGTTCTTGAATTGCCAAATGGAAGACTTCCATTTCAGATCAGTTGGCTTTCTATCTCCATTTCCTCTATATTGAAAGTCTCTCTCTCTCTCTCTCTCTCTCTCTCTCTCTCTCTCTCTCTCTCTCTCTCTCTCTCTCTCTCTCTGTCTCTGTGTGTGTGTGTGTGTGCGCGCGCACATGCATGTGTGTGTGTGTGTTTCTCTATGTCTGTCTCTCTCTCTCTCCCTCCCTCCCTCCTTCCCTGTGTGTTTAGAGTGAATAACAGGGATTTTAACTGGAAGTATCAGGCAATTGACAATGTGACTGAATAAAATCACATGGTCCATCATTGACCTGTAACCCCTTCTAGATGTTTTGTTATACAGTGTGGTTATTTCCAGTAATGGAAAACAACAATGGAAATGACAACTTTCCACTTTTGTTTCAGAAGATTTATGTGTTTGGCAAAAATGCAAGAAGAAAATAATGCACATTACTGCAGGCTACCTCATAAAAAGTTTGTTACTCAAGAAACCTAATTGTTGTGGCCAAGGCTTCAATATAGATGAAGATAATGTTTTTTAAAAGTATGACGTTGTATTGTAATAGACAGCTTTTTTTTATCAAGAAGGATAATTCATTTAAAGCTTCTATATATTGAAACTTAAAATAAGATTGTTCTCCCATCTTTTTAAAAAATTCTTCGCCTTCTAAGAAGAGAGGAAATAGATGCTGGTGATTCCTCCTTTAAATTGCCCTCATGACTTTTTGGAAAAAGTCTACCATCTTTGAGAGACTTGATGAGTAAACTAGCATGTGACATGCAGTGGGAAGAAGAAAAAAAGTGGCATTTGCTTTTCTCTGTTTTCATTCATTTTCTTCTTTGGGATTCCTTCTGTTTAAAGTAATTTTCCTTCTGAGCTGCTGACTCATTTCTACAGCTGCAGTTCCTCCCTCTTCTTTGACAGTTGAAATCTTATAATTGTATATGTGTCATTGTTTCCCTCCATTCTTCTCCTGATAATGGCATGGGTGTTTGTGCAGAGTGCATTACAACAGTGCTTCTCAGTTGGCAAGATATGTGCATTTGGTAGAATGCAACACATCTTTCCCATATCCATATATTTGGGAAAGAGAAAAAGGAGCGTGCGGCAATCTGTCTCTGGACAAGTGCATTGAGGCAGGGTAGTTTGTTGGTTGTGGTCAAATCAATATCATTGCAACAGCAAAAGGGATCACATTTCCCTATTACAGTACATCTCTTTTGTCTTCTTTTGAAGTGTAAAGAACAAATATTGGAAGAAGGATACACTTGGGGAGTTATATAGGGATATGTTTCTAGCCATAATCACTGTTTGAATAATTGTTAGGTTAGGGTGTGTAGGAATTCCTTTCTTCCATATGAATCAAACAAAAATTTAACTCATTATATTACAGTATTCCATACTGGGCAGACATCTTTCTTGTAAACACTGGTAAAATTTATTAAAATTATATTATAATTATAAAATTATATTTATGAACTTAAAACTCTACACAATGGCTAGATAAATTAGGGTTAAAAACATCCTTACTGGAAAAAGTTATTTTGTTCCAATCTTGACATAATGGAGGTGGTTGATAATAAAATGGTTGATGTAATATTAGAAGTGAAAGAGAGTAGATTATAAAATTATAGTATGCCCATTTAAAGGAGCTTTAGGTTTAGCCCAGCCTGGATGGAGGACAGAAGTATCCCTGTTTGCCTTAATAAGTGACATGCAGAGAGAGTGAGATTGATCCTATCAAATGTCTTGGTAACCATGGAGATCTTAGTACCCTTTTGAGCTTGATTGTTTTGCTTACACATATTTTATTAGCCAACTAGGCATCATCTTTAGTGCAGTAAGAGACCTGCAGATGTTATCTAGTCAGATAACAAAATGTTTGCAGGCCAACAACCTACCAACTTCAGAGAGCACCAAGATCTCCATAGTTCAACCCTCAGCTACTATACATATGCTCTCTTCTGTCATCTTAGAACCATATCTTGAACTAGGGACATTTTATTATCATTTTTCTTCTACTTTCACATATGATCTACCTGGGCCATTGGATTTCACAATTACGTCATGGAATGTCACAAGACACCATTTTGTGCCCATTGCTTTTTATTAATAATATAATTTTCCTGGGGTAGTCATCAGATTTTGAGTGGAGTACCATCAATATGCTGATGATGTTCAGATATTTAATCCATAATTTCTGCATCATAAGAGTCTGTACATTTCCTAAACCAGTGTGTAGATATAATGATAGGGTAGATGAGGCCAATTAATTGAAACTGAATTCTAATAAAACAGGGACCTTAAGAATGGATCTGAACCATCCGAGTTCAGTATTTTTAGTAGTAGTAGTAGTAGTAGTAGTAGTAGTAGTAGTAGTAGTAGTATTTTTCTAATTGTACAGGTAATTATTGATTTACGACTGATCACTTAGCAACCATTTGAAGTTATAACCAACTCAAAAAAAGGATCTTATGATCATATTTGAAGTTCTGATCATTGGATCCCATGCATGGTCTCCCTAACCACTCAGCAACACGGCTGTATGTATGGCCATTTGCAACAAGCTGCAATCATGCGAAGGGGAAACTGGGACTTTCTCTTTTCAGCAAAACAGTATCCAAAATGAACCATTGATTCGCTAACAGCCTCGGTGTTTGCTTAACAACTCCTGTGTTTGCTGCAAAAAAATGTTATAAAATTGGGTTGATGGCATGAGTGACAACTATAACAGAATGGGCAGGCTTCATTCTGGCGACTCCATTCCAGTAGTTTGTCAAGGACTATCTGTACTATGTCAATACAAACAGTCAAATTGGGATACTAAGGTCACTGGTAATTATTAACTTCAGATGGTGCAGATATTGGCCTTTCCAGGACAAGGGATAGTTTTAGTACTGTGATGACATCATACAATCTGACAGCTATGGCTAGGGGGACCTTTGCACAGGTTTGCCTGGTGCACCAATTGCGACCCTACTTGGATCGCGAGGTTCTCCTCACAGTCACTCATGCCCTTTTCACCTCATGGTTGGATTATTGCAAGATGCTCTACATGGGGCTATCCTTGAAAAGTGTTCGGAGACTACAATTGGTCCAGAATGCAGCCGCGCAAGCTATTGTGGGTGCACCTTGATACACCCACATTACACCAATTCTCCACAAGCTGCACTGGTTCCTTATTGGTCTCCGGACACAATTCAAGATGTTGGTTATTACCTTTAAAGGCCTACATGGCTCAGGGCCAGGCTATCTTGGAGACTACCTTCTAGCACATAGCTCCCATCAACCAGTAAGATCCCACAGAGTTGGTCTCCTCCAGGTCCCGTCAGCTAAACAATGTTGGTTGGCAGGCCCATGGGAGAGGGCCTTCTCTGTGGCTGCCCCGGTTCTCTGGAACCAATTACCTCCTGAGGTCTGGACCACCACCACCACCCTATTGGCCTTCCGGAAAGCAGTGAAGATCTGGCTTTTCCGGCAGGCCTGGGGCCGTTGATCTCGCTATGGCGATCTTGCAAGACCTGGCCATGGAATGAAGTGTATGAGTTTTTAATGTTCTTTTTAAAAAAATTTACGGGATATTGTTCGCATTGTTTTTTTGCTGTAAGACACCCAGAGTCCCTAGGGAGTTGGGTGGCATAGAAATGCAACTAATAAATAAATAATAAATAAATATAGAATATTATATTGAAATTGAAATAGGCTTATCCTTGTAGATTTTGAAGATGCAAATCTAGAAGTAGCTATGATAAGGGACCTGCTATGTATGTATACATAGTTCTGATAGTTCAATACTGGCATGCTTGGGCTAAGATTTTGATTATCATATTGAGATAATTTTTAGGGTACCCTAATAATGCTTTCTTCTTTTATACTGAAAGTAATGTTTATATTATCCAGATTTATTTTAAGATTAAGATTACCCTAAATACTACCATCTTTCAGTAAATAAATTAAATTTGAATAATACTAGAAGGCATAAATAAAAATAAAAATTTAATTTAATATCTTTAAAAATCACCCAGTAAGAAAGAGTAATTGAATAGAAATAAAGTTTATAAAAGCTTTATTCAAAAGCTTGAAAAATAGACATTTGGCCATTCTAGTAAACCTATTGAATCTGTGGAGAATACAATTATTTGAAATTGATGTCAGCACAGTCACAAATTATGGTTCTGTCATTGGTTGTTTTATTTATTTAATGTATGTCATACAAGTTCAGGGAAATCTGCATATGCTAGCTTAGGGTCCCCAATAAGTGGGCCACAGCCCCACTATGGGGTCACATAAGCAGCTGGCTGGGGTGCGCATGTACCTAACCCACTCATACAAACTTCGTGGAACTCGTAGCCCACTAGCGTAAACATTGCAGATGCTCAGGCCACACGTGAGCATAGCGGGCACTTGGGGCCCTGCGCAAGTGCATGGGTACTGGGGCCACAGTCACATGAGCATTGTGGGCATTCTCAGGCCCACGTGTGAGCAACAGATGCTCACACACATGCCTACCCTTCCCACAAAACCATCCTCTCTTCCCTCTCTCCCCCTCACACTACAGCCAACCCAGAAAGTTTGGGGAATTCTGTCCTAGACACACAATGCAATCCTGATATCACTGACAAATTATGCTTTTTACAAAATATAGCTCATCCTCTGCCCCATCCGTAACCCAAATCCATCACTAACAAAATGACAGGTCAATTTTGTATTTACAAATGTGAGGTATGATTTTTAGTCTGGATAACAGCTTTTTTTCGGATTCAGCAGATCTAAAATACTGAAGATCATTGATTGTTCATGCAGACAATTGCTATATGTGATGCAGTTAACCCTTGACTTATGAACACAATTGGAACTGTAATTGCTCTTGCTAAGCAAGATGGGTTTTAAGTGAATTATGCCAATCATTTTTGCCACAGTTGTTATGCTAATCATGTGGCCATTAAACAAATCCATCTTCCTCCATTGACTTTGTTTGCTTGGAAGTTGGCTGGAAAGTTGCAAATGGTGATCATGTGACCCTGGGCTGCTATAAATATCATAAATCCATGCTGGTTGCCAAATGCCTAAATTTTGATCACATGACTGTGAGGATAGTTCAACAGTTATAAGTGTGAGCATTAGTCATAAGAATTTTTTCATAAGGCAGTAATATGGTCTGTAATGGTTGTAAATCGAGGACTACCTGTAGTGAGCTAGTGTTCATTAATACTCAGGCATAATATAATGTCTAATAAATTGGGGAGAAATAGATGAGTAATAACAGAGTAAATCTTATTATTGATAAAATATCCAATCTAAATAAACAAATAACTTCTATTTAATTTATTCATGATTCATTTAATCATCATTTAATTTATTCATTTATGATTCATTTCAGTGTCTACATTAGTGATCTTTTATTGCTAGATCCTATAAAATATGTTTTAAGGCATGTTGTCTATAATTTTGTAGATAGCATGCAAGGCTAGTAGTCATTGATAGTTCTGTATAACATTACTGATCTGTTGCATATTCATTATGTTTATATAGAAATAAATGTACATTTTCAGAAATGCATATTATAAATGATAGCTTTAGTTTGTTGCCTAATGTTTGTGGCACGGATCTTTGTTTCTGGAAGTAGTGCTTCCTGAGAATTTTTGGAATCATGTTGTATTTAGTATCATGGCAGTTGTTTGGAGAAATTTCAAAACAAATTCATGAAGTTATTTTCATCTGCAATAAATTTTGTTTCTTTTGGTTATGTTGATCTGATAAATATTAGGATTTTTTTTAGAGACAGAAAGAATTTAAAACAGATTGTCCCACAAGTCCCACACCATATATTCTCCAGCTAATTTAGGCTTTAAGGAATGATAGCAGGTCAATGACCGTAAATATATTTCTAATTTCGAAACTTAAATATAAAAAATACAGATTTTATATAAAAAATTCTGCTTTTTGAGTAACACTAATCATTTTCTCTATTTCACAGTATAAAAACAATTTATATAAGGGATTATAAACAATTCCTGCTGTTTTGAGTAAATTTTTCTCCCTTTTCATTTTGTCTTCTTTCTGTAAAAGTTACTTAAACGAGAAGCCAATAAAATTTTTTTTTTAAAAAAAGAACATTTTAAAATGCTGTACAAAGAAAAAAGTGGATTTATGTTCTCTCATTTGCTATTACCCTACTTTAGAAAATACCCAGGCAATAGTTAATTAGGACTAGCTAATTTCCTTTGAAAGTCCATGGCAGGACTCAAGACCAACTATTATTACTATGGAACACTGAAGTGGGAGGTTGGTTTCCCTGTCAACCAGCAGTTTGGTCTGCATGAAGAAAACAGTGAAAAGCTATCTGGTTCAGAGTAGCCTCAAACAAGGGAAACTCGAATTACATTTGCATACTTTTCCTGGAAAAGGGTTTAATCTGAAGAAAAGAGGCAATTTCTTTATTGTCAGTCAAAGCTTTGTTCAGGATGAAGAGTAGAAGGAAATCTGATGAAGGGAGTCTTTCTAAAAGCTTTACTCTCAGCCTTGAGGTTGTCCTAGCAAAGTTATACATTTGCAGACTGTTTACATACTATTGTCTGCTTTAAGATCTTCTACATTCAAAAGATTCCAAGTATTCCCTTCTGATTGCACAAAAATAGAATGTGTTTGTGTGATAAAAACGACTTGCACTCCAAAGTTGAAACAAGTTCCTTTTTACAACATATGCAAAATACTCTTTCTCATCAGACTAACTCAAACAGCAGCAAATATTTACAAACCCGAGGAAAGAAAACCAAAATCACAATATATTTTATAAAAGCTTTGTGTTTTTTGTTCTTTTTATATTTTGTTTTTCCTGAGAAAATGTATGGACTAAAATTACTCTCCACATGGAAGAAAGGAATATTTTTAAAAAACATTTCATTGTTCAAGATTTAAACTTTAACCAAATTGAAGTAGCATGTTTGATTTTTGAACTTTCATCAAATACATTGCTTATTTTATGCATTATAATAAAGCTATACCAGTGTAAATCAGGACCATATTTCTGTAAATCTAGACAAAAAAATATTTCAGATTCTAATTAAATGAAGTGATAAGCATTTTCTTTTATTTTCCACAACATATTTGCTCATTTAAATTTCATAAATAAAACAAGGTAGATTAAAAGTGTGAAAACAACTTATTTATTTATTTATTTGTTTGTTTGTTTGTTTGATTGATTGATTTTTATACCTCCCTTCTCCAACTTTTCGAATTAAAAGAAAAGACTGGGATCAAAACCAAGAATCTTGTTGCCACTGAATACAGATAGAATTTTATTTCTTAGGTTTTTGGGAAGAGAACCCACTTTATGAAAGGCCAGAAATTCTATTTGTGGGACCTTATGGTTATAAAAAAAACTATAAAGAATGTGAAATTCTGAACCAAATATTACCTAACAAAACAGCATTTCAAACTCTTTCCCTCTTCTTCCTTTCTCCCTATCTCTTCCTCTCCCTCCTCTTTGACTTATATAACTTATTTTAATTGCCATCTTTAATGTATATTGTATGTGTATGTGAAGTTTTAAATATGTGTACACATAAATGTACACATGTTGCTCAAAATTGTAATAAAATTTTAGCAATGTACCCTTGTTAAAGAATGTCTTAGAAAGTCTATAATATATAAAAAGTATCTGTATACAAAACAGCTATAGCTTTTGCATATCAGAGGCCTGCAAGGAAGTGGGATTTTTTTTTAAATTTACCATATACTTGTACATCATACTTGAAACAATATCTGGATTATCAGTGAACATACCCAATGAGTTTCCCCTGGCCTCCAGATAGGATGGCCGTGCATCCCTTTTGTGGATTGCCTTAATATTGCCATGCCATACAATCCCGTGATATATTGCTAGAAGAAGAAGAAAAGAAAAGAATGTCATAATTCACTTCAGTTGTGGTAGTTGGTAGGGTTCTCTGCTCTTCTCATATTGTTTAAACCTTTAACAACTGCCTTGACAGCAGTTTACCAGCCATACCATAAAGGAGGAGAACCTTTTAGATATTCTCACAAATAACCCCAAATTATATTATTCATATTATATAGTATTATTCGTATATAAATAATATTATATTATTATTCATATAATCACTCCTGTATGCTATATGCATATTACCCTCCTTAGGATAACTATAAATACTTAAAATCATTTAGCATCGTTTGAAATTATAGTGTCACTGAAATGGAAGGACTTACGGCCCATGCCCAAAAGTTATGGTCATTGCAATGCCTTCTCAATCATGTGATTGTGGTCTGGCTGCTTGGCAACCTGTTTGCTCTTATAACAGATTGCCAAGACCTCATAATCATGTGCAACCTTCCATGAGGGCTTATCCAGAAAATCAGTGGGGAAGCTGGCAGGGAAGTTCACAAACCACTGTTGCCTGTGAAAGGACTCTCTCTAATTTTTAGAGCTGGCTAAAAAAGGTCTGTTCCAAAACACAAAAAAAAATTGTATTCTGTAGCACAGGAGCAATGCGAGAGAGAGAGAGAGAGAGAGAGAGAGAGAGAGAGTCAAATTGTTTATAGGGACTGGCTGTAAACATGTCATACTGCAAGCACTCATACTACAATCCAGCTAGTATTGGAACTGAATTGGATTGAATTAAATACTTTATTTGGCCAGGTGTAATTAGATACACAAGGAATATGTTTCTGGTACAGAAGCCCTCATTTATTCAGGACGGATGAAGTGTGGGGCATTTGCAGTCAATAACTGCAATCCTGGTGTTTCTGGTTGCAATTGTTAAGCAATTTCCTGGATTGTTATGTGGATGAGGGAAAAAGAACTGCCTACTGGAGGGACTTTGCACTCTGTGGGGCCAAATTTCTCCAGCAGGCAGCCTTTCACTATTAAAGATGCTGGCTAAAATATATATATATATCTAAAACTGAAGCAAGATTTTGCCATGGAGCATTCTGGGGCATTTGGAGTCAGCCCCCAGCGATAAGAGGACTTCCAACAACAAAACCAGAGCAATACTTGAACAAAAAGGCACAAAGTCTAATGCAAGTTTACAGTTGGTCAGAACTCTTCAGCACTTGAAAATTTTATAATCTGGAAGTTTAAATTTTAAAAAAGTAAAACTACAATGTGAATTCCTGCTACTGGCCTGAATTTAACAGTGATAATGTTAATTTTAAAATAGTAGTAACACAAATGTATTTTCAAAAATATACTCTGGATTCTAAGCAAATTACAATATTAAGAAACCGGGTATAACTATAGTTTATGTATGTTTATCCATGAGAAAAAAGGAAAATTAACATTTGTAATATAAAAAAGCTATATTCTAGTACTCTGTGAATTAAGTCTAGACATAAAGAAAGAACATTACTACCAAGACAATATAAAACCATTATCCAGTCTCTGATCTAAACATTTCTTAGAAACATTGGATGTAGGTAGGATGGTCTTTGAAGAAACTTTTAATCAATGATAATCAGTTATCTCTTTCTAGATAGAATGAACTGCTTCCTCATTACTACTTGTATTTTTATTTCAAGAAGAATGTAAGCACTAAATATACTTCTTTGTTACTGAACTTGTCAAACACACTACTCTGTTCTCTTTCCCACTAGGAAGGTCAGATCGCTGGGGGCCATTCTATTTTCTGAAATGATCCCTACTGTCTGTCCATGCTGTCTGACAGATTGAAACAGTTTTCTGTGTCAGTGTGCTTTCAGTGTTCCTTAAATGCTTCACTTTCCATGAAAGAAGAAAAATAAATGGGCAACAAGAGAAGAAATAGTAAAAGAGTATAGCCTTTCTTACATGTTCCCCTATTTTGGCGCTGATAACCAGTCAAAAATATTTTCCCATACCCAAGAGAATAGATTGCTTCTGCACATTGGGTTTAGATATTTTGTTAAAATAGTACAATAAAATGATTGAATATTCTGCAATTCATTAGCTAAAGTCAAGATGAGGTTCTTTTGTTATTTATATTTCAATTTAATAAATTTTGATCTGAGGTATAAAGCTTGAAGAAATGAGTGCTGAGCTGAGCCTTGAATACTCTAGATAATTGAACTAATTAAATCTTTACCAACATTAACACAACTCTAGCATTTCTTGAACTGTGGTTAATTATTGCAGAAACATGGCAAGTTTCAACTAAACAGATGAAAATAGGGTCTTGTGAAATGGTTATTGAGCTTATTCTTTATTCAGACTTTGATAAGGTTTAATTAAAATTGCCTCTCTTCATTGTGGTGAGAATGAATGTGCTTATTTCCTTAGCGAAAGCCAAATTAGTTCAGCCATGGTTCAGTAATCAAAGCCACGTCAAAGTTTTCAGTTATACTGTAGCTGTGGAGATATAATTGCCGAAAGTCTCTTTATGAAGACATTACTATTTTGCTTGCTTTTTTATTTTTTAAAATTTACTTTGAAGAATTAGGGCATCCTTTTTGAATTGTTCTTGTATTTTCTGACTGTTGATATATGCATGGCAAAGTTCTGGATGACTAATTAAAAATTATTATTTTTTCATAAAAGCCTTTTGCTGATAAAATAGTTAAAGAGGCTATATTATACAGTTGTTATAATTAGTAATTTTATAATTTGCCGTAATTAAGAATGCAATTCTTATTAAAATTTAGATTTTGATAATTAGAATTGAAGAACATATTTATGTGCTGGGTTGATATGGGACAGATACAAAAATGTAGGTACACCAGATAGCAATTAATTTTAATGTTAAAGATATTAAAATGTATGGAAAGGCATGTCTTTGAGAATGTAAATGACTAAGTCAAGGAATGAGGTGTCCATTACATATACATCTTCTTTGAAAAATCAATATTTGAATTTAAACAGAAGGCATATTGAGTGTACCTAAAGTTGAATGTATATGTGCGCAAAACATTTTTGGCCTGAGCTATTTTGAACTAAAAGACATGTTTTGAATGAAGAAAAAAAATTTTTTTGAGTATTTGGAGAAATATTTCAAGGTTGAAACAGTTCTATTCCAAATACAAACATACTTCAAGCTTGAAGCAGTTCCAAAATCCCAATTTTACACTCAAAATATCTCCTTTGCATTTGAAGTGGGAAATTTTATACTCAAAATGGTGTTTAGAATTCAAAACAATTTGATCTAAACATTTTGCATATCCTTTCAAAGGAACTGATGCCCCTTGGCCTTAGCTGCCACCTCTTTTTCAAGCAGAAGTTGTGAGTCTTAAGATGATCTTTAGATTGCATATCACTCTTGGGGGAGGAAGTGATTCTTCATCCAAGAATATGGATGGAGAATCCGTGGACCCAAAGGGTCCTAATATCCACAGCCACTCAGTTTTAGTAAGATTGAACTAAAGTCAGTTCCTCCCCTCACTCCTAATCTCCTCCATCAATCCATATCTGCACAACTTCTAGGCACCTCAATAGCCTACTTGGTCTGCCTGGGATTGAAAGATCTAATTTGGGTATCATTACCACATTGATAATACTGAACCCAGTAGTATCAGACGGGGACATTTCAATAATTGCCACTTAAAATAGATAAAAGATAAATGCTATAAACAGAATGTAATTTGCATCATTTGTATAATAAATTATTACAATAAATTTAATATAACTTTAACTGCATATCTGAACTATTTCATGTGGCATAGAATATCTGCTATTTCACATATCATCCAAAGGAAAATTAGGTCCATTTCATCAAAACTCTGCTAAATGAGAGTGCTTAATTAAAGATTCACTGTATCCACAAAATATTTCAGTACCCTTTTTCTAGTCCCTCAATTTCTTCTCTCTAGTTTCTCTCTTCTCTGATTAGAATAATTATTTAGCATAGTCCAGCTAAAAGCTAAAATCACAAGACTACATCTGATTTATTTGGCCACATCACTCATGTACGTTCATTGGAGAAATAAAAGATGCTAGTAATGGTTAATAGAACTAGAAGAAGAGGCAAGCAAAGAACAAGCTGGCAAGATAACATCAAAACTAATACAAAGATGAACATCCTACAACTGAAAGAAGCTGTATTTGACAAGGTAGCATGGAGAGTACTTGCCTTAAAGTCATCAAGAGTCAGATATGAATGGATGATCAAAACAACAACATAGTGCATCTTACTGCATATCTCTACAGTGAATATAATTATTTAATCTTTTTGCTTGAAGGGCATTTAATCTTAAACTATATTCTGCTACCAACATGCCCATTTTGTTAGCTTCTTTTTAGATCACAGTTAAAGATGGTATATTCTGTGATGCCACTTTGACAGGCACAAAATGATCTTTTATGTTCCATCCAGTGGACTGTAACTTGTAGTCTTCCAACTCTCACTCGGCAGGAATTCTGCAATGTTGATGGAACCTTCAGCTTTTACAGAATAACTCTGCTGACCTACAACCCTTCACAGTAGTTATGACAGCTGTCTTCCATGTGTAGAAGCAACCTCACACTCTTAACATTTCTGTCCTGTTTGTTAGATAAATATACAAGATCTAACTTCAGTATTACTTGATACATAAATATTTGAAAAGCAGAACTTGATATGGGTACAACTGAAGACGTAATAACTACATTTTCAGTATATGATATAGATTATAATTTAGACAATAGAGGGCATTTTAGACAAAGAAATTGCTAATAAGTATAATCCGCATGAAATTAATTTATCTGAAATTTGCTTATGATTTGATTATTGTCACATGTTTTTCTGGGATGGACTATCACCTCTCTCCTCTTGATTTCTGAATTTTTGTATATTTTTTTAACAATTTAATGTTAGTAGATTCAAGTAAAGGCATAAATAATATCAGTTTTCATGACTTCCTGGATGATTTTACTATGTCCACCTGTGCTGTGCCAAATCATTTTGTATTTCACATTTTATCACTGACTATAGATTGATTGGTGGTGTCCAGACCTTCAGGGAATTTTGTAACCCTTTCCAAATTGACATGAATCATTGAAATCTTCGTAAATTAAGTTAAGCATGAGCTGCACTTTGTATAGTGAATATTATGGTGAAGAAAGCCAGTGTTTATAAGATTTACCCTATTTTTCAGAGTATAAGATGCATTCCCCCCCCCCCCAAAGGGGGTGAAAATTTCAATGCGTCTTATACACTGAATGTAGGCCTGCCCACCCGCTGGCTGCCACCCTTTGGCTTCTGCCTCCCAGCAATTTACCTCCTTGTAGCAAGAAGAAACAGCCCGCCTCAGCACAGCCTAATTAGCACATGCAGTTGATTGTTAGTTGGATCAGCCTCCCGACCCTCAGCTATTTCAGGCTACAGGGATTGCTATTGCCTATTGCCGTGCCTTGCTTGCTGCAAAGAGATAAATTTCTGAGAGGAGATTTTTTTTTCTTGTGCTAATCTTGTGCTGAAAACAAAAATGAAAGTAAAGCAGGCTGTTTGCTACAACAAGGCAAATTGCTGGGAGGCAGAGGCAGATTTCTTTTTCTTGTTTTCCTCCCAAAAAAAGGTAGATGCTTCTTATAGTCTGGAGCATCTTATACTCTGAAAAATATGGTATGTAGGATACGGCTGGCCAAATCAGCCCTGTTTGTTTAATGAAGCTGTTGTGATTGTAACTGCTGCATACCTCAGAAACAGAATACACTTTTCGTCATCTCAGATACAACCCTTCACAAGGGAAAGATAGAATTTCAGATAAGTCAGACACTGCCTCTCATGGATATAGATTTTTTTTCCAGGTTATTTTTAAAGCAAAGGAAGGAACTATGAATTAGGCTGGGAAAAAAAAGACTAACATTATTCTCTCCGGCATCTGTTTCAAGTTTTCTCTTTCAAGGAATCTAGAGAAAGTTTTGCAGAGAGACAGTGTCTTCTTATATTTCTATAGGAATAGATAAAAATATTTATCCAGGACTCTCCATTATGTCGTTGATTTTAATTTTTTTTTTTTATGGCAACACCAGATGTTTTTAATTCTTTGTATAAAATATTAATTTGAAATTTATGGCCACCTTGAATCAGACATCAGGCCTGCTGAAAAATATTATTTGTATTTAGAAGGCTTGTTTCATTTGTGAGAATTTGAATCCTATTTCAAATGCCTTATAGGAACTCTATAGCAGACAAATATAACATGAATGCTGATAACAGTTTGTAGCCAAGATACGCAAACATTCAGACTCTGTCCAAAATGGGTCAAATACATTTCAAAGTAACTATAGGCTCTTCCTGGTAATTTTTTTTTAAACAACTGATGGTTTGCTTCTTTTTGAATCAATATAGTATAGTATAACTTCTGTCAAATTCTAGTTTGAGGAATTTTGAAAAGCATAAATAAAACCAAATCAAATTGTAATAGTCTTTGTTGTGAAGTAAATTAAATGGTATGTTTATCTAACATTAGATTCAGTTTTATTTTGTAACAGCATTTGATATATTTGTATCATTTTTGTATATAGTTTTTATACAATTACAATTCTATATTATTTTGTGTATGAATACATTGTTAGATGCGTGAATTCCTTCTGCACCTTATGTTAACTGCTTAAGACTTTATATGTAGCAGATATGAAAAGTCTAATTCCCCTGTTAAAATGCTAGGTTTGAGGAATGTAAAAAAAAAATATCAGACCAAATTAATCATTTTAGCCTTTAATATAGCATAGGCGTGGTACAATTCAACTGAAAAACAAGAAATCTTTGGGGAGGGGTGCGGAATAACATTAAAAACATACAACATGTGTCACATCCTTAAACTAACACTTCGTTGAAGCACCTTTTGATTTTATAACAGCATTCAGTCTTTTTGGATAGGAGCCTAACAGCATGTAACATCTTGCCTTGAGAATCTTTGTCCACTCTTCCTTTCAAAAGCATTTCAAATCTAGTAGCAAAGTGGTTAGAATGCAGTATTGCAGCCAAACTCTGTCCGTAGACTGGAATTTGATCCTGACCAGCTCACAGTTGACTCAGCGTTCCATCCTTCCAAGTTCGGTAAAATGAGGATCCAGATTGGTGGGGGCAGTATGCAAATAATGCTTAAATTAAAACTGCCTCAAGAGTGCTATAAAGTGCAATGGACTTTATATCAGCCTAAATGCTGTAAATGCTAAATCTGTCAAATTGTGAGAAAATGATCCATATCCATTTTCAGGTCACCTTACAATTGGATTCCAAAGGTCTGGGCACTGGCTAGGCCATTCCAAAACTTTGATCTTCTGGTGAAAGCAAACATTTGTAGATCATTTTGGTGTTGAAAGGTGACATTATTCTTTATAATGTGCAGAATGCAGCCGTGCGGGGGATCATGGGAGCGATGGGACGCTCCCACGTGACACCTCTCCTGCGCGAGCTGCATTGGTTGCCGGTGGACTTTCGGGTGCGTTTCAAGGTGTTGGTAATCACCTTTAAAACGCTCCATGGCTTAGGGCCAGGGTACTTACGGGACCGCCTTCTGCCACCAATTGCCTCCCACCGGCCGGTTCGCTCCCACAGAGAGGGCCTCCTCAGGGTGCCGTCAGCCAGACAATGCTGGCTGGCGACCCCCAGGGGGAGAGCCTTCTCTGTGGCAGCACCCACCCTCTGGAATGATCTGCCTCCAGAGTTAAGAACAATCTCTGACCTCCCGACCTTCCGGCGGGCTTTAAAAACCCATCTTTTTCAGCTTGCCGGCTTAGCCTGATTCCTGTAAATATTTTATCATTTTAGAGTTTTTATTTTTAAATGAATTTAGTTTTAATCTATGGCCATCTATATTGTTATTTTATGAAATTTTAATCTTTTGTATGCTTGTTTTTAATCGGCTGTGCACCGCCCTGAGTCCGTAAGGAGAAGGGTGGTATATAAATCTAAAGAAAGATAAAGAAAGATAAAGATAATCAATATTTTTGCAGAGGCCTGAAAGTTTTGTGTCAAAACCAACTGATATTTGGAACTGTTCATAATTTCCTCCACTTCAAATAAAGCCTAAGTTCCTGCTGATTTAAAACATCCCCAAAGCATAATGGAATTATGGCCAACCTTGGTCTCATCAGACCATAACACATTTTCTTCTCTGCTTTTTCAGAATTCATGTAGGTTTCTGCAAAATGTAGCTGGGCTTAAATGTTTTTTCTTTGTAAGAAACGGCTTCCATCTTGCCACTCTTTCCCACAACCCAGACATATGACAAATATGGGAGATAGTTGTAACATGTAGTACACAACCAATAGCTCTTAGAAAATCCTATAATATTACTAAAAGCTCCTTTAATATTACTATAGCTTTTTGTCAGACTCTCAAACCATTTTCCTTTTTGTTTTTTCATGAACTTTGGAAGGACATCCAGTTTGTGGTAATGTCACTTAGGGTGCTATATTTACATTTATTGATGACTGTCTTCACTGTGTTCCATGGTATGTCCAATCTTTTGTAAATTTTTGTATCTTCTCCTGATTGATACTTTGCATCAATGAGATCCCTTAGATGTTTTGTAAGTTCTTTGCAGACCATGACATCTGCTGTAAGAGGCAACAGTAGTAAATATCAGAAAAATCCTACTAAACCTACCAAACTTTATTTTGTTCATCTACAAGTATTTGATTAAAATCTATGAGAGAAGTTAAAAGATTCAATACTAAGATTAAATTTTAAAGCACTTTTGGTTATCATTTTATTAATTGGTTTGTGAAATAATATAATAAAAACTGTTTTAGGAATATAGGAACCTATGATGAAACATATACTTCTCAATAAATTGAAATCTCTGGTATTTAAATTGGGATACATTAATTTGTTAATCTATATTAAAGGCTTTACTTTTACTAACATAATCTAGACCGACTAAATATCAAGAAATTTCATATTATTTCTATGTCCTTTAAATTCAAATATTTTGGAAATTGTTTTTAGCAAATTAAATATTTATGAAGTATTATATAAAATAGATTCATGGAATTAGATCTATCATCTTTTTCTCTCATTCTCTCTTTCATACTGACATGAATTACACACAAACACACACAATTCTAGAATATCCAATTACTGTTAGCAGAATAACTTAGCATATTTCTAAAAGTAGTCCTAAAAAGTTTGTCTTGGTAAGGTAATTGGATCATTAAATAATTACTTTTTAAGGCATTTATTGTTAAAATCTTAAATACATAGTGATTCAGTTCTTGACCTGTATCTTAATAAATTAGGTTGCCTTGCTTATCACAGGAAATAACTGCTGGATATAATTGTAACAGCATGTGTCAGTTTTGCACTCCCCATGCAAACTCTTCAGGTAGCTTTTTAATCTATCTCTTGTCTTAGAATGTTTACACAATGTCTTTAACCCATTATGATTGCATATCTTGCATATAACAGGCTTCTGCTGACTCAAGAGATAAGCTAACATTCTTGGGCCTAGATTTTTATCCCATTCCATTCTACAGCATTCGTTGTCTGTTTCATATTGTAATGACCTGATAATCTTTCTAAGTATGTGAAATTTAGAGAAAATGTTTGCTATCCAAAATCAAAAAAAGTCATAAGAATTTATGTATTTTTATTTCCAAATACTTATTAATCTTCAGAGGTTTATACTGTAGTCTAATTACAGTTTTCACAAATGGCTACTTCTAGATCGCTGGAATGATAAAGCTAAGACTTCTATTCTAATGAGAAAGGAGCCCCCCACCACAAATTGCTTCCTGTCTCTTAAAAAGAAAATCTATGACATTGTCTTCTCAAAATAAGAGAATCAGTTTTCAAAAATTGCATGCAGTATTCATTGTAGAAGAAAGTTATCACACATTTTTATTTACAGCAAAATCTTTTAAGTACCTTTTATTTGATTATGGTTTTCCTCAAGGCAAGATATTTATAATTGCACACTAACTCTGTCATATCCCAAACTACAGACTTCCCATATTCAACCGTCTTTTGCGAATTTCACCTAGGTGAATTATTTCTGCAAGACTTAAAGGCTTTTTTGCACTATTTTGCATTTTATCTGCAAATATGTATGTGGATTTGGGCATTGAACAGTTAGAAGTAAAACACTGAATTCTAAAGAGGGGTTAGACATATCATTCTATTAGATATATATTTTGTAATTTTCAAAGGTGTATCTTCAGATATGTCCCACGAATATAATCTATTTTTTAAAATTATGTTGTAGATAATCCATAGAATATTTTCATATAATCAGAATAACTCAATGCATATTAGTTTTTTATTAGATTTTTAAATGTATTTAAATTTTATTTAACTATTTTTAATTAATAGTTAATAGTGTCTTAATATTTGAGAGTTCATTAAACACCCACGTAGTTTACACCAAAATTGTTAAATACAGTATCTGTAAATCAGTTTTTCAAAAGCAAAGTTTTATTCTATTAATGGTAATAAGTTATTACATGATAAAAATCAGTATGGTTTCATGTACTGCATGCTATACTGTCTGAGTGAAGCTACAAAGCATAAGCTTTTAGCATGCTTTGGCTTGTTGAAAAGGAAGTAATGAATATCTTTGTTCAAAATAACATCATTATGACTGCTAAAAGAGGGAGCCAGAAATAAGTCATGATTCATAATCTTTATTCAGTGTTGGCAAATATTTACATAATTTATACAAAGGAAACACTCATCTTTTCCAGTGTTCTGAGAATATATAAATTTTCCATATATTTAATTTAAACACTTTAATGAATAGTTTGGTACATAAAGTAATTTAAATATTATTGCCTTGGCAAGTCAATATGACGGATAAGTGCAGCTCCTACTTTATTAGTACTATCACTAATATGGTAAATCTTTGCTAGAGTTACATGCAATTTCATTTCAGTCTGCATTGTAAATAATGGGTGCAGTTAAATGCATCAATTAACAAAAATTATCTGTTAACAGAAACTACTGACGGAAAAGGATAATTCTGCTTGTTAATCATGTATAATCATTGTAGTTAATCACGTATAATTATTGGCGGAAGGTACAAATGACTTCATATGCCTCATGAGGCAATCATAGTCATCTTGCATTATGCCAGATCTCTGTTCGTTGCTATAGTAAATTTTCTGTTATCCATGATCTAATTGTGGAGGAGGAGTTCAGCCTTGTATTTGTATTAAAATCTGATTTGGTATTAGGTATTAGTGATGGTGGAAGTAGTAGTGGGTCCCATCTCTGAAATACACCCTTCTGAGTTTCAAGTTGTGCATTAGCTCTGGTACAAGAGTGGATGTATGGCTGTGTTCACCCAGAAATCTCAGATGTCCTTGGAGGGAACTTGTACACATCAGAGACCATTTGTAAACTTGACTCAACAGGATCAAATTAAATTACTGCTAGCCTACCTGGCTCAGTGAGTCCCTCACTTAAGTTCCTCAACTCCATGGTTGAAATTCAATGGAATTTCTTATTGTTGGTTCAGAGGGGAATTCTACCTGCTTATCTGTTCCAGAGTAGCTCAGGACTTCATAATGGATCTAGTCTAGATTATTGGGAAAGTCTAAATCACGATGGAATAAATATGTGTGATCATATTTTTACTTCAGAGGTCTCTAGTTTATAGATAGATTCTGGGAAATGAATTGATGCAGCAGATACCTAATCATCAATGCTAATATGACCTGGTATGGTTCTTTTATTGTAGCAGTGTAAGAGCAGCAAAATGGCCTTGTTTCTCCATTATTATTAAATTATTAATAATGATTATTATTATTAAATAGCCAATTTGAAGTCCAGTTTTGGGTATTCAGGTCCCTTGCTGGATAATTGTGAAGGTATTCTAGAAATCTCTCAAATAAAATCTCTCATATATGCTCTGAGTTGGAGTCACTGGGAAGGTTCTGTAAAAGAGACTTTTGTTCAGTTATTTGGGAATAATTTCAGTTATTAGTCCTGAGGAAGTGAACAAAGTCTTTTGTGCTCTGCCATTTATGTTCTGTATCCGTATCCAAATCTTTCCAGGGAATGGCTTGAGACTGTGTTCAATCAGTGGTTAATACCTTTTAGCATGAACAGATAGTTCTACCTGCTTTGAAGGAGGCAGTTGTCCATAATCTCTTCAGAGGCCATCCTTAGAATCAGCTGTATTTGGATAATTTTCACCCAGTGTCCAGTCTTTCCATTTTGCAGATTATTGTTGTAGGCATTGTGCTTCAATGCGACCTGGAGGAAATAGATTGTCTGACTTTTTTTCAGTCAGGGTTCAGACCAGTTATTATATGTATTGTATTTGTGGATGCCCTTTAGAGGGCTTGGTATGAGAGTGATATATTTTAAACACTTTTAGAAGTTTTCTTAATAAAATTTATTATGTAATGTTTAGCAGCACTGAAGATTCTCTTGGCACCTTCCTTCAGTTGCTACTAAATCCTGTAGTTTTTCATGTAAAGAGAAATTTGCAAATCTATGAAGATTACTGTTACAGGGGAAGCCTTGGCAGGGCTGGCCAGGGCCTGCGCTAAGTCTGGGCCCCTAAGGTACCCCATGCTCACCTTAACAACCTGTGCAGTTGGTTAATGACTGCATTGGGAAGAGCAGGAATTGGAGGTTGTAAGTGAGGCAATCACATGGGCATATCACTTAATGGCTGTCACAACGTCTGACTGTAATATGCAGTCTCTATTACAGTTGCTAACTGAGAATTATTTGTACTACTCTATTTCCCAAACTTAAAAATATGGTTTCCTAAATAACATGTAGAAAATGTCTCTAAAGTTGATCTCCCATATAATTTTAAAACAATTTTTCACATTCCACAGAGGGTAGAGGAATGATTTGAACTGTATTATTCTCTCTGTCTTGATGAACATGTGATACACACATTTTTTTAACCATTTGATTAAAACTGCACATGAAAAATATCTAGGAAAGAATCTGTTATATCTTGTATGAAGCACCTGTCATATACATCTCTTATTTAAATTATAGATACATCAAATTGATTATAAAATTGTAAGATTTAAAACTGGATTTCATGTTTCATGATTTCAAGGCCTAGTTGGAAAAATAGAAGAATTTTTGGGAGTCATAACCTAAACAACATTTGAAGGAAGTGTGCTATCAATCCATTTCTGTATTAGTCCCAAACAACAAGATTTATTTAATTTTCATCTGATATTCTTACCTGAGGAAATACATAAAAACATTCAGATTCAGTCTCTTACAGTTATTTATTTATAGTTACATTCAGACAGGATTGAATATTTTTATTTATTTAATAACTTATATAGTCACTTCTCATAACCATGATGCTAGAAGGAGCAGAATACATAAAAAAATAATAAACATCATAAAACAGTAAGTAAACAAAACAAAAATTCCACAAGATGTTGAAAGAATCACTTAACATCACACAACCATCCTGTAGGTCATAGGATTCCTAAGTTTGAAAAATCAAATCTTGAGGACTTTCTGGCAGGCAAGTAGAAATGAGACTGATCTCACATCAGGAGGAATGATGTTCAATAGGACAGGTGCCACTGTAGAAAAGGCATAGCGCCTGAGTCCTACTAGATGTAACTCCTTAGTAGATGAGACCCACAGCATAATTTTCCTGTTTAGCCTTATTTGACAAGAGGCAGTTCTTCAAGTAAACATGTCTATGGTAGACTTATGTAGAGCTTTAAAGATCAAAACCAGCACTTTGAGTTTGCACTTAAAAGCAAACTGACAACCAATGTATCATTGAACTGAAGTATAATGTGCACTATCCCTGGGTACACATAACTGCCCATGAAGCCACATTCTGCACCAGCTGAAATTTCTGGATATTCTTCAAGGACAATCCCATATGGAGCACACTGCAGTATTCCATTCTAAAAGCCACTTGTTCCTCAAGCAGAAATTGTGAATCTAGAAGGGTCTCCAGATTGTGCTCTGGGTCTGTTTGGAGCAGTGCCACCACATCCAGAACCAAAGAGGATAAAATCTCAGATCCAAAAGTGACTGAGTCTTTCCAGGACTCAGCCGAAACCTGTTGTTCCCGATCCAGACAGGTCTTCAGCAGTATCACTTAATTTGCCCAAAGTGGAGATATATAATACTGACTATAATGCTGTAAAACTGAAGTGCTGAAGTAATGTATGTAATGTGTCATGGTGTATTGATGATACCTTATCCATAGGAACAGATAATTTCATCCAATAGCTTCATGTACGTGTTAAATAGGAACAGAGACAATATCTAACTTTGGACCCCACAAAGAGGTTAATGATGGGATGTGTACATGGACTGGTATTGGCACATCAGGGGAAGCAAATCAGCAGAATATCCTGCCATATATTCTCTATGTATGATCTAGAAGGATACCATGGAGTGATCTAGAAAGATACCATGATGAATACTAGTAAAAGCTACCAAAATGTCAAAAAAAGCAAGGTCAAATGTCGGTAAAGATTCTAAATCATCCAGGTTATGGTTGCAAAGGTGCTTTTTCTAAAAGGCAATTGGATTTCCCTTAGGGTTTTTTTTAAAAAAAGGAGCTGAACTGAAGAAACTTCTGAGATGAGAAGTGAAATATTTCAAAGAAAAAAAACCCCAAGAAAGTCCAGTTGCTTCCTGGAAAAAGCACTTTGGGACAAGAGCAAGGACAGTGCACAATCCCTATGGTGCTTCTGCCAGAGATCATCCAAAACTGCCATACAACTATGCAGCCAATGCTTTCTCTGCCCAATACCCAGGTGTGAAGCCTGACTGAAAAGGATCCAAATAATTCATCCAGGGCCTGTTGCAACTTCTGTCCAACTATCTTCTCCATAACCTTCGTACTAAAAAGAGTGGTTAGATCCTGGAAAAAATTGTCCAGCAATGGTTTCTTGAGCAGTGGGCCAATTATCACTACTAAACGCATCCATTAATTCAATCTTTCTGGTAATATTTCTACAGCTTCAAAGGAAAATCTCTAGCTACTGTTAACAAAATTATTTAAAATCCTTGAACATTAAGCAGAATAAGAATAACATTACTTTTAACAAGAAATTCATAAACAAGCAATTGTAGTAACTAAATATTACATGAAACATTTAGTATTGAATAATACATACTGTAACTAAATAAAAATTTCCAGAGGAAAGAGAACAATCTTTTGATAAGTTGGACTGTGTTTGTAAAGAATATATAAGGCAGAGTGCTGATCTACATCAGATATACATCATAAAATGGAGGAGGGAAGCAGAATTGATTAAGGCTAGCCAGGTTTAATTTGTGTCTGCTTGTATTTAGCAATTTAAGTTTCTCACATTCAGTTTGTTCAGAAGCATGATGAAGTAAGTGCTTCTCGCCTCTGTCTCAAATCAGAAATGCATGAAGTACAGCTGCAGAGATAATAAATTCCCCCCAAAGGCCTTGGCTGAGCAAATTAGGTGTCAATGGGGTGCCTGCGCAGGCAGTACTCTCTCTAATTAGTCTCTGGAGCCTGGTTGGTGGCTAGAATAAGATGATCTAATCAATTGGTCTGTGTCTGATGGTACGTGTAAAAATCCTACCAGGCAGAGCTGTCTCCCATAGGTCACTCACCTGCACAGCAGGATTACTCATTTTCATTTTTCATCTCTTCCATCACATGATGCTGACAGTTGGTTTTAAGAAAATTAAATTTTAAAAAAAAACTGGTTCACAGGCCAATGTGGGTCAGAAAGAAGTTGTGTTATGGGAATTGGTGATCTAATTCATTAATATGTATTGCAAAAAACTCGCATGGAGTCAAAAATAAAATTATTTTCAATAGCACCGAAGATGTCTTTAGTAAACTATCAGCAAAATAAAATTACTATTGAGCATTGCAGACATAGCAGCATTTACAGTGTGCCTAACAGAATCTAATTGGGAGCATAGAAATGTGGCATGTATTTGTTATCAGTTGCTTTTTAAAAGAACAATAAAATCTGATTGTAAGATGCAGTGGTGGTACTAAGTAGGCCGCACTGTGAAAGTTTTGTGTGTGTTTTGCATGCTAAGCCACTGGGACAGCCTTGCCCCATTCAATTCTTAAGGGGGGGGGGGACTTACAGATAAATTCTGTTTTAGAAGCTATGGTTGTGCAAAAAGAGCTAGTAAACTCTAGTTCTAAAACATTTTTAAGTTGGTGGCAAATTTTCTGAAATTAATTCCCTTTTTCTTCTTATTACTGGAACTAATATTAATATTTAAAATCAAATACTTACTCTCCATTTTGCACAATAACACAACAGTATTTTAACTATATAAGTAAGGAAGTGTTTAATTTGTGAGACAACTTGTTTTATGCTATAAAATGTACGTACATGATTTGATAGTTTTATAAATTTTCACTCCATCCACTAGTAAGTAAAATGTTATAATGTTATTAATGAACTGCATTAAACAGACAAAATGAATTATACATTGTGACAATGCAGTAAGAAACTGTGTGTGTCTGTGTATGTCTGTGTGTAGTTTCTTACAGTATTATCACAATGTATAATTCATTTAAAAGGAAATAAACTTTGGAGGGGAAAAGAAAAAGAAGTTCCACACAATATCATTGTAAAATTAACTCAACCTTTATACTTACTATTCACTCTAGATCGTATTTCTTTCTTGGGAATATATTTCTTGCCTTTCTTGGCACTTGGGAATTTCTTGTGTTTTTCGGCAAAGCAGATAATGGAGCTGACCTTAAAAGCTACCTAGGAGGATCAAGTATTCAGAATGCCGAGGCTCATATAGTGACAAGAAGTTGCTGTTACTACGATATACTGCTAGAACTGCACTGGTTACCAGTTTGGATGCAGTTTAAGATGCTGGGTTTTGTTTTGTTTTGTTTACTTTTAACATATTTTTTTTTAACTTTTAAAACCAAACCTTCAGAAGACCAAGATATCTATGGGACTGTTGTCCCAGTGACTTCTGCATGCCCAATAGAATTGGAAATGATGGAGTCCCTTGTGATTTCTTCCATGAAGGAATGTCTGGCTTTTATGTGGGGGTTTTTTTGAAAGTGTTCTTTGTATGATTAGATTGGTTCCCACCATGTTTTTTTCCATAAAGTCATTAAAACCTGGCTTTTCCAGAAAGTCTAATAATCATTTGGCAATGAGTGGACCCTCCCTACTACAGATTGAATGTTACAGCTTTCTTTGGTGAAGAGTTATTGCTTCAGTATTATTTGATTGATGGTTGGCTGGCTTTTATTTTAACATTGTAGGGATGGAAATGGTTTCTGTGATAAATTATTCTGTGATTTATTGAATCAAGAAACATATAAACTATATATAAATAATATATTGCTGTAAGTCTAGAATTGGGCATTTGACTTTGAAGAGAGGCTTGCAAATCTGAATCTTGTCCTTAAAATTTTTAATATTTATTTTGGTTAACATTAAAAGAATAGGATACTGTTGCCTTATCATTATTGAACAACTTATCATAATGTTTACTGTAATTTCTGTTGTTTTCATTATAGGAATTAAGATCACCAGACTAGAGAAGAGAAAAAACAAACAAGATATAGTCAACATTATAAAGGCTTCCTTTCTTGGATTTCAATCACAAGAAAAGTTATGCTGACAAGATCTGGTTCCCCACTCCTTCTCAGTTTATTTAAAGTACTGCACGTATTTTGATACATTGTAATTTGAAAGACATTTGTGAAGATTAAGCTATTTGCTTTATTGATGTGTGGCATAATTGGCTTTTTTTCCTCAGTCTTTTGTGTTTGATTTTATTGCTTTTATTTCACTGCGATATAAATACTTTTGTGAAAATATTTAAGTTTCACCAGCAATGTCTTAAATATAGTAAGGCAACACCTTTGGTGTTCACAACTCCCTTTATATTATCTGTAGCTAAAAGGCAGTCATGGCATGAAACAATGTATGTATTCATTGGGAAGTTCCACTCATTTCACATTCATCAAAATTATAAACTGAAACAGATTACAGGTTGGTTGTGACAGTCAGTATCTTATAATTTTGCTCATTTTTTACTGCTAGTAAACGTAATATTCTTTAATTTAACCATGGCAATAAATGCATCTTAGCTAGAATTTGAGTACTCTGCCTATATTGAATAAAGTGGCATAAATGGGCATATATATATATTAAGATACTTTACGCCCTTGTGAGAAAAGGGGCTTATTGTTCTACTGTTTTTGTGATTATAGGTCAACTTGTTCATGTCTTGCTTCAACAATATTTTCTAAGAAGGACACTAGAAAAGATAAAGAAAAAAATGAGTTTACATTTGGAAAAGCACTATGACAGTGCTGACTGACACTATGACTAGTTGCTGAATGAGCCATTAAAAATATTAGCCTTGATTAACTATCCAAATTCAAAATACTTTCTTTTTATAACCAAAGGACTCAAGTTATTTTTCTAAGATATTAAGATGGTAGGGAGAAAAGCATTATATTATGCATCTTCATTCAGCTGATTTTCCTGTGTAATTTGCAAATTGTTAATAAGGGATTACTATTCTCCCTGCCTTAAAAGAAGGTGGAAGGGAAATGGAACTAGTGACGGCAGTAGTTGGATTTGCCTTCTACATACCGCCCTAACATGACTAGTACAATGTTATTATAGATGGGGAAGAATAAATTCCCCTGGAATAAAAGAAAATTATATCATTCCATAGTATAACAGATGTTTAAGAACTTCATTCATTCATTCATTCATTCATTCATTCATTCATTCATTCATTCATATGAATTTGATTATGGCATCTTAATGCTTTTATAAATAAAAGCTGGAAACAGGGATACGTTTTATAGTTTGCATTTGCTCTGTAAACTGAAAGCATCTTATTACTTGGATCTGGCGAATACTTGATTTTGCAAAATACTATTTTTTAGTACAAGGGAACTTTTGACAGTATGGTTTTATTATTATACTATTCCCAACAATTATATAAAAATTAAAATAAATGTTTCTGTCCTGCCTGAATCAAGCTTTGCCACCTTTATTTAAAACTTTATATCCATGGAAACAATAACCACAAAATCCAATGAAATATTTAATAAAGATTAAATGCCTTAATCTTTATTTTGTTTTCAAATTTGATCATATATTCACTTGGCTATTTCAAGGTGACCTGTCAAAAAAAAATCTCAGCACTATAAAAAAAATGGAACAGGAAAGAAAATTCCTGTTTTCTTTGAGAATTAAACAAAACTATCAAATGAAGATAGATTTCTGTAATTTCTGTACTAGCTTAAAGAGATATGGAAACCATTTCTCTCCATGTTAAACATATGATGGTTTCATGTAAAAAGTAACTCACTGAGTTATTTCCTTCAATGGGCTAAATGCTTAGCACCTTATTATTCACAATAAATCAAATGTTTAGGATGTATGCTTAGATTTTATGAGATTCTTTCAAAAATAGTTGTTGATGTCCTTGAACGTATTGGCCAATGACATTAAATAGCTGGGGTGGCACAGTGGTTTAGTATGCAGTACTGCAGGCTACTTCTCCTGACTGCTGGCTACCTGCAATTTGGCAGTTCAAATCTCACAGGTTCAAGGTTGATTCAGCCTTCCTTCTGAGGTCGTTAAAATGAGGACCCAGATTGTTGGGGCAATATGCTGACTTTGTAAACCACTTAGAGAGGGATATAAAGCACTCTGAAGCGGTATACAAGTCTAAATGCTATTGCTATTGCTATCAGATCTTACAGATTGAAATAATTAATGAATTTCACTTCTAATGTAAATTCTTGATTTAAAAGGATTGACGGGGGGGGCGGTTAGAATTTGGAGGCTGGAAGTCCATCTCTTAGGGTAGATTAATTAGTAATTCAATTTCTCCTCTTAATTAACCAGTAGTTTTGGGTTGGAGCAGCCATTTAAGCTATAAATCTCTGTATTTTGGAATGGGCCTCGATATCCAACCAAGAAACACATGAAAAACAAAAAGGGGAATCATTGGTGGCTCCTTTTGCAATCTTCTCCAAAGCACAATAACAACCCTTAGAAATTAGCACAACCAAAGCAATCTACGGAAAATAAATCACAGTTTATTTGAGATGATTTTTTCAAAACTCAATAGAAGGCAAGGGTTTTGGAATAATTGTACATGGAAGACGATATCTATAAAACACATTCAAATTCAGAATCCATACATTTTTCAATATCAAATCTATTTTATTTACCCCTGTTCTTTTCTATAGAATCAATATTGAATCCAGTGTTATTGTCTTCAGTATCAGTCCACATTTATACACTAAAAAGAAAATGGTGCACTGGCAAAGGAGCCTGTATTTTGTTTCTTAAAGTTACTGTATGGTTTTCCTTAAGGCACTAAAATTATGGAGATCATCAATTACTTGAAGTGGATAAATATCAGTTAGCTAGGTTTTATTATAGTTCTAATTTTAGTGATAGTGGTGAAGAATTATCATTGAATGTAAATAAAAGTATGTAGCTACCATATAATGCGATCTCCAACATTGTGCAGTGCAATCTCATGAAGCTGCTTTGGGGGAGGGGGGGTTTCAGTGTTCTTATCTCTTCAAATTTATGATTTGGCAAATAGTAATTATGCAATTTTATTTTCACCTCTGTTCTCTTTTAGCGCATACTAGAAACTTGCACAAGTTTTATCCTAAAGTACCTTCCAGGTTATGGTCAAAATATGGATACCTCTTTCATCCTGCCCTACATAGCCATTTCATTGCTCTGATTCCTTTGCAAAGCAGTTTAGGCCCGTGATGGCGAACCTATGGCATGCTTGCCAGAAATGGCATGCAGAGACCTCTCTGCTGGCTCACGTGCAGTCACCCCAGGTCAGGTCTCTGTGGCGTTTCATTCATGAGCTTCTGTTTCCCTGCAAACAAGGAAACAAGTTCACAAAAGAAAAAAATCTTGCCACACTGCCAGGGTTGGGGTACCCTGCCTCCCGCTGGTCAGCTGGTCTTCAGATTTCTGCTGTGCATGCATGTGCACACATGCGCATGTTCATGTTCACGATTGTGCGCAATTGTGCACACCTTTCAGTTTGGGCATGCGCACACGCGGTTTAGGAACTCAATGGATAAAAGATTTGCCATCACTGGTTTAGGCAAAACCATGTAACTCTTACGTTAGAGATAGAAAGGCAATTCTGAAATACTCTGAACAATGCATAACAAGGGATTTTATATTTTGCAGCTACTTCCACAGTGATTCTGCATGGATTTTGCGTCTAACACTTGTGCTTTTGACTACAATGGGAATGGATTCTAACTCTAAGAGATCCTGCCATCTCATTTGTACTTCCTGTTTCCCCTGATTATGTAATGCTTATGACAACTCTGAGCCTTTCAGACTTTTAATAAGAGCCAAAACCTAATGCAGTTTCTATCCCCTTTTCAGGTACTTCAAATTCAAGATTGCATATTTTTAATTTTCCATGTATATGTTAATTGTAACCTGGTATATATGTTACTGAAATAACCTATCTACTGTTTTTCCATAATTGGGTTCCCTGTTTTTCTAATAAGACTTCAATGATTAATTGGATGGAGACCTAGCCCATTTGTAAATACTATCTATGCAGTCTAACTATTCCACATAATAGTTTGTTTGAAGTGCTATTGGAATGGCCAGGGAATTAGTAGTGGAATATGGCAGCCATGGAAAAACAACCATGCGTGCATTGGACTTCTGTGGTTGGTATTAGAAGAAAAAATGCCTTCTAATTACATCTAATTCTTTTAATTAAATTCCTGCTTATTTTAGAAAGCTTCTCAATGAGAAAAAAGGGAATACTTTTGAAACCTAAGAAGAGAAAATGATCACCCCATAATGAAAGATAAGAGGAACTCCAGTCCAGTATATGAAGAATGTAGAAATAGTGATAGAAAATTGGTCTACAGGGTTTTCGTTACCAATGTTACATTGGAAAATTGGTTCAATAGGATTTCCACTTGATCAGCTCAAATATGTAGAGCACCTGGGTCATTGCAAATAATGTGTACTTTGTCTCTTAGGAATAGGGTTAAACAAGCATAGGAAATATATAACAATGGTTCGGGAGGCTTTGGACCAGTCTTGCTTTCAATGTGAATGACCTTTGAATAGATACTTCCGATTTTTTCTGATTAATTAAAAGTAATGTTGCTCCTCTGAACAGTGAAGGCAGTATGATCTTTTGAATGCATGTACACCCATGCACATAAATGTATGGTGAATATAAAGTATGTATTTCCCAAAAATATATTATTATTGTTTTTCTAAAGTAATAGAATAAATGACATTTGGATTATACAGATTCATGTGGAATATGGAGACCATATAAATAGAATTACATTCCATTCTTCACCAAATCATGATACAATTTTTTTTTTTGACAAAAAGGCATAGAGGCACTTATCTACGTTATTGCCTTGCAATATTTTTTAAAGCAAAAATGGAAAGATTGCATTAAAATATTCCCTAAACGTAGTCTTAGAACATGCAGTTCTGCAGTGCTACCTACAAATTTTTCCCTAATTGGGATTCTTTTTACAAGGCACAAAAAGGTGCTCTTTTTAACAGGGATTTGGTAATCAAACGATATTAATATTAAGTATGTATACATAATATAGCCACATGCTTTAATGACAGCTTAGTCAGCAGTATGGTTAAGTAAATGTTACATTGTATTCAATGTGTAATTTGTCTTACTATAAACAATGTATGGTTTGTCAAGTGTCGATTGTTTTCATTTAAGATGATATTTAATAAAGTGTAACAGGATTTAATGTTCTACGTGATTTTTTTAAAAAAAACATAATTCTGAGGTTTTTTTTTAAATGAACACATTCTTATGATATCATAATAAAAAAAGATTCTTGGCAGCTTACATAGAAAATATATAAATTAAAATATATATGGCAAAAATAAAGCAACTACTAACAATACAAAAGCATATACAAAACTATACAATGTGAAACAAAAAGCATAACAATACAAAGCTATACAATACAAAACAAACATAATTAATCGTAGAGATGGCAACCTACACATTAAGGAAAAGTTTTTAAAACAATTTGCTTTCAAGATCTTCCAAAACATCAGCCTGATCTTCCCATGCAGAGGCACTAGGAATCGGCAGCATATAAATTGAATAAATTTTAATTACCATCACAATAATCATCTCCATAATTAGACTCTTCCACAAGATTGACACTACTTTCTTTCTTTCTTTCTTTCTTTCTTTCTTTCTTTCTTTCTTTCTTTCTTTCTTTCTTTCTTTCTTTCTTTATTTCAATTTATATACCGCCCTTCTCCCCGGGAGGGGGACTCAGGACGGTGAACAACCAAATTAAAACACATTATACAACTATAGAAAAGTTGTATCACCTCATTTCAACTCCTTCCTTCCAAACTGTCCCAGAGTACAGGATTTGCAAAAGTTTTTCCTTGGGAGATCTAACTGGTGAGATAGATATTCACAATAGGCCGTGTTCCTGAAGATACCTACAGCCTTCTAACATGCAGATTTTGCTAAAAAGGTCTAATATAATCCCAATACAAGGAGCTTTAAAGGATTGGGCTGCTGTATTTTTGACCAACTGTAGTTTCTCAGCATCTTTAAAAGCAACCCAAGTAGGGTGCATTACAATAATCTAACTAGAAGGTGATATGGGCATGAGTTAAGGTTCTTCTGTTCCAGGAAGACCACGTCTATTGGAGCTACCTATTAGCCCATCTGGCCACAGCCTCTACTTGCTGACCCAGTAGAACTCATGCATCCAGAAAGATCCTCAAGTTTGAATCTGTTCCCTGATGCATAGTACCTGCCCATCAAGGAATATCTCCAGTGACAGAGGACTATGATGTATCAACAGCAACTTCATTTTTCCAAGGATTTAATTTCAGTCCATTCTCTCCCATCTGGACACTGATAGCTTTCCCAGCCTCCATAGCATGAGGAGATGTAAAATTGCTTTTTGCTCAGTTTCATAATCAACTAAGATAAAGGGTCTCTAATTCTCACTTACCTGCTGGTGCACCAGTTTTGGGCCTTGACACTGCAGCTTAAAATGCAATTTAGTAGTAGTAACAAGTAGTAAAGTTGTAAGCACAACTGAGAAAACAATCATCTTGTTCCTTGCATAATTATGGGGTTCTCTTCTACCAGTGACACAGCCATCCTTACACTCAAGATAGTAGTAACAGAGTTGTAAGGGACCTTGGAGGTCATTTAGTCCAACCCCCTGCTCATGCAGGAGAGCTATACTAGGGATTCGAACTGCCGACCTTTCTGATTGACAAGCCCAGGGTCTTAGCACTGAGCCACCTATCCAGGTTAGGCAGATCCTGCAGAACTCAATCAAGGAGCGCCCAAAATATATCTGGCAGTACTTGTTTACACATGTCTACAGGGTTGGAGGTGTGCAGGGAGACATCTCATTGTCCCAGGCCCAGAGTTCTTCAACATATTTATAAGTGTCTTAGATAATCATCGAATTTACAACTTATCCAAAGTTGGAAGAGTGGGCTTCTAACAGTTCAAAAGAGAAGCTAAAAGTCAAATGGATCTTGATAGACTTCAACATTGGAGCCTATTCAACAAAATGCTATTCAAAATGCTAAGGAAAAAAATGCCACATTCTGCATGTAGTATAAAAAAACAGGTGCACAGGTGCAAGATAAGAGGTGCCTGGAACTTCAGGCCAAACACGATGCATTTGAATGGACTTTATTGTGGAGAAAGTATCCAGTTTAGTCCTACTTTTCAATTACATGGATTTATTGCCAACAACTTTGGATTAAATAAAAGAAAATCAGAAATTCTACCTCTGTCGACAGGGCATTAGATTAAGTGTGACAATATTTTGTTCCTTTTTCTAACCTGAACTCAGTCCAATTACTTAATTGTGCAGTATTTTGTGAAAAGCCAGAAATAAATGAATTCTATACACAATGAACTGAAGTGTGTACAGTATGAATGTGACCAGCCTGCAATGGAGCTATAGTGTTATCTATTTTATAAAGCTATTATAATACGTATGAAGTGCTTAAGATACCTGAAAGTGCATAAATAATATTGCATTTCTGCAAATAAGAAACTATTGCATTCTAAGCTGCATGTATTCATTGGCCAAGAAAACCCAATTAAGGTATTCTTAAATTGGCTTTTGTGTTACATGAGGACCAGGAACAACCAAGGTTCAGTTCCTGGCTGAGTCAGGAAGATCAATGGATAACTCTAGGCTTGTCATTCACTCTCAGCCTTGTCTTAACTTTTCCATAAATGCATACTTTTATTATTTGTCATGTTTTTCCCTGCTAAGTGATAAGATTATGCTCTGAGAAGTGGCTCAGGGAATGATATAATGGAACAAGGCAAAAGGAGAGTTAACCAACTTTTAAAACTGGTTTATATCTTCAGTATTTGTCCTTCCTGTAAAGTTGCACACAAACACAAAAAGGGTTTGCACTGAAGAATTTCAAACAAAACAAGTCATTCTGGTATGCAGGGCAAAGAGCTTTCTCTTGCCCAAAGGCAGGAAACACTGTGCAGAAATTAATAGTGAACAATCAAGCCAGTGTTTCCAGAATAAGGGTCATCACAAAGAAATACAGAGATGTGTACGAATCTTCAGAATCCCAGTCCCCAAATTTCCACTAATGGTATGCAAAGAAGCTGTACATTTTAGCAGCTGGTGGTTTGTGCCCAGTTGGGCATTAGGGAATTGCCTGTTGACCGCCTTTTCCTACTCAGAACATCTGAATAATTAGAAGAGCAGATGCAATGGAAAAGATTTGATGTCTGAAAAAAGAGAGGATAGGCTGGAAGTAATGGCATCTTGGAGAGAAAGAAAGTTAGGTGAAAGAGGTATATGAGGGAATTGTGCAGCTCCAAAATAAAGATGGTCAGTTTTGTAGTCAAGGAAAATAAGAAAAGGATAAAAGAGTACAAAACTAAACTATACTGGTAAGGCAATGTAGCAAAATAGGCCAAAATTGCTATAAAAGACTTAAGCATTCAAGAACATGATAACACTAATGCAAAGGGATAAAGAGTGAAGAGAAAATGAAGAGGAGCCCTCTGCATTTCCTCAAGCAATTAATACTCTAACAAGCTTTCAGGTAAGAAACAATGAAAGCCACTCAGACAATGGTGCTGTGATCAGATTTATTCTGTATTTATTGATATTTACCAACATTGAAGACTCACAATTTGTGGTACTGTATCAGGTAATGCAATGGAAAGAATGTATTCTTTGATAGTACTTTGAGGGTCAAATCTAAGCTTCATACTTCTTCCTTTCTCAACAAATACAAAGCACCATCATAAAAGTTAGATGTTGCTGCCCAGTGTACTATGTCATCAGGATCCCCACTAATAGAGAGGGCAGGCAAAGCTGTATTATTGACTTATTCTCTACTATATTAATGTATTGATAAATTATTTTTCTCATCAACCACCAATACTAGCAGACAAATATATCTCAATCCTATTGCAGGTAATCCTCGACTTACGATTGAGCCCAAAATTTCTGTGGCTAAATGAGACATTTGTTAACTGAGATTTGCACCATTGTACCTTCCTTGCCGCAGATGTTAAGTGAATCACTGCAGTTGTTAAGTTAGCAAGAGAATAGTTAAGTGAATCTGACTTTCCCATTGATTTTGCTTGTCAGAAGATCACAAAAGCTATTCACATGACCCCAAGATATTGCAATCATCATAAATATGAGACAGTTGCCAAGTACCTGAATTTTGATTATGTGACTATGGGGATGCTGCAATGGTCGTAAATTGAAAAACGGTCATAATGGTCTTTTTTCAGTGCCGATGTAACTTTGAAAGGTCACTAAATGAACTCTTTTAAGTCAAAGACTACCTGTATATGTGGATGATGTAGAGTTACTCGGTAAGCATTAGTCAATTGTTGGACTTTTATATCATGTACAGGTTAAATTGCTTAAATACCATACATAGTTTTTTACACCAGGACCACACACAGAATTCATTTTATATTACACAAAATGCCCAGACAATTAAGCAGCACAGCAACCAATTTTCCATAGCAAAAGGAGATTTACCGTACTCCAACTATACTGAGACCAAGTTACAGATGTTATTTAATGCCCAGTCAAGACTACATAACTCTTTTATACCACACTATATTTTATTTAGGCCAAAGTTCTCAGGAACATATTTCAATTTTCCTGTTATGCCTCAAAAGTTGTTCTTCTCCATGTGATTGGCACAGTAGGATCGAGTCTAATACCTGGTTATATATCTTCATGTTTTGGATCAAAATGTTCTTTGGCTCTGTAGTTCTGACATCTTGGATTCTGACTGATGATGTTATCCTGGTCCAGAGCAATAGATAAAGAAATTGGAGCTCCCTGGATTTTAAATATCCCAACTCTGCATATTCAGCTATAAGCGTGTAATAATAATGTTTAAACAGCAAATTAAAGAAATTGTTTTCCAATTAGATCTGTCATCTCTCCCCAAGGATATGGTCCTACTCAGCTTGTTCACCTCCTAAGACTTGATAGGAACTTAAAGCAAACTGCAATCCCAAAATATAGAAAGTTATTCTCTGTGGCTTGATTTGATGCCCTTCCTACTGCAGTCTTAGAAGGAATACAAAAACTGAAGTTTTTGCCTAGGTGGTGGCTATCAAAACTATAAAACATATTTTATCATATTACTTATTTTACAGTGGCACATCATCAGAATTGACCACCCACATTTAAGGAATTGTTCCAATATGATTTACACACAAATCCTTTTCTAAATAGTTGTCCTTTTTCAAGCCAGCAACGTATTTACACCACCATACATCTGTTCTGCCCCAGCTCCAGATTCCGAAGGATTGTGACACACATCAACAGTCCTTATCGAAGTTTTAACATACCAAGAATAAACAAAGTCCAGCAAAGGTTAGCAACCAGCTCAGAAGACAAGATACAATAAGACACTCACTCTTCAAAAATGCTCTGTAATAATTACACGCTGTTTCTAGCAAGAAATTACTAACTATGTGAGACTTTTTTTAAATTTTGATTTATATGCTGCCCTTTTCCAGAGACTCAGGGCGGCTTACAATGCGTTAAGCAATAGCCTTAATAGCCTTCATACTTTTGTATATTTATACAAAGTCAGCTTATTGCCCCCACAATCTGGGTCCTCATTTTACCTACCTTAGAAAGGATGGAAGGCTGAGTCAACCTCGAGCCTGGTGAGATTTGAACTTGCAGTAATTGCAGGCAGCTGAATGTTAATTACAGTACTTTAGTCTTCTGCACCACCAGGCTCTTCCTTAAATAGGGAGTGGCCAATTATCCTCAAACCTTACTTTCGAGGAGACCTCCCCCTCCTGAGTAGTCACTCCTGCCTTTTGGAGGAGTCTCTTCTCAATGAGTGCTCGAGCATTGAGGAGAGGCTCCTCCATTTCGCTCTCTCCACTTGAAGGAGCCTCTGGAGATTCTGAAGGCCCAGGCTGAGTCTCTGCCTCTGGCATCATATCCTCTTCAGCCTTCTCACTGTCAGATGCGACCCCACACCAGCCTCCTCGTCATCGGGATCAGCCACGATCCGCGCAGGCCACTGGTGGGCCACAACAACATCCATGCCCAAACTCAGAAGAACTTTAACATTCTTCAGTGTTCTTGCCCAGAGAGGTTTGGAAGTGCTAATATAAAGAAAGATACTTTTATATGTTGATATTCTACCTCCTGTGGATAAGAGCTATTAAAACAATAGCTCATGTCCTGCTAGACTGTATCCACTAGATGGATTTGTTGACCTACCATATAATTTCTTACCCAACACAACACCTGAGAAATTGTGATTTTATGTATAGTTCTTATCAGATCAATATGATTTAATTTCCTTGAAAATAGCCGAATTCTGTTATACTGTAAAATCAGGTATATTCTAGTTGTAACATTTTTATTGTGTTTTGTGTTTTTTATTTTGAATCCTGTGATCTGTGACCATGATAAACTCTATCCAATTATTCTATTTACCTTTTATTTTTGAAATGTGGCTTCTGGCAAGCCACACTGATTTTCTTAGATGCAGACAAGGCCTTTGACAATTTGAACCTGATGCTCTTGTTCAAATTATGGAAGATATGAATTTTGGAAAGAACTTTATAAAATGAGTAAGATCTTCATTTCACAGAAAGCATGTGTAATTGTTAATGGAAATTTAACAAGATTATGTGAAATACAAAAAGGAACAAGACTGAGATGACCATCGTCTCCTCTTGTTTATTTTTAGTTCTGGAAGTATTCAACAGAAATGTAAAAATTATTATAGAATTGTAGCTAATACCTCTTAACTAGCAAAGCCTTTGATCATTGTTTTTAGTTGTGTGTGCACCATATCCACAATATTTTTTAAAATGAGATTCAATAAGTAAAAGAATTGTCTCTAATCACTAACACTTTCAACACCTATGCTCACAAAGTTATTTCTCTTTCTGTCTTCACTTTTATGAGTAAAGAAACTAGGGCCAAGTTTTCTAACCTTTTATTATCAAAAAATGCCACTGAGTTCAAAGGGAATTCTTTATATGGAAGGGTTTTTTTTCTGTCAGTCTCACATTGCAAAATTACAGCATTTCCCAAGGGTTTCAACTGACAACCTTATTATATAGTGCAGAATCCAAAATCTGTGATATATACAGGTGATAGGAAAACTCAATCTGATTGAAATTACCATGGTTCACCTCACCAGAAAGTTTGAGAATTTCTTCCTCATTGGTGATAATGTGTCTCACAGTGTTTATCTTTCTTGAAATAATAATAGTTTTTCAAATCTTTATTGTATAAATCCTGATTATTTACCTTGATACTTCTCAATTTCAAGGGCTAATGCTATGAATTATTACTGAAAGCAGTTTTTGTTTTTTTGTTTTTTGTTTGTTTTTTGTTTGGCCTATCTTAGATATTCCTGGATGTGTTTGCTGATAATGTCAGGTAGTTCAAATCTCGTCATCTTAAAGCCATTGTATGTTTGCTGCTTCTTAACAATCATATGAGAAGAGCAATGTTCCTCAAGCTTGATAATTTGAGGAATGTTGAGGAAGATTGAACCCCACATTAAGATGTGTGGCTTTCAATTCTTGGAATTCCCCAAACAATATAGATTGGAATAGAAAATTAAATTCCTAAGTACAGCAAGTAAATAGGCACGGAGTATCTACATTCTTCCTTTCTCATTCACTGTGCTAATGGAACAATTATAAACCCTTAAACATCAAACCTATTTATCATCCATGTATGTCATTCCCCCCTCCCCCCCACACACATACATTTCTCAGAAGAAAACAATGATATCTCATCACAGTTGGTAGCAATGATTGCTTTGAAAATCCCATTCTTTCTAAAACTGAAATTTGCAGATTGATTGATTGATTCTATTTAAAACATTTATATAGCTGCCCATCTTACAGACAAATCTGGGCAGATGCCCCTTTGTAGTATCCTCTATTGTACAATGGGTCCCCTGATCCATGAATTCAAAATCCAAAGCTTGTTATTTTTGCTTGTTCCAGGAGATTGTCTTACCATATTTTATCAGCTGCTAATTATTAATTAGCCACCACCGTGCTTTATTCTTTGAGTTTATTCTACATTGCCAGGGATGGGAGTGAAAGATGTTTGCCTGCAACCCTCTAAAACTCCTGCCAGTCAGTTTTGACAATACGGAGATAAATGGGCCATTGCCTGCAAGCAATCTCCTACTTTTGGAAATGCCACAATGTTTGAGCATGCATATTTCTATGTATGCATACTGAAGACAAAATGCTTTGATTACAAGGTTTTCACTCTCAGAAATCTAAAGACTTTGGAGAAAAAAAAATGAACCCTAAGAATTATAAGTGAAGTAATTCATGTAAATACTGTTTATACCAAAACAGTAAATGGCAAAGATGAAGGTCAGCAGTTTTCAGGGACTAGAAAACAGTCCTTTGCAGAAAAATATGGCTAATTGGGGGGAAAATGCCACATGTACACTTAAGAAATTTTATATTCTGGATAATGGTCTTTGTTACTGTTACTATTAATTCTGAAGTACAGTAAGAATTGTGAACTAACGTATTTCCCTACTACAATCCTAATGTCTTCTCATCTAAAAAGCATTACTTTAATTGACAGGTGGCTACAAATATCTTTCGACTGTCTTCTCCACTTGGACCTTATGATTTCTTCCATGCCAATTAAAAATCAACCAACCATCCAGCCAACAAAATCAATCCCAGGCACTAAACTTTCCATCTTGTGCTCTTTAAAATGCTTTTATACACTCTTATTCATTATGATAAGTTTTAACAAATTACATACTGTTTATACAACTATAGTTTTTGGTTGATAGAGAAGTGACATAAACACATAAAGTAACATTAGTCTGTACTTGGAATCCTGCTCAGTCAGTTGAACTAAGGCTCAGGACTCAGTCTATCATTACAGTCAAGGACCCAGTCAATTTTCTGGAACTGCAGAAGTAGATGAATGGCCTAAAAATGCAAATCATTGATGTTTAGAACAATATTTTCCAATCTCAGCAAATTTAAGATGTGTGAACTTCATTCTAACCTGGTAGTTGGGAATTCTGGGAGTTGAAGTCCACATATTTTAAAGTTGCCAAAGTTAGGAAACTTGAGAAATTAGTGTAATTCAAAAAAGAAAATGGGTTTGGATTGGATTGGAAAAAGAATAGCTACATTAAGATGAACCAACTGAAGGAACAGAGTAAAATCAAAGCCAAATATCAATAGCAAACACTAGCCTATGAAAGAAGGTTAACAATTCCAGGAGCTGGAAAAATAAAGAGAGCTATCTTTCAATTAGAAGGGAAGGGGGAAAATATATATATTACAACAAACAGGGGCAAACATCATGAAACTAAAACATAAAAGAACAGCCCTTCAATCAAACTTCATTTTATTAGCATAACTGAATACCATAAAAAGTTTTGAACATCCTAAAAATTAAAATTTTTGAGGCTGACACGCATGGAAAAAAAACTGCAGCAGATATTTATGCTTTCCCCTTCCTGCCCCTCTCTTTCAGGCAACTGGCTGAGCTGCAGACACAAGACGCAGACAGGGCAGCAGCATGCATGAATGTTAAGGAAGCTGTTTCCGTAGTAACAATAACTGTGTAGCAAGTCTCAGAAGTTCCTGCTCTTCCTTATGGGATTCTGTTTGTTTTTCCTGGATCAAGTAGAATTGAAGCAAAAGGGGGGGGGGGAATCCAGGAGCTGTAGAGTCAATAGAACTAGCTGAAAGACATCTCCCCTTAGCTTGTTTGTGGTCTTGGAAAGGTTTGGAGGCTTAAACATGTCAAGTAGGTATGTTGAAAATGTTAAGACTGACTGTCCTAACAAAACAAAGGAAACAAAATGAAAACTATCAGGAGATCCAAATCGAGTCCAATCCAATTCCTTTTCTCGTTGCTTGGTTCTTCTTCTTTTTTTCTTTTCTTTTTTTTTAAATTCCAGCCTAATCTCTCCCTACCAATATATGCTTGGTGAGCGTGGCAGGGGAAGGATACTGCAAAATCTCCATTCCCACCACACTCTGGTGCCAGCCAGAGGTGGTATTTGCCGGTTCTCCAAACTGCTCAAAATTTCCGCTACCAGTTCTCCAGAACCTGTCAGAACCTGTTGGATTTCACCCCTCCTCCCCAAAATCATGGCACAGCCCCTATTATCACTAAATGTTGTATTTGCTGTATCATAATGATTAATTATATGACCCCAGATTAATAACAGTAATGATATGTAATTCTATAGCATTTAAATGTAAATTAAATGAAACTATAATTGGCAATTTTCATGAATATCTTCCTGAGTATACCATCAAAGGCTGAACATGATTCTCAGATCAGAAGAACATGGTCCTTCCTGTAGCTGAACAGTATATGTCTGGGCTTGAGGTTATGTTGCCTCAGGTGTAGGACCACATAGGGAAAGATAACAGCTCCTTTAAGATTAGTATTCCAGATAAACAACTATGCTCAATTCTAGTATCTGATTCTCCAGAGAAAGGGCCCAAGTCTTCCATTACAAATTAATAACTGAATTCCACATTTTGGGTAACTAACATAATGGCAGCAACAGTTAGTTCCTCATTTTAAATTTACTTCAGTGGTCTATCGAGCTAGTCTTTGGGATATTGTATGAAATTATCAGGCATGAACAACCAGACCCACACACAAAGAGTTCAAGTAGTACTTTATTGCTTATACTTATTTCACAACAAACTTCCCAGACTGGCAGTTTACACATAGATATGGCATTCAAGAAGGGTCAGATTGTACTCTCTTGTGTCTACTTAATGACTCCAGACTAATTGCCTGCTTGATTCCACTCCCACCCATCCCTGGCTCTGCCAGTCTCTTTCCAACAAAAATTAAACTGAAATCGGACTCTCCTGATTTCGGACCTTTGAGATATACTTGCAAATGCCTAGTTTAGACAATGGATAAAGATCCACTGCTTATCACTAACATGGTAGCTCTTCAGATGAAACAGGTTTTTATTGCTAAGTAATGGAGTGAAGTAGTCCTAATTTTGACTTCTGCTATTGTACTTACATGAGTACATGTGCTACTATTATAAATATTTTGTGGAATTCAGTATAACCTGAGTTGCAAGGTATGTGTTGACTTCAGGTTAAAACCCTTTCTATGAAATAAGCCCCAGAGGCTCAAGGAATCTGTTGTACTTGTTCTGCCAGTTATTTGTTCTGCAGGGCCAAACAGATAATTGCTCCAATTCGCTCCAATTGCTCCAATTCGCTCCCCTGCTCTGCTTCATTGTCAGTCTATTATATTATAGTTGCCAATTTGCTTTTGGCAAACAAGGAGGCTTATTTTTTGAATATGTGAATAAAAGTTGCTTTTTGTTATTGAGATGGTATTTTTAAGGATTAGAAATGCGAAACTATTTTTAAAAAAATCACCTTATTGTTCTCACATTCCAAATGACTTGTGAACCTATATCATTCTGAAAAAAAACCTCCATCATCTCCCAGATTCATAATTCAGAATGTTGAACACCTTCTCCTTTCTGTTGCCCAGATAATTTTCAATATTGGGCTCTTTTTGTCCACTCATTCATAATAATCAGCAATTCCACTTGTATCATATTATTTTTCTAATTGAGAAAATCTCAGATGGCTTTGTTTTCTATTATGCAAAATGGAAAACTGGTAACTTCAGAACAACTTTGTAAGGAAGAACAGAGAGCAGATGAGGCCTACGTCTCTTGCTCCCTATTATCCGTTGCATGTACTGTATGTGAGTGTATACATCTGCTTTTGTGTCATGCATATCAATATCTCTTCATTCTCCCTTACAACAGAAATTTCAGGAGAGCTTAAGTTCTTCCTAATTTGTTACTTAGTCAACATTGGCTGCTTAATTTTGAAAGCTAAGCTGGCCCTACTTAGCACCTGGAGAGAGAAAAACTATGAAATCCAGAACTGTTGGGTAGATTGAGAAATAAACCACCACCACCACCACTACCACCACCACCACCACCACCACCATCATCAAATAAATCAGCAGCAGCAGCAGCAATTAAAAAACAAGAACTTTTTTTTTTAATGCTGGTGAGAAAACTTCACAGATGTACTCAATAGAGATCAAGCATGACTTAAGAGGAACTTAAGTTTTAGGGTAAAATAGCCAAAGAACATTGCATGCTCTAAGAATGCTAATTCATCAGACCTGAATGTGACCTCAGCTTTGCTTTGTTCTCTATCTGAGAATCATTTGACAACTAAAGTTAGTTCTGACTTCTTCTGAAGAAATGAGAAATAAAATAAAATAAAAAGAATATTGTTTACTCCTGTCAGCTTTGGACTCATCCATCATAACTTCAATGTCTAACATTGTCTTCATGCTCTTGAGGGAATGCAGGACTTACTAGAAAACAATTTCCTTTTTACCATCTTCAAACAAAAGTGCTTAAAGAAGCAAACAGTGGTAATTAAAATATATTGCAGTAAATTAAAAACAGATATGCACTCCTTTTCTAATGGAAAGTAAGAAATTAGAAGTCCATACAATAAAAATGGGATTTTAAAAAAGAAAATAGAATAAAATTACCACAGTACATGCCTTATTTATAAATCTACTATCAGAAATCATTCTGAAACCTAGTAGGTATTCTTTTGGTGACAACAAATATCCAGAGAACAAGGTCACCTATCTACTCTCACTGCTCAGTAAATTTCCACACTATTTCTACTTAATTAAAACCAAAAAGTCAGAGATTTCGCCTAATGTCTTCCTTCTATTTCGCAATCATTTAGTCTTAGTGTCTTTGAGACTGAATTTCAAGTCAGGAATTGACTTTGTACTAATGAAGAACCTTTTCTCCAATATGTATTAATTAATATTTTAATTATTAATAAAGTTATTACCTTGATACATGTGACTCTAATTCTTCACTTTGTTTCATCCATAATAAAAATCCACAAGAAGCATATTGTTAGCACATCATGAATAATAGTATAAGAAAATGAAATGCAATGATTGGACGATTGGTTTCTGCAAAAATCTTTCAAATTCCCCTTCCTTGCTTTTCTTATCAAAAGTTCAGCTACAGTAATTCTTCTTGTCTTCCAGCATTTAGTTTGACCTCTTATTATAGAATATCATTTTTCTTATAGCTAAATAGGAATTGATCTCTAATCGAAACTCAAGATTAAATGAATTTGTTTTTGACTGACTTCGTTAAGTGACAACATAAAGGTATGTATACAATACAATCTCTGGGTTATTATGAAATAGATCTGTTCCCATTTATGACAAGTACTACAGATAGTCCTTGACTTACAATGGTTACCATTAGTGACCATTTGAAAGTATATCAGCTCTCAAAAAAGTGACTTATGACCATTTTTCACACTTACACAGCATCTCATAATCATGTGATTAAAATTCATAGGATTTATGACAATTGCAATGTCCTATAGTCATGTAATCACATTTGCAAACATCTGATAAACAAAGTAATGAGGAAGCCAGATATATTTAACAGTCAGGTTACTAATTTAACATTTCCTTTGATCACTTATTGTAGCAAGGAAGAACATAAAATGGGGCAAAACTTACTTAGCAAATGTCTCACTTAGTAACGGAAATTTTGGGCTCAATTGACCATAAGTCAAGGACTACCTGTACTTTAGGCTCAACCAATGGCTACTTAGTCTTGACCTGCAAATGCAGATCGAGAGACATTCAGTGAGATTCCTGTTCCTTCATTTATTTCATGTTCATATTAGGAAAAAAATCAGGGAACATTTTTTGCTAACTGCTATTAAGAAGCATTCACAGTAAAATATGAAAAAGGAATAAGCCACCCTGAGTTTTAAAGAAAAATTGCAACTGGAAAATCATCTGCTTTTTGCAGCCTTATTTCACTAAATTTATTGGGTAGGCATTAACCATTTTTTTCTCTGAAATACATATGTAGGTTACATTTCCCAAAGATCTTGAGTTTTCATCATTAGTTGGAATGTACCCAAAGACCCCTCAATAATTGGAAAGTGATCTTCATAATTCTTTTTTAATTACAAATTCAATTTCTATTTCAGATTGTTAATTATTTAGCAATATTCTATAGCTTTTCAGCTTTTAAAATCTTTGATTATTGTAATTCAATATTTTAAACAACTAAGTTATATACTCATCTCTGTATGGTATTTCTGATTTTACCAAGTTTCACAAACTGAGAGATGCCAGAGCTGATTTTGCTGGTGATCTAACTCTGCAATATCTTGAACTAAGTCAAATTGCCAGAAACTAAGTTTATATGTGAGCAAACTGCTCTTTATTACAAATATCAAGGAAAAATAAAAGGGGAAAACATTTAAATACCACACTGTGCCAGTACAAATTTTAACACCATTTAAACATCTTGGCAAATTTTCAATAATTTGACAATAATCTTCTGGCAACTTTGTATGCCACTGAATAAGATTTAATAACATTTAGAGACACTGTAATCTCTAATAAATAATTAATATCATATATATATCTGTCCTTGTTAAAAAGGAGCCAGGTGAAGAATGACATGCTCCTTTAGAATAATTGGAATAAAATTGTCCTGTTTTTCTACACTGTCTGTATTACTTGGGCAGTAGCATCCAAGGTGTGAAATTCTTATTATTTCTCTTCCAACACAGTTATGCGAAGACATCAAAACAAACCAGGGTGAACACTCTGGGATTTCTTTTGGCATGGTACAATAGCTTGCTGATTTCAGAGAATTAACCTAGATGCCCAAAATACCATACTGGGCACATGATTTAGTTCTATTTGCCAGTGCGTAGCATGTATTTTGTATTTAATTGCCCTCCAGGCTTCTTCCTACGTCAAACATCCTGCTGGTCTTTCTGGGTTCTTTCTAGGAAGGGTTCTCAGGCATTTCTATTTATGCCACACACAATGACTTAGCTTTAATACAGCTGGAGTCAACTGAGCACCCATTCTGAAGATCAACTGTTGACCTTTGACTAAGGCTGTCATTGAGGAGTTACATAATTTAAGTGAGCTTTGCTGCTGCTTGTATCAGATATTTAAAAATATGAGACTTGATCAGGATAAGGGACAATTTTGCAAACTTTGCGAAACTTTAATCTTAGTATAATTTATTTCTCATGCTCCTTTCACAAGAATGGAGGAGTAGGCAAAGCATGCCATAGCCATCAAATACATGCCCACATCATGAGAAATTGGTGTTTCTGAATTCTATGCAATTTATATTTAAAGAAAATGCAAATGGGGTTAAGCTGCTTTTTGCTCATTCTTTTTAATTATTTAATAATTTCAAATGGAATAAAGAGCTCATTCAAATCTCCCAAAACCAATCAGCAAGAGAAACGGGTTCAACGCATACATACAAAACCTGTTGCCAGCTGAACGAGACTATTCAGTGGCATTCCCAATTTATAACATAGATTTTGTCTTGAAGACAAAATTTCAGTTAACATTTCAATTTCATCTTCCTCCAATGAATTCACTGTAATTCACATTGGACTTCCCTCATGCAGAATAATCCTATGGAAAAAGAATGAACACAGGACTTTTTGGATGAGAGAGGATCTGACTCAAGGTCTCCTTGGTTCATTATTCTAATCTCTCCCCAAGCTGGTTTCCATGACAGCAAGGCCAACTACTAACTAGACATTTTGGATCCTATGATTTCTGCATCCAAACAGCATGCCTTGAGTCTAGCAATAACCTGTTATCCATTTCTATATTTGTCAGTAACAGACTATTTTAAAATATCATTTGCCCCTGAATTCATATCCATAATCCATATGTACGGAAGGGGACAGTTCTACAGTAAGATGACAACCACAATAGTGTGGTTGAAGTTCTGGGGTTTGTTTGTTTTTTATGTGCAAGGCCATCTTGATTTTTTTAAAACCACAACTTGGGATACCTCTCCTTGCAGTACTGTGTTTCCATTCAAACCTTGAGCCGTAGGCTCTCCTGTGTGGTCCAGATCACTCCAGTGTAGCTTTGTAATTAATCATAAGAGAGTTTTGAATTACCAGAGGGTCTATAAATGACAGGCTTTGACAGGGTAAACATGACACTTGCTTATGGAGCACAAAACACTACCTGGCTTGTTATCAAGCACTTAATTTGAGAAGCCAGTTCTTTTTGTGAACTTATTTAAAAACAACATGTTGAATCAAATGAAGAGAATTAGAAACACCAATCTATTCAGTTTCCTAGAGTCCCAAACTCGCTGTACAAAATGTACAAAAGAGAGGTATTTTTCACTGTGTGCAAGAATATCTTCCCTCATTCATTTACATTCATTTATATATTGTCTAAGCAGGGGGTTGGAATTCAAAGATTCCAAGGTCCCTTCCATCTCTGTTGTTGTTCTGTTCTGTTCTGTTCTGTTCTGTTCTGTTCTGTTCCCATTCCGTTCCCTTCCCTTCCCTTCCCTTCCATCCCATTCCATTATTTATCTCTAAATAATATAAGCAAAATGTTCTAGCTATTTTATGCTTTCAAAATAAAATCATAGGATGTAAGGCATATATCAAGTTAACAGATTTTATTGTAATACCGTTTAGAGTATTTCCATGTTCGTTGCACAAGATTCAGATCCTTGGTCAAAGTAAGATGGAAAAGTCTCTATTGTTTTCCACAATTAATGCAGTCCTATATTTTATTGAAATGCATGCTCTTATTCATGATTTATTATTGTTGTTGGTAAACAAATAGTGATCTTGGAAAAATACAGTGCAAGGGAAAATTAGTTACAGTGTTAGGAAAAATCTAATTATCTAGAAAATTAGATAAGTGGGGAAAAAAAGGATTAGGAAATTTATCAATTCATGGGCAATTGCCCCAAAAGAAAAACATAACCTTAACCAATGCTTGCTTTCCTGTGTAGAGTAGTGTGACTTCAAGCTTGTTTTATTGCTACCTCCCTATATGGGTTTTACTGATATCCTACTATCAGTTCCTTGCTTATATTTGGAAATACTTTTTCCAAATATTACAACAGGAAATTTGGGAATTTGGAGAAAATCATACCTAGAGATAAAAGTAGAAACGTCTGATTATTACCAACAGTGTCTCTCTGAGAAGCACACCACAGAAATTTGACCCAATTTATCTCATCTGAAATTTTCCTCTGATGGGATTTCTGCCCAATGAACTGAATTCTGTCTGTATGCCGGTTCAATGAGCAAAAGTGATCGAAGGCAGCATTTTGATAATTCCCACCCATTCTAGCATCAAGGTGTAAGCCCATGATGACTTCTGCCATTTCTGACTACAGAACAATCATCTTTCTCTGCAATAGTCTATCTCAGCATTCAGACTTTTCAAAACATGAAACCAGTGGTGGGTTGCCCCTGGTTCACAAAAACTGGTAGTAAAACCAACGGGAGGCTCCATCCACCGACCTGGACATCATCAGGAAGTTTCTGCGTGTGCGCAGAAGCATACACGCATGACGGGGTGAAGCGAGTGCTCACACGCGGTCCCATTGCAAGCCAGTAGTAAAGGTAAGTAGAACCCACCCCTGCATGGAACATCAAATGAACAATCTCTCCATTTCTCTTAAAGGAAAGCGATGACTAAAGAAACAAAAGGAAAGGGAATGGCAGAGTCACTTTCACTAGAGGCTAGACGATCAACTCTACTGGGGAAGGAGATAGCTTTAGCTCAGTGGTGTTAAAGGCCCGGGGGCGAACCAGCCAATGGGATGCTTAGATATGGCCTGCGGGGCTGCCCTGGAAACTGCAAAGAAAGTGAAAATAGGTTCCTGAGTTCCGATTTCTGTTGCAACGACTTCCTGCAGCCCTCTGTCAGAGAAAATGGAGATCAGGAGGGTGCTCATGACACGAGTGACATCAAGCTGGCTACACCACCCTGGCCCCCCAAGTTCAAACACAATCGTGATGCAGTTTGTTTCCACTATATTTTATGAAGGTACTTCGAAATGAAAGACATTTTTGAAGTTGCTTGCATAACACCTTCAAGTTGTTTGAGGAACCTTCTTTAAAGAACATTGGTCCACTTCTTATGAAACATCTTTAGTATTGTGCTGGATTCATCCTTTGTCATTGGGAAGAATGGACTAGCTGGCTTTTAGTCTCAACAGACCCGGAGGTTTCCAAGTTGGAGAAATCTGGCCTTGATTATAAAATATCTAAGTTTATAGGTATGCTTGAAACAAAGGCTGTCTTTGTACAAATTCTTACCTATGGTTAATTTCCCCATATTTACTTACCTAATCAAATTTGTGAAATCACGTGACACATTGAACTAACCATAGAGGATAGGTTTGCTAACAAATTAAAATTCTAATCCAGTTTGTGGTTTGGTGTATTATATGAACTCAATCAAGGGTCAAGACATTTGGTATATGTTTTAATGGTAATCTAAATCTATTCACCTTTGCACTTTGCTGTCTTAGCTCCCACATTCCAGAGTTGCTTCATTGTGCTGTGAGTGACATATTAAATTAATAAATTATTAAATTTGAAAGCATTCAGACATATCTGATGCTAGTGACAGACCCAACAGCTGAGTCTCTATGTAAATGCTTAGATATTGTTTATTGAACAATGGTTTATTTAATGCGTTTTTCTGGATTTTAATGGGAAACAATGCAAGCACGCTGGATTTTAAAAAGAGACTTGATTAAACTATGCTTGACTTAGTCTATGATTCTGTGCATCATGCAATACACAATAGGGTTCCATTTTATATTAAACTTTATTCCTGTATTTTTGTGAGGGCTGGATCTTTAGTTCTCTGAGTTATCTATTCAATTGAATCTTTCAGTCCTCATTAATGGAATTTCTGATGCATTTTCTAATCAGGGGGAGAATTTGTCATTTAAATTTAAATTTCTGGGAAGAAGCCCTGCCATAAAGTTTCTTAGTTGTTTTTTTTAAAAAAGGTATTTGTTTCATTTTTATTTCGTTGAAGAAGGACAAGCAAGAAGCTGCTCCAGTCAATTTCCAAACATTTAAAATAAAAACATTTAGGGTTTTCATTTCATTCAATACACCAGAAACTTTCTGGACTGCAAACTCTCTTAACTTTTTACTCATAACGTTACCTATAATCTTATGTTGCCTCTTGTCCTCTCCTTTTAAAATGTATTTATTCGTGTAAATTTTTCAGGCAAAAAAGAAAAGTTTGCTTCCACGCCAGCTCCCCGCACCCCTTCCATTCATTAGCTGCTTGCAACGCGTGGAGCTAACTTTCCAAGGTTAGAAACCTTCTTTCTAAGGCAAATCCCGTCAGCCTTGACTTCCTTTCACAACCCACCGTTCCTTCTTTTCGTGTCTCACAGAAGTTGGACGAGGTCACGAAGGGAAGTGAAGGGGGGAGGGAATTACTCTGTAGCAGCTACCTCCACTTCTATTGCGTTCGGAAGCGCGAAGACATATTGGGCGACGGTCCCTAACGCAGGCAAACTTAGGCGTCGGTTTCAAGGCTCCTCCCTTTTGGTGAAAAGCAGACTGCGGGGTGCCTGGAAACCGGTTCGAGAGAGAGAAGGTTTGAGGGATTGCCACAAATGGTCAGGCGGCAGCGGTGGCGGAAGAAGAGGCGGCGGCGGCCGCAGCAGCAAGAGGCAAAGAGCAGTTGGATCTTCTGCGCTCTACCCGGCGGAGAAGAGAGGGCTGGCGGCGCAGTTGAAGAGTGCGCGACGGCAGCAGCTGCTGAGCTGGCTCCCTCCTGCCTTTCCTTCATGAGTCTCAAGTTTGCGCTGGCAGGAGATCTAAAGCGCAGCAGCAGCAGCTCGGCGGGCCGGGAAACGTCGTCGATCGAGGCAGCGAAGGCGAGAGGAGCCAGCGAAGTATGGCCGAGAAGTGGAGTCGGCAAGTTTGCAGCGGAGCCAAAGCAGCTTCGCTTTCAGCAGGGGGTAGCCAGGCCCTAGGGCGCTCTCCGTGGCTTCTCCTGCTGCTGGCGGTGCTGCTCGTGTGGACGGAGGCTCCGATGCTCTCCGCTCGGGGCCAGGCGCCACCTCAGCCGCAGTACAACGGCGAGCGTGGCATCTCCGTGCCGGACCACGGCTATTGCCAGCCCATTACCATCCCGCTGTGCACGGATATCGCCTACAACCAGACCATCATGCCCAACTTGCTGGGTCACACGAATCAGGAGGACGCGGGTCTGGAGGTGCACCAGTTCTACCCGCTGGTCAAAGTGCAGTGCTCGGCGGAGCTCAAGTTCTTCCTCTGCTCTATGTATGCGCCCGTCTGCACCGTTTTGGAGCAGGCGTTGCCTCCCTGCCGCTCCCTCTGCGAGCGGGCGCGCCAGGGTTGCGAAGCGCTCATGAACAAGTTCGGCTTCCAGTGGCCGGACACGCTGCGCTGCGAAAAATTCCCCGTGCACGGCGCCGGAGAGCTCTGCGTGGGCCAGAATACCTCCGAGCGCGGTACGCCCACTCCCTCTCTGGGACCCGAGTTTTGGACCAGCAATCCTCAACTCAGGCCCGGCGGCGGGGGCGGCGGAGGGAGCCACCTGGCGGACCGGGCGGGCAGGTTCAGCTGCCCCCGGGTGCTCAAGGTACCTTCCTACCTGAATTACCGTTTCCTGGGCGAGAAAGACTGCGGAGCTCCCTGTGACCCTGGACGCCCCCACGGGCTCATGTATTTTGGGCAGGAGGAGCTGCGCTTCTCGCGTACCTGGATTGGTATCTGGTCTGTGCTGTGCTGTGCCTCCACCCTCTTCACAGTTCTCACCTACCTAGTGGATATGAAGCGTTTCAGTTACCCCGAGAGACCCATCATCTTCCTCTCAGGATGCTACACTGCCGTGGCTGTGGCCTACATTGCAGGGTTTCTTCTGGAAGAGAAAGTGGTGTGTAATGAGCGCTTTTCTGATGATGGTTCTCGAACTGTGGCCCAAGGCACCAAGCGAGAAGGGTGCACCATCCTGTTTATGATGCTGTATTTCTTTGGTATGGCCAGCTCCATCTGGTGGGTCATCCTGTCTCTCACCTGGTTCCTGGCTGCAGGCATGAAATGGGGCCATGAGGCCATTGAGGCTAATTCACAATACTTCCACTTGGCTGCTTGGGCTGTGCCAGCCATCAAAACCATCACTATCCTAGCCTTGGGACAGGTTGATGGTGATGTGCTGAGTGGTGTCTGTTTTGTGGGCATCAACAATGTAGATGCTTTGCGTGGCTTCGTGCTGGCACCCTTGTTTGTGTACTTATTCATTGGTACTTCTTTTCTCCTGGCTGGATTTGTTTCTCTTTTCAGAATTAGAACTATTATGAAGCACGATGGCACCAAGACAGAAAAACTGGAGAAGCTAATGGTGAGAATTGGGATCTTCAGCGTTCTGTATACAGTGCCTGCCACCATAGTAATTGCCTGTTATTTTTATGAGCAAGCATTTAGGGAACAGTGGGAAAGGAGTTGGTTTGCTCAAAGCTGCAAGAGCTATGCCATTCCTTGCCCCAGTAACTATCATTACCCCCCAATGAGCCCAGACTTTACGGTCTTCATGATTAAATATCTCATGACCCTAATTGTGGGAATCACTTCAGGCTTCTGGATCTGGTCTGGAAAAACACTCAATTCCTGGAGGAAATTCTATACCAGACTTACCAACAGCAAACAAGGAGAAACTACAGTGTGAAGTTCAACATCAGCTTGTTGTTCACACATCAACTTTGTTGTTTCTCCGCATCCTGACCAGAGATTGGAAGAGCAGGCAGAGAGAGAGAGAGAGAGAGAGAGAAAATGTACACACCCTGAAATCATCTAGGTCAGAAATTTTTCTCCCCAGCCCACAGAAAACAGATCCTAAGAACATTGATAGAGGCACATACTATTCCCCCTGTCTTCATCTGGATTAAATTTGCCCTGAACGTTGGAAATGTGATTTTGAGATTGTTGTAAATAGTCTCTGTAAGATTTTGTAAGTATGTTTGTATTTAAGTTGCAAAGCTTTTTCGTACATATTTAAAACATTTTTAAACTCCCCCTTTCAGACTTTTCTGTTTTTAAACACAAGAAAACAAATATTTTATGTTCAGTGCAGCACTGAAAAATTAGAAGTTAAGAGATCTTTTTCTTGTAAATCCAAGATTAGGACTTTAATTGACCCTAGCTTTAGAGCCATTTACAATCAGGAACAGTTGGTTTCAGGAAACCTGCCTAAGAGGTTGTTGGTGGCACAGTTAATGGGATTTGTGTTGCACACCAGCTGCAGACAAAGAATGGACCGATCTTTCCTCGGTGTAAGCTGAAGAGGAAAGAAAACAAGCTGTTCTACCTGTTGTAGGAACATTGTGGGAGGAGCTTGCAGAAGAGAACTGTCTCACCTAACTACATGTTTTGTCGTTGTGGAAGAAAATACTCAGCCAGCAAAAGGGTGCTTTCTAAGCTATGTTTAAAGTTTTGTCCGATGAAGGTGCAAAATGGAATAGCTGGGAATCAAGTATTCTTACCATCTCTCATTTATATTTGATAGATTTGAAGGAACTGTAACTTTTCTCCTAACTTTGTAATATATTCAGCTTAAAATTTGCTTTGTATCTTCTGTAGAAATAAGTCTCTTGGCTGTTGTTATTAACACTGCAGTGAGCAAGAAGGCTGTTCTCTCTTTTTTAAAAATTGTAATTCAATACCCCATTTATTAGCATTGTTCTGAGCAATGTTTCCTTGGTAGATTTTTTTCCTCCCCCTTAATGAATTTGCTAAAAAAAGAACTGCTGAAAAGGCTTTTGCAAATCAGTTCAGTGTGGTCAATAATAAAGGTTTGGGGGAATAAACAGAGAAAAAACTCTCAGCAAGTTGCATTTTTGAAATATGTTAGACATTGACATTTTTATTTCTGCAAATCTTTATAACTGTTGGGTTTCATTCTTTTGTGTTAATAGCTGACCAGAAAGGATGATGATTTATGCTACCAGGAGGGAAAAAAAATGTTTGAAACCCGAAAGAATCAACAGCCTGATGTTTCAGTGTAGTCATTTATATGTAAATCTGCAAAAACTGTCTATGATTGGTTGGTAGTCTCTCTATAAACTGTTACAGCTCATACTTCTGTAATAGGTTTATACAAGATGTGTCAGTTTTCAGTGGCAAACTCATTTTCATATTTAATCGTTTCTGTGACACAACAGACTTGCTACTCTAATGATGTATCATTTCAAACTTTTTATTTACATTTCTGCCAAAAATATAATCTGTGACTAATCATATCCTAAAATGAATAACTGTGTCAATTTGGTACACATTTATTTCTGTTCACTATGTCAAAATCATTTATATTTATAGAACAATAGAAGTTTATATATAAATATATAAGAATACCTATTTTAATTTTTTAAATAAATTGTTTTGTACAGAATTATTTTCGTTCTTTTAAAATTATTTACAGACATTTCATTAGCATTAATTGCACCTATTTAATACTAGAATTTAAGATTGTTGTTTTTTTAAAATGCCCACATTATATAGTATTTTTGTCTTAATTCTGTTGGTTAATGTAGATGTCCTAGATTGCGGTAAGTAGTATATAGGAAATGAAAGCAGAATAGCTGATGGTATCACTGCAGTAGAAGGTAAAAAGCTTATAGTAGGTTGTTTGTTTTAAAAGACTGATTGAAAGGAGCTTTTTCTCCTATGCTGCTTCCGTATAATAAATGTAGAAAATAAGCCAGCTGTTTGATAACTCTAGCTGAGTGTTGTACAAAACTGTAACCACATATGCAGTAACATGACACAAAAACTTTAATAGACATTAAAAAGAGATAGCATAATTAAAAAAAGAGAGATAACTAACTAGATTAATTTTCCTTTACTATACCCTGAATTCATGGCAAAATATATTTGATTGTAGTCTGTAAATTTTAGTATCAAAATATATTTTAAAAAATGAAGTGACCTTAAATTTATTGGATGTCACTCTGTTCAGGTGAATTTTACAGTTTTAAATGAATAGCATGTATTTGACCTTTTTTATTCAAAGCTAAATGTATGCATATAGACAGAGAAGAAAAACTCTTAAGATGATTTTACTCCTAGAAAATGTGATTTCAGAATAATGACTTTATATGTCAGAACTTTAAATGTTATTATCACAAAAAAGAAGTCAATTTTTTTTCCTAAAAATCATTTCATCACTTATTTAAAAATGCATGAGAGATGACAAGAATTTAGAGAAAATGCTATTGTGTCTATGAGGGGACAGTGAATTATCCATTTTGATTCCACATCTTAAAAATAAACTATGGGAATGATTTAGATTTAAAGAATGAGAACTTTTATTCTTCAACAATTTTTTTGATGTGGAGTGGAAGGATAGTTTATTTTTTGTCAGTTTTTTAGAGTAAGAAAAAAACATTAATTTCTCATCCCACCATAGTGGTACTGTTAAAGATAAAAACTATTTTTAGCTTTATCTTTTATATTTTTAGCCAGTTTGGTCTAGTGATTAAGATACTAGGCTAGAAAGCAAAAGAATTTGAGTTCAAGATCTACCTTAGCCACAAAAGCCAGCTGGGGGACTTTGGGCCAGTCACTCTCTCTCACCTCACAGGGTTGTTGTAGGAAAATAAGAAGAGGGAGGTGTTGGATATATTTGCCTCCTTGAGTTATTTGTAAAATTAATAAAGGAATACAAATAAATGAGTAATAATTTTACAATCTTTAATGAGATTGCATTTACTAGGAAGAGGAACATTTAATACCTGAGAAATCAAGGTTCATTTGTAACATTGCTTGTGGCTGCAGTTTCATACCTTGGGTAAATTTAATTGAATTCAGTGGAATTATTCTTGAGTGGATGCATGACAGAATTGTATCACAATGCAATAAATTTTATAGTAAAGAATATATAAACCTTACACTACTGCCTATTGCAAAATCCCATTCATTTCAGTCAGGGGAACCCAGCCTCCTATGTGATGTTGTAGCCTTTGTTTCTGTGAAAAAAGAAAAACTGCCAGAACTCTTTGCTACCATCCTAGCAATCTACCTGGATTTTGCACATTTCCATATTTCATTGGAATTAAAATAGCAATCTTCCTCATTCTTTAAAAAGAGATTTACTTGCAAATAAAGTGATAGTGGTTGCAAAGTAATTTGATGTTTGAAAAAAGAAATTGTATGAATGGATGTAAAAACACTGACCTCCCCTCAAAAATTGAGGGCAAAGGAAATAATTCATATATCAATGTTCTTAAGTGCAATTGGTTTTAAACTGCAAAATTTAGGGGTGCTCACCTATTTTTAGAACAGCTTCTTCCTGTGAAATTTTTATGCAAAGGAGCTTTATAAAAGGACACGATGAAAGTCAGTGCTTCCAGACAAGCTTTTAATGGAATTGCTTTGTCTTGCCTGCAGAATTGTATACCTCCATTCCTTCGTAATATTTGCAATTCTCAGATTCTTCCTGCTCATGTTTTCCAATTGTGTGCACAAAAAAGTATTCATGAGAAAGCAAGGGGAAAAAAAACAATGGATTTTCAATCCATCCAATTTCTAAGGCTACTCACTTACCCCAATAGCTAAGACACCTTGGAAGCAATCTGGCAATTGAACGTTTTCCTCAAAGTCTTGATTAACCAATTGTGTGGTTCACTTGCAACCCTGATTTCACAGCCTCTTTTGGAGTGCCTGCAGTTTATTAACAGAGTTACATATTTTTCTAAATTCAATCAGTGGAGGAAAGCATCTTTCCATTCAGTTTCCCAGACATTCCAGTGGGCTGGCTAAACACAGCACTGTGTATAGATAGGATTGACAGTTGGTTTGGTTTGCCTTGTTCCATGTTTCTAAAGTTGGCAGCTTCCAAGAGGGAAGACTTCAATTCCCAGAATTCTCAGCAATGGCTATGCTATCTGGAGAATTCTAAAGTTGTGAGGCCATTTCAGGAGGTTGGAAAACATTAGTCTAGTTGCTCAAACAGCTATTGTTTTATCAGTTTAAATTGTCACATTCACACTGTAGTTCAATCCTATCTAGTTAAAGATGCAGAGTGTTAATAGTTGAACATTTGCATGCAAATGTTTAAAATGCTATCTAGTATCGGGCTAATGGGATAGGATCTCCCTTGAGGAATTTTCTGTAAATAGTGCTATACATTGTAAAAATGATCAGCAATAAAGGTGAAGTCAGTGTTGTCATATCGATTACTGGTGCTTGAATGTTCAAAGGGACCTTCCATGTTAGAACCAAGGACCATGAATCCAAGATCTCATTGTTCTGGGCAAATATTCTTTGGAAATCATCCAACAAGACATAAAGCAAGGGTATTTCTATGTAACAACTAGGTCACATAGATTTATGACAACTAGGATTTCATAATGTGCCTCCTTAGTTCATAAGCATTATGGGAAATAATTACATAACTGCAGTTCTTGGCACCCTTCCTAGAACTCCGATTAAACACTTTGGTGGCAGACCACCAATTATGTCATTGTGTATGATGGAGAATGAAGTCATTCATGATGTCTGGTGCAGCATTCATGCCACCCGGTATCTGGTAGAATGCCAGAAACCTGCTCCATTACCCTTGCAACATTAATGGATGTAAGGTGGCTGCCTAACAGCCACTGGTAACTAACTCATCATATCTATCTTGTTATTTTTTGCTTTTAGGCAAATGTCCATAATGAATTTTTCAGCAGTAAAACCCCCTAATTATATATACTTCCTTCTATCAGGTTTTAAATTAGACTTCAATTTTACTGAATATATATTTCTACAGTATTATGAGAGAGAGCTCTTGAGTTTCTCTATTACAAACTTAATAAATAGTGTGGGTTTCTATGTGTGTGTGCATGAATGCACGAGAGTATGTTTGTGTATGTAAATATATACTCAAGTCGATTAAGGTAGACAGGGTCTTTCTTGAACTAAGTTTAACTCTGGAGGCTCTGCTGATGTCCTTGATGATAAAAATACAAAATTGTTTTTTTAATGGAAACTTTTATTGATTTTAAAAACTTTTTATACCTGTAAATACATCTCATTTCTAGTGATTATTGATAAAACAATCCCAAATGAATTACTACAATGAGCTCTACATGGGCTCACTTGAAGATAATCTGGAAACTGCAGTGGTCCCAAATGTGGTAGTGTGGTCAGTTCTGAGTGTTGCATGGTTTGTCCACTGTTTTCTGAACTACACTGGCTTCCAATGGCTTTTGTAATTAAAGATCTGTCTATCATCTTTAAAACTCTACATGGCAGAGGCCCTCATTATTTTTCAGGACTGTCTCCCCCCATCTAACCATTCCACTTACGTCACGTAGGGTGGACATGCTCTGGGATCCTTTCCATACATTTTGTTATCTAATAAGTCCTCAGAAGTATGCATTGTCTGTAGCTGCCCCTGCCCTTTGCAGTAGCCTCCCACCAAAGATTTGAATGGCCACTAGCCCTTTAACCTTTCAGGAGACCATGAAAGCCTGGCTCTTCTCCCAAAGATTGAGGCAGAATTGGGCTGGAGTCAGGAAATTCAAGTTCGAATTAATCTGGTACCTGATGGGGAAAGCTGTTCAGTTTTAACTCGTTTTATTGGTTGTTGTGAACCACTTAGGATCATTATGTGAGATAGGCAGCCATATATTCTAAGTTATTTAAATAGACAAATTGCATAGAGCATTTTACCAATCTTTATAGAATTTTTTATTGGCCAAGTGTGATTAGACACACAAGGAATTTGTCTCCAGTGCATAAGCTCTCAGTGTAAATCCCAAAGATGCTTTTTCAAGGAGGCAACTGGATTTTCTTGTTTTTTTCTTTGAAGACTTTTCACTTCTCATCCAAAAAGCTTCTTCAGCTCTGATAGGATAGTGGAGAATGGAAAGTTTTATATTCCTTGCAGATATCTGGCAATCTGCATCCTTCTAGAGGATGCACTTGGAGGTTTACCTGTGTTCTCAGAGTCACCTGACTAGTGCTCCTGGTTCCTGTAGTCTGCAATTTTTCCTCTAGAAACCTATTCCTACTCCCACACCATTCAAAGGGTTATAGACTTGTATAGCTAAAGGTCTGTAGAGCTGAAGAAGCTTCTTGGATGAGAAGTGAAACATCTTCAAAAGAAAAAAACAAGAAAGTCCAGTTGCGTCCTGAAAAAACACCTTTGGGACAACCATGGGACAACTATGACCTGGATTCTAAGTGTACATATAACAATAGTGATAGATCATTATCATAGTCATTGTAAAATACATTTGTCATAAAACATTAGATATAATACCTAGTGATAATCATGGATACTAAATAAGAATCAACATAAATCATACTAAGATGCTAAGTAAACAATATAAATCATAATATACAAGCAACAAAATTATAGTCATAAGAAGATAAGAAGACAATGAGAACAATGATGGTAATACTGCCTTTCTAGATAGTTTGACAGTGTTCTGGGAATCAGTTATTTAGCAGAGTGATGGCATGGGGGAAAAATTGTCCTTGTGTCTATTTGTTCTGATATGCAGTGCCCTATACCATTGTTTTGAGGGTAGAAATTGAAACAGTTTATGTCCATGATGCGATGGGTCTGTAGATATTTTCACAGCCCTTTTTCTGGTTCGGGTAGTATATAGGTCCTTAATGGAAGGCAGATTGGTAGCAATTATTTTTTCTCCAGTTCTAATTACTGTATGTTTGTGTTTGTCTTGATTGGTTGTTGTGCCAAACCAAACAATTATAGAGGTGCAGTTGACAGACTCAATAATTCCTCTTTAGAACTGTATCTGCAGCTCCTTGGACAGTTTGAGCTTCCTGAGTTGGTGCTGGAAGAACATTCTTTGTTGTACTTTTCTGATGATGTATTTGGTGGTAGGTGTCCATTTTAGGTCTTGAGATATTATAGAGCCAGAAACCTTCCTTGAAGGTCTCTGCTGTTGCTACTATGTTGTCTAGTATTGTGAGTAGTGGTAGTGTAGGAGGGCTTCTCCTAAAATCTACTATCATTTCTACAGTTTCAAGTATGTTTAGATCAAGACTATTCCAGCCGCATCACAAGGCTAGTTGTTCAACCTCCCGTTTGTATGCAGATTTGTTGTTATATCGAATGAGACCAATCACTGTTGTATCATCTGTAAACTTCAGTACTTTAACAGAGGGATCTTTTGAGATGCAGTCATGGGTGTAGAGAGAAGAGAAGTGGGGAGAGTACACAGCCTAGGGAGGGGCATGCTAATTGTACAGGTTTATGATGTGATTCTGCCTAGCTTCATCTGCTGCTTCCTGTCTGTTAAAAAACTTATGCCCATCTATTTATTCGGTAGGCAAATCGTAACAGTGGATCCATGATGGTTAAGTGGGACAGCACTAGTCTTTCAAATGTTTTCATAATTACGGATATCAGAGCAATCGATCTGTAGTCATTCAGTGGAAGGGTTTTTTTGGCTCTGGGATGATAGTAGAATGTTTGAAGCAAGAAGGAACATAGCACATTTCTAGCGATTTATTAAAAATGTTGGTGAATATGGGGGCCAATTGGTCAAAACACACTTTCAAACAAGAAAGAGTTATCTTGTCTCGGCCTGGTGCCTTTCCAGGATTTTGTTTGTGAAATAGACCATGCACATTATTTTCTTTATCAGCAGAGATGGGGCCCACAAAAAGGATGGGGCCAGTTATAGGAGGCTTGGCTATTGTTAGTGTATCTGATATGGAGATGGTGGAGATAGGTGACAGTGGTTTCCTCTGAAACCTACAGTAAAACATATATATGTTTAGATCTCAAATATATTACTATGGCAAGTTGCTTTGATCAACATCACCTTGCTAAAAGAGATTAAATAGAAGTATGCTATATTAAGCATAACTACAAAACTACCTTCTTGTATCAAAACACTTGATTTCTTCAGATGATCACTCACTTATACAGGCCTATGAGTAACTGATTTTGAGTTAATAATAATCAGTATATGATAAGTCAATAAAGATTATTCAGTTGTTCAGAGTCAAATACTGTTAAGTATTACTGATAAAATAGCTCTTTATGGAATTATTTGAGATTAGAAAGGAGAAGAAATCTATAACATTTGTCCTTGGAAACTAGAAAGGTTTTATGACTACAATTGACCATTGTGTAAATACTACTTTAATGATCAGAAAACTGTTTTACTTCAAGGTGAGTCTGAAAAATATTTATTCTTGAAGTAGCACAAAACATGATATGAGTTATTTAAATATTTAGATAATTATAGGTAATTAGTATCTTTCTTTCAAAAATCAATATTTTTAATGATGTTGTCTCTTTGGATTGATCCACAGAAACAAAAGGTTCTGATTTCTTCACATAATTAAATATTAAATTTATTTCTGCTTAATCTATTTTATTTGCTATTCAGGATCAAAATATCAAATGTAATAGAGTGAAATAAATAAAAAACCAATGAGGAGGATTGAGATCATGAATAGAATTACCGAATAGTTTGGAAAGAAATAAATTTGCCAACAGGTGTTGCCAAAACTAAATCCAAATCAAGAACTAATTCAAAAATTAAATCCATTTTCTCCAGTTGAAAATCCAACAGAATAATCTGTTTGCTTACAAAAACAGAACATTTTCGTTATCAGCCTAACACAATCAAGAAATTAATTCAGAATGCTTTTGATGATTAAGATGGTGGCATATCGGCACATACAAAGCTATCTTGATCACACTATACACGAGAAACAACAGAGACAGTCTTGTGGTGACATATTCCTAAACGTTTCCTCCAAGACCATAGATAGCAAGGTATAGAAATGTTATTTTCTGCAGGACAGAAAGGATATTATAGAAGTAATTAGGTAAAGAGAAAAATTTACCACAGAACCTTTATTACTGCAGTAATAAAAAGTTCTGGTCCCATATCTCTGCAAATCCAGATCAAAGATTGGTTTCTTAATTCTAGGATGCCTTACTAGCACCCTAACTGTGCTAAAAATTGAACTGCTATGTCACCATAGTAGTATTATTTCAAGAAGAAGATAACTCATCAACAAACCATCTAAGGAGGATCACTTTCACCAGCATTTTGGCTGTTAGTTTATCAAGCAAACATCTACAGAGGCAATGCCAAATTCCAACCGAAGAAGAGTTGGCATACAATAAAGAAATTGAAGAATCACTACTTGGTAGAATGTGAATTGAGTTGCTTCTAATGTTCTTTTTTCTTTAGAAATGCAAGTTGAACTCTATAAAGTAGAAGATTTAATATCTTGGCTCTGAATTTCTGCCACAAGAACAAAATTATTGCCACAGTTATGGCAATGGAAGCTCTCTCTGCTTCAGTTCAGATTTATTTTGGTGTTGCTTTTTTAAAAAACATAGTAGATGATTGAGAAGACACTCTTAGATATTTAAATTCTTTGATTTAAGTGTGAACTATTTGTTTTCCAATTTGGAATATTGATGATGAAGACCAATTATATTTACAATAATGTACAATTTTTTTCCTTCATGTACTGGTAACTGACTGTAATAAAACACTCCATTCATTGATTCATTGATTGATTGATTCATTCATTCATTCCATTTTTCTTTATAACAAAATGATGCGAAGGCTTGCAAAGTCCATTGAACTGCTCCTGATGAAATTACCTAGCTTGGTAATACAGCATCTGCAAGAAAACTACCAGCCTCCGAATGTACCAAGGACCACATAGTTCAACCTTGAGCTACAATTATTCTCTTCTATTGAAGTGTACCTCTTTGGTGGTGGTATAAAGAGTTCTTTCTGGCTACCATCTTTCTAATGATTACTATTATACCAATCAGTTAATGTACAAGAATAAACTTGTTTTATGTGAACCAGTGATTTTATCTGACTGTAAACCCCTTATGATTTTTTAATGAGTATTTCCAGATCATAAAAGTTATCCTACAGCATTGTTTAAATTAAGGATAGGTAATTTGCTTGAAAATATTGGTTAACATCTGCTACACTTTTTAATCAATATTTTTGTCAACAAGAGAGGCAAGATGTTTATGGGGAAAATTAAGGATATTAATCTATGCTTGCAGGCAGAATTTTCAGCCCCTTCGTTATTGTTTGTTTGTTTGTTTAAAGGTTAGTAAGATTGGGTTTCTAAGTCTATCAAACTCAAGCTATGCTGTTTATTTATTTATTTTTAAAAAGCAGAGAATTATGAAGCTCTGGCCCATGGATTATGTTTCATTCATCACTGGTTCAAATGTTTCATTTATAAAGATTTGATGTGAAATATTTTTTTCTCACATTTAGAAGTAAAATAAACATGAGATATAGGTCATTGCCTGGCTTTCTACTAAAACCACCAACATACTCAGAGTGATATTTTCTATCAGAGCATGCCAAACAGATTTGTATTAGTACTGTTATGTAAGTTACACTAATTAATTAACTGTCATTGATTTAAGATTTTAATGTAGAATCTAGTTTTATAGGTTGTAGTTATGATTTCCCATCTAAAGAGCATAACTCACTGATCTGCATGCTGCATGCTCTTTTGATTGTTCACTCTAAGGAAAACTCAAGTTTTTAAGAATTTGATTTAACAGAGGAGACACCTTCCCTCTAACTCATCCATTAAAATGGTGTTAAACTGACTGCTTTTAGGATTGCTTGCTCAGTTTGGAAAGCTATATTATATGTATTGTGGAAGACAACAACTGAATACACGTCAACAGGCAAAATCACTTCAGCAGAAGAGCAATAACCTATAATATGACATTGTAATAATCATGGGAGAAATCAGAATACCACTCATGGATACATTTAGGAAAAGCTCATCTTCATTATAGTATTCTTTTGGGGAAGTCAGTGTGTAGAAGTATGGAGATAGCTTGAAGAAGATATTCAACAGCGATTTGGTAAACACTAGCTTGGCTCTGAAAATGAGGGCAAGTGAGGAAGAAATTCAAGATTGCCCTTCTTTTGATGTAAGAGAGGAGAGTCAGAATCTCCACCAGGCTTCCAAGATTCTGTTATTACAACTCTACAACAATAACATTACAATAGTCCTGGTGCAGCTGGTTTTCTGACCAGCCTGTAGCAAAGACCCTTTCATTTCTGTCAGTGTTAAAAAGACTTATTTCAAAATCAGGCACTAGTGCTGAATGGAAGACTGGAAAGAAAAGGATTTATTCTCTCTCTTCAGCTTTCAATTTAAAAACTGGGATTTTCAGTGGTTTTCCAGTGGTAAATTGATATAGTGATAACATATGGTCCAGGGCTAGTATAATCTCTAGATTGACCAAGAATTATGTTAAATTTAATCTCTATTATTTGTGTTGTACCTTCTCGAATTTATATTCTTAGTACGTACTAAGTAACTCTGTGTTGGAACATCTTTACAAAACAATCATCTAAATTTGGGGCAGTACTATACAACACAATCCAGAGCCTTATATTTACTCTCTGTGATTTGAAAAATTATATATTTTATCTCCTCCACCACTGAATACTTTGCATATGACTGCTTAAAGTCAAAAAGATTTTTTTTCACATTCTTTCTTTTTATAAAATCTGTTCTATTTATAACTTGTCAGATGATGACTGTATTGTATCTCCACAGAAAGGGTAGAGCTGATATTCTTGCTTAGTGCACAGGACTAAGAGATGATACTATAGATTTATTTCATTTCTGTATTTTCCTCCTCTACCTCCTCTCCCCACCACTAAGAGTAGACAATGAGCCCCCTACAACTATCACTTGTCAAGGTCAAGGAGAAGGTTGGACATGCATCTAAAAGAAAGGTAGTGATACCAGTAGCTATTAAGCAACAAAGCAAGGCAAGGAAGAAGACTGAAAGCACTTGTGAAGAAGAAGGGTGGAAACCTTCAACTTTTCAGTCTGTAGGTATACAAGCTTCCGTCATTTAATGTTAAGATTATATTCGCTGGAAATTCACTGTAGAAAGTTAATTTAATTCTACAGACAAATTTTGTAATCCAAATACACTGACAATTTGTAAGGTTTAGACCTTGTTTGAAGCACTCAAAATTTCTTCCTGGTCTTGTGCTCTGTGTGCAGTGAAACATTTTCTCTATCTTTTCTATAGATAGATTTTTAATGCACATGGCAGACCAAAGACAGATCATCATGGCACTACAAATCATAGCATTTTTCAGTATGTTGCATCCAGTAGATTTACCCAGGATAAATGCTCCTTCTAGGATTAAGTCTCCTTCATCAGCTTTTGCAAGATGTAATATAGCCAGCTTTATTTCTCATGTTAAAGAGGGTTAACATTTTCATTTCATTTCAAGTAAGTGCCTTATTGAATTAATAGGAAACAGGATGCACAATTAGAACAACTGTATAGTATTTCGGAAAATGAATGAACGCAGAAAGAAGTTTTTGGTGGGAAAATGTTCAAGAAGTTTTGGAATATTTCTAGACTGTTGATGCAAATAGACTGCTTACTACATTGATAAATAGAAATGGATTATTCAAGTTTTATTTGTGAGATAAATTTAAATGAGTGCAAAATACATCCATGCAAAATACAAAAAGAGTTAATCTCAGTGCAATTAATTATTTGCTTCACTGCTTAAGCAACCAAACAAGGCCTAAAAGAACAACATTTTTCTCTAATGTCTTCCTATTCTTATATCAGACATCACTCCCCCCTCCCCTTAAAATAATTTATCACAAAGTGAAATAACAATTAGCTTGCATTGGTATTGCAAAGAACCGAAGCATTGAACCAATGCCAAGCATATAGCTAAAAAGGTAATATTTTGCTCATTACAAATTATATGCTCTGCATTAGCAAATCTTGCATTTTGCACAGAATAGTTGGTACATGCTAAGGAAACCATACAATTCCTAAATGCAGGATCTGTAGAGAAGCAGCACTAGAAGGTAGGTATTGTGACACAGGCATGGAAACTAACACATGCATTGAAATTCCTAAACTGGGTAAGCATTTTCTCAATTGCCATGCTGATCACTCCTGACTGTAGCTGCAGCTGGTAGTAATCCAAAATGCCTGCAAGCAGATAGCCAGAGTGACCTAGTGTATTTCTAAATCCAAAACCTACAGGTGTACTCTTTTATTTTGCTGCCATCTGAAACACAGGAGAGGAATTGAAACTATATTTTCCTTATACATGAAAGCAACTGTGAAATCTCCATGTCACTTTGTACTTCTTCCCAATTACTGTGTCAACAACAATTGATCCAACCTGATGGGGGTCATTTGCTCATTTTCATGAGCCAAATGAATAATTTAAAGCAGAATTTTAATATAAATATAGGTCATGTTTCCTGTTTTGTAAAGAATAGTCTTCTGCTTAGGAGATGCCGAGGGAAAACATGCCTATTTACTTAAAGGATCCTCTGTAGTTGAGTCCAGCTTGAATATAATGATCCAACCCAAATAATAATCATAATAATAACAATAACAATAACAAATGACTTTTCAAAACAAAGTTGAAACTGTTTCACATTTAATATATGCAGCAAAATCGCACAAACTGATTACAAAGCTAGACACAATAGAGTTGTTAAATTAATCCACTGGTCATTGTGTAAAAAATATAATTTTCCTTTATCCAAAAAGTCATGGGAACATAAAGTGGAAAAAGTTATAGAAATGAGAAGATGAAGATCTTGTAGGACTTTCGAATACAGAATTCATCACTTGGAATACAACACGCCAGATATCACAGTTGTCGAAAACTGAAACGTACAATTTATTGACTTTGCAGCACCAGGAGATAACAGAAAAAGAACTGGAAAAAAATCATGAAATATCGCGACCTGGCCATCGAAACTACACAGCTATGAATGAAACATGTAACAGTGATACCCATTGTCATTGGGGCACTTGGTACCATGTCCAAGAATTTCACAAAACACTTCAAGAAATTGCAGCTTCCTGCAATAACACCAGAGGAATTCCAAAAAACTGCACTACTCGGAACAGCATATATTTTAAGAAGGTACTTGGTTGATACCTAAGACGCTGGCAGCAACCCATATCAACCATTAGCACCAGTCAATGGTATTTGTGACACATTTTTAAATGTCCAGTTGACTGAGTTTCATTTTTAATGAATAAAAGATAATAATAAAAGATAATAATAATAATAATAATAATAATAATAATAATAATAATAATAATAATAATAATAATAATAATAATAATAATAATAGCCTATTAACTATTAACAGATACGGAGATTCTTGATGTTGTACATAGGATGCATAATATTTCCTGTAACAATTCTATATTTTATATGTACATAAATTTAGCACCCGTAAATTCTAACTGAAGGCATTCCATCCTTTGTCCTCAATGTAAAATGTTTTCTCCTTTATTAATATTGTGGAAATTGTCAGCTTACAAACACTTGTGTGCATATGAATATATGCATTTACATAAAATGTAAATGTACATGTGTGAATAGCTACAAACACATTGACCATACATCAGGGTTTTATTGCATTCCCTAGAGTATAAAAGAAAGAAAAATATTTTTTACACCTAAATCTGAAGTCTTGTTACAGTCTAAATAATTGGGAGGGTGGAAAAACTTGTTTTCCTTTTTTTTCTCCCCTCAGTACAATCATTTGTTCTTTCAGTGGGTACTTTCTAACATCTGCCAATAACAAGCTTTAGAACTTTGAGATGAATTAAGGAAGAAAGCTAAACAGAAGACTGGTGGAATTCTAAACATTCACTTTCCCTTCTGTTGTGGCTGTATTTTCAGCTTGGAAAGTTTCCGTCATGTTGCTACAACATTTGGGGCTTTCTCTCAAGTATGTAGGGTGTGCACCTCCGGTGAATTTCAACTTTCAACATTTCCCTGTTTCTAATCTATATTTAATGTTTCATGGCTGGTAGAGAGAGAAACTTCAGCTAACTATCAGGTTGGAATGAAAATGATCCTTGGGAAAATATTCTTTCTTCTTTTTCTTTTTCTTTTCAGCTTATGCCAGCAAAGTATCTGTGACAGAGATGTTCCCTGGAGATTTGTAGTTCATTCACTTGCAGTAATAATAATTAAGACTCATGATTAGTATGCCTGCATAATCAAAGATTGCTTCATCATTTGTCCCTACGGAGACAAATTTCTCTGTTCTTAACTGGATGTCAGTTATAAGTAGCAGCACCCCCAAGGATCTCTATATGCTGCTTGCCCTTTTCATTACTGCGTTGTTAGCATTGTATTCTTTTTCTTGATGCAAATAAGTAAGTAATCATGTGTATATCGCGTCTTCCAGAAGGCACATGTAGGGAATTCTCCCCCCCTTCCTTCCCCCACAAAAACCCTACCAAAGGGATTTTTCACATGCAACATAATTACATCTCTGCCATATGGGCTCATTTATATTCTATTACAGGTTAAGCTAATACAACTCAGAAATATGCTAAAAATACCTCAAAGTGTTATGAGGGCTGTCAAAACTCTTGTCATGTTTTGCTTAAACATTTGATTGCCGGTGACGCTAGATTTACTTAGGAATCCACAGAGCCAAGGAAACTAGTCAAACAAAAAGCAGAGGCGTTTTTGATCATGCCCAATCTGAAATCGACACAGTTGGTCTCTGCCATGCTGTTGTCTCTCTCAAGCCAAGCTATTTCTCTGGATGGTGAAAAAAAATAGGACACAGGTCTTTCCTCTTCATGTCTAGACCTCCTTACAGTTGTTAGGAAGTCTAGATTTTGTGTTTTAAATTATTCTTTTCAGTCTTGGACATTTATTACAAAGCATTCCCGTTTTTTTAAAAAAAAACCACAAACCACTATATTTTAACTTTATACCAGGCAATGATGGTGATTGAACAACATAGAATTGACAAAGATAAAGTAGACAGATCTAATAACATTATGAAGAATGTTTTTCCATTGTGAATTATTATATAAATGTTAAGGTAGAAAACAGGTAGGAGCAATAGCAATAGCACTTAGACTTATATACCGCTTCACAGTGCTTTACAGAAGCAGTTTACATTCAGCATATTGCCCCCAACAACTTGGGTTCTCATTTTACCCATCTAGAAGGATGGAAGGCTGAGTCAACCTTGAGCCTGGTGAGATTTGAACTACCAAATTGCAAGCAGCCAGCAGCCAGCCGAAGTAGCCTGCAGTACTGCACTCTAACCACTGCGCCTCCGCAGCTCATTTCGCTTAGTAGGCTAAAAGAAGCCAATTTTAAGAAAATTCTGCACTTCCCTTTAAGATGGATTTGTTGTCCTAATTGCCACCAGATATGAATGATGTATTTCCATAGCTAAGGTGCACCCATTTCCTGAAGATCTCAAGAATTACTCATGGTGGCACATACTGTTTCTCAGTACTGTAAACTTACTCTGTTTATGAATGGTTTTAAACAGTTTTTAAAAACTTCATATAGCCCAGAATGCTGTACTGTATATGGACTACAGGTAAAGGTAAAGGTTCCCTTCACACATATGTGCTAGTCATTACCGACTCTAAAGGACGGTGCTCATCTCTGTTTCAAAGCCGAAGACCCAGCACTGTCTGAAGATGTCTCTGTGGTCATGTGGCCAGCATGACTCAATGCCAAAGATGCACGGAACGCTGTTACTTTCCCACTAAAGATGGTCCCTATTTTTCTATTTGCATTTTTTACATGCTTTCGAACTGCTAAGTTGGCAGAAGCTGGGACAAGTAACGGGAGCTCACCCCATTACGCGGCACTAGGTATTCTAACTGCTGAACTGCCGACCTTTCTATTGACAAGCTCAGCATCTTAGCCACTGAGCCACCACTCAGTGATCAGCCTGCAATTCTTTTCCACTTTCCCTTATCAAATCTGCCCAGGAGTTAGGCAGAAATGTTGCAAATGACCTAGTTGGTGGCTACTTCCAGTTTGCCAAAGAAAATCGAGCTAGCTTGATGCCTGTCATCTTTCCTTTAGCAGGCATAGATACCTATTGCTTAGTCAGACTTTTAATATATAACTTGATTGTCTGCTGATTGTAATGTGAGTAGAAAATGTGTGCTTCTTTCATCGAATTTGTGGCTTAATGGTGATTTTGGTGTAACATTTGTCATTTTATTTGCATAGACTTTCAATGACTCTGGGAGCTTTTGCTATCAAAAGCTAAAACAATAAAATAAAAGATAGGAGAAGCATGTGTTCAGAAAAAAGAAAAACCCTAGCAAACAAAACAAAGTCTCACAGGGGCTCATTACCATCCTACCCAAGGCTCAGGAAAATAACAAAATTTTCAATGCCTTCCAGAACAGAATGGGATGGGAGACATACAGATTTCAGGGTGGGAGTGGGGATTCCATCCCAGAAGGAAGGTGCTGTGGTAGAGAAGGCTTTCCCCTGGGGTTATGTAATGTTTCTCTCACATAGTGCTGAGTTTTCCCACTTTTCATCCTTTATTTGTAGGAAAAAGTGTATTACGTATCAGTCTCTTTGAAAGCAAATATGGATCTTCCTCCTTTGTTAGATATAAACATAAGTTCCTTCGTTGATTAGAATGTGTTAAGTTTTAATACTACCTGGAGGAAAGAGCAAATACAGCATGCATGGAGCATTTTGGAATGAATTTTATTTAATTAGAAGGGTATCTCTAATTGCAATGGTGAAATGGATAAAATCAGTCACAACATCAGAAAATCTACCAGCCTAGTAAGAATGGGTAGTACAGATAGTTCTTGACTTCAGCAGTTCATTTAGTGACTGTTCAAAGTTACAATGGCATTGAAAAAAGGGACTTATGACAGTTTTTCACACTTACAATCTTTGCAGAATCCCCATAGTCACACAATAAAAATTCAGATGCCTGGTGACTGGTTCATACTTATGACCATTGCAGCATCCCCAGGGGTGTGTGTGTGTGTGTGTGCGTCTGTGTGTGACATGATCTCCTTTTGCAACCTTCTGACAAGAAAAGTCAATGGGGAAGCCAGATTCACTTAACAACCGTGTTCCTAACTTAAGAACTGCAGTGATTCACTTAAAAATTGTGGCAAGAAAGGTTGTAAAATGGGGCAAAACTCAGTTAACAAATATCTCACTGAACAGCAGAAATTTTGGGCTCAACTGTGGTCGTAAGTCAAAGACTACGTGTATTCTTGGCTGGGTTAGATGAGGCTGATATTTTGGGTGATTCCTTAGCCAGTTTAGTTGAATAAAGGCTATCACTCAGAGCTCCTAGCATGGTCTTCTGCAATTTGCATTGCAGTTTGAGTAAGCTTCTCGTTTCCATTTTTACCAAAATATACAATGGGGATGGTGCAGGGATGAAATCCAACAGGTTCTGACAGGTTCTGGAGAACCAGTAGCGGAAATTTTGAGCAGTTCGGAGAACCGGTAGCAGAAATTTTGAGTAATTCAGAGAACCGGCAAATACCACCTCTGGCTGGCCCCAGAGTGGGGTGGGAATGAAGATTTTGCAATATTCTTCCCCTAGAGTGGGGAGAGAAAGGAGATTTTGCAGTATCCTTCCCCTGCCACACCCACCAAGCCATGCCATGCCATGCCCACCAAGCCACACCTACAGAACTGGTAGTAAAAAAATTTGGATTTCACCACTGGGATGATGCAAGCAGTTTATACCATTCTTCATATCTTGTATGAAACAGAGACTTTTCCTTATATGGGCTGACATGACTGTGCATTGCTGCTAGCTGAATATGCTGCTGTCAGATCCATCAACAGCCACTGAGCTTGAAGAGAGCAAATATTCTATGTGGCAAGATGGAAAACTTCACTCCAAATTTATTCAGAAAAGGTTTCAGCTACGAGAAGGTGCATATATCCTTTTGGATAGAGACACAGGCATTCTTGAGCTAAAGGTAGGGAACATGTAGATATGTTGTTATTTGGTATTAACGATCGTAGAATCACCCATTTAGAAAGGATGGCAAATGCCACCTAGTTCAATCTCTGTTTAGTGCAAAATCTGCTAAAGCATTTCAGATAGATGAATATTGAGTGTTTCTTTGATGAGGCACTAGACCACTTTATAGATTAATGTGTTCTGTTGATTTGAGATATTAGAACAAAAACAAAATGTGCTTTATTTTATTTTAATGAAAATAATTCAAGTCAGGTAATACTTTTTATGTGTTTAATATTTTTTTCTGTAGGCCACATTTAAAAAATGCAGCTCAGGAAGGTCTCTTTGGAAAATCTCATCCACAAATTCCTGATGCTAGATGCTGTCCATCAATAAATAATTTCCTTCATAGGGCAGAAGAGAGGAGAGATCAGCTGATGTCCTACTTTTCATGTTTGTTTCATTACTATTATATACATTACAAGGCTAAAGTGAGAATAACTAAAGCCCATTCCTTTGGGGATCTGTCCCCCACCACATTGTTTCCAATAATTCTGAAAAGTTGTTTGCCTTTTAATATATAGATAAATATATAGTTATACATAATGTAGATTGTTGTTATTAACTCATTCTCTCTTTTATCTTTATTTTTCATATCATTTTTGCCCCCTTTTTGCCAGTTATCAATTTTTGATATTTAGTGCTGTTTATTAAATAATTCTCAAGTTGTATTTTTGTAAACTAATGTGAATGTGTTAATTTGGCATTCAGCACAATCATTCCACAGCATTTGGTAAACAAACTGGGCCTATTTTAATACTCCTTTATGTGACTGGATACTGGATGTCCTTATTGATAGGCCCCAGTTTGTGCAAGTTGGAAAAAAAGTTTCCAAGTCCATCTCGTTGAGTACGGGTTCCCCACAGGGCTGTGTCTTGAGTCCACTACTGTTCACCTTGATGATCCATGACTGCTGTGCCAAATGTGCTATGATTTGTATTGTGAAGTATGCCGATGACACAGGTGTTGAGTTCTTGCAGAACTGATGTCTGCGGAACTGCCTAGGACCACGCCCCCCTCCCGATTGGCTAAGATGCAGGCTGTATTTAGGCGGGAGAAAAGCGCCCTCCTGATTGGTTGTCCTGTTCTGGCAGCTTGCTATTTAAGCAGCTGTCAACCTGTTCTGAGTTGTTGTTGTGTTAATCCTGATTGCATTGTTATGGTTGAACTTGTGTGTGAATAAATTATTACGTTAGCCAAGCTGCTGTGTTCATGTCCCATTGAATCTAACAATTGGCGACGAGGATGGGATCTCTGAAGTAACGGCTAACAAAAAAAAAGAACCAGCAACCCAGCGAGCTATTTCCACCTCAGGTGACGTGAGGTAATTATTGTCAGCCACTCAAACGCTCATTAGGCAAAAGGAAAATGTCTACCTTTCTGCCTGCATTCTCCCCATTTGTGCCAGCATCAGAGACTTGGGACGCATATATGGAGCGTTTTGAGTGTTTCCTGCAGGCTAACGCTCTCACTGAGCTCTCTAGCACCCGCAAAAGGGGTTATTTTCTCAGTTCATGTGGAAGTGATATATTTGGGACCGCTTGAGCGTTAGTCGCCCCGCAGCAGGTATTCGATGTACCATGGGAGACACTTGTTGAAAAACTTAAGAATCATTTCTCCCCAGCACCATCTCGTATAGCCCGCCGCTATACATTCTGGCAGCGTTGTCAAACTGAGGGCGAGTCTGTTAATGATTATATGGCAGCCCTGCGTTCATCCGCCCTGCACTGCGAATTCCATGATTTAGATGAGATGTTGTTGGGACAACTGGTCCGCAGCATAAGAGATTTAAAATTACAGCGGAGGCTGTTGGCACGATCTGAATTGACTCTTCAAGTCCTGTAGATGAAGCACGAGCCGCAGAAATGTCTGACCATTCGGCCGCTGAAATGCATCACTCTCTGCCGCCTGATTCTAAGCCCTTGTCTGTGCATTATGAGGGCTCGGAGCAGGGGGACACTTCCGATTAGGAAGAAGGAGGTGTGGATCGTCTTAAAACGACTCAAAGACGACAGGAGGGGCATAAAAAGTCAACAAAATTCCCCTCAGATAATTGTGCGGGCTGCGGTGGCAGTCATCGTAGAGCCGATTGCAGATTCCGATCCGTCAACTGCAGACGCTGTGGAAAGAGGGGCCATCTATCCCGCGTCTGTCGGGCGCCCACGTCTGCCCTGGAAGCCCCAGCAGTGCCACTGCTGGATCGCCGCCAGGGACAGAGAGCTGTTAACTGATTGAATGAATGTTTTGCTGTGTCCCGCTATGAGGAACCATCGGAAGTCGCTGTGAGCCACGCCACTTCTTCCACTCCTGCCAATAAGTTGTTCCTCACAGTTGCATTAGAAGGCGCCGCCTGTAGAATGGAGGTCGACACTGGGTCCTCCCGATCACTTATTGCGTGGTCAACCCTCTCTAAATTGCTGCCAAGAGTGTCTAGGCGTCGCCTTAGGCCTTGTCCTGTCATATTAAAAGACAATCAAGGGCGGTCTATTGCAACCTTAGGGTATGACACCTTCCATGTGTCATACCAGTCGTTTTCTGGCAAACTGCCTTTGATCGTTGTAAGGGAGAACCTTCCTTGCCTATTGGGTTTGGACTGGTTTGCTGCTTTGAAATTAAGTATCTCCGGCATACACGCAGTATTCCCTGATGTCTCCACCACCCTGGCGAGCGAATTCGCTGATGTATTCTCTGACAGCCTTGGTAAATATACGGGGCGGCCTATTTCCTTTAATTTGGACCCCCAGGTAGTGCCAGTCTCTTTAGACTTCCATTTTTCATTTTAAAAAACACATTTAAATTCTTTTTAGAAGCCAAATTATCATTCACTATTTGGCTGATTTTGAAAGAAACACTTCTTCCTGTTTTTCAGTATTTTTAGCCAAAGAATGAACCATAAATGAGCTGTTCTAGCAATATTGCAAAATTACAAATTTGGGGCCAATGGACCTATCCCAAAACAAGCCAGAGAACAAAGACAGAGTCTGTAAAATGACTAGCTCTCTTTAAAAGATTTTTTTCTTTTGAGGAAAGTGGTTTTTTAAAATTATTATTAGCTGCCCTGAATACATATTAGAAGAGAAAAGTGGGCCCTAAATCAATTAGATGGTCCATATTATTATAATATATGTTATAAACAGAGGAATAGGTGACCGAGTTACAACTATCTCAATAGTAGTGCAGTATATGGTTACTGATGTGTAACAATCCTGCAGAATAGTCCAGTGTTGGTTAGAGAGCTCTTGTTTTGTTTTAAATGGAGGAAATATAGTGGAAGAGAGAAGGTGGTTAGAATTAATTAATATGTAATTATTCATATGTAAGATATGTATATTTATCATGAAGGCTGCAAGTTGTCAAGTACCCTCTCCCTTCCTTTGTCTCATGCGTTGATGGTGATATTTTTTTCTTGTTTGTGAAGAATTATTTCTGAAGATACTTGATTGTTATTTGACAGACAGAACTGAGGCATGGCTTGCAAGCTAGACCAAATGGCTTTACACAGTTAAAAGTGCAGCTACCAAGTTTAGGCATTCATCCAACTTTCAGTATATAATTGCATATTAATACAGTGTCTTCCTTCTGGATGTCTTTAAAATGGAGTGTTAAAAATATGCTGTGCTATCAACTTCCTTTGGGAGGACTGAATACCAATTAGTGCTAAATAAATATTTTAAATCCAATCTTTTCAAAAAGAAGGATGTTTATGTATGATCTTTATTTTATATAAAAGGCCTTTTTTTTGTTTAACTACAGATAATAGTAAATTAAATTGAATTATGCTTTTTATTACAGATCATACTTCCATTTGATCTTTGAATTACATCTTAATACTTCTTTGGGAAGTAGTATAATTTAATTGCAGAATTTTAAAAATTATTTTATGTTTGCAAATTAGTTTGAGATAACATTAAGATAAATTAGAATATATCAGTGCTAAGTCAGTCTCCATCATGGGGACATGTGAAGTTGAAAAGCTTATTTCTTTGGGCATTTCCAGAGATTTTTTTTCCTCTTAAGGTACAGTAGGAGCAGTTTAGCAAAAACAGAAAAGTTACCCTATCAGAATATATGTTTACATTTATGAGAAAGCATAGAAGACTTCTAAATTTCTAACATGTATATTGTTTGAAAGAGTTTAACATTGCTGCTAAATAACAATTTTTAAAGTGACAGAAAGGGAAATGATTCAATATACAGAGAGTAATTAAATTAGATGCACTTAATTAATATAACATCATATTAATTATACTTACATATCAAATTATATGTTTGACTTGCCCAGACCATTTTTGAACATACGGTCTGCTTCTCAAATGTCAAGGTGAACAGTAATCCGAACAGTGTTGTGCATTCTCAATTAAAGGAATTAGCATTTTCAGAGTAAACTGAACTATCATTGGCCTTATAGCTCTCATGATAGAAATTGTAAGTCTGTTCCAAGGACCCTGAATTTCGGGGTTCAGAATAGCCTGACCGCAATTTATAACAAAGGGAATCAAAGGGATGCTCATCTGAATACATTGAATGATGAAACTGCATCCAAAGGTCACTCATATAATGGCAGAGGAGGGACAGGCATGAAATCATGAAATCATATTTGAAATGTAACCCAAGAGAGAAGATCTGATCGGGCTGTAGTGAAGCTCAGATTGAAGAGAATGCAATCCCTTTAAGAAAAAAGATTTAATTTAACAGAAATGATCCATTGGATTGTGTTACAGTATTATAAGGAGCATTAAATACCCTGAAATATATTTTGTGTGTCATGTTTTTAAAGGAAACATGCTGAAATCTTCCTTTATTGAACTCTACTGTGAAGTACAGAATACTAAAATCTACAATGATGGGCAAAGGAAAGAGTGAAAAATGGCAGAGAAAGAGAGAATAGAAATGTGAACTGCAAAAATTAAATATAGCACACTCTGCTGTTTAAAGTTCAGAGTCCTGGCATTAATACCTCACTCATAAACATATTTACATGAAATTAAGCACTCATTATTTAATCAGAATATTTAATACGTCTTGCAAGTTTATGAGTGTTGCTGGAGGATGATTTTGGGATAAGAGATAACAGTCCAGCCTTTAGGCTTTATAAGCACTATTTATTTGAAGATGTCTGAAATCTTTACAAACCTTAATTAAATCTCTCAGGGAAGGAAACTAGTATGTAGTCAGAGAACTGAAAAATAGAGGAGCTTGCAAATACATAGGAAATATAAGGTTCTATGGACAAAGACTGATTCTCCTGCCCTTATTTACCTAACAGCGATACCATCTTTTTAGCGTGTGGTTCTGGCTCAGTTCTTAAGGCTCTAAGTTGACATTGAATAGAGAAATGAGTGTCTGGCCAAACTGTCTCCAAGAATTCCAGTCTGACGGCCCTCTCTAGTTCATGCTAATGAATTCCATATCGTCTCCCAGGCTGTAGGACCAGATCAGCACTCTGAGTTCAAATTGCCTTTTTAAAAAATCCTTATAGAAAAAAGAAATTCTTTAGTCTTTTGCCTGGCGGATTTTGCTCTTCATTCTATCCAGGGTTTACTGTCTTAGATCAAGTCTTCTAAGCCATTTCTGTCTCTGGCTCACTTGAAGAGTTCCAATCCTATCCTATCTAATCCAACCAAGCCTTTATTATGGTCATAAGGCCAGCAGTCTGGAAAAAAAAGTAAACAGGTAAAAATATATAAAAAGAAATAAAGCTGAAAAGAAATAAAATTAGTACTATGCAAATGTTTATATCTGGGGAGAAGTACATGGAGAAGGGGAGAACTGGGCAATTTGGGAAAATTTAAGTACATGAAAGTCAGATAGAAAAATGTCAAAGAGGAGACATCTACTAGGAAATTTTTCCCCCATGATAGAATCAATCTGTGATGGTGAACCTATGGCACACATGCCACAGATGGCACGCAGCACTCTCTCTGTGGGCATGTGAGCCATCACCCCAGTTCAGCTCCACCACGCATGCACATGCACCTCTTTGCCGCACATGTGCGGGGAACTGGGGACATGTGTGTGTGTGTGTGTGTGTGTATGTATGTGTGTGCATGTGCAGGGGGGTGGGACACATCTGTGGGGCACATACACATGTGTGCAGGGGAGGGCTGTGTGCAAGGGGGCCATGTGTGCATTGCATTTTGGAGGTTTGGACATGCGTGTGCACATTCGCAGGTGCACGCATGCTTTGGGCACTCAGTCTGGAAAAGGTTAGCCATCCCTGGTATAGATAATGTCACATGGGGTATCTTGTAGAGAGAATACAGCCGAACCACCCTCAAAGATAGTTTAATAAATGGGAATATTTTGGGAGTGGACAAGCAGGAGGCAATGCATCCTGCCTGGCTAAAGGGAAGCCCTGGTAGAATTTCAGGACTATGATAGATGAGAGACAGGAATCTGTAGATGCCCCTTTGAAAGGATCCCACAGGGCTAGGTACTAGAGTTAGACAGATTTGAAAATCAATGTCCCAATATATTGTTTAAGTTTCTTTCTGATGATATCAAGAACAAATGAGCACAGAAGTAAAGCTTGTCTATAGTGTTTTTTTAAAAAAAAATCAGGTTGACTTAAAGTGGTCTGTGAAAACCAGTGAAGTGGAAAAAGCCAAAAATTAATTCAATGTTATCAAGACCTCGCATGAGTGCAGACTAGTTCCATCTCTAAATGAAGGGCAGCCTTTTTAGTGCATCTTTGGACAGAATTAGCTCTAATAGGCTGAATAGCTTGTCAAGATTCCCAAAACAGTACATATTTGAGCACCATAAGAAACTGGGAAATTTGAGGGGAAAGACCTCAGGATAGTTGGAGAATTATACCAAGCAACATCTGCCACATACAAAAAATGTTCTTGCCAGAATACTAAAGACTGAAACAGCACTCAGAACTATTTATAATTGTGCACCTGCTAGATAGCATTCCCATTAATTTTCCAATTATGAATTTTATAATAATTTAAGCAGATACTAGGACTTCAGTTTTCTGATAATGCATAATTAACTTTGTCTGAAAGAACCCAAAGCCGTAAGTACCTTCTCATTCTTATTCTCACCTGTGGAGCAGGCACTATTTACATGTTCTCTGTATATTAAAGACCTGGAAATTTTTGGCCAGCTAAAATACAGAAAGTATAGAACACTGCCAATTCTATATGAGATATAAATAGGGAAAGAGACCCAGGATTTGGGCGCTGATATATAGATTAAAAAATTGGAGAGCTGGAATACATCCTTGCCTTACCACTCTCTGGGAGTGATAACTCCAGGGAGATTTCTCTAGGGGAATATCTGACTATGTGTGATACTTCTTACAGCTTTTCTCTTGATATTGAATCGTAGGCAGATTTAAAATCTATGAAGGTTTGAAAACGGAGCTTCTGAATTTAAAAAATTATTTCTCATCTAGATTATGGAAAATTAGATAGTGGTCACAAATCTATTGACCCCCATTTGAAACCCACCTGCTCCTTAATGACAATGTTTTTACTTTCAACTCAGTTGAATAGTTTTTAATAAGTATAGTTAGCAACTTATTGATGGGTGTATAACTGGCAGTGTTTAATCTACTTCCTGTGTTTTTATAAAATGGGATAACAATAGCATAGCTCAGGTCAGTAGGAAAAAAGTGCTTTGTTGTGAACACAGCAGCCAGCACTGAGAAATTATAATTGAAGATGCTCATTCTTATGAGTAAAAGACTCTTCTTTCTGTCATTAGATTTTTATACAGACAGGAAATGGGCAATTGGTGGGCGGGAATGAAAGACTAAAGTCTTCCTTCTAAAACTTGAAAAAGGTTTTTACACTTCAACTGTTATAAATCAATTACTTATGATCACAACTGAGCGACTTATGACCACAATTGAACCCCACATTTCTGTTGTGAAGTGAAATTATTGTTAAGTGAGTTTTGCCCCATTTTATGACTTTCCTCATCACAGTTGTTAAGTGAATCACTGCAATTGTTAAATTAATAACACAATTGTTAAATGAATCTGGCTTCCCCATTAAGTTTGCTTGTCAGAAGTGATCACATGAACCAGGAACATTGCAACCATCATAAATATGAGTCAGTTGCCGAGTGTCTGAATTTTTATCATATGACCACAGAAATGAAAAATAGTCATAAGTCACTTATGAACAATATGAACTGTTTTAAGTTAAGGACTACCTGCATCATTCTTAAACAAGATGTGCAAATCTGCAACCATTTGTGTAATAATATTAGAAATAAGCCACTTATTTCTATATAAAATAAAACTTTGTATGAGCAATTATCTTCTGGTAGGGATTTGGCATCTAATGGAGACTAAAGGGCAGTTCTCAGCTTTGTGCTATTCACCCTTGGAAGGTTAATTCTGGTGAAAGGGGATGATGACTCTTAGACTTGTTCTTTATGGAGTTGTCCTAAAACTCAAAGCTCTTTCTCCTGCTTGATTATCACTGCTTGGCAACTGTATTGCTCCATAACACAGTAGGTTAAGCTTGCCAGCTGCCTCCAATTGCCCTCTTGGTGGACTGCTTGCCAAAGATAAGTGGATTGCATGGCTGAAATTCTAACAAACTCACTGAAGTCATGGTGTGATTTCCTGACAGTTTCTGGCAAAAATTAACAACCATAGTAAGCTTTTGGTTGGATGGAGAACTTTCCAAGACCAGTCAAAACCCACCACTGAAAAACTACCCCACTCCAAAATAGACCAGCTACCAAAAGTCTGCCATTCCTTACATCTATATTTCTATCATAAAACATATGAAGAATGGTTACAGGAATTGGCTATGGCTAGTCTAGTGAAGGGGAGAAATGACAGAAGTGTTCCAATATTTGAAGGGCTATCACAGAGAGGAGGGTGTCAAACTATTTTCCAAAGTGCCCGAAGGTCAAACAAGGAATAATGGATAAAAACTTATCAAGGAGAGATTCAACCTAGAAATAAGGAGAAATTTTCTGACAATGAGAATAATCAACCAATGAAACAGCTTGCCTTCAAAAGTTGTGGGAGCTTCACCATCGGAAGCTTTCAAGAAGAGACTGGACTGCCATCTGTCAGAAATGGTGTAGGCTGTCCTGCTTTGGGAGAGGGTTGGACTGGATTACCTAGAAAGTTCCTTCAAACTCTGTTATTCTGTTATTCTATCTCCAATTATAGATTGCAGGATATGTCTTGTGCCTCTCATGTATATGTGACTGTTCAAATTTCAAAAGTATTCCATCTTTCATGATAGATTGGTAGAATCAGAAATAACATTGTCAGAATCTGCTTCAAGTTTCTTAAGAGTTACTGATTTTCAACTGGAGCATTATCCCAACTTGCTAAATGTGTTTCTTCCATTTATCGAGTAGCGTTCCTTTCATTTGGTCATAACCCTGCTTCAATTTTCTTTTTCTTCTTAAAAGGGCAAATATAGATGCTTTGAGCCACCTTGTTTCTTGGGATAATAAAAACCCATCTGCCACCTTTCTCTAGCTGATCTTTTGGCATGGCTGAGCCTGATAACTTTTTCAGAGAAAAAAAAATCAGGCTGTATTTGCTTTTTTCAGAAGCTTAGCTACTTTGCCTTTTCTTCTGACTTGGACATATTTCACTAGCTGGTGATAGCTTGCATGCTGTTGGCTTAAAGTCAGGATTTTAAAATTTGAAAGTACCCATCATTATTCAGCCTTCTTGGTAAATCTCAGCCGTGGTCTTTTTATCCCTGTACAAAAAGTGAAGCAATATGCAGATATGGGAAAGCAATAACATTTTTCATGGATAGAAAGGCATGGAGAGATAGTGTGAATGGTGTTGGTGTAAATTAGAATTTTGGTGTAGAGTAGAATACAATTTTCCTTATCTCAGGCCTTTAATTTCTTTGCTGTAATTACTCCTTACACCCTTTCTGCATTTTGCACAGAAAAAGAAGCAGTATAATAGGCAGGTGAGTATTCCTATTCTTACCTAAAATTTATTAAAGCTCTTAAACAGCTTTGGAACTAACAAGATGACTTCTCCCTATTCCTCCACATAATAAGATATCACCCGATGATGCCAATTCCAAATTAAAACAGTTTGGCAGTTTGCATAGGAGTTTAAAAAACCGATCCGTGTTTTTTTTAGCCTTTTGATGCATTCCTAATAATAGCTTAATGCTATTAATTAAAATAGCAGTCCACGAGGGTGCTTTTTCTTAAAAAAGTGGGATAAAATTTTGTTATTATGCAGTAACATTGCTATAAACAAAATTACCAAGAAAAAAAAATTCAAAGCCAGAGTGAAATATATTTTTAGATCAAGTGTTTACTCAGTGTATTGAATTCAGTTTAACATATCAAAAGAATAAACATATAAAACTGCAAAGCAAAACAGGCAAATAATGCAATGAAATCAGGGATAACTAAAAAAGAAGAAAATCAAGAGCCGCACTGACAGTTAAAGTTCACCTAAAGAATATTGCATTATTCATCTCTCATGATAGCTTGTAGAATCAGAAATAACAATGTCAGAATCTGCCTTGAGTTTCACCTGAATAATGTTATGTTATTCAGTTTCCTAAAGGACAAGAGGAAGGAACTGCTACTGAATAGCAACAATACTAACCCAGTCTATTTTAGGACAATGATAGGACAGAAAACTGAATTCATTACAAGGTGTTGTTGGAAATAATTTTTGTAATACTAATGCCATGAGACAATATCAATTCTGCCGGAGCACAAGTAGGAAGTCAAAAGTTGCAAAAGTCCCCACAACTTTCTCGCCCTAAAATTCAGAGCACAATTAAGTCCTGACTTTCCTAGAACCCCATGTGTTCTCAGTTGAAACACACAAACAGATCTCAAGCACAAAAAGTTGCCATATTTATGTACACACCAGAACCCTATAGGAAAAACCAGTCATTCAGATACCCTAAGTCTATGTAGATGAACTAAAAAATTGGTTTAGAAACAACCTAGAAGCCAATGTTCTTGAGTGAAGGCTGATATCACTATTATCTGACAAGCACATTTTATGCAATTTGAAGTTCTGTATGGTTCTCAAGATCAGCCCTGTTAACCATAAATGTTATGTTACTATAATCAACATCTGAGAATATGTTGTTGTTGTTGTTGCTGCTGCTGCTGCTGCTGCTGATCTAGTAATTTGCACACTGAAGAACAGCAAAGTGATATTGAAAACTAAGTTAATTGGAGAGCATCCCTTCTCTTTCAAGGCCTGAAGATCTCCTACTGCTTAGCATTTCAGACCTATCCATGCCTTGGTAGTGGGAGAGTGTGGCTTTCGTACAAATATTGGGAAACATCAAAAAATGATATATGTTCCATTCAGAGATAAATCTGGCAACCACAACCAGTTGTATCAAGTCAACTAGTTCCTTTGATATGTTGTACAAGCTGCTATACTAGAATGCTATTTGTCTCACAGAAGAAATCTCTGGGGCATAGAATAAAAGACTGAGAGATGAAACTATTAAAAATAAGTACCCTACAGATATATTCACTTTGCTAAGCATACGTCTGCCTTATTCTTTGTGAATTATATGCAAACTGGTTTTCTTTCATACCCTTAAACTATGTAGAGTTGCTTGAGGTACATACTGGCCTGAAAGTCCTGCAAAGGCACTTTCCATAAAATTTGCCAAAGAGCATGTTACAATATTAAGGAAGTAATTGCAAACTGGATTTGATTTTATGTAACCCATTAACATCTTCTTTAATCAAATAGGTTAAATTAGGATTGCAAATATAAATATGGCTCCTGTGATTTCTTAGATAAACCAATAGCTTGTTTTTAGCAGGATTCAAACTCTTCGTCTTACAGGTGTAAAAGTCACACATTAATAACAGTGGCTTGAATTAGACATAATCCAATTGGAAGAAATGTCTCTTCCCAGTTTCGTCTTGTAATCCTCCTCAAAGTTTGACTGCATGACTGCTTGATGATGAAGTATAGTGATGCTGTGTGGATAGATGAGAGGTTTGAGGGAGGGAGATGGTCATAAGGGAGGTTTGAAGAAGATACTGGTCATAAATCCTGTGTATAATTTCAAGGCCATTGGCAAGACTTTGTTATCAGGATTTGCATTTTAAAAGTAAGTCACTGTTCAGAATAACAGAGTTGGAAGAGATCTTGGAGATCTTCTAGTGCCATGATGGTGAACCTATGGCACACGTGAGCCATATAAATAGAGCCATATTGGTGGGCACGCGAGCTCAGGTCTGGCTGATTTTTGGGCCTTCTGGGCCCACTGGAAGTCAGCAAACAAGCCATTTCTGACCTCCAGAGGCCTGGGAGGAGGGGAGGCCATTTTTGCCTTCCCCAGGCTCCTAGAAAGGCTCTGGAGTCTGGAGAGGACGAAAAACGGGCCTACTGGGCTCACCGTGCCATCACATACCAAAAGTGGGGGAAACACGGAGGGTTTGCGCATACATGCACAGGGTGAGGCGCATAGAATTATGGGTGTGGGAATGTGCATGTGCGACCCCTCCAGGCTCCCCCAGCTTTTGGCACACAATGGCAAAAAGGTTAGCAATCACTGTCCTAGTGCAATCCCCACTTCAAGCAGTAGGCCCTATACCATTTCAGAAAAAATGATTGTCCAATTTCTTCTTTAAAACTTCCTGTCTTCTAGCATTCACAAGTTCTTAAGGCAAGTTGTTCCACCGATTAATTGTTCTAACTGTCAGAAAATTTCTCTTTAGTTCTAGGTTGCTTCTCTCCTTAATTAGTTTCCATCCATTGCTTCTTGTTCTGCCCTCAGGTGCTTTGGAGAATAGCTTGACTCCCTCTTCTTTGTGACAGCCCCTGAGATATTGGAACACTGCTATCATGTCACTCCCAGTCCTTCTTTGCATTAAACTAGACCAAGGATCTGCAACCTTAAATACCCAAAGAGCCATTTGGACCTGTTTCCGATAGAGAAAAAAAAACACTGGGAGCCATAGAACCTGAGTGGGCATGACCAACTTGATGTCACTCACTCCCACTCAATCACATGGCACTCTGCAGCCACATCTACCCAGGTTTTGTGGCTTCCGGTGTTTTCTTTTCGGTGGGGAAAAAGATATATTTCTCCACAGAAATCTCTCTCTCTCTCTCTCTCTCCCTCTTTCTCTCTCTTCCTTTCTCTCTCTCTCTCTCTCTCTTTCTCTCCTATCTCTCTCTCTCATCTCTCTCTCATCTCTCTTTTTTATCTCCCTCTCTTTCTCTCTCTGTCTCTCATCTTTCTCCCTTCTTGTCTCCCTCTTTTTGTCTCCCTCATCTCTCTCTCATTTCTCTATCTACCTCTCTCATCTCTCATCTATCTTTCTCCCTCTCTGTCTCTATTTGTGTTTCTCTCTCTCTCTCTCCCCCTCTCTCTCCCTCTGTCATGTGTGTGTGTTTCCTCTTGAACTATTTCCAAAAACAGATGAGGTTGGGTTTCATTTTCTGTTGTTGTTCTGTCTTCTTCTTTGGGTGCTTTTTACCATATGATTTAAATCAAGAGTCATTTCAGGTTCCCAGATAAATGAAGCTTTTTCTTCCCCTGCTGTATTTCCCTGTCAGCTGAACCCATCACTGACTGGCCCCGCCCCTCGCTTTCCCCTCCCAGTCATTCATCACCTGGCTTGAGAAGCTCTTTGCCTGAGACACTGGCCCACTCCAGCTGTGGCCAATGCTTTCATTGTAATGGGTTCCAGGAGGAGGAAGGGATGCCGTCTCCCACATTTGTGAAGCTTACTAAATTTAACTGTGCTGCTAGAGCAGCAGGCAGGCTATGGAGGTGGTGAGAGCAGCAGCGTTGGTCACAGCCGGCCCAGACCAGTGTCTCGGGGTGGAGAGCAAGTCTTGCATCTTCCCGAGTGACCAAGGTGTGCACTGCACCAACAAGGGCTGGAAGAAGCGTCTGCGAGGCCTAGCAAGTACACTGATGCTTTGTTCATGCTCTGGAATATGGAGTGAGTCTCAATTCCCCGCTGTCGCCCTTACTTCTCAGGGCAGATGAGGAGTGACTGGGAGGGGAGGGTGAGGCCCAGCCAATGGTGGGTTCAGGTGACAGGGAGCTACAGCAGGGAATGAAAGAGCAGCATGCAGCTCTGGAGCTGCTGACACCCAAAGTAGACATACCCAATTCCAGCAACCATTCTCTATATGTTTTAGCCCCCAGTGCCAGAAAGTGCTTATTCCTTGCTGGAACATCCACAAGCTCTGGAGGCAAGGTATTCTACTGATTAATTATTCTCACTATCAGGAAATTTCTTATTTATTTATTAGTTAGTTAGTTAGGTTATTTCTCTTCTTGATTAGTCCAGTGCTTTTTGTCCTCTCTTCAGGTGCTTCGGAAAACAGATAGATCCTTTCTTTATGGTAGCCCTTTAGATATTGGAATATCTCTATCATATCACCCCTAGTCCTTCTTTTCATTAAACTAGACATATCCAATTCTTGCAACTGTTCACTCAAACACATTCACAATTTAAAGAAAATTCTGATCACAGAAATGAAGCCATAATCTGAAAGTCTAGTTTCATCTCAATTTATTTCATTGCTTCTAGGACACAACAATATAATGTTTCTTAGACTGGAGCATTTGTAAAGTACATGAGTAGGAAAAAATGGCTTGTCAGCCTTGGAAAAAAGCTAAAAAATGTTTGATTCACATCCAGGATTTTAAAGGTAAATATTCAGTTGAAGCTAGAACATTTCCATTTAGGAATGATGGATAAATAATTGGAAAAGAGTCATTTCAATATGTGAATATTGTACCAAGAATACTATATGCCCAAAAAAGGGGGCTATAATGAATACACAGAATTTAAGTTTAAGAGAAAAGGGAGGAGGACAGATGGTAAAAATCCATGTCTTGAAACAAGACAAGTTTGGTCCATATTTAATGAAATAAAGGATCTGGTATGAAATAAAGGAACATCAAGTAGAAAAGCAATAACTTCATTGCAATTAAGAGTATCATTTAGCACTGATTTCAGAGAAACAACACTGGCTTCTATTCTGAATTTAAAATGCTAGTGATGATATTCAAATTGTTTCAAACCACTATATTTGAGGGAACATTCTCTCTATAGACATTTCTCTAAGTTTTGGTTAGTATCTTCAGTTTGTATTGAATCTTTCTGCTTACCAAGCTTTGGAACTTTAAGAACTACAGTTTAACATTGTCTTCCTTTAATGTGGGTTGTTTGCTATGTTTTCTTTAGGTATTCCATTTTTTGTTCGCAGAATCCCACTTGTAAATCTATTGATTTAGTGGTGAATGATGAACTTTTAAGCAAAATACATTAGTAGATGGATAGATTTCTTAAGGCCATAATTACTTTCAATGGGAATTGGCCATTCTGAGGTCAGCCTCTTACAGGTACAAATGGAGAGATATTTTAACCAACTCAAATAACATCATAGTATACATTACACACATGCTACTTCCAGTACATAAATTGTTAATCTGCAAAGACCTAATGCCATAAGTCAGGGTTCCTTCTCAGGAATCTTATTAAATAATAGAACAGCTAGCATAGCTGCTTAAGGAAGCAGTAACCTCAAATTCACTGAGCTTTAGTGCCCTCAGGGATACTCCATTATTTAGTAAGCTATGGGTGTGTTGGTTCCAAATATGCCTCTTGCCTATCACAAGCAACCTGTCCTTACATGCTGTGGGCTTCTAAAATCTACCTGCAAATCTTCTTGTCCATGATATTCTTAACAGCTTTTCTTCTATGTCTAAAGACAAAATGTTAATATGGTATTCACAATGCCTGAGAATGGATGCGAGTCCTATCCTATTTTCTTTGTATAGCAACTCTTATACTTCTCTGTTGTTCCTATATATTAACTTAGCCTGAGTTAGATTCATGTTTAATCATAATTAAAGTAGACCCATTGAATATGATGTAAGTCTTGACTCTATCTATCATTCCATTAGGAGGCAATTCTATTAATGTTATTAAAAGTTATCTCTAGATAATTGGATGAGCTCTACAGCAAGTATGCATATTCCTGCTTAACAATAGCAGCACTAATATATTTGTATAGCACTAGAATAATCACCATAAGAAGTATGAAGTTGAGTTGCCATAGAAACACAAATTGTTACGGATACAGAGTTACCATGAAGAGTACAATATAGGCACATGAGGCTGTCCAGTTCCTGAAGCTAAACTGTGATGATTACAAATCGGTGGCTTAATGATACATAGCCATCCTGCACATAGAGCCTTATGTCTCTTAAGATGGACAGAAATAACTAAATGCTGGTTGATTTCAATAGGATTCAGTAGCTTCAAACAAGTTTTCTCCTATGAGACAACGTTATGAATTTACATAATTAAAACATTCACATGATAATCACAGAATTTTTGGAGAAGGTTTTTTTTTTTTGAATAGCTGCAGACTCAGGTTCAAGATATAAATTTGCATTTTATTAGAGCTGAATATTGCTGGAAGTAGAATTGTGAGATAGGCTTAATAGATAATATATTATCTATTCAGCAGAAACCAAGCAATGGTCCCTGCCTTGAATTCCTTTCCAAGCTACATGGAAGACTACATTTCACTTTTAAATCCACCCCAACCCATCTGTGCTGAAACTTTAATCTTAATTAATAATTTTGATTTGGAGTGGCCTTCATTAAAGATGGATGATTTAATTTTCTGTTTTTCCCAGCCAACATTTGCACTGTCCAAAAGGAGGTGAAGTTCCTGAGACAAACCCTCTGTGGCTGAGACATGGCTTGAGGTTCAGTGACATTGCGTTCAGAACTGTCATAAGAGACAGCAGGATCTTTTTCAAGCTTATTTTGCATTTGTGTTGTGTCAATGACCTGACTCCTTTGATAAGCTGCAGGGTTCTGCTCTACAAAAAGAAAGACAGCAGTGTCAATAAAATGAACGCTTGTGAGCTTTGTAGAATCAGACTTCCCCTTATTATTGACAGTTTCAACAAGTGCTCTTCAATGCCGTTTATTCCTCTGTGGGTTTATCCCTGATGCACAAATGAAACAGGGCATTTTTATGGAGTACCATGATGAAGCTCTCTATTAATCTCACCTTCACTGTCCAAGTGACCTCAGGCCACAGATATGGTTCCAGGTCATTGGAGTGCTCCTTTCTGTTTCTGAGGCCAACTGTTAGTTTCTGCAAGATAACTCCAGTGCTTCTCTGACTATTAACAGAGGTAGGAATGGTTCTTCAACTGAATCAATGCTTTCTATAATACATTTTAGTTCATGGCTATTGCTTTTGTCTCTCAAAGAGAAGGCTGCCAGTTTGAAACCTTTTAAAAATAAATGTTCTGCTTTTCCCCATATTTCTTTTTTAAAGAAATATAAAAGTCTCATAATTTTTCTAGTTGCCCAAAGTAGAAAGGTTTCATCCTCAACTTTGGAATAGCTAAAAATAAATATAAGACAAGAGGTTTTTTTTAGAAAACAAAACAAAACACACATTTAGGTCAATAGCAGGAAGAGAAGCAAGAGGGATGGAGGTGAAATAAAAATATTTGCCTGCTTTTTAGACAACGCCTAATGCCAAGTTATAGGCTTATTTGAAATGAGAGGAGCTACAGAACATACTGTATCTTAGTATGAATAGGAATCATGTTGCATCACACAAAGTCCCACCATATCTGGTTTCTAGATATGTGATTTAATAATCTGATGTGAATCTAATTTATTTCAATTTAGAAATTTATGGATTTAGAAATACAAATAGGCAGTTTTAATTGGAGTTATAGGTACACAAGAATCAAAATAGAGTTGCCTCTGGTAAGATGGTGGCATATAAATTTAGTAATAAATAATAAAACAAATAAAATGTTTAAATGGTAATTTTTGAGAAATTAGCATACTAATTCTGGAAAGTAATCAGTTATCTCAATCAGTAAAAGAGTAAAGAAAATCCAAAACATATCAGGCACACAATTACTCCATAATATATTTCGATTAAATACCGAGTGAATTAACCTTTACTTAAAAAAAAAAAAGACTACACTACACTAACTAAATTGAACTAGAATGAATCCTCATTATATACATTTGAACATATAGTATAAAACATACCATAATTATCTAAAAATGACTCAGTTTCTTTCCATTGGTCTTAGATTTGCTCAACAAAAAGTGACAGAGGCAAATATGTTTTAATTAAAATTTTCCTACAGTATTTAGAAACCACCTTCAATTCAGAACCATCTTCTTTTTTCAGTGTATAGAGCTGTGATAATGTTAACAATGTGATAGAATTAAGATCATAACGTATCTCAAAAAAGTTATAGCAAATTCCTTCCTTTCTTCCTCCGTCCCTCTTTGTTCTATACACAAATAACTATGATGGATGTATAGAAAGCAGTCTGACTTTCAGACAGTATCTTCTCATGTCACTTGTCCATTACTTGGGCCATGCCATCAGACAAAGAAAATAAAAAAGAAGCAAATCACTCATGAATACAAAATGCTGTTCTTTTATGGATCAGTGCTGGGCAACCCATATTGAGATTGGTTTCATATAATGAGATTCGGTTGGAAAAACCAATTTCTGCTGGTGTGAAATCTTTGCAGGACCACTTGCAAATGTGTCTCTGTAGCATGAATTATGGAGTGATCCACAGAAAGAAAGGCTAAAGGTATTTTACATGCCATCAAAAGTTTGAATTTCTGTAAAAATCTGCAGGATAACTTGTGAAATAAAAATATAATCAAAATGATATAAACTCAGTGAACTACTTTTTGCCTTCAGACTAAATTAGCTTCAGCTCAGTGGATAGGAGGATGAGAGTATTTTAAGTGAACATAGGCAATGATTTTGAATCCAATGGAATACTGTTGTTTTGCATGTAGAGAGTTTATGCACCAGAATTCTATTCTATTCTATTCTATTCTATTCTATTCTATTCTATTCTATTCTATTCTATTCTATTCTATTCTATTCTATTCTATTCTATTCTATTCTATTCTATTCCATTCTATTCCATTCCATTCCATTCCATTCCATTCCATTCCATTCCATTCCATTTCCTTCTCTTCCTTCCCTTCCCTTCCCTTCCGTTTCATTCCATTCCATAATATTCCCATGAAAGAGTAAAGGAGATTCATAGTTAACTACAACAATAGGAGACTCACACTTCAGTGTTAGGAAAATATGCCTGCAGTTGTTAGAAAAAAACAATAGAAGGAGTCACAAACAGAATGGGTAGTAATGTTAAGCTTTATAATGGTCTCTGAACATGAGTACACTGTGATTTTAACAGTGTACCCAACCCATATACACAGCTTAGCTATAAAGCTGACTTTGTAAAACATGAACTGCAGACTGATTGCTCATGCTTTGTTACTGCAGAGAAATCTTTTCTCCTGATTTTGAAAAGAAATTCTTTAGAACAGGATACTCAAACAGAAACATTCCTCGCTGTAATCCAGACAGCATTATTGGAAAAGGAGAGAAAACTTTATTATTTTAGTGTTTATATTTTCTGTTTTCGCTTCCGTTTGTATATAGTTTTTTTTTTTCTTTAATAGTTTACATTTATAGATTTTCTTTTGTTTTTACTTAACATTTTAAAAAACAGTACAGATCATTTTATATGTAGGCATACCAGACACAGGCTGAAAAACTCTAGTTGGACCTTAGAGGACAGCCAAGAGTTTTATAGAAATGACACTTTGATGCCATCTAAAGGACAAGTAATTGCAGTCAAGATATATACACTTCAAGTGTAATAGTCCACTGAGGAGAAAAGTAAGAATGCTTCATGTGTCCCTGGCTGAATTCTGAATGGGAAGAAGCGAGAATAACTTTCCAAATTAACGTTCAAGCAGAAGGGGGAAGGAATACTTTGATGGACTGGAGTGAGGGGAGATCTTGCAGGGCTTCTGTCTGCTTACAATTGCCATATCATGGGGGGGGGAGGAGGGGGAAATCAGTTGATATTCCAGTTCTCATTCCACTTGATAGCTTTGTCTTGATGCCATAGCAGCTCTTCTTTTGCTGCTGTAATAGTACTGGGTTTCCCCCACCCCGAATGTTACCAGATACATTCATGTTGATGCCCTGAAACAAGACCAAAACCACTGATTTCTCAATAAGCCATTTTAGCAGTGACATCAAGTTAAGCAAGAATAATACTCGTTATTTCTGTCTGATGACAAATACCTTATGAAATTCCAGATAAGCCAAACTAAGTTTTATTGATTTATGTAGTTTCTGCAGAAAAAAGAATTATTTAAGGATGTTCAGGGAGAAACGCACTCAAGGGGATTGAAAATAACAATGGCAAATTCTCAGAAGGTAATTGCCTTGTATAGTGCAATTTTGCAATGGAGTAGTAAGTACAGCTCCATAACATAGATCAGGGCTTCTAAGTTTAGTGGTGCTTCCTAAATAATAAATATATCTGTAGTGGCACCCCCTGTGAAAAAAATTAATGAGCTCCTCTTGAATAGACCTAGGTGAGCCAGCTAGCATAAAAGGGTTCCCAATCCCATCTTTATCCTACCTTATGCATATCAAGATGGAGCTATGTACAAATTCTACTCTTGGCTTGTCTAGATAATGTGTTCTTGGACAGTCCAATTCTATGTAGCATTATCTGATAAAAATATATGCACATAGTTACATGTTTATACATTACTCAGACAAACTAAGTGGAGGAACATACTCAGTTTCTGGATGTCCATATGGAGGGCATGAAAGAAGCTGGCTACTGGTCTATTGGGACAATGCTTGTCAAGGAAAGCCTTTATTCTTCTCTCCCACTTGACCAGGTCAGGCTTCCTGTCTACATGCTATGAGCATCCAACACTTCATTTTTGGGCCCCACATGCAAATCTCCTTCTCCAACTAATGTGCTTTGGCTTTTTCACAGTTCTTGACTTAGATCTCCAGCCCAAGAATGTCAAGGTTAGCATATCTAGAAAAGGATCCCATTGTTATCTTCAATCATGAATTATGGGTTCTCCTATAAGGTGTCACATATTAGACTGTAGCTAGTAGGAGGGAGACACACATGAGCCAAGGATAATAGCAGAACACACAAAAGAATGCCCTGGATGAGACAACAAACAACCTTGGGAGTGGGGAAAGAACAAGCATTTGGTTGAAAGGAGAATTTTCAAGAAAAGTGATTCTATCTCAGAAAGGAGAAATACATAAGAAAGAAACTCATAATAACCCCACTTTGATTTTGTTTGGTATAAGATGGGACAGAAAGAAACTCTAGCATGCTTTCAAGATTCTATTATTCCATTCTACCAAAATAAAAAATAAAAACATTCTGGGAATCCTTGCTGTGCCTGTCCCTTTTATTGAAGTGTTTGACACATACCAAGTTCTCCTGGGCTTGACCTGCAATGGGAATGGGACAGTGGTGAAATCCAATTTTTTTTTACTACCGGTTCTGTGGGCATGGCTTGATGGGTGTGGTGTGGCTTGGTGGACATAGCTTGGGTAGCAGGGAAGGGGAAGGATACTACAAAATCTCTATTCCTATCCCTTTCTGGGGCCAGCCAGAGTTGGTATTTGTTGGTTCTCTGAACTTAACTCAAAATTTCCACTACCAGTTCTCCAGAACCCGTCAGAACTGCTCCAGAACCTGTCAGAGCCTGCTGGATTTCAGCCCTGGAATGGGAAGTTGAAGGTTGTAGGACTAGGATGTGGTAGGAAGATAGGTGGACATATTTCAGAAGTGGTCCCAATCAGAACAGGCCTGGGGGAATCTGTTGATAGAATGGACAACTAAGGTCTCCAAAATGCTCTCATCAGGTTACTGCTGCTTTCTAACTCTGGAAGATGCCTGCAATCACACCCCAATACTCTTAGCCAAGCAGACCATGTTGTGACTGCAATCTGGCTTCACTCTGTGTGTCTGCATCTTTGTGTGTGGAAATCTGAGAAGAAATTAAAAGATGCCGAAGAGTGAGAAAGTGAGAGGTTTCTGCTTCAAGTTCCTGAATTTCTCCAACGGTTCCCAGAATGCATCTCACCACAGGACTCCCAAATCTTTTATTTTGCTATCCCTGTGAGTAGCAAAAGAGCCTTGCTTCCCAAAATGAACTATAAATAATCCACTTGGTGTTTAATCCTGGTACATTTATGGCAATCTAAAATCTTGGTGTTTTTTTTAAACCCACTCGTTTGCCAAGCTTGGCAAGGCACTACACATCAAAATAAGATGGTAGGTGGTTGTTGTTTTTTGTGAGCCATAGTCTCATACCTTTAAATAAGAAAATAACATTTTAAGCAAGCATAAAAATTCAATAGTCCTGTCTGTTCCCCCTGTATTAGCTGTTGCAAAAAAAAAAAAGACCAAAATGTGAAAATAAGGAATCAGTCATAGAATCCAAGAGTAGAAAAGAGCCCATTAAACCATTGGCTCTAATCACTTCTCAGTGCAGGAATCCAAATGAAAATACTTACTCAGTCCATATGTTGCTGAATTGAAGAAGTATGATAACATAGCCATTTGTTGCTACTTGAATAATGTCCAAAATTCCAGCTTTCTACAGCTCCAACATTTCTACCATGTGTGGTAAGTCCCAAGAAAAAAAGTCTTTGTTCTTCTATCCCAAACAGAAGATTTGGGATAGAATAGAAAAATAGAAAATAGTGGCTTGGTGGGCGTAGTGTGGCATGGCTTGGCAGGCGTGGATTGGTGGGCATGGCAGGGGAAGGATACTGTAAAATCTCCATTCCCTCCTCAGTCCAGGGGAAGTTACTGCAAAATCCCCATTTCCTCCTGATCAGCTGGGACTTGGGAGGCAGAGAATAGATGGGGGTGGGACGAGTCAGAATTTTTACTACCGGTTCTCTGAACTACTCAAAATTTCTGCTGTCAAAACCTGCTAAAACCCACCACTGCTAGGATGCTATCAGATTAATCGATGTTAATTAATCTAGTTAATTAGCATGACTAAATGGCTTCATCAGTTGTTCTCTACCAGGGGAAGCAAATGATACCACTCACGATAACATCATCCCAATCACAAAAATTACATCATTTTCACCATTTGTTTGATGATAGCATAATGAGTATGATATTAACATGGCTTCTATTGAAAGTCTGTGGCTTCATCATTTCTATCAAATACAGGTAGTCCTTGGTTTTCAACTTCAATTTTGAGCCCAACATTTCTGTTGCTAAGTGAAAGATTTGTTAAATGAATGTTTACCCATTTTTACGACCTTCCCTGCCACAGTTCTTAAGTGAATCATTGTAGTTGTTTAGTAACACAATTGTTAAATGAATCTGGCTTTCCGATTAACTTTGCTTGTCAGAAGTTTGCAAAAGGGGATCCCATGAGCCTGGGACACTGCAACTGTCATTAATACAAGCCAGTTGCCAACCATCTGAATTTTGATCACATGACCATAGGAATGCTGCAACGGTCATAAGTGTGAAAAACAGCCATAAGTCACTTTTTTCAGTGTAATTGAAACTTCAAAAAGTCACTAAAGTAACTGTTGTAAATTGAGAACTACCTGTAAGAAGATTAATAAAATAAAACTTGATGCAGAAGGAAAAACTAACGTTATAAACTTTTATGACGTTATTCCTCACTTGTGGTGTTTAGAGGTAAGGTTTTTTTTAAACAATTTTTTATTTTTTTATCCAGGAAAAGTAAGCTTAATGAAATGCACGGACTATATTCATATATCATGATAGCACATAATTTCTCAAAGTATATTGAATATAAAAAATTGATCGGATTCACAGAATATATTAAACCAGAATCCAGAGATTCTGGTTTAATATATTCTGTGATTATACCAATGATGATTGATACAACACATCAGGTAACAGTAACAGAGTTGGAAGGGACCTTGGAGGTCATCTAATCCAACCCCCAGCTCACACAGGAGGCCTATCCTAGGGATTCAAACTGCCAACCTTTATGATCAACAATCTCAGTGTCTTAGCCACTGAGCCACCTAGCCAGTGAGATCCACAACCATGTTATGTGAATCTAGTAGGATGCTAACCAATCCACAAACATGTTATGTGAATCCAATCATAGTGTCAATGTTTGAAGAAGTTGCACGTTTTGGGTAGAGAGTGGGATGGTGCTATGTCAAAGTAGACTAACTCCATTTGTTCACCTTGTTTAGAACTGCAATACAACATGGGCAGATCTGCACACTTTGAAATAATCACAATCAATTTTAAATCATTACCATAACTTAATAATGTTTCTATTAACATTTCCTTCGGGTTTGTTTTTATGCACAGAGATGCTTTTATAAGATACTCGGCATACAGCAAGAAAGGTAATTGCATTCTATGTTGTCGTGCTAATTGCATTTTTGGATATTCATTTTTCTGAATGCTGCTGCTAATAACTGGGACACATCATTGCGTACCTTTTCTATAGGACTGTCACTGCGTTCGATAGAATGAAACAGCAGACTCTGTCTGGGGGAACAGAATGATGGCAAGATGCATGTGTTACACAGCATGATTTTCTTTCTATTTAAGCTAGCCTGTTGCCACTGTTACAGCAGGGGGGCAGAGGACTTTCACTAGTTTGGTTGACAGCAGTATGTGGATAGGAAGATCTTTTGCCTCAGGCATCATCCCTTATCTCCTCTGTCTGACCTAACTACAGTAATTGTATAAAAGCATTAGCTCTGTTCCTCATTTTCTTCCCCCCTTCCTTAAAGCATTATGGAAGAGAATGCTGGAGTTCCACCTTTGCTAAAATTCAGCATCAGCCAATGCATAGATCCAAAAAAAAGCAGTATCTTTCCTATGGCTGAAATGTGCTGTCTTTTTATTTCTGTTTTCTTTCTTGACCTCTGTTCTATAGTAACTGTAACACATATATGTGGTTGATGCAATTAAGAAATGCCTCTTTTGTTTACAGACTGATGCTTCCTGATAAGAGATTCATGTGCATTAAAATATAGATATCTGCCATTGATATCATGAGATTATTTGAATTGGAGTGAGGGAGGAGGAGAAGAGAGAGAGAGACTGTAGTCTTCATAGCTCTGAGTTAAGATGCTTTGCACACAGTCTGTCACTGAAAATTTTAAGCACCACTGAATTATGAAAAGTCCCTTCTTCTCTCCCCCTTTGTCTCTTCTCCCCACTTCTTATGAATTCACACGAGTCAGGAACATATTTCATTACTGAAGGATATGAAAGCTGAGACAGTTTGGGAATATTATTAGCCAGGCCTCATTAATTAAATAAGACTAATTATTTATTCATAAACCCAGGACAATGAGAGGACAATGCAGTGCATTAACATTAGGGACGAGCACATACTTTGAGAAAGAATAAAAGGCTTTGAGCTGCAAACACTGAAATCTTGTTTCTGAAATGTAACTATTTTGTGTAAGGCATTCTCCTGACTTACTTTATATCTCAGATAAGGATAGTTGTTCATATAAAAACTGGAATAGTTGTTCTGAATCTATGACAATAATATATTAATCTCTTTCAGCATTGCTTCGTTCCCAAATTCTATTTGGAAAAGATATTATGAACAATTTATGAACATATATATACATATGTATACATACATACATACATACATACATACATACATACATGTGTATGTGTCTCTGTGTGTCTGTGTGTATTAATATGTAGCATTAATGTGTAGCATTAATATGTAGCATTAATATTAAGGCAAATTTGAATTTGATCTCAGCTAATGCTGAATGTATGTTTCAGCTCTAAAACATCATGTTTTTGACTTACTTTTTAAAAAGTGCTCTTAATATTTTTTAACATATTATATCTTTTGTTAACAATATTTTAGAATCTAGTTATATGAAACGGAACCTCTGTGTTAGTTATATGAAACTAATTCCAGGTCATTATCAAAATCTAAAGAACACATTCTGATTATTTTTGTATTAAAGTTAGATAACTAATGTTTATGACCCAAACTGTACTGCTTCAAACTGCACTCTCTATTGTTTTAATTATTTAAAATGATCAACAACAACTTGAGATGTTGCATAATAAAACACAATTCTGAACCATCATTCTTAAGTTTATGGAGGTCATATTCAGTTAGTGCTTGGTTATCTGCCAGAAGGAAAAAAAGAGCACCAAATAAATTCAGCAGTGCCAACTACTGTAGAGAACTTCAGGACTGCAACTTTCCATCTGATGTATTTATACTGTTTTTAGTAGAAAAAAATATAATTAAAATTAAGCAAGTAAAGCTTTGAGGCCCTGCTATTGAGACTTATCCAGAAATAAATGTAGGAAACTTCATAAAGTTTTACTTCTGAGTTGACATATAAAGGAGTAAACCCATGGGTGAAATTCTACTGGTTCAGCCCGGTTTGCCTGAACCAGTAGCAAAAATGCTACTGGTTTGCTGAACCGATCGTCAAAAAATGTTTTTAAAAAGTTCCAACAATCAGCTGAGTGACACATGATCGTGAGAACTTTTTTCTTTTTTACTTTTAAAAGTAAATTTTTTTTACTACCAGTTCCAGAGAAACTTTTAAAAATGCATTTAAAAGTTCAAAAAAAGTTCCCACAATCGCACGTCACTCAGCTGATCATTGGAACTTTTTACTTTTTAAGCATTTTTTTACTACTGGTTTTCTGGAATGTTTTAAAAAGTAAAAAAAAATTCTGATGATCACGCATTGCTCAGCTGATCATCTGAACGGTTTTTTTTACTTTTTTTAAAAAATTTGATTTATATGCCGCCCTTCTCCGGAGACTCAGGGCAGCTTACAATGCGTTAAGCAATAGCCTTCATACTTTTGTATATTTATATTTATACAAAGTCAGCTTATTGCCCCCAACAAACTGGGTCCTCAATTTACCCACCTTATAAAGGATGGAAGGCTGAGTCGACCTTGAGCCTGCCTGGGATTAAACTCACAAGTAATTGCAGCAGCTGGATCTTAAATGCTGCCTTTGTAGGAGGCATTACTCCCCTACGCTACTCAGGGGTAAGCATTTTTTTACTACTACAACGCTTAAGCATTTTTTACTACTGGTTCGGTAGGTAGTAAAAAATGTTTTAAAAAAGTAAAAAGAAAGAGGCTTGGATGATTGCGCAGCATAGCTGTGATTGTCCAGGCCTTTTAAAAACCTTTTTAACTACCTATTTTTTACTACCTATTCACCCAAACCAGTAGCAAAAAAATGCTTAGAAATGGTTTTTAAAAAGCTTTCCAAGGTCCAGCTGTGCCGTACAATTGTTGGAACCTTTTTTTTTTTTTTACTTTTTAAGCATTTTTTTACTACTGGTTCAGGTGAATAGGTAGTAAAAAAATGCTTTTAAAAAGTAAAAAAAAAGATTCCTATGATCGCACGGCACAGCTGTCATTGTCGGAACCTTTTTTTTACTTTTTAGAAGCATTTTTTACTACCTATTTGCCTGAACCAGTAGTAAAAAATACTCTAAAAATGTTTTTAAAAATGTTCCAAAGATCATGTGCCACAGCTGATTTCCCACCCCCATCCGCTGTTCAACTTACCTTCCCAAGCTTCCTTTTGTTGAATATTATGCACATATATGCAGCATGCATTTGGTGAAAACTGCGCATGCGCGGCCAGTGAGCGGGTAGCAAACTGATTCAGATTTCACCACTAATTAACACTCACTGTTTTTTTTCCTGATCTAGGTTGTTTTATCTTTTCTGTCAAATATAGGCCTAAATATAAATGCTTCCAGGCTTTTGATGGATCTTTTTTCACGTTATTTTATAGCTCTTTATCATTGGCAAGAGTCCAGATAAGAAGTGTGTTGGTATCTTTATTTGCATTAGGGTTTACCATCAAAAGCATGGAAGCATTTATTTTTAAATGGTTCCATGTTTGACAGAAAAGATAAAACAACCTAGATCAGGGGGAAAAAAAACAATGAGTGTTAATAGTTCATCTTAGGCAAGGCCAGACTGAAACTATACCATATTTTCCGACGTATAAGATGACTGGGTGTATAAGACGACCCCCTACTTTTCCTGTTAAAATATAGGGTTTGGGCTATACTCGCTGTATAAGACGACCCCTCTTCCAATGCACACCAAATAAAAATTAAAAAACATCAACTGGCTCACCACAATGTAAAAGCAGCTGTGCTAGACCCAAAATGGCCCCTGCAACAAGCAGGAACCTCACACAGCCACAAAAAGCCCAAAAACCCAACTTTCACACTTTATACACACAAAATTCCACATACAGCTTTGTGAGATTTTGTGCGTTTGTGTAGTTGGGGTGACAGAAACACAGAAACAGAACTACACAGAGACAGAAACACAGAAACAGAAACACACTAAATCTCAGAAAGCTGCACAAATATTTTATTTTATTTTTATTTTTATATGAAAGCTAAATTTAAAATTTCCTAGCCTAAAACTTAGACCTAGCCTTTAAATGGCTAGTTCTAAAAAAGAACAACTAAAAAAAAACCCAATTAACTATTTTTTTAAAGCTCCCAAAGGGGGCTTGATTGCAGGCAGGGAGATTCAGTTGCTTGCTGATGCAATGGATTGCAGGCAAGTGAAGCAAGGCAAGCATTGCGGCTAGCAGCTGAGGTAAGCAAGTTGGAGGGGGGGATTTTTGCTACCAATTAGCAGGCAAAAATTAGCAGCTGGGATTGCCAGAGCCATGAAAAAGGAAACTTTTTTCCTTTTACATGGCGCTAGCCATCCAAGCTCTGGCGATCCCAGCCGAGTTGCCTGCTAATCAGACAGCTGGGGCTCGCCATCACTGGGGGTCTGGGGAAGTCGGAGCATCGGTAATATCCACCTGGATGCCTGGGACGGTGGGGGAAGCTCTGCGCAGCAACCAGCTGGGTTTAGCATTCAGTGGCATGCAGCCTTGATGAGATCGGCACAGCTTCCTGAATCTGAGTTGCACGCGCTGACTGATGACGCTAGGGAAGTGATGACAACATTAACGGGAAGTTCTGCCGATCTCCACCTGGATGCCTGGGATGGTGGGGTAAGCTCCGTGCAGCAACCAGCAGGGTCCAGCATTCAGTGGCATGCAGCTTTGACAAGATCGGCACAGCTTCCCCTTAATGTTGTCGGTGCTCCCATAGCGTCATCAGTCAGCACTGGCAACTCAGATTCAGGTTAGAAATCTGAAGCAATGACTAGCGATGGTAGTAGCTGCTTCTTACCGCTTCCGTCAGTCTGTCAAGGTAGATACTGTAGGCTTATACCCAGCATATAAGATGACCCCTGACTTTTGAAAAGATTTTCCTGTGTTAGAAAGTCGTTTTACACGCTGGATAATATGGTAATTATAATGGGATTTTTAAAAAGGCACAATAAATTCAGCAATATCCTACACTTGTTATATGTAAGGTTATGTCCAGAAGGTTTGAAGGAAGGAAGGACCACTAGATTCATCCACGCCCAATGACACCTAATGTACATTGAAATATGACAGGAATTATGCTTAAGAAAATATAGTAATATCATTGCATTGATAAGAAAGACATTTTAAGACCTCTTTAAGGCCAATAATACCATAAAACCTTTATCAAAACAGGGCTTTTATTCACATATGTTGTTTCTTTCAACAAAATGGAAAAGCTAAAGACAAGATAGAAGATATTATAATCAACAATTGGGAAAGAGGGAAGTGGTGGACCAGAGGTGTCAAACTGGTGGCCCGCAGGCCGGATATGTCACACGCAGGCCATGCCCACCCCACATCTTTCCTCTTTCCACAAAGAAAAAATGTGGTGAAACGTCACGTGACAGCAACGTGATGCTGCGAGTTTGACACCTGTGTAGCAGACAAACAAAAATAGCATCGCGTTTGTCTTTAAGTTACTATATTTCTACATCCCTATTAAGATAGAAGAGAAAATTTTAATACAGTAATTCTTTATGACCTGAAACTAGGCTATCCTGGTTCTTTTGTTAGATTGTTGGTTAAGGGGAAAAAAGACTTCTTTAGGGACCCATTAATTTCTTAAAGATACAGTGTTTGAAGATTCAAAGGCTTTGTTTCAGCTTATTTTAAATTTAAAATTTTCACTGCCAGGGGATTGACTCCTATTCTTGCTTTAGCTTTATCAAATAATCAATGGATTTTTTTCATAATTATCTGGTACTGTAGTTAGCTTCTTCATTTTTTTCTTTTTCTTTGAGTTATTTTATACATTTTTTCAAAGAAAATACCTAAGAATAAAATGTTCTCTCTAAAAAACAAAACAGTTTTTCCAACTCGGTACTCTAGATGGATTGCAATTCCTCTAAGTATCAATAACTATCAGACATATTCCACACAAATCTGGAAGCATCAGGTGAAGAAAGGCTACTCTGATTAAAATATATAATAATAATTCTAAGACTTGGATTCAAATCATCATATAACTTATTTATCTATATATTTTCCCATAGTTTGCTCCCTTGGATAAGGGAAAAAATGTTTCCCTTGGATAACATTTTTTAACATTACACTCTCACTCCATAAGAAGCTGCACAATTTGATTAATTTCTGGCTTAACAATAGGCAGCTTAATTTTAACAGTTATGGTAGGATGACTTCACATCTGTAAGTCATCAGCATGAATATTGTAAAGGCATATTATGAACAAGAAAGGGACATGCATTATGAATCAACCCTAAGTAAACAAAAGGAATTAATATGTGGCTACAACACACCTTTGTAATGTATTTTGTACATAATAGCCTTTTCAACTGTTACTCAAAGAATTCCTCCTTTATGGATTCAAGGATTTCATTTGGGGAGCATCATTTTTCCCCATTTTAATTAACAGAAATGAAAATTTCATTTTAATTGGATTGTACAACACAATCTAAGCTGTGCAATTTATAAAGGTAAGGACTACTCTTTTAAAACTCAACTCCAATTGTTTCCATTTTATTGATCGATTTGAATTGAATTGTTCCTGTTTCACAGAAGCGAAATAAAATATACTTGTCCTTACAAATTTTCTTCATCATGATGTGATGGTAGTTTGCTATTGCTTCTTTTAGGAGAGTTTTTTTTAAACTTCTCAGTTTAACCTACAACTCTGGAGAGCTTTCATCCAAGTAGGTTGCAGGTCTGATTCTCTTAGCATTTTTTAAATTGCTAACTAGGATTTGTCACAAGTTATTATATAAATGATGAGAGACAGCCATTTAAAAGCTAATGTTACACTTACTCTGGTAAGTTCTTTCATAGGACTAATAAACCACACTGACATCATTATATGTGAATTTCCACTTGTTCAGTAAATGACAATTGAGTATATTTCATGGTTTATTTCCTATAACCTTTAGAATTGGAGTGGCTTCTAGATAAACCTACTTAATTAAATCACCAAATATTCATTAAATGAACAGAATTTTCTGGCTAATCACTGTCATAAATTAAAGTTCACAGCAGCTAAAGTAAGAAATCTAATTCCTGTTTTACTAAGCTAAGCTGTTCTATTTGTTTTATGGATGTATAGCTATAGCTATTTACATCTAAAGAATATGGAGATGTTATTCAAATTAAGTGGTAAATAAACTAGCTTATGAAATAAGAGAGAAGACATTTTACAAAGATTTTTTTAAATTAATCAATGGAACTCTTAGTTTGCGGGTTTGTGATCAAAGAGATATAGAATTAAATCCATAGGAATGACAATTTCCCGAAATCATTATATTAAACCAAAACCCTAATGATAAATTTGCTCTTTATAGTAGTCTGTGCATGTATTTGGAAAAAAAAATTAGATTCTCATCCAAAAACTGAATAGTGCAAATTGTGAAGTAACTATAAAAAGTTAATATTAGATGAGAATAGCAAAGGACATAAAATGTAAATGTTTCTACTTCCATTTTTGTGACTTGTGTCTTGCCATGTCCAGCTACTACAAAGTATAGTTGGGCTTTTTGAAAGTGCATTTTGCAATACCACCACATTATTTGTTTCCCCTAATTTAATTCTCTACAAACATTTTGGATTAACCTATTCCTGAATTCTTCTGTCACTGACCATAGTTGGTCAAAGCACAAGGAGTGGGGAAGATGTCATTGCGATATCACACTGTCAAGGGTCAAAATGGCAGCAAGGCAATGGATCAATACTTTAGTTTCCAGAGACATTCTGTAACTCAGAGGTCCCCAACCCCTGGCCTGTGACCCACTACCTGGCTGCAGCTTGTTTGAAACCAGGCCATGGAAGGAAGGGCTATTGCATGCTCATGAAGTCCCATTTGTGCAAGTGGCATGCGTGCATGCAAATCACTCAAATGAGCAGAGGGCATTTGTGCTTGTGTGCAAAGCTCCACCTGCACGAATGGAACTTTGCACACAAACACTCACCTCTCAAGTGCAGATTGCTCAAGTGCCCCCCGCTAGCGGAGGATACACACGCGCACACACACCACTCACAGAAATGGAACTGGGCATGTGTGCGTTCTTCTGAAATTCACCACCACCCTCAGCACTGGGCCAAGCTAGAAAGATTGGGGACCGCTGCTGTAACTAACCTCTAAGTAGCAGTGATCAAATAGAAAACAGACCAGAAGAACAAGAGAGACAACTGCATTACAATACCTTAGAAGATTTAAATCCATTACAGAAGACTTGAACAGAACCTGTTCTGTACTAATAAATGCTTAGCCCATTACATTTGCTAATTGATAAGGTAATGCTCTGTGCCTACGCTTTATGAGCTTCACCCCCCAGCTCTAGACTAAACTCACTAGCTTCCCAATTGTTTTCACCCCCTAATTCTCCGTGCTTGAAGTCCTGGAATAGCTGATCTATTCTAGGCACCGAACAGGGTCTGCTTCTGCTCGTGAAATTTTACACGTTGTAAAATTAGTGGTCTTGAAAGTTCTTTCTTTTTACCACCATCATGGGCTCCCATACAGGCTTAGCTTTTCCTTCTTTTATCGTGCAATTCATATTTACTAGGTCACTATTATTACTGAAGCTGCTGCTAATATTCATTTATTTATTTAAGAAAATGATATGGGTGCTGATTTACCAAAGACACTCTGGATGGCAAATATGTAAAAGCAAACTAAAATCACAATCCATGAGATAAGAAGTAGGGGGAAAAATTCACCCCTAAGGCCCCCTTAAAAAAAATTCACCACAAAAGATACACATCAGAGCTCCATTAGTACTCTGGACCCAGTTCCAGGACAAGTAGCCACATATGACTGGCTTATGGAAGGCCAACTGAGTTAAGGTCCTCTGTATGTTAATGTATGTTCCATAAGACAGGTGCCATAACAGAAAGGCAAGATTCTGAAGACTCACCAAGCATCACTGCTTCACCAGATCACACCCACTTTTCCCAATCTAGTGGAACAGACAGAAAATATTGTGAACAGGTAATTCCATAAGAAACACAGAGAGCCCAATCTTAACCATGCCACTGTATTCTGGATCAACTGAAGTCTTGACTCCTCTTCAACAGGAATCCCATGTAGAGCAGATTATAATTGCAGTAGCATTTAGATTTATATACCAATTACAGTGCTTTAAGCAGTTTACAGAGTTAGCATATTGCCCCCAACAATCTGGATTCTCATTTTACCGACCTTGGAACGATGGACAGCTGAGTCAACCTCAGCTGTCCAACCTTGAGCCTGGTGAAATTTGAACTGCCAAATTGCAAGCAGCCAGCAGCACTGCATTCTAACCACTGCACCACTGTGGCTCTATCTCTAGTTCTCAACTTACAATAGTTCATTTAGTGACCATTCAAAGTTACAACGGCATTGGAAAAAAGTGACATGACCATTTTTCACACTTACAATTGTTGCAGCATCCCAATGAATATGTGAACAAAACTCAGATACTTAGCAACTAACACATATTTATAACGATTGCTGCATCCCAAGGTCATGTGCAAAATTTTTCTTCACTGGTTAGAGACCTATTTTCTAACATGTCATGATGGTTGCTTACTTTACTATCTCAGGCTCATTCAAGGCCAGTTTAGACCTGCAGGAATGTTTGCCTGTTCTCACATTATTCCTTCTTGCAAAAAATATCAAACTTAGTGTAATTAAATCTCAAATGATATATTCATTTTCTTTGACTCATTGTCCTTGATACCAGCCAAAGTGTGGCCTCAATAAAAATATCATGCCATGAACTATTCCTACAAAATAACAAAGCAGTTATGATTAAACCAGACAATCCTGGATTAATCTTAACCTCATCAAATCCCCCAACTTCAATTTTTGACTCTGGACAATTAGCAAAAATTTAGACCCAATCTGAAAAATTGAGTTTAACACCCAATCCAGAGGGCTTTATTGGATGATGCTGGTGTCAGCCATTTGAGGTAATCCTGCAAGAATTACAAACATGACTATTAACACTATCTTTACTGTAAAATTACAATAATAGAATCTTGCAAATCTGAAAGTACATATCCCCTCCCCCTCCCACCTCTAAGAAACTTGTTATATGTCCATTCTGAGGACTAAGCTTTCTCTTATCTGAGTTTGGTCTAGTCTCATCTGTTCTTTTCCCCTTGTCTCTCAGGGACATTCTTATAGACCATTATAACTGGTTAGATGTTCCTGGTACCTTCTTTTAAAGAAGAGACATATATACTTACACGCTGTGCTCCCCAGCTGCATTTTCCTTTGGTGTGAAATAATTGGACAGTGCTTCCAATGCAGTTCCTGTGCACTTTCAGCACTAACTTCTGACTGCCCTATTTAGCAAGTACTAAAAAAGCATAGGGTATTTTGATCACATGGCTTCATAATGCTCAGGGCAAATTCCAAGAACAAATTGGCCCTCTTGATGGGAGAATGGACATATAACAAGATTTCACGTGATTAATCAGGTTACATTATAGGTAATCCTTGATTTATGACCACAATTGAATCCACGATTTCTATTGCTAAATGATACATGTGTTGAGTTTTACTCCACTTTATGACTTTTCTTGCCACAGTAGTTAAGTGATTCATTGCAGATGCTAAGTTAGTAACACAGTTGTTAAATGAATTTTGCTTCCTCTTTGACTTTGCTTGTCAAAAGCTTGCAAAAGGGGATTATATGACCCCAGGACATTGTAACTGTCATAAATATGAGTCAGTTGCCAAGAGTTTGAATTTTGATCTCATAACCATGGGAATGCTGAAATGGTCATAAGTGTAAAAAATGTTCATAAGTCACTTTTTTCAGTGCTGCTATAGCAATAGTACAATAGCACTTAGACTTATATACCACTTCATGGTGCTTTACAGCCCTTTCTAAGCGGTTTACAGAGTCAGCATATTGCCCCCAACAATCTGGGTTCTCATTTTACCCATCTTGGAAGGATGGAAGGCTGAGTCCACCTTGAGCCAGTGAGAATCAAACTGCTGAACTGCTGGCAGTCGGCAGAAGTAGCCTGCAGTAATGCATTCTAACCACTGCACCACCACAGCTCTTGGAATAGGTTGATAAGTACTGTATATGATACTGTTTTCTTTTATGTTTAATTCCTAATTCACTTGATAGCTTTGGAGATTTCACATAGTGCTTATAAGTTTGCTCATGTTACACTTTTGTTGTGCAGTTGTGCAAACTGCCTTGGTTCCCATATGCAGTTGAATGGGCTGATTATCACCTTTAAAATTCTATGTAGCATGGATCGAGGTGGGTATCACATAACATAACAACCGGTTCGCCCAGCACCAAAAATGTCAGGGCGTGCCTTCCGCACATGCACATGCCTTCCACACATGCGCATGGCTTCAAAAACACAGCAATATAGGACCAGATAGAGCTGGGGTGGGTGGGTGGATCTGCCCAAACCAGTCTGAACCGTAGCAGCCCACCTCTGGCATGGACTCTGGTTATTGGTAGGACTGCCTTTCTCTGAGAATCCACCTATACTGCTAGATTAGATAAACTGGGGGCCAGTAGTGGGTTGCTCCTGGTTCGATCCGGTTCTATAGAAGTGGTAGTTAAACCGGCAGGAGGCTTTGCCCACCCACTTCAATGTCATCATGGGTGATCTGTGCATGCATAGAAGTGCTCCGGCGTGCTCCAGCTGTGAACTGGTAGTAAAAATAAGTGGAACCTACTCCTGGTGGGGTCAGCTTTGCCATTTAGCAGGATCTTAGAAGTGTGCCTTTTCTATCTATCTATCTATCTATCTATCTATCTATCTATCTATCTATCTATCTATCTATCTATCTATCTATCTTTTATCTATTATCTATCTATCTATCTATCTATCTATCTATCTATCTATCTATCTATCATCTATCTATCCATCATCCATCCATTCATCTATCATGTATCAATCATGTATCAATCATCTATCATCCATCCATCATCTATCTATCTATCTATCTATCTATCTATCTATCTATCTATCTATCTATCTATCTATCTATCATTTATCTATCTATCTATCTATCATCTATCTATCTATCTATCATCTATCTATCTATCTATCTATCTATCTATCTATCTATCTATCTATCTATCTATCTATCTATCTATCTATCTATCTATCTATCATCTATCTCTATCTCTATCTTATCTATTTTATATAGCCACAGTATATAATATATTCTGACCCTGGGGTGTATCTACAGAAAAATATATTAGCTTTTCATTTCGCCCTAAATTTAGCTATCTAAGTCAGTGCCAGGTGTGTAGGAAAAATGATCTTTTCAAAAGAATTGGGTTTTTCAATGAAGGAGGCAATAGGAGAAAGGGAAGGGAAATACTGGATTTATACCATACAAAACATAATATGGAAAATATTGCTCATTTCTCTTTCTATAAACATAATGGGGCTTCTATCCTTCAAGCTAATTTCTCTAGTATATGGGAAGTTATGACATACCTCACTCTCTCTCTCTCTCTGTTGGGTGTTCAAGATACAGTATTGGGGCCATGAAAGCATATATATGTCACTCCATTAGCCCTCCTTTGGATACCTCCTATTGAGGTAACTTCAAAATGCCAGCATGCTTCAGCTAGAAAGCCAGTCCTTTAATAGACAGGTGTCATACAAGTAGATTTGTACAACTACTCAGACAAGTGACCTCTTTGTGATCTTAGCTAACAAAGAACTTAAATCAGCCCTTTCATTCAATCATATTGTGTGATTTCTCCGAAAGTTTCAAAGCTGAGGGGGGGAGGGAGGTGGGCAGAGAGACTATCTTCTTGATTTAATATGGATAACACAGAAAAAAAATTGATTTATTTCAGGAAGTTTCTCAGATAATATCACATTCATGATGCTGTTTCAGAAAACAGTGAACTGTAGAATACAACAGAGAATTTTGGACTAGGGAAATGTATTTATTTAATGTGAGTGTGGATTATTCAGACGAGGCAACAGTTCAGATTCAAGAATATGAAACTAACAAAAAGTAAATGTGGATGGGGTGTTTTCAGACTCTTCCCCTTGTTTTAATAAAATATCCTTTATAGTAATAAAATCAAGTCTTTTGATTTCAGTCCCAGATTATGCATTTATATAGGTAAGATTATCTAAATGGTAACAATTCAACCCCTACTAAGAAGCATAAAATAAGATATCTCAGAATGTTAAGTGAAAGAAATTCATTTATACCTATCAAGGGACAAGGTTCAAATAGTTTCCCAACACTGTTTGAATTCACTGGGAAATGCAAAAAGGAACTTGCTTTCTTGCATTCCAAGTCTTTATTTCCTTTCCAGCAAGGTTTCAGTCATAAATGGGTCTTTAAAAAAATATTTAAGACTTTTTGCTGTCTCTACCAATCTTAATTGTAACTTCCTAAAAAAAGGAATATGCAAGGGCTTCTGGAGTGCTAAAAATAAATCAAACTAAGCTTGGTATTTTGGAGATTTTCAAAATATTATCCTGATCAGAATTCTAAAGTCATTCCTACTGTGTTTTAATAAGTGAAGAGCTAATTGTTGAGAGGAAATAATGATGAATAATTTAAAATATCCAAGAAAGAAATGGGGGGGGGGAGGGAACTCCCTCTGCCTGAAATTGAAGATACTGTATTTCTGTATCTTCCTCTAGAATAGTTATACAGAATTACAGAATAATTTCCTGTAGAATAATCAAACAGAAATACAGAATATATTTGAAGTCTTCTAATCCAGCCCTCTGTTTGAGTAGGAGACCCTGTACCATCCCAGACAAAAACTATCCAATTTCTTCTTAAAAACCTCCAGAGATGGAAAACCCATAACTTCTGAAGGCAAGCCATTCCTCTGATTGATTGTTATCACTATCAGGAAATTTCTCCTTAGGTCTATACTGGATTTCTCTTTGATAAGCTTTCATCCATTATTTCTTGTCCTACTCTCAGATGTGTTGAAAATGGGCCAACTCCCCTCTTCTTAGTGACAGCCCCTCAAATATTGGAAGACTGCTATCATATCTAGTCCTTCTCCTCATTAGTCTAGCCATATTTATTTTCTAAAGCAGTAACTTCTGAAATTAATATATTTTCCTTTTTTCCCCTCTGATCCATAGAACATTATATGCCAGTTATACTTTAGACTATAATTTTGTGTTCCAATGACTACTCCAATGAAATAAATCAGATCTGAGAAGTATTTCTCTCTTTCTTTCTTTTTTATGATGGGGATGTGTGAGTATACATTTACTCAGAAGTAATTTATCACAATCAGTTCAACATAGGTTTAACAGTCTTGCAGGAGTTTAGCAAAGAATTCTGTGTTAGCATGGTACATCTGAACAAGCAGAATTAATTTAGTGAATATAAAAAAAAAAAAACTAGCAAATTTCATTTGGCATAAAAAATAAAAGCATTTCCACAGAACAAAAACATACTTCTACAAGGAAGTTTCCAAAAGACCAAAACCCAATTCCCTGTGGGCTCTGAGTTTGATCAAGAAGGCTATTTGCACACTAAAAGCAATTAGTGTGAAAAGTACTGCATTGCTGGGACTATTGAAATGATTATGGTATTGTTATAGTCCAAGACTCTGCATTATCAAAACCAGACTTTAAAGTACACTGTGCACTGTATGCTTTAAGTGTCAACCACAAAGCATTTGCTTTCCTGATGTTATATCTTGCTATCACATTGGCAACACAAGTATTATAAAGAGGTAGGACCCTATCTAAGATATACAAGGTAACCCTGGATTTATGATCAAAATTGGCAGTAGAATATTTGTTGTTAAGCAAGTTAGTTGTTAAGTGAATTAAATTTACAGCTTTTTTGCCATGGTTGTTTGTTTGTTTGTTTGTTTCATTTGGCTTATATGCCACCCTATCTCCAATGGACTCAGGGCGGCTCAAAATAATAAAATTCACAAAGCCATAATACAAAATTAAAATCTGATTAGACCCACTAAAATTTAAAACTATTAAAACCCCATCAGTCCAGGTCAGGGAACCTGAATAACCAAATTTTTAATTCACGGCGGTCAGGAAACTTGAATAACCAAATTTTTAATTCACGGCGGAAGGTGCGAAGGTCAAGAGCCAACTGGAGCTCAAGGGGAGTCAATTCCAAAGGGTGGGCACACCCACAGAGAAGGCTCTACCCCTGGGGGCCGCCAGCTGTCGCTGTCTAGCCGATGGCACCCTGAGCAGGCCCTCTCTATGGGCGCGGACCAGGCAATGGGACGTCATTGTTAAGTGACTCACAGCAATTATTAAATGAATAAGATGCTCATTAAATGAATATGTCCCAAAGATGCTTCTTTAAAAGGCAAATGGACTTTCTTGAACTAGGAAGTCCAGTTGCCTTTTGAAAATGCACCTTTGAGACAACCATGGCTGAGAATCTCCATAGACATTAAGTGCATTGAAAGGTCACAAATTGTGATTACATGATGCCAGAACTGTGCAACCATTCTAAATACATACAACCATGAGGATGATGTAACAGTTGTAAGTGTGAAGTTGTAAATCACTTTTTTCAATCCCACTGCAACATTGTCAGTAAACTAATGTAAGGAATATTCACACAATTCATACCGCTATAAAGTATATTGTAAGATTAAGAAATGTCTGTATTCAAGTTGTTCATAGTCATTATTAGTCACATGTATTTGGAAAGAAAAATCAATGACCTGAAACATCCTTTTCCAGTCTTCATTACACCCCCAAAGTTCTATTAGGCTGAACTCCATCCATAACTAGAAGTCAGAATACTGGAAAGTCAGTCTGGAAAGTGTGTCAGTCTGGGGAAGACCAGTCTACAGAGTTTTTTAAAAAATAGTATTTATAAACATATTTACTAGATAATTACATTCAAATTCCTTAAATAATAATAAATCTAATAGATGCTATAGAATACTGCACACCAGAACAACTAGACACAAGAACAGTTTTTCCCCCCAAATATCATCACTCTGCTAAACAAATAATTCCCTCAACACTGTCAAACTATTCACTAAGTCTGCAGTACTATTAATCTTCTCATTGTTTCCACCACTCATCTCCTTCCACTTATGACTATATGACTGTAACTTTGTTGCTTGTATCCTTATGATTGATATTGTTTCCTGATTGCTTATTTGTACCCTATGACTATCATTAAGTGTTCTATTCTATTCTATTCTAGGCATGAAAGCTTTTGAAAGTAATTTTAAGTGATAGCACACTGCACATGTCCCATTGACAAGCACAGAGCTATTTTGAGTAATGAGATTAAAGTCATTTTAATAATGTGCTCTTGTGGTTTCAGAACTTCAAGCCTGAATGGTACAGGTATCTTTAGGAATATTAGGTAAAAATAAGGAGCTGGAGGTTGTCTGAAAGTGGGGCAGAGGCAGCCATTCTGTTCTGACTCATTTCCCAAGCAAGGATTGTACTTCAGTTTAGCAAGTGGTCAAGTCATGTCTTGAATCCAGCAAAATCAGTTGCCTATTGACCTCATCTATTGAGTTTAGCTTGGAGAGAGGGTTCCAAATTCAAGGTAGCTTATGGGGAGGTTTCCCAAATCAATAGCCTTGTGATAATCTTCTGATGTGGGCTAAAGGTAACTAAAAGTGATTAACAGCAATACAATTTAGGCTTCATAGAATTTTACAGCCCTCTCTAAAAGGTTTACGGAGTCAGCATATTTCCTCCAATAATAATTTCTCCATATAAACCAACCTCAGAAGGATGGAAGGCTGAGTCAACCTTAAGCCCATCAGGGTGCATTAAATATAGAATTTGACAGTTTAATTTTAATTTCATTTTATACTTAACTTCATTTAATTTAAACTCAAGATCATGTGGCCCTTCGAGTGGAATATATTGTCCATTGAGAAGGATGTTGGGTCCATGCACAATTGAAGATGGTGTCTTTAGGACAATAATACTTGTTATCATTTGTATTTAACTTAAATATAGGAACTTTCTAATCAAAGAGTTGGATAATTAGGTAAAAGTTATAATTTGGTAATCTAGCAAGCTCGGTTGGATTCTGAGAGCTGACTCAGGAATTGAAAAGTCCAGATAGCATCTCCGATGCTTTAGTCTATACCTCTGGATTACTAATACACATTAGCTCTTTAAATAAACTGTTTCCCCCAAAATAAGACATCCCCTGATAATAAGCCCGATATGGCTTTTCCGCAGATGGTAATAAAGCCAAGCACTTATTTCAGGGTTCAAAAAAAAAATAAGACGGGGTCTTATTTTCGTGGAAACACGGTATGTATGAATCAATCTATTGATAGATCTTTCAGTCTGATTTTCATTGTATATTTTTTTTTATTGAAAAAGTTTTACATTACATTTTATTATAAAAAAAACCCCTTCCCCCTCCCTCTCCCAACCCCCCACCCTATCCCCCCTATCCCTCCCCCCTCCCTTGACTTCCGCTATTTGACAAACATCAATCTTAACATATTCAACAATCTTTAAAGGTGAGATCCCTTTAAATAAAGCACGTGATATTTAGCAATTGATTAACTATTAACAATTAACTAACACTAAACATATTTAAAAATCTAAAAATATATTTTAAACAATTTAATTAATTAAACTTCTTTAAAAATAGATATACTAACATTTGGTAACCTACTTAATATATAAAAAAGAAAATTTTTTAATACATTCTCTTTGGCTTTTAATCTATACATCAATCATATACTCTTCACTTTAATAATAATAAACCATATAACAATACCTTTCATTTAATTGCTTAAATACATAGAATTCTAATTCAACTGAGCACTAATTGAAACTTCTTGCTTTGATATTTATTCTTCATATACTCTACCCATTTCCTCCACTCCTTAACAAAAACTTCATGGGTCCTTTCCTTTAGGTATGCAGAAATTTTTGCCATCTCTGCCAAATTAGACATCTTCAATATCCATTCCTCTATAGTAGGCACTTTATCTTTCTTCCAATATTGACCTATCAGTAGTCTGGCTGCAGTAATCATATACAATATTAATCTAGTGTCAATTACTGAACAGCCCTTAACTATTCCCAACAAAAAAAACTGAGGAGAAAACTCCAACTTCTTCTTCAGAATGTTCTGCATTACCCACCAAAGTTTAATCCAAAATGGTTTCAACTTCCTACATGTCCACCAAATATGAAAATATGTTGCATCCAAACAATCACACCTCCAACATTTAGGTTGAACATTTGGATACATACGTGATAACTTTTTTGGGTCTAAATGCCATCTATAAAACATTTTATAAAAATTCTCCCTCAAATTCTGTGCTTGTGTAAATTTAACATTCTGGACCCAAATCTTTTCCCATGTTTCTAACATTACTGGTTGATCAAAATTCTGTGCCCATTTTATCATACAGTCTTTAACTAATTCCCCCTCTGAGTCTCTCTCTAACAATAAATTGTACACTCGTTTTATATGCATCGGTCCTTTACATTTTATCTGAGTCACCAAATCTTCTTCATGTAGCATTAATCCAATTTTCTGATCTTCTCTCCATCTTGCTTGAAGTTGAAAATACTGCAACCAAGTTAAATTCACTCCATCTTCCAACAGAGTATTCCAAGACTTCAAACACCAACTGCCCCCATCAATAAAAAGTATCTCTTTGTACAACAACCCCCCGAGTGACTTTATTTTTGGCATAATATGCCCAAGATCCAACCACAAAGGTATTTTATAATCCAATTGAAGCTGGTGCTTCTTCCAGACTCTCAGCAAAGCATGTCTCAAAATATGCCTGTTGAATACACTGTCTCTCTTATCTTCATAAAGTAAATATGCATGCCATCCAAATTGCAAATCATGGCCTTCTATATTCAAAATTTCTCTTTTAGTTGTTCCAATCCAATCTCCAACTTGTATCAATACTGCTGCTTCATAATATAAACATAGATTTGGAACTTTAAGGCCACCCCGTTCACGTGCATCTTGCATGATCTTAAATTTAACTCTTGGTTTCTTCCCACTCCAAATAAATTTGTTTAAACCTGCTTGCCAATCCATCAGGTATTTATCATTTTTAAGCACCGGAATCATTTGAAACAGAAACAAGAACCTAGGTAGAACGTTCATCTTAACAACTGCTATTCTACCAAGCAAGGAAAGTTGCAGCTTTTTCCATAGATCAAGATCCTTTTGAATCTTATGCCAGAGTTCTTCATAGTTATTTTGAAAAAGTTTTCTATTAGATGCTGCAACTTGAACCCCTAGATATTTCACCTTTGTAGCTATTTCAAAGCCTGCCACCCTTTCAAGCTCTTTCCTTTGTGGTTCCATCATGTTTTTAACTATCATCTTAGTCTTTTTCTGGTTCAGGCTAAAACCTGAAACCAGACCGTATTCCTCTATAATGTTTTTCATCTGTATGATTGATTCCAAAGGTCGTGTTAGGGTAACAATCAGATCATCTGCAAATGCCTTTGTTCTATAATCTCTTTGCCTTACAACTATACCCTTCAATTTGTCCGAGTCCCGTAGAGCGTTCAACAGCACTTCCAAAGTCAAAATGAACAATAGTGGAGATAATGGACAGCCTTGTCTTGTCCCTTTCTGTATATTAAAATTCGTAGTCAAACTGCCATTAATAATAATCTGTGCTGTCTGCTCTTGATAAATTGCCGAAATTGCTTGTATAAACTGTACCCCAAAATCCATCTTATGCAAAATCTTTTTTAGAAAATCCCAGTTGACTCGATCAAAGGCTTTCTCCGCATCCAAAAACACCAGCACCGCAGAGATCTGTTTCTTTTCCTCAAGATATTCCAACAAGTCTATGAGTTGCCTAACATTGTCCTTCATATATCTACCTTCTATAAAACCTGCTTGGTCTTCATGAATCACATCTTGAATAACTGGCATCAATCTGTTGGCTAATACTTTAGCATAAATTTTATAATCCGTATTCAGGAGAGATATTGGTCTAAAATTTTCAGGTTTAGCAGAGTCTTCTTCTTTAGGTATCAGTGATATAAAAGCTGTCTTCCATGAGGGAGGTATTTTACCCCCCTGTTGAATATTACAAAACAAGTCTTTAAGAGGCTCTACCAGTTCCTCTTGCAAAGTCTTATAATAAACTGCAGTCAAACCATCTGTCCCAGGAGCTTTGGATAATTTCAATTGTTTTATTGCGTATAAAATCTCTTCCAAGATTTTCATTGTATAAATGTAACACTAGTCTGAATTAATAACAAAAGTGTAAATTCTCAATACGTTTGCTGGGTTCTCATGTAGAGATAAAAACATGTGTTTTAATATGCAAAAACTGGCATTTCTGTGCTGCATTTTGCAGGTATGAGGTACATTCTATCATTTTATTGGGACTTACACAGAAATCTTAAGAGACATGATTGAAATAGTACTTGCCTGATAGTAGTCAGTAATTTGTCTACTGCTCATAATACTCATCCATACCTTATATAATTAAGCATGCACTGTGCATAATTGTGATAATTTGTTTCTAATTTACATCAGTTTATTTCTGGAATTACTTTTTGAATTACTATTTACAGATTAAATATATTTTATGTTCTTAAATGCATATGGAAAACATACATTTTTTCATACAAAACAGTCCAACTTCAGGTTTAAATACTGTTTTTCCCAACTGTCTTCCAAACAGACACATTCAGGAGTACAAGGCAGAACTAGACTGGCAATCTGAGGTAGAAAATATTGAGATAGATGGAGCAGTAGTCTAATCTGAAAAAGTGTTCCCATGTTGCTTGGTAAATAGGAAGTGTTGGAACAGTCTTCAGTTTTCCAGTTAAGAAACTGCTACACCAGAGTGCTCAAATGGACCACAAAGACAGCTGGGATCCTTCCTCTGACTTTACACTACCTCATAAGTTTTTCAAGTTTAAAAGACCGCATGGCTGTAGTATTCCTGATGGTACTGATATCTCAAGAGATGGTTGCACATAGAGGTCAGCATGTCAATGAATCAGTTCCCAGACTTACTGGCTCCAAACTGGCTTGAAATACATATAAATTGAGGAGAAAAATCATTGACACTTCAAGTAACTTCCTCCCTGTGACCTTCTACTAAATTGATCTTGTCCTAGCCTGTTTTAAAACTGTGATTCCTGACAGAGATGCAGGGGCAAGAATCAAGCTATCACAAATTTCATCCTCTAATATGCATTGCCTAAAAGCCATGCAAATTTAATTAGTCTCTTCTATAATTCCTTTCTTCATCAGGCTACCCAATATCCTAGGCTGTACTTTTGTAGATCTCCTTGCAATTTTAGAAACTTTAGAGCAGAGATAATATATTTTGCAAAAATAATAACTGCATAATTATTAAATCTATCTGATACATATTAATATTAATATTTATGTATTAAAATTTAAATTTAACAGTTCTTGAAAATTACAATTAGATGCAGCTCTAACTATATCAGTTACTTTTACAGCACAGGATTTTTTTATCCATCACACATATAAAAAGATGCTGCTTTATTAATTGGGCTGAACTTCTGCTTGTTATGACAAGAAACAAATCTGTATAGCTTTATTCTCAAGGACTTTATTCTCAAGGAATAAAGGACTATTTATTCTCAAGGACCATGAGAGACATGATAGCAGTCTTCCAATATTTGAGGGGCTGCCACAAAGAGGAAGGGGTCAAGCTATTTTCCAAAGCACCTGAAGGCAAGACAAGGAATAATGGATGGGAACTGATCAAGGAGAGATTCAACCTGGAAATAAGGAAAAATTTTCTGACAGTGAGAACAATCAACCAATGGAACAGAAGTTGCCTTCGGAAGTTGTAGGAACTTCATCACTTGAAACTTTTAAGAAGAGATTGGACTGCCATTTGTCAGAAATGGTGTAGGGTGTCCTGCTTGGGTGGGGGGTTGGATTAGATGACCTACAAGGTCCCTACCAATTCTGTTAATCTGTAAATCTATTCAAATATGAAACAATGTCACCTTTTCTCCCCCATATCAATGATTGGTCATGTAGTTCTTCAGAGTGAGAAGACTGTTTCAACTGAGGATCTGTTCAATCCTAGTTATTTCTTTGAGGCAGTTTATTTTACAAAAGGCTATATAATGTTGTTCATTTGTCATTTAAAACAACATACAGAAAACATTAGATTTTACTTATAAAATAATCTTTTTTTGATCAGGTCAAGTATTTGCTGTTTCCAGTATTGGTTTTACCTCCTGATCAGTGTCTAGCAGAAAAGGTGAAAGTGGAAAGAAAAAAGAACCAATGCCAAATTACCAGGGAGATGAGCTTAGCTTTCTCTACAGGGTTTTGCTTTGCTTTTGTCCTGAAAGAAATCCACACAACTGGCTCAGATTTATTTCAGCTAGGAAAGTTGAAGAAATTTCCTTCCTCTCCACTTGCTCTAACTTATTCTGCTTATTGTGAGCTGGCAAAGTAACTGAATAAGATTTTTTTAAAAAAAGAAAGGTCCTGAAAATAGTGGGTTTAATATAGAACCATGAAATGATGTTTTTGCTGCTTTGAATCCAGGAAAAAGGGGAGATCTGGAAACCATAGAAGATGTAGCTACCACCAATTGTTTATTATTTTGAGTAATCTCTAAGTAAAAATTCTTTATATTACATGGTTTTGTAATTCTTTTCTTCCTCTGGAAGTCCATAGAACCCATAAAATCTCTGAACCTCTATAATGGTGTCAGAAAAAAATAGCAGTAGAAGACTTCTTAGTGGGATAAAAATGCCTCTTACCTTGACCAGACCAGGGTAGAAGATAAATTGTCTTTTTTCTGCTTTTGCCTTGACACATATCAAGGATTTTCAATATTTTGGGGGAGATGGTATCTATTAAAGGAACTCCCCCCAAATCTCCAAACGCCCAAATCAACAGATTTTTCTGAGCAGAATAGAATGGGTAATTCATTTCAGTATGTTCTTGTCTCTGCACTTCTCAAAATTCAAGTCTTGATTTCACCTCTGATATTTGAATTCATGTTTTCATTTAGGTTTCTCTAGTTCTGTGCATCCTATTCTACGCTGTTTACTCTTCAGAGCAGTATCATGCAGGTCCTACATAAATGAGGGATTCTTAGGGCTATGTAGACTTACTTTTGAAAGGCCAGTGGAATTATTAATGAGACCTACCTGCAGCGATTCAGTATTTTTGCCAATTAAGTATGTTGTTGAGAGCATGTTTTACATGCTGTTTTTACAATTGCATTACCATCTGCAAATTATCTCAATTAATGGTTTATGCCTGAATAATAATCACAAAAACCTATGTTCCTCTCTGCTCCATTGTTCCCATCCTCCTCCAGAAAGTACTTCCGTATGATACGTATCTTTAGGATACTAATTGGGTTCTAAAGAAAAGCTATTTGCTTGAAAGACTTCTTTCTGTTCACGGTGGAACACGGTGGTTGAATTTTATAGATCATGACCAAAATGGGGAAGAATGTTCTTTTTCTTTTCCTTTTTTTCTGCTAATAGTTGGTGAACAACACCTATGGAAAATGTGTCCCTAATCCTATTAGCTGAGTTAATATAGAATTATGAAAAGCCTTGATACACAGGATTTAACACAATCTTTCTAGCAGGGTGTGATGTAATCTATTTTTGTTCCTCAGCTACCAGATGGCTTACCTTTAAGTAATTTCCAATATGTTGGGAGATCAAAAGACATCCTCTCACCACGGAGACAGTAATCATTCCTCTCTGCTGGGGGTTGCTTGGTACTGGGTGGGATATGCAAAAGGCTGCTGGCATTTCCAGCCATAGAAGCCAGCATTTCTTCTGACTTTGAAGTTAATAATCCTTCAGAAGTTGAAAAACTGTGGGATTTTCAAAATGCTTTTAATGTTCTATATGCCATGCACTAAAGTAAATATCTGCAAATAACCAGTGAAGATTGGCACATGCAAATATTTCACAACTGCAGATTAATGTATACTGGGACACCACAAATTTCTTCTTTTGCTTTTTTTGCATTGATAATGGTTTTGGGAAAGGAGTGGGCTTTCATAATGTTGTACAACACAAGCTCAAAATTCTATCATGCCAAGTGAGCTAGCCAGCGAGGAAGGAAAGACTTTGGGGCCTGATGGGTGTCTGATTTATTTCAGCAAGAAAACAGTGTTGAGGTTTTTTAAAAAGGAGACTGAGACAAATATATAACAGGAGGGCAAAATAAAGCCATATATAAATGATCCCAGGACAATTTAAGAGGGAAAACTAGATCCTAGAAGATGTTTTTTAAAAAAAATATCTGATTGACCTAAGTTGCTGAAAAGTTTATATGACTTTTCATATAAAATATGGTACCATAGGCCAATGCTAAAAATGTATATGTTAACTGGGCGGGGGGGTGGGTTCTGTATTCCTACGGTGTACAAGGCTAAGATTTTTTAGTTCATACATCATTTACAACTACTATAGAGTTTTCACAAAGTACAGGGGAGGGGAGGGTTATGCTGAATAAGCAGTTAGTGTCATGAGATACTAATAAAAGAAGCCAACTAAGTAATCAGTGGCATATTTACATGCCATTTCTTGTCTTTCAATTAAAATGACAGAAGACAGTTTTATATTCTTGGCTCTCAGCTTTATGATTGTTTAGAATAACTTGATTGCAGGTACACAAGATCTGGCACACAGTTTGACATATAATCTTCTGTTTAATATTTGCATGACAGAGCTAAGCATATTGCAAAGTATACTAGCATACCAAACTAGCAAATTTTGCAAATTAACAGGGTGGAAACAGATGACTAAAATTCCATAAGTATCTTAATTTCCACTAACAGATAAAATTATACTGTTATTGATAAAATGAGACATGGGCATCCTACATGCCAAGAAATTATTCAGTTGCCCTGCTTACTGAATTAGAGATGATCCCCATTTCCTACTGATTTTAGTTCCGTACTGTGTGGACAAAGAGTTGTTTTGTCTTATGTAGCATGCCAAGGTGTGAAGATTTACATGGACAAAAATAGTGTAAGCTAAAAGAAGAAAATATAGTCAGAATATATTTTGTCTCTAGGATTACATTGCTAAATGCTTTCAGGAGATCCTTAAAAACAATACACAAGTTTTAGCAGACATCGTATTGCCATATAGTTTCACCACCATTTTCCTATTTTATTTTCTTAAAATCAAACTTATGTAGAATGAGCTATATTTAAATTTTTAAATATTCCAATATATTTTTTAAAAAATGTAATCACAAATAAAATTTCTATGGACTTATTTTTCTACCTAAACCTAATTCAAACATTTTAAAGAATCATAACTTATAAACATCTTGCAATTAAGATTCTCTTGTTAGGAGCTCTGTTGCTGAAGTTTGATCACAAATTGTATCACTAATATTGGTGCAAATGAGAAAAGAAGAGAAGTGGAAGTATAAGGAAGACGAATACATTAGTGAATAGACCAAACCGAGCACAGAAGCCTGTTTTGGATGTGCCCTGGATGGCTTAACAGTTGCCATACTAGTAAATTAGACACCAGACAAAAACACCATGAGGATTATAAGTGGATGTATTAAAACCATTCCAACTTGTTGGCTTCCTGTTCTGAGCCATGTAGCACCACCAGCTTTACGAAGGCAAGATGCACTAGTGAGAAAATACAGAAATATTATGAACAAGTCATTCCTTACTGGTGCATGCTGACCTTCCTCATTGATCAGCAAGAAGACTCAAATCTAGAAATCCCCAACTGGCACTTGTACTACATCTGTCCAACAACTTTAACATTGATTCCCAACGGAATGCCAAATGGGTATCTGCATGTCCATACATAGGAAGACATATAAACGACATCACAAAAAAAGTGCAGGCTTTGAACTACCACATCAGCAATGGACAATCCTGAATAGGATTTGTACCTCACACGGCATCTGCCACAACTGTCTATATAAATGGGGCATAGTATCCTCCCCTCAGTATGTGCAGGGTCCCATGTCAAGTTGTAGATCACAGTGTGACCAGCTATAAGCTGATAACATAAACTGGTCCAGTAGCTGAATATTTTAATATAAATGATGCTGTGCTTCAATGATTAGATGAATCATAGACATTTTAAACATAGCTTGCTAAATAAACAAATAAATAAATACATTAAGGCAGTGGTGTTAAAGTCAATTTCATTGAGGGCTGCATCAGGGTTGATTTGACCTCAGGGGACCAGGGTGAGCATGGCCAGGCTGGGTGTGTCCAGCTCAATGTCACTCATATCAGGGCACCTGTGGCGTCCTGAGCACTCTGCTAGTGAAAACAGGCTCCCGAGCTCCATTTTCAGCCCCAACAGCTTCCTGCAACCCTCTGTCAGTGAAAATGGAGCTCAGGAGGCCACTGTGGCCCTCCAGAGTCCCGTTTTCACCGGCAGAGGCACTGCGGATTGGTCCTTTGCTGCCCTCAGGCCAGAGAGTCTGCCCTCAGGCCAGATCTAAACACCTTTGGGCCCTAACTGGCCTCCAGACCTTGAATTTGACACCCCTGCATTAAGGCCACAAATTGCCCATCTTTTTAATTCAGAGGTGCTGAGCCTGAGATATCCATGAAAATATTGCATGTTCTACAGGAATGTCCAAAGGTTGGTATTACATTATAGTTTGTAATGTAAAAGAAATAAATTTATTAAATAATACCCTATTCAATAATTTATAATATATTGTAATGTAATGTAAATTAAATGAAATCGAATATAATTTTTGTTTTGAGCCAACCCACTATTTTTGAAGTATACCCCTCAGTACAGTAGACAGACACATAATACAATCTAATGGTTGCACATCTCTTTAACTCCTCTTTCTAGCTTTTTGCTGAATGCAACAAATTTACATGTGTCAACTCAAAGGAAGATTCTCCTAACAGTAAAGTAATATTCAGGATCTTCACTAGATAATACAGGAAGTGGGTATGTGCAAAATACAAAACAAGCAGAACGTGAAACTATTATATTGAAAATATTATAGATGTATTCTGAGCTTCCAAATTAAAAGAATGGCTAGTTTAATTGGATCTGGATCCATTTGTCGTCTCTCTTTTGGGAAATTTATCAACATGTATACAATTGGAGAATAAGAATTAAGAATGTTGTAATCTTAATGCATTCTTAAGAATATTAATATCAATAGACATACGAACTTAATCACATTACTTCTATTAACAATAAAGATCAAGGTGAGGGAAAATCCAATCAAGTCAAACACTAAAATAAGAATAAACTGTTAAAAAATATTCAGTCCCAAGAAGATTAACACCAATTTAAATCTCTAGATCAAATTATACATTATATCAACAAGATAGTATGTAGGTGTTCCTTTTTACTGTCACTTAGAATTAATTAACTGTCTGGCATGACAGTGCTTGGAAAAGTGAATATTTAAACCTTCAATCTTCTCCTGCTGCTATCTTACAACTTCCTTCTGCTAAGAAAATCACCATCGGTGGCCATAGACTGCCAATGTTTTCTATTGCTGTTTTAAAAAATAAAAAGCTTATAGCAACTGCTAATCTTCATTGCTCTGTTCCTTCTTGCATAATCTTTCAAGAGGGTTGTAATCTACCTTTTGAGAAAACGCTTTTAATCAAAGCATTTTTTTCATTCATATCTCTGGACCAAAACATGTATTAGGAATAATCCACATCAAGTTGAGAAGTCTGCTAGCTAGTTTGAAATCCATGGTGCATGTGAAATTTATCAGATTGTACTTGTTGTAACTATATCAACATCTGTCTCTACTTGCTGTTTTTTTTTAAAATCAGATTAAGGTCCCTAGTTATTCTTGTAGAAGAAGGCACCAATTACTTCTTAACTTGTCATGTATAATATTTGTTTTAAAAAATCTTAAGGAACTCTTACAGCATGTAGAAACACAAACTGGAATTCAGTTGTTTGCAGAAAGCAAAAATGTCTGTGTTGGACATGACCACAATGGCACAGCATTCTTAGCATAAAGATGATACTAGGAAATGAAAGCAGATCTGAATCTTTCAACACTTCATTTATATAGGTTTGCATAATGTTTATTATTATCCCATTCATCAAAGCATTATACTGGTGCAAAATTAATAAGGATTTTTAAATTGAGGCATTTTAATAACTGACTTCTTTGCTTAGCTGGTACTTAAGAACCAGTCAATGAGGGATAAAAAGAAAGATCATTCATACTAGAATTATATTCTGCTTGGTAATTTGCTGAAATGGGGCAGGTTTGTTATGCTGCCTATTCAAGTACCGTGTTTCTACGAAAATAAGACCCTGTTTTATATTTTTTTGAACTCTGAAATAAGTGTTTGGCCTTACAATAGCTGAACTTTCCAGTGTGGGCAAAATAAGTCTTCTTCTATCATTAATGAAATCACATTAAGTCTTTGTACAATTAAAGTTAGCTGTAATTAAAACAGCTGTTTTTGTATCTTTTCTTCATGATGTTTCCCTGCTATGATTCTTGGTGACCTCCTGATGAAGAGGCCACATGTGATAGAAATGAATTCCCTACTTCCATGATTGCAGACCTTGATGCTATAAGATAATAAGGCTATGTGAATCAAAAATAGAATTTCAGAGCAATTAATTTCAGTAGTTTTCCTTTGTGTTCTCCAACAGCATATAGTACTGTACATGAGAGATTTGTCTTTGACTTCCCTTGTGAACAGAATCAGGCTATATTACCTATCATTCAGTACAAAATCTCCATTCATTAGTATCTCAAGGTAGAATCACTAATTGTGTCCAAGGACATGAATAGTGATGACTTGCAATTAGAATTGTTCATGTGAAAAAAGTATTTTAGCACTCTGGGTAGAATGATTTTTAGATTAGAGGAAAAATATTTAGGCTGAAGGTAAAAAAAGCCATAATGGCAATGACCATGGAATCAACGCCCAGATTAGCCATCATGACTAACTGTAAGGACCTGTAAACAAAAACTGAATACCACTGAAGTAAATGGTTCACTATCACTGCTCTAATTTACACTGGATTAGTTTCCATGGATTTTGGTACAGATAATTGAAATTTTATTGTGATCGCTGACCAACATTTTCAAAATAAGTTGGAATGTTCATATAGGGACATTTGAAATAAAAAAATTCTCTCATATCAGATTGGACTATTTTTTCAACAACCTTGTACTTATCAATTGGTGGTGGTTGTTGTTGTTGTTTTGGCAAGCTGAAACCTTCCAGATATTTAAGAATTTAAGAATTCAGGAAGCTGCAGTCCCAGCAGATATGACATGACTCTAATTATGTGCTATTTTCACATAATTGGCTGATATGGGACTGACCCTGGAATTTTCTACCACTTGTTCATTGTCAATGAACTTTTCTCAAAGTACGAGTTGCTTTTCTGCAAAGCAAAATTAAATGTTTATATTCTTACTTGATTTTTTTTAAAGGAGCCCATTGCTATTAATAACATTGATATTCTTTCTATTTGCACAGCAGAATAAATTTGGAAAAAGTACATTTTATCTCATTCTTGATTTTGTGAGAAAGTTCTCTAATACTTTATGAACCTCAAGCAGGAACTCATCAACGCTACCGGGATAAAAAGAGAGGGAAGACAGATGGGCTTTATCCTAAATTTCAGAATTACCAGGCTTCCAAGCTGTTTAAACAAAAATGGACAAAACTGAAAGGAACATAAATTTAACAACGATTTGTGTTATTGTGACAATCAAAATTAACAGGAGCGGAAAAGGCACAGATGTGTCTTTCTCATCCTGGTAATACTGTATTTTTAATTAGAGTATGAAATACAGTTTGTATTCATCTAAGCATGAGGGAGATTAGGTAGTTGTTATTTATTTGTATAGCTTGTATGGCATGTTCAAAAGGCAAACAATATCTACTGTTTCCAGAAAACTTTAAAAGAGATTATTATTATTATTATTATTATTATTATTATTATTATTATTATTATTATTATTATTATTATTATTATTATTATTATAAAAATACTTTTAAAACAACAAAAATGAAATTATGCAGTCTGTATAATTTGATATAAGTGGCATGTAATTAATTTGTCACATTTGCTTCCTTTCAGTACAAAGAATGTAGCTTCTGTGGTTTACTTTTCCAGCAAAATAAATGTTTGCATTTGGAAGGACAAAATCACCTGGGAAATAATTTGTTAATTTTTAATTAAGTTATTTTCATGCCTTTCTGATATCATTACAGAAGAAAAGAATAGAGAGAATCTGCACCACATTCAGTAAATTTTGAGAGCTCAATTAGATTATTTTTATTAAGTAAAATATAACAGATGCCACATCTGTGATATTTTTATGCTAGATAACATCATTTAGATTCAGTAAGGGATTGTTATTGAACATACTGGAGAGGTCTCTGTTGTGAGTGTTGCTGCTGTTCAGAGATTAAACATCGGAATCAGCCGGTAAGACTGAGCTTAGTAATGTGCTTGATGTACTCTTCAAAAGCATTCATTTTAATAAAGAAATATTTATTTTACATAGCAGAGCTAGCAAGTGATTATTAAAGGTAATCATTTCATGTATTTAAGTTTTCCCCTTCCATTTTCTTATTCCCCCTCACCCCCCAGTTGAATAATACGGCTGTTGTAAGGCAGAATGTTGCTACTATTCCACATTCTTTGATAAAGCAACAAAGGCTTAAGAAAATACTGTGATGAAAGCAATGTTTTAGCTCAAAATCTTTTCTTTGCAGCTGTGGTCCAAATTGCAGAAGTTTTGCACACACTTAAGATTTACTTTAATTCACAGTGGGGAAGTTTACCATGGACATCTGAAAAATATATGATTTTTCTTTCAACACAGTGATTTGTCTGACTGTAATTATGATGACTGTGTTCTTTGGGCAAAAGACTAGCTTCATTGTGGTCCCTCCTGTGCTTATGCTTTGTGAAAACTGTAGGAGGAATGTTTGCTGGTTTGTCATATAGAATAATTCCACTATTCAAAGTAAACAAATACCCTAAAATCTTTAAAAATCTACCATCCAATAATCAACGACATAGCTAAACATTATACAGATCTACTCAGAATCATGGCTGCTTGACTTGTAGCAAGAAAGAAATGCTATAGGTTGCAATCTGCAAAGTCAGTTTCCTTGGAGTAATAACTTTGAAGTAAGGCCATCATGCTCAGACTAGAAAGAAAATGGCTTCAAAGCCAACAAAGGTCTTGAGGCAAATTTAAACCATGATCATTTCCCTGATTTCCTTGAAAGTCAGTTCTGAGATAAAAGAAAACTAATGTGAGCTTCCAGAGTTTGTTTATTCTCGTGCACAAAGACAGTGAAGAAACCACAGTATATCCAAAGCCAGAGAACTTAGTTTGCACCTTGATTTATAAAGTTGATAAATAATAACAGAAATTTCATCAGCCTTTTTTGGTTCTGTGATTTGTTCTGCAATCGATTCATAACTGAATACGATATGGCAATTATGACTGTTTGTGGGCATTGCTTGACATAAAAAAGTAGCATATAAATAAGTTACAGTAGATTCAGCTAAACTCCTGACTATTTTGAAGCTGTTAAATTTTTCTAAAATAAAGGGCGCGTTCATAGGGCGGCTATAATAAAGGGATATTCATAGGGCAGCTTTCAAAGTGAGCACCTCCAAATTTGCTGTCCAAAGTATCAAGCTCCACTTCCTTACAGGCATCATCTAAACCTGTGTGTGCATGTTTATTTTCACTGGTATTTCTATATTTTAAGTGGATTCCACTGGAATTATTATATTTTAAGTGAAGATTATTACTTACTTACTTACTTACTTACTTACTTACTTACTTACTTACTTACTTACTTACTTACTTATTTATTTATTTATTGGTTTGATTTATATGCCGCCCTTCTCCGGAAACTCAGGGTGGCTTACAATGCGTTAAGCAATGCGTTAAGATTTCCTAAGCAAAGCAACAATATTTAAACAGAATGTTTTCTAAGTATCACTGCAGTTTTATTGATTTATCCAAGTAATAGCACTTTCACAGATACCCTTCTTACTAGGATTTTTGTAAAAAGTAGCCCTAAGACATTTGGTGGTGGGGAGGGCACTGAGCCAAGAAAGTCTTCCCCTGGTTGTTGTTTTCTCTCCTTAAGGATTCCGGGTAAAGGAATGGCTATTTAAGCCCTCTCGAGTCCCTGGGAAAAGGAGTCGGAAAAAATCTTTAGAGTTCCACTTTGCTTTTGTAATCCTGTATGTGAATGAGCCAGCCAATTATTATTCCCCTCTTGTATTAAATGAAGCAGAAGCTTTAGTCTCCACAACTCTCTTAGTCATTAGCATTCTTGTAAAATAAGCCCCCAGAAAAACATATTGTACAGCCATTTTCAAGCTGTTTTCTATCAGCTTTATTTCATTTCATTTCATTTATTTATCAAATTCAGAGAGTGCCCATCTTGCTCACAGGACTTAGCATGCTTCACCTCCATCTATGATTCCAGTTGTAGGAGAAAGACACATCAAATAACTGTCGCACGTTGCTCATCACTCTGCAAGTAATTTTTAAAAGGATATCTTGCAGAATTTTTAAACTTTTTAATATTGATTCTTACTTTATTTATAGAGTGCTCATTATCATTGCTCATACAAATTGCCTTACAAATGCAGTACAAGACAAAATATTATTTAAAAACCAAGACAATAAATATAACATTAAATAAAAACAAGGATAATTCTAAGAAAAGGAATCAGCTTAGCAAGATTAATTTTTTTAAGGATCTTGGATGATTGAAAGGTCATATGCAGAGAGATGTGACTCATAGTGTGTGCAATTGTTTATTCAGGCAAAATCATATGCATAACACACTTTGGAGAAAAGCTTCACATAAAAAGCTGTTTGTTATGTATAAACTGTCTAGAGTCTTTTTCAGAAGTATCCTCATGAAGAGTTGATGTTATCATCAAAACAGGAAGCTATAACTAACATAAGACAACACTACCCTTGTGCAGTTGGAATCACAGCTAGTTGCCAGTCTAAATTAGTTGCAGTTCATTGAATGAAGAAAATCAGGAGTAGATTATAAGTCTCTCCAATGTATCTTATCTCCACAGTGTTTTAGCTCAAAGAATTGTTAGATAAATATAATAAATAAATAGTCTCTAACAGAGTTTTAGAATCTATTGACTATCAAAATCTGTATTTTAACTAACATCTGTAGTTAAGGCCCACTTCTTGTTGGCGAAGACCACTTAAATTAGGGACTGGCAACCTATGGTTCTTTAGATGTTCTCAGTGGAAGCTAAACCCGAAAGTGACAGCCACTCAGTCAGGTAGACCAGACCAGGAAATCAACTTCACAGGATGGCTCAACTTTTATTGGCTATAATAACACAACCTTGAAGATCTGATTGTGCTGAAGTGTTACAGATTACCAATGAAGCCATATGTGGCGGTTTTCTTAATAAGTAACTGCAAATGCACACATGTTGACACACAGTTTGATTTTATAGTTAATTATCATAGTTTCATACTCAATTGTATGATTCCTTGTAAGCATTCAACTCCCTTGACAAATTGTTGTATTACAATTAATATGGGAATAATAATAATGCAATATACATACATATGTAGTATAATAAACCATGTAGTATGTAGTATGTCATACATATGTAGTATGACAATGATTTTAAATGACTATAGTAGATAGTCAATGCTTAGACATTTAATTGCTGTGAATATGTGCAACATTAAAGATTACAGTTAGTTGAATCAATGCTAATATATGCAAGTAATCTTGAATGTGATTTCAAGCATTCAGACATGTGCTTTTCTCTTAAATTTTCAGGAAAAAAATTGAATGCTGTTTAACATTTTGTCTGACAAATATATTCCAGGGCTATAAAATAAAAAGAGCAAAAATAGTAGTTAATCTATTTTCATTGAGATGGCAGTATGAAAAGCTGGACTTGAGATAAATATCTTTGATGAGGCATTGCTACGCTATAATAATAATATTGAAAGTCTCCATCTAAGATGCCACTCAGTCAATCTATAACAATCAAATTGGATAGCCTGGCTTCTTCTTATAGTTCTGGAAAGCATCTACCTGAACTGATTCTGAATGTTGTCCAGAATGTTTTTCTGGATTAAAAAAAAAAGTTTCACCCTCCTTTACCTAGGTAACAATCCTTACATATCTCCAGTAAGGTCCTCTTCCTTCCCCTATAGATAAGAACTGAAGTTATTGAGAAACCAGAGAGCCATTCATTACTTCTCTTTGACTTTGATAAATGGAGTCATGTTCAACCAATAATAGGAAAAAGCAGCTTTCATAATTCCTTGTCAATGGCCTTTCTGGCAGGAATTGATGTTCAAAACATCTAGAGCAGGGGTCTCAAACTTGATTTCATTGAGAGCCACATCAGGGTTGTTTTAGACCTCAGGGGCTGGGGTGGGCGTGGCAGGGGTGAGGTAGGCATGGCCAGCTCGATGTCACTCATGTTAGGGGCACCTGTGGTGACCCAAACACTCTGCCAGTGAAAACAGTCTCCTGTGCTCCATTTTTGGCTGCGATGGCCTCCTGCAACCCTCTGCTACTGAAAATAGAGCTCAGGAGGGCTGCACACAGTCCTCCCAAGCTCTATTTTCACTGGCAGGAGCAGGAGGCCATCACAGCCAAAAATGGAGCTCAGGAGACAATTTTCACTGACACAGGCACTATGGGCCAGTCCTTTGCTGTTTCTAGGGCTACCCTGCAGGCCAAATCTAAGCTCTTTGTGGGCTGAATCTGGTCCCCGGGCCTTGAGTTTGACACCCCTGATCTAGAGGGCAGTAGATGATAAGCTCCTGTACCAGGATACATAAATAATCCTTTGACTTTAATATCAAGACGCAAATCAATGTAAAATATTATGTCGATACAATTAGGAAGGTGTTTAAACATAATTAGTTATGTATCACTAAGCTAAAATTTATTTGTAGCAATAAATGAAAAATAAATGTTCAAGTGCATGACTTCCCAGAATTATTATTAAAAAAAAATTTCAGTTGCTATTTGAGAAGAGGCTTAAGAAAATTTTCAAGATGCACCTTTCTGTTATGTCAGCTTGGCAGTGAATTCCTTTTCTTATCAAGCTCTGTGAGAATCATTAGCACACTTATTCACCTTCACCTTATAAAATATCACTGAATGCTGTAAAGTGATAGCCTGGAAACCACCTTGTGCACAGTGAAAGATATCTTTTATTGTCTTTAAATCAAGGAAGACTATTATGAAGAAAGATTCTTTTGAGATTACATTGAAAAGCTGCATTTTTAAAAGTATACCTTATAGTCTCAGACATGCTGAGGAATCTCCAGCTAAGCTATTTTTCGATACCTATTAGCAAGCCATTAAAATACGTTGAAGAGAGATCACTCACATTTCTTATCCTACCAGAAAAGATGTTGCTTAAGCAAAAGCAGAGCTATACTCTGTGATGTATAGCTTATTCCTGTCTGCATTATTCCAGCTTTTTCTAGTAAAATTAATATGTCTTGATGTTTTATATTTCCACACCTGAATCCATACATGGATAGAGAGAAGCTCTGGTTTCTTCCATTTCTCCAAACAAGCAAAGTGATTCTATTATTGACAATATTGAGGTTGGTCTTAATATAAGAGAATGAAAAAAAATCAGCACAATTTAAAGAATGCTATTCTTAATTTACATAAAAAGAGTAAGAATTTTTGACATTAAAAAACTCTATTGCTACTCTGTACAGCAAGGATGTTGATTCATAATGCAACTTTCCCTCTCTTCACTACTCTTCCATTCCCACTGTGGCAGTCCTGTAAAGATGGATCCAGGGCTGACAGGAACAACACATTAGCTTTAGATTGCACTTTAGTCCAAATGGCATATAGCGCCTTTTCCATTCCTTTAAACCTCATAGCAGCCTTGGGAAATTCCTTGGGAAATAGGTTAAGTCTCAGCTGCAAATTCATGTAAAAGAGGGTTTGAGCTGCAATTCCAAGGTTACAGCTGCAATTTTGACTTTTTTTTGATATCAAACTCTTCCACTGAAGTTCCAGGATTAGGGTGAAAGTTAATGACCAAATTATTAAACTTTTTTTAAGACTAAGTCATTAAACCTCAACTGTTTAGTGAGGAATGCAACAGCCTCCCCCCCCCCATGACTTTTAACCAATAACTATAACATAATATAGATCCAGGGTCTATATTAGGGTACCAGGCTAGAAATCAGGAGATCATGAGTGTTAGTATCATCTTAGGCACAAAGTCAACAGGGTGACCTTGGGCATTCATTCTCTTTTAGCCCTAGGAAGAAGGCAGTAGAAGAAGACATTCTAAAATCCTGCCAAGATATTTGCAAGATCTTGTCAGGAATCAACACTGATTTGACACAAATACAAACACACACACACATACACACTACATATATGTTCATAATATCTTTGGATGAATCACTTTGTTTACAGTGTCAAATGCTTACAGCAATGGATTTCCAATGCTCCATTGTGCCAGATTCTACTTTCAGACTCTTTCAAATCCAGACAGAGACTCCATAGAAAGTCGAGTAGAGATTAGGACTTCTAGATCCAGACAGGCAGATACTGGTCAATCAACTAGGCACTGTGGCAGTAGACAAGCACCAAAAGACATATAGTAGTGCCAAGTGACAGCAACATCAAAAAGAAGAAATAAGAGAAGCTGAAGAAGTACCAGAGCCTGAAGGAGATACTAGAGAGGATAGACATTAAAGGCCAAAATGTTTCCAGTGGTGGTAGAAGCACTTGAAGATGTGGTTCCTAAACAGGGAGAGGAATTCCAATGGATCTCAGGAAGGGCATCAGGATTCTTTGTCCAGAAGAGTGAAATGCCAGATACAGCTAAGTTACTGTGCAGAATCCTTAAACGCACAGACCTCTGGCAGGGGACTCAAGATTGAGAAAATCATATATCACTCATAAATGAGGATTTTTTTTATTATGTATGGTAACTAGTGACAGCCACCTTCCTAGGGCTAAGAGAGAATGACAGGCCCAAGATCCACCCAACTGGTTTCATACCTAATGTGGGACTAAAAGTCACAATCTCCCAGTTACTAGCCTGGTGCTTTCACCAGTACAACAAACTGGCTCTCTTGAATTTAATGCATTTGTGGAATACTCTGTTCCTAACTGTATCTCTTTTGTAATTTAATGCTAAGGAAAATATTGGTAACTTTTTCCTCTAGAAGTCATAGTGGCAGCTGTCTTTTTCTCTGCTGGTAAAATCTTTGATCCTCTTTTCTTGCAGCCTCTTCAACTCTTCCTATAGCCTTTTGCTTGGATTGACACATCCATAACTGTTTCTTTTTCTTCTGATTTTCAGCTTCCTTCTCTGATTCTTGCCAACAATTCTTTTCAGCAACTTCTTCCAGATTTACCCATGGCTCACAACCTTCAGCAGTGTGTGTGTGTGTGTGTGTGTGTGTGTGTGTGTGTGTGTGTAATTTTTTTTGTTTATTTGTTTTATGTTTTATCATGTATGCTGTCCAGTATCATTGGTGGAGATGGGCAGCTATAGAAATTAAATAAATAAATAAAATGCTCTCAATTTGATTCTGGTTTACCAGACCACATTGTTCTTTATTAAAATCTGAATTAAGTCTTCAGCATTCAGAGCTGTCTATTCCAGCTCTGAAGTGCCAGATGTGACTCCATCCCATTTCTCATTTTTCACCTGCAGAGTGCTTGCTGGTGTTTTCTTAAGATCCCATTTCTAAAGTTATTCCACCTGCAACCTGCCCTTTCTTTCTCATGAAAACTTTCCTATGAAAACTAAAATTTTTCTACCCTTTAGCAAAGCTAACATAAACTAGCACAAAGTGTTTCCTGAGCGTCTGCATGAAAGCACAGTAATGTGACAAGCTGGCAGAAAACTATGGCAATTACTGGTATGTCATACAACCTTTGGTTTCCCACTGGATTCCTTTGTAATTAGAATTTTTCTATCGTAAAAAGAGAAAGAAGAATTCTATGCAGCAGCGATTCTATTAACTATATCTGTGCTAAAAATATTGGTTGGATAATTAATAAATAAAAATGTATTCCTAGGGATTGCTAAGAAACACATCATATCAGTTTGTTGGCTTTTTCACTATTGGTTACCTGCAACATTAAAAGTACTAAGGCTTCTTATAAAATAAGTTATACAAACAGATACACACTTGCACAAATACCTAGGAGAGCATCTACAGTTGAACATCTGATGAAATACATACTGCAGATCATTTTATCACTTGGGGAGACTAAGATGGGCCTTCTCTGTTGCAATATCTGTCCTATGGAGTAGCTTCCCCAGGATCCAGGAGAACTGATTCTCCTGGCCTTTCAAAAATCTGTCAAAATCTGGCTATTCCTCCAGATGATAGACCAGGATGTCTGCTGAGCCCCCTCCCCCCAAAAGGCATAGTTGCATTGGCAGTATGTTATAAGGCCTCAATAAATTTATCATGCTTTATTTTAAGTATTAGTTGTGATTGTCAGCCACCCAGAGTTAAGTATTTAATATGAATGGCCACATAAATTATCTTGAAAAAGATTATAAATGAAAAAGCCAATAAATAAAATACAAAAAATTAAAGATCTTCTGGAATAAAAGGTAGCCGGATAATATTGGAAATAAAATCTGGTCCGGTTCCAAGCTAGGAGGAAGACACAGGAGCAGGGGTGGGTTCTACTTATCTTTACTACCGGTTCGCAACAGGATTGCAGAAGCTTCTGCGAATACGCAGATCACCGATGACGACATCCGGGGCAATGGGTGAGGCCTCCCACCAGTTTTACTACCGGTTTTTGCGAACTGGTCCAAACCAGGGGCAACCCACCACCACCAGGGGCAACCCACCAACAGGAGGCAAGCTGCAGTTGGAAAGGAGGTCTCCATTTATTAGGAATCAGAAGCGAAGTGACTCAGCACTCAGTTCTGGGACAGTTGACAAAACAATCTGATGAGTGGATGGATTTCTAGGGCTTTGTGATTTAGATGCCCAGATTCACTGTGAAATGTACTTTAATCTGTGCCTGAGTGTGTCTTTTTAATATTCTAACTATTATTGCCTGACTCACATTGTGGCTGGATGCTTGTGCCCTGTCCTTGGAGCTGGGTTGGGAATGTAGATTTTAGCAGTGGTGAAATCCAATTTTTTTTACTACTGGTTCTGTGGGCGTGGCTTGGTGGGCGTGGTGTGGTGGGCATAAGGTGGAAGGATAGTGCAAAATGTCCATTCCCACCCCACTCCAGGGGAGGGATACTGCAAAATCTCCATTCCCACCCCACTCTGGGGCCAGCCAGAGGTGGTATATGCCGGTTCTTCAAACTACTCAAAATTTCCACTACCGGTTCTCCGAACTGCTCAAAATTTCCATTACCAGTTCCATTAGCAGAAATCCAGAACTTGATGGATTTCACTCCTGGATTTTAGGTGTCTTTGTCTCTGCTTTTTTAATCTGATCAATTCCAGCCTTTGGTAGAGGCTGTAGCTGAAGACATTTTATTTATGAATGGAATAGTTTGTGAAATTAAATATCCATTCAAAGGAGCCAGCTGCTTGAGTGGTTTTACTTCAGGGAAGCCTTTTCTCTTCCAGGAGTGGGGCAGCATTTCTTTGCTAATATGGGGGTTTCTTAAATTAAAAGGGGGGGAGATTCTACCTACAATGCTATTTATCTATTTGTTATGTTTATGTTTCAAGTCTTCAGAGCAGAAGGTTAGACCTACCATATCTTGCAATAAATCTAATTAGGTTTATTCTCAAGATATGAGAATTACCTGTAATTTATTTATTTTTTAAGATGTGTATGGCATCAATATCATTCAATCCTGAATGGCTAATAGCAATTTAAACTGCAGACAATAATTTTAAAAAATCTATGATAAATATAACATTAAAACCACAGTACATTAAAATGTCTACAATGAACAATAAAACATTAAAATACCCACTGCAAACAATAATACTAAAAAAAAATTCATGGTATAGTACAACAAACAAAATAACATCTTCCTGCCATAAAATATTAATAAACCCTATTACACAATCCCATGACAGTTACACTACATCCCGCAGATCACAATGAAAAGGCAGCAATGAGACAACATTCAACTCCCAAGGCCCCCTGCAATATTTCAGTTTTTAATGCTTTCCAGAAGACTGTCACAGTAGGGGCTAATCTAATATCCAAAGGCAGGCTCTTCCAAAGTGTTGGTGTTGCTACTGAAAAACATCACCTCCTGGCTTCAGCCTCCTTATCTCATTTAATTAAAAAAAAGCTATATAAATATGTTCAAAAATAATGAATAAATAACTATGAGCAAAAAGTGTAATCCTAGGCAAATTATTTGGACATAAATTCTACCAAGTGCAATAAGATTTATTCTCAATGAAGCTTAAGAGCTGACTCCTGATTAGTAAAGACCAGGGGCTCAAGAACTGTCAGGGAAATTCAAACACTTCAGAAATTCCTGATATGAATACCTAGCCCATTTAGGGGTAAAAGTGGTCTCTGCACCCCTGCCAGTACATCTTTGTGATCCCTGGTGGTCTGCACTGCAAGAGTTCACCTGACCCGGTTTGACTGATGACAGAACATATGATCACAGTTGGAGGTGGTATGAAAAGAGTATGGAACAAGCTGTGAGTGTTGCTTCTCAATTAGAGTGCCTTGAAGGTCAGACACTTCAAAAAAAAATATTCACGTGTCTACAACAGAATATGCCCTGCACTCTGAAGCTCTTGTCACTGAAGAGACTGGACTGCCTTTTGAAAAAAAAAAGACAAGCCAATGAACTATACCACTACATAGATAGTTTTTGTATGCTACTGAAGAATTTTGTATATCTTGTTGCATGCATAACGAATATCTTTGTGCTTTAGCAATGGTTGCCATAACTACTGCCCTAGAAAGATGCATGGACAAATTCAGCTCTACGGTGTCTACGTGCTGGCACATTACCTTGTTGAATTATTCAATTAAGTGTGATAATGAGACCTCATTGACATCATTAAACACTCAGGTGAATAAAGGATTCACTTTGAAGTACACTATTATTTGAAGTCAATTGTGAGCAAACAAGCAAAGGTGCTTATCACCACAGGGTACAGATTTTGGAGGAGGAAGGTATCTTGCCTACAAAAAAGTAAAGAAAGTTCTCATAGGACTGGACTTATTGCCGTAATTCTAGTATGTTAAATTTCTTTTAAGGAGAGAGAGATAGGCAGACAGATAGACATTGTTATTGATTGTTATTGATATATTAGATTTTATTTAGTGCTTCATGGTTTACTAAGTTTTAGTTGTTCTGTGCTTAATTTTAACTAAAGCATCTTCAATTTTTTAAAGAAACCATTTGATTTTCCATAAATTGTGTCTATGATCACTTACAGTTTAGGGATAGACAACCATGCTTAGTTATGGTTAGCTCAGGTTCTCATATTGACTTGGCAGAAAATTCACAGACTAAATTTCTATGGGTTAAAATCTTTATTGCAGTTCAGAATGAAGCTATACACACATAGAAGATTGCCCACTGCAACAAAAACCCATCAAGGGTTTTATTTATTAATGATTTAAGTAATTTTCTTCTAATTCTTCTGAATTCTAGTTCCCACCTTAGACAGAAATCCAGCTGATAAACTGGGCCAGTCATTGCCTGTCAGCCTAGGAAGGCTGAAAGCAGGGGTGGGTTCTAAATTTTTTTACTACCAGTTCTGTGGGCGTGGCTTATTTTGTGAGCATGGTTTGATGGTCATGTGACAATTCTTTAGGATTTAGCAGAGATACTGGTCTACCAGGTCTTTAACTTCTTGCAGAGCTGTACCGGTCTACCCATTTGTTTTTGGAGGCACCAGTCTACCCATTTGTTTTTGGAGGCACTGGTCTACCCATTTGTTTTTCGACTGCACTGGTCTACCACCACACTGCCTTTTAACATTGATCAGCTATAGGGCGGTCCTTTGAAGCCCTGCAGCAAGAATCTAAACAGTTTTTTTCCTTCTAGCCGATCAGCTGGGACTCGGGAGGCAGCAAATAGATTGGGGGCGGGCCAAATAAAAGGTAAGAATAATGAGGGGGGGCAGGAGCGCCCAGCTCCTGAACAAAGAGAACCCATTCGGTGACATCACATCGTCATTGCTACCAGCTCGGCCGAACCGGCCGAACTGGGAGGAACCCACCACTAGCTGAAAGGGAGCATGATGGCTCATGTGATTAGGATTCTGGGCTGACAATTGGCAAGCTCATGTTCTACACCTGGTTGCTACCACGTGGTGGGTGAGGCTCCATCAACTCAGCCCAGGTCCTTTTGACCTAGCAGTTCAAAAGTGAGTGACCACAAGTAGATATATGGATACCACTTTGGTGGCCAACTTAACAGGGACACAAAAGGAGTCCCCAACTGGATGTCCCCAGGCAACGGTGATGTCACCAGCTGATCCTTTCATGACAGAAGTGCTTTAGTGCTTCCAAAATGGAAGTACAGTATAGCCTACAAAGGAGCCAATGGCAAGCCACTTCTGAAAAACCATGAACTTGTCAAGTCCCCACAATGAAAATTGTAGGGACTTGTCTTGGTGGCCTCTAAGAATTGGACGTGACTAAACAGAAGAAAAAAAAAGTGTGTGTGTTGTGTAGTATGTATGTATGTATGTATGTATGTGTATACATATACATATACATATACATATACATATACATATACATATACATATACATATACATATACATATACATATACATATGCAATTTCTATCCTGAAAACCACCTGCTTTATAGCTTCAAACCTTCTGATTGATTCATTCATGAGCTATGTAATGGTTTGATTAACTATGATATGTAAACTACAGCATTCTATATTCTATATGTAGAATGTAAAGCTGTACATTCCACAAATTCATAAACCAAAATCACAAAATCTGGGTTCTTAAAACATGCTGAAGTTAAGTTACATCATGGTTCATATAAATGCATAAATCTTACATAAATTCCAAAATCGGTTTTGGAGATCTAGGCTCATCATGAGAAGCAGTTCAGATGTCATGCAATTACCCTGCCATAATGTCTTATATCGTACATCATCTATGATATATATATATAATATCCATTATTTGGCAAACTCATAAAAAATCTATCTCTTTCATCAATCTGAATTTTATTCCAACAAGTGGAATTTTTAAAAAAGAGAGAGAGAAACCGATTTGCCGGAACTGAAAAGTTATTTGTCCATGCCAAGAAACTAGTGACGAAGCAGCATCAGCTCCATCTTGGGGATGGCATGGGGTATTCTCATTCCTCATATGCACTTTCACTGCTTTCCATTTGATGGTTATATCTATGGATTCAATAGACACAGTGATTCAAATAGCGACCGGAAGAATCTCTTCTGCAAGAGATCCTACCGGTCATTAGCAAAAAGGAGAAGCATGGTCAGATCATTCTGGAAGTTAACAAAAGGCCCCATGCTAGGAAACGGGTCTTGCTACATCTTCATTACCGTAGTTTTTGGAGTATAAGACACATTGTAGTATTAGATGCACCTACCTTTTTTGGTGAGGAAAAGAAGAAAAAGAAATCTCCTTCTGCCTCTGAGCAGAATTTTACCTCATTGCAGCAAACAGCAAACAGCCTACTTTACTTTCATTTTTGTTTTCAGCATAGCTTGATTAGCACAAGGAGAAAAAAATCTGCTCCAGCAATTTACCTCTTTGCAGCAAGTAGCAAAGCCGGGCACAAAACAGCTGAGAGCAAATTAGTCAGGAGGCCGATATAATCAACTTGTGCTAATTAGGATATGCTGAAGCTGAAAGGAACTGTTTTTTCTTGCTGTTTGCTTGCAAGGAGGTAAGTGCTGCGAGGCAGAGGCCAAAGGGTGGGAGCCAGTGGGTGGGCGGCGCACCTAAATTTTCACCCCCATTTAGGGGAAAAAAGATGTGTCTTATATTCTGAAAAATACGGTAATTGCTAATACTTATGGATATGATCAGTGAGCTAATTTGTAGCCCCTACTCACTGTAACAGACTATATCTTAATATATTAAGATTGATTCAATACTGAATGAGAGAAGGATTCAGATATACATAAATATAATATATGAATTAATTCTAATGCAAATCAAAAGCAAGCACTGATTTGGAATTGAAATCTAGAAGTATTGGGATCAGCCCAATTATTCTGTCCAGATCAGTATTTCTTAAACTTGGCAACTTTACAATGTGTGGACTTCAGTTCCCAGAATTCTCCAACCAGCAATGCTGAAATAAGACATTTCTTCCTTCATTTTCTCTTTCATTCTTGTAAGATATTCTATAGTACACAAAAAGATGTCCTACAATATGTGAGCTTCATTCACTGCATTACTCTAGCTTATTTAATTCTAACTTCTGAAATAATGTGCTAAACCAAAACTCAATCAAATTATATCTTAGCTTTAATGCACTGTGTGAATCTAGCTACTGAGATGTTTTTTGCATAATCTAGCTGCCGATTTCATATTCAATTAAAATCACAGAATTGAAAAGATCCATTCAATTCAATGCAAAAATACAAATGAAAGCATACTTTCATTTTGTCCACTTTTTACTTGATCCTATCCAGTAACCTATTACAATCTTTCTAGACGATTGGCTCCACTTGTGAATAATGTTTATTGTTGGGAAATGTTTGTAACACTCATGTAGAATCGTAAATTCCAAAGTTCATTGTACTGTTACAGTTATGATACAATGACAGATTAAATGCTATCAGTGAAACATAGCCAAATGTATTCTTGAAGATTCAAACTATTACCTTATAGAGTTTGTTCTTAAAGATAGTATTCAAAACATTTGCAGACATATTGCAGCTTCTGCTCAGCATTTCCAAATCATTTTTTCAAGAGGCTTTTTTTTTTACTTTTATTTGTTAATGGAGCTTGTACAGCTTCAGTATTAATAATAATATGGATAAACAAACTACAAGCAGGCAAACAGTGCAGTAGCCATTTTCAGTATGTTTGCAAAATGCAGGAAAAACAAAAACTTCTCCAAGCCATTTTTCTGAAGATTCTAAAGGAGTTGAACAAACAGCTGAAATACCTGCTCAGATTTCAGCAGCCTGGGGCACTGGATTATTGGGTTTTCTGCTGCCCTATACTTGTCTGTATTAGCAGAAACTTTCAATTTAGAGAGTGACCTCATGTCAGACATTCTAATCCATCCAACAAGAACTGTCACGTCTATCTCACCTGGTTGAGCCTAGGTACATAAGCAGATTAGAGAGCTGTCATCCACCAGCTAGATAACTCCTCAGGCAGAATGAAAAGGCATATTAAAACAAAGCTGAAAAGATATACATGGTAAGTAATACCACATGCATGTGTGTGTGTATATATGTGTGGGTGGGTGGGTGGGTTAACATACGTACATGTATATATGATCCTTAGCCTTTCAACAGCTGAGCAAGAATGCATCAGACTGCTGCTTCTCCTTGGGAAATTACAGAAAGGAGCCAAAGACACGGTCATGTAAAAACCAAACCAAGGCAAAACAAAATGGAATGATTCAAAATATGAATAATTTTGGTTCATATTAATAGGAAGTACAAAGGAAGAAGGCTTGGAATAAAGCCTTCACTGGGAAAATTGGAAAACTTGACCATGTTTTAAAATAAACATTTGGTCAGCTTGTTTCTCCATGTAAAGTTCAAAGAATATTCATGCAGTGTCCTGATCCCTTCTTTCCAAATTAACTACTATTATCTTTCTACTGGCATTTTAATGTCTGTATAAATGTACTTGAAAATATATAGTAGAATTTCCTATCAAGAAAAATTACTTTGGCCTTTGATACATGAATTTTCAGATCCAGATTCACTGCGTTATACCACTGAGCTAATATTTCACTAACCCAAAATAATTTGGGTTTCTAGGCAACTACATTGCATCATGGATGTATCAATGCTTATGAGCATTCATATCGCCATCATATCTCTAATATTACTACAAAATCTCTTATACAGCATATTTATGCAAAAATACAGTAAATAACAAAGGGGACATTACACAGCTTTGTTCTGCTTCCAAGCAGTTCCATTCCATTCATTTTATTGCTTTATATATGCTTTGTTTTTATAACATTTCCACCCTTAATACAGCAATTAACCCTTACAAAATATGCTATCATACTCTTTCTTTAAATCAAGAAATATACAATGAACTTTCTTTTTCACATTTGTACATTTCTTAATTTCTTCTGGGGTCCTAGAGTAACATCTAATCTTCACACTCATGACCGGCATAAAGCTCTCTCATTCTTAATTAAACCTCTACAACTTCAATATCCTATATTTATCAGAATAACACACAAAAATAATAGAATAACAGAGTTGGAAGGGACCTTGAAGGTCTTCTATCCAACCCTCTGCTCCGGTATAGGCAGGAAACCCTATACCGGTGATGGCATGTGTGCCACAGGTGACACGCATAGCCATATCAGTAGACACACAAGCTCAGCTCCAGCGTGCATGCGCGCACCAGCCAGCTAATTTTCAGGCCTTCTGGGCCCACCAGAAGTTGGGAAACAGGCTGTTTCCTGCCTCCAGACCGCCTGGAGGATTGTGGGGAAGGCCCATTTTTCTCTTTCACCTGGCTCCAGAGCCTCTCTGTGAGTGTGGGGAGGGCCAAAACAGCCTTCCGGAGTCTCTGGAGGCTGGGGACAGCAAACAAGTAACTTCCTGTCCAACCAGAAGTTGGGAAATGGGCTGTTTCTGGCCTCTGGAGGGCCTCCGATGTGGTGGGGAAGGCCGTTTTTGCCCTCCCCAAACTCATAGAAAAGTTCTGGAGCCAAGTGAGAAAGAAATAAACAGGCCTACTGGGCCATTACATGCCAGGTGCGGGGGGGTTCACACACATGTGCAGGACGCATAGAATTATGGGTGTGGGCACATGTGCAACCCCCTTGTCCCCGGCTCCTGCCACACAATGGCAAAAAGGTTAATCATCACTGTCCTGTACCATTTCAGATAAATGGTTGTCACAGCATCTTCCATTCAGTTATTTTTAATCCTCCTTCTTATTTTAATTTCACAGATATACAGATATACATTATACATCACTCTATATTTTCCAACTGTGTGGTTGCTAAGACTTATCATCAACTTAATCAGTCAATCAAACAAATATATATTTTTATTTCTTCATTTAATTTATATATTTAAGTATTTAGTCCTCTTTCATTTCAAATTCTCACCAGTGGTCCATAGCTATTGACTTCTGCTAATTATCATATCTTTGATGAATCAATCAAAGTTTTTGCATAATTTTTAGTAAGATAAAGATTAGACTATGTTATCAGTCTTAATTACATCTTTGCCATTTCAAGGTAATGGAAGGAAAAATTTTGTTGTTAAGCAAGGCAGTTGTTCAGTGAGTTTTGCCCCATTTTATGATATTTTTGCCACAGTTGTTAATTGAATCAATGATCATTAAATGAATCCAGGTTCCCACATTGACTATGCTTGTCAAAAGTTGACTGAGAAGGTTATAAATGGTGGCTGGCTGTTTAAAGACTAACAGATTGTAGTAACAGCATACATAACTAGATTCTGCACAACAGCACTAAAGATTCATCAAAACCTGATGAATAATTCCATTACAGCTATTTTACACAATTTACACAATTAATAAAGTCTTTTAGTATTATAACATTGTTGCATTTTAGTATCTCCTGGCCTTCACAATTTAAAGACTAATATTAGAATGCAGTATTGCAGGCTAATTCTGCTGATTGCCAGGAGTTCAATCCTTATTGGTTCAAGGTTGACTCGGCCTTCCATCCTTCTGAGGTCAGTAAAATGAGGACCCAGATTGTTGGGGGCAACATGCTGACTCTGTAAACTACTTAGAGAGGGCTCTAAAGCACTGCGAGGGGATATATAAGTCTAAATGCTACTGCTATTATATTATAGCATACACGGTGTTCTTGTTTATATGCAATTGACCAATCGGAAGTTAAAATCTATGATTTTAACATAGATTTGTTAGTTATTATTTTATTCTAGAATTTTTAACTCCTTAAGTATTTTTAATTGTACTGATCTTTGGCTGTAATAAACATTTGATTTGTGCATGTGCAGCTGCCAAATGCTCAAGCACTATTATTACATTGAAATGCACAGTCATACATCACATTTTGCAGCTGTGCACAAAAGTTATTGATTTTCACAGAAGCTACAAATTTACAAGAAATTAATGCAGTTGTCTTTTTTATCTATATTTCATATGTGGGTGACATAAAGTGAGGGATTAGATCTGTATCTTTATCGACAAAGAGCAGAATGAAAATTTCTCACCAAAGCAGTCTGTGGGTCTAGACAGCTGTGAATGTTGTTATTGTTTTTCCTCCCCTCTCTTTTCAGCAGAAGATTCATTGCCTCAAGGTTTGTTACTGGCTAAATAAATTCCAAGCTTTTGGACCTCTGTATCTGTGCCGTAATCCCAAAAAGAGGAACTTAATTACTTAGAATCGTGATCTGAATAGGAAAAGAAAGCAACAGTAGGAAAACAGCCTGAAGTCATATTCATGACCTACAGATTCATTGTTAATGTCCCTTTGCATGTTCAGGCCCTAAAGATTTTATCTATAGCAAGATTCTTTACAGGCCTCAATGAAAAGATAGCATTTTCCTGTAAAATTTCAAATGCTGTATAACGCACTGGAACAAAGGGATTCAAAATCATGCATTGGTGTGGATGTATGTGTGTATCAGAGGTGGGTTTCAGCAGGTTCTGACCAGTTCTGGAGAACCGGTAGTGGACATTTTGAGTAGTTCAGAGAACCGGTAAATACCACCCCTGACTGGCTCCACCCCCATCTATTCTCTGCCTCCCGAGTCCCAGCTTATCAGGAGGAAATGGGGATTTTGCAGTCACCTTCCCCTGGAGTGGGGGTGGGAATGGAGATTTTACAATATCTTTCCGCTGCCACGCCCACCAAGCCATCAAGCCATGCCACACCTACAGAACCAGTAGTAAAAGAATTTGAAACCCACCACTGGCATGTATGAACTGATTTATTTATTTATTTATTTATTTACTTACTTACTTATTTATTTATTTATATATTTAGTTCGATTTATATGCTGCCCTTCTCCAGAGACTCAGGGCAGCATTAAGCAATAGCCTTCATACTTTTGTATATACCTGCTTATTAGGGCTTTCGCCCCCCCCCCCCAGCCGTGTTCTTTTTTATACAAAGTCAGTTTATTGCCCCCACAATCCGGGTCCTCATTTTACCTACCTCAAAAGATGGAAGGCTGAGTCAACCTTGAGCCTGGTGAGATTTGAACTTGCAGTAATTGCAGGCAGCTGGTGCTACTTAACAGCACTTTAGTCTGCTGTGCCACCAAGGCTCTTATGTACTTATTCTTAAATAATGTACTTATTCTTTTATTGCAGAATACACATGGCCATGTTCAAAAAGCACAAAGCTATTGCATTTCTGTTTGTGCTGAAACAAATGAATGAATTATATTTGTTAGTATAGTTAGATGCCACTTGAAGTTAATTCCTGGTAGCTGTATAGCTATATTTATGTTCCTTATTTTGGTTATCTTAATTTTAAGAAGGATCTTCCAAGGACATTGACCAAGGCAACTTCACAGGGCTGGATGTGGGAATTGTTTAAGTATTAGACGCTATGACTAGGCTGAAGCGAGAAGCAATCAAGGTCGGGTTGGGACTAGATTAGTAACTTTAGTACAATTAAGATGAAGTTACAGTCCCTTATTCTTCCTTTGGGTTAATTTCTACATTTCTTCTTCTTGACTTTGGTGTTGTCTTTCTCCTGATTGCTTGGTGAAAGAATGAAAAATTAATATTGCTACCTTGATAAATCCTAGTTCTCAATATAATTCACATACCAAGACAATTGAAGATTGAAGGATCTCAAATCTATTCTGGTTTGTTTTGGTGCAAATAAACCAATGATGTAAAAGTAAGGCAGTAATGCAAATCTAGGAATGGTTTTAGCCGGATTTCTCCAGAATGTAGAACTGAATACAAATTGTCATTGTGACAGAATGTACCAATAATTTACACCTCAAGTGTAACTTCTAGTAAATCCCCTATATCTCTCTATAATCAGATATTTAGGGGGCATGGGGATTGGGGTTGTGAAAAATGAGCCGGCATAGTCATACTCCACTTAGTATCAAGGATGCAGCTATAGAGGTGGTCAATATTATAAAGAATCTGGGGGTGCAGATAACTAACAATCTGAATTGGTCTGTCCACATGTCATCCTTAGTGAAGTGTACAAACCAGCGTCTGCATTTCCTGCATCAGATGAGGACAGCACATCTTTCTCCTTCTGTCCTGGCCACTTTTTACAGAAGCACAATTGAGAACATTTTAACAAACTGCATCACTGTTTGATTTGGTGGCAGCAGTGCCTCAGATAGAAAGTCTATTCAGAGAGTGGTAAGGACAGCCAAGAAGATTATAGGAAGTTCGCTTTCTGTCATTCAGGATACTGCTTATAAGCGCTACATGTGTAGAGCTCAAAGCACTGTTAGAGATCCCACACACATACCCACATTATGGTCTGTTTCTGTTGCTCCCCTCTGGGAGGAGGTTTCGAAAAATTTCTAGCAAGACTTCCAGATTCTGTAACAGCTTTGTTCCAGGAGTGAAATCTAAAATTTGTTACTACTGGTTCTGTGGGCGTGGCTTGGTGGGGGTGGGAGTAATGTGACTGGGTGGGCATGGCCAATTTTTTTTTTTACTTTTAAAACCATTTTTTACATGTAAAACCATGTTAAAAATGCTTTCAAAAGGCTCTGGCGACCCCAGATGAGTTGCCTGATCGGCAGGCAGCTCAGCTGGGATCATCAGAGCTTGGCTTGTCAGAGCCATTTAAAAGAAAAAAAAAGGCCCTGATGATCGTGTGGCTCAGCTGGGCATAGGGGGCGGGGACAGGGATTTTTGCTACCAGTTCTCTGAACTGCCCGCTGCCATCGCTACCTACTTGCCTAAGCCAGTCCGAACTGGGAGTGTTTCACCCCTGCTCTGTTCCCTATGCCATCCATCTGGTAAATCCGCAAGATTAGTTTTTCTTGCCATGTCCCTGTATACACCCAGATGGAACTGCGCTGTTCCTCTGTGTCATAAAATACAGGTGGATATGTGGATATATGCGTAATTCTGTATTTATTTATTTTGTCATGTTTATGTAGTATATATTGGAGGTGGTGACCCTTTTAGAGCTGCATGCAATGAAATTTCATTTTAATGTATTCCAATTAGTGTTCATTCAAAGTGACAAGAAAGTTATTCTAAGTCTAAGTTCTACATCTAAGTCTACTTCAGGTAATTAGCAAAAACTGAAATACTTTGCAGGTGATTATCATCACAGATATCAACATTAATAAATTCTACCAGATCTCATTATGTTTATTTCATTATGTATATTTCAACTAATTTTTACTCTAATCTCTTTTTATGTGGCAATAATGAGCAAAGCCATACAATTTCTGTAGCTCAATCCACAAAATTACCTTATGCTTGATGAAAAATTTGCAAAACTAATATGATCGCTTATTTAGTTTTTCTCATTTCTCTCTACCTGATATTCAGCAAAATCATTGGTATCTAACTGATGGTTAATGTTCATGAAAAATGCCATAAACCTGCCTTAGGCAATCAGCTAAATAGTTGTGTCTGATGAACGGAATAAGCTGATCTTATTATCTTCAACACCATGGGTGGTGAAAAATCTGACCAACATCTTCAGTCCTCAGGTGGATTTCATCAGTTGCACTCAGTTTATCAGTTAAGCACAGCTTCACCTAACAGAGAGATAAATATTCCTCATCCTACTATCGCTATGAAAACGTTTAAATTAGACTTTGTTATTATTGCTTACAGAATTAATGGCAGCAACCTGTCCACTTATTTCTTTAGCCAGAAATGAATAGTCCTTTCATGCCTTCTTCAGTTCTTCGTCATTGAAAGACAAATACTTACAGAAGTACAAATTGTGTGCAATTTGGATCTGAAATTATTTCTTTTTTAGATGTGATTTTCCAAAATAAATCAATTTCAAATGATAAGGTTCCCATTACCATTTTTTTCAAATTAAGGTTAAAAGAGGCATGAAATTTAACTCATCATATAAATAAAGCAGGAAGGATCTGTGCAAATGTGTAAAGCAGAAACTCCCTCATAGATTAACAGGATTGTCATTATCATGAACATGATTAGCATCAGCAACATCTGAAATCTGAAAATATCTGGTATCAGTGAAAATTGAGTGTAATATTTGAAATGAATATCAAATAAATAACAAACATTGATGGACGATGGCAATGCTCTCTAGATGAGGCTGCCCTTAAAGACCATCCAGAAGCAGCAATTGTTCCAAAAGATATGAATAGTTATGGGTTCACTATAGTATACTGATGGAACAAAATTTTACAAGCTATTATGGCTCTCTATAGGCCTCCAGATACAATTCAATGTGCCAATTCAATTCATTTATTAAACAAACTTATATGGCCACCCAAATCAGAAACAATGACTCCGAGTGACTTACAAAATTAAAAATTCACATTAATCAATAAGCTCTCCATTACTACAAAGCCCTACAAAGCATGGTGAAATGTATTGTGGGACCACCAGATTGATTATTTTTGCCCATTCCATAGGCTCTTCCAGGATGAGCCACATGCTGTTGGTCTTTTTCTTGAGACAATTTCTTCTGATGGAAACTAGGAGGCATGTTTCTTTGCAGCCTTGCCTACCCTTTGATCTTCCCACCAACATTTGGGTGGCTGGGATTCTGCCAGCTTTAAAAATCTGTTTTCCCTCAGGAAATGGGCAGAACCATAGATGCACCTGCCTTCTGGGAGGTGAATTGTATGTTTGCTGTAGCCTGGGTGCATATTGTTTGATAGTTGTGGATTTCATTTCTTTTGATTATATGTTTTTTAACTTGTATTCATTATTTTTTGTTTGGTTTTGCTTGACGTACTGTGTCTGGACACAGTGTTTTAAGAGAATGTTTCATTATATAGAAAATATGCAATATTTTTCTTGAAGTGTTGTTTTTCTTGAAGCCTAGATTTCTATGGATTTAGAAATTTGCTATATACCTCTGTAATAATTTTCTATTGCACTTTATTTTCAATAATCACTTTTGCAAATTCACCTAACAAGGTTGAAGTGGGAGAGAAATACATCTATGTATTTTTTATGACTAGGGATGACTATGGCATTGGCATTTGCAAACAGGTTTCCTTACAATGCAGATATTTATGTACATACATACCCATTCCTAAATAATGCACAGTTGCTTAAAACTCTTCTTCAGCCCCCAAATTTTCAGCTTTTTAATACTTTTCCTTACCAATGTATTTCAATACTATAATATTTCTTACAATTGGGGGAGGGGGGGAAATCATAAAACAGAAAAAAAAAACCAATTTCTGGTTGACCACATTAAGTCAACACTACATTTAGAGCTTTACAGAGCTCCTACCGTTACCAACAGAAAACATATATTTTAGTTGCATTGTTTTGATGTTAGTCTTTTTCATATAAGGGATAAAGGATTGGAATAAGCATGAATCTAAAGGATATTTAACTGTTCTGCTTAGGCTGAAGGATGTATTCGAGAGGAGTAGGAAGCCAAACTTAGAAATGGACCAGATGTTGTTTGCAGGGGTGGGTTATACATTTTTTTATTACCAGTTCTGTGGGTGTGGCTTATTTTGTCGGCGTGGCTTGATGGTCATGTGACAATTATTTAGGATTTAGCAGAGGTACTGGTCTACCAGGCTTTTAACTGCTTGCAGAGCTGTACCAATCTACCCATTTATTTTTTGCAGGCACTGGTCTACCCATTTATTTTTGCAGGCACCGGTCTACTCATTTGTTTTCTTTTAACATTGATCAGCTGTAAGGCGGCCCTTTGAAGCCCCCTGGCAAGAGTTTAAACAGTTTTTTTCCTCAAGCCATCAGCTGGGACTCAAAAGGCAGCAATAGATTGGGAGTGGGGCCAAATAAAAGGTAAGAATAATGTGGGGGGTGGGGGGCAGAATGAGTTCGGTGATGTCATATCGTCACCGCTACCGGCTTGGGAGAACTGAGCTGAACCGGAGGGAACCCAGCACTGGTTGTTTGATTATAACCACAAATACTTCACTTTACTATCAGAACCAAGTCGCAACACAGATGAACCAGTTAATCCAGAAACTGAATTGGCTAGTCCAGCAGATGGTATCAAATCTATTACAATTGACAATACCCATGCCAGCCATGGCCCAAGACCCTGGGTTGTTGATTACCAGCTACTATTATGATTCTCCAGCAACAAATATCTGCCTCCTTGTTCGAGACATACAATACATTTACTGCTTTCTTCATTCAGTATGGTCTCCTTGAGATAAATTTACTATCCCCACCAACCTATGTAGAATTTTTAATTAGCCTAAGGATTGAGGAAGCTATAAAATGGATAGCTCTTATTATTATCATTCAGAATAGATAAGAATATAATATATAGTATAGAATTCTTTATTGGCCAAGTGTGATTGGACACACGACAAATTTGTCTTGCTGCATATGCTCTCCGTTCCAATCACACTTGGCTAATAAAGAATTCTATTCTATTATTATTCAGAATTTCCTGGATTTGGAGAATCAAATACCGAAGGTATTATGGCATGCTTGAAAGCTGTTAGGATCCAGTTAACAAGTTCTGTTAACAAGTTCAACCATGAAAAATCCATTAGCTAGGGTATGTGCGCAGTTCAAGAATGGACTATTTTAACCATCAGTTCACAATACGACCTGGGGGGGCGGGGGGCGGAAAGGAAGCTTAATTGATTAATTTAGTTAGGGGTTGTTAGATTTAAAAAATGGGATGAGTCATTGGTCTAGATCATTGATGGCTAACCTTTTTGTCATCACGTGCCAGGAAGGAGGAACAGGGGGGCTCATGCACTTGCCCACACCCAGAATTCTATGCACCCCGCTCCTGCACATGCATGTACTGCATCCCCCCACTCCCGGCATGCGATGGCCTGGTAGGCCCGTTTTTCTCTCTCACCTGGCTCCAGAACCTCTCTATGAGTCTGGGGAGGGCGAGAACAGCCTCTCCCATTCCCGGAGGCCTTCCAGAGGCCAGAAACAGCCTGTTTCCCAACTTCCGGTTAGACAGGAAGTGATTTTTTTGCTGTCCCCAGCCTCCAGAGACTCCTAGAGAGGCACTGGAGCCAGGTAAGAGAGGAAAATGGGCTTTCCCCACCCCCACCCCCAGGCCCTCTGGAGGCAGGAAACAGCCTGCTTCCTACTTCTGGTGGACCCAGATCAGTGGTGGATTCCAACAGGTGTTACCACCGGTTCTTTTTCCGCACGGGCTTTGGGCGCAATCTATTGCACGTGTGCCATAGGTTCGCATCACGGGTCTAGTTATGCCAGATAATATGAAAAGATGAATTAAGGTCTGCTTAGATAGCAATGGAGAGATCAAGGAATTATTATGGCAAGATACAGATGGAAAAACAAAATGTTCACTTTAATACCTCCTACCCTCCTCTGCATTAAATACTTCAGAAATTGAACTCATGCAGCTGGGAATCAGCAGAGCTCAAACGTCTGTCTAAAAAAAGGTAGGGTATCACACAGAAAGCCCATGTCTATATCGTAGAGACACCATGGCTACTTCACACAGGAATGTCCTGTTAAAATCCCTCTTTAAAAGCCTGTAAAAGCTTCTGCAAGCTAAAGAGCTTTTAGGAAAAGGAAACATTTCTCAAGCAGATGCTTTAACTATTCCAGATCTGGTTGTTGGGGAAGTGAAGCAATCCCTACTTCCAAAGACTCAGAATCTGCAGCAACCAGAAATTCACTGTATTCCAAACATGTGGAACTTTGAATTAACTTTTAGTTAATTCCTGTTACCCTATAGATTTAGGCTTGCGCTAGAAGACAGCACCTCAGCAAGTATTTATGTATTTCATGCCACTTTACCAAGTTTCAGAATAACAGGCCTTATGGTGTGTTGTATCTTCTCCCTATGGAGGCCTTGGAGTATAGTGTCTTTAGGTTTTTTAACTGACCTACTATGTATTACTGAGCCCTGGTGGAATAGTGATTAGAATCAGAGTGGGTTTCAATGTTGTTCGCTACCAGTTTGCTCAGGGGCTTGCACACATGATGTTTCAGTGCATGTGCAGAGACGTCTGGGCAGGTGGGCAGAACCTCCAACTTCCACTACCAGTTCACACGATCTGGGTGAAACAGTAGCAACCCACCACTGCTTAGAATGCAATATTGCAGGCTAATTCTGCCTACAGCCAGGAGTTCAAACCTGACCAGCCCAAGGTTGACTCAGCCTTCCATCCTGCAGAGAACAGTGGGGGCAATATGTTGACATTGTAAACCACTCTGAGTACTGTAAAGCTGTAAAGTGCTGTAAAGTTCTTTGAGGTATATATGTCTAAGTGCTATTGCTATCAGTAGTTGGATGCAATTCTGGTGATAATAGATTTGTTTTCTAATATATCATACTTCATTTCTTATCATGGTCTCCTTTACCAATTAAACATCTTGCTTCTCCATTCAACAGATACTTCTCGAATCACGATTCGCCAGATCAGTTGATTTCTGACTATAATCCACAATTCACAAATTTTTTTTGAAAATTCTATTTCAGTTATTATATAGGAAATTTTGCTTGTAGGGTTGCCAGGTCTGCTTCCAAAAAATAGCGGACAAGCGGGGTGTGGGTGTGTTAAGTAGTAAAAAAAAATTAAAAATTTTTACAATTAAATTATATATTTTCTTACAAACATTTTAACACATATTAAAATAATCACTGCAAAACTTTACCTAAAATTCAAAGCATCAAATATATTATAATAATATGTAAAATATTAAATTACATTTTACTTTGCTGTCATGTGTATTTCTTATTGTGCAGCTTTGATCAATTCTTTGTGTTTAAGGAATAATTCTTTAATTTCAGTACAACGTTGAGAAATATTAAAAAATATACAACATTCACTTCAAACTGATGGTACAAGCAGTCAGTTACATTCATCAGTCCACAAATTTCCCATGACGCTGAAAATCCATTCAACGTTTGCATTTGATATCGGAATTGATGCACAATACTGGAACAGTTTCAGTAAACTCGGAGCTGGCTCTTTCTTGAAAAAGTATGTCCACTTATCAAGGGATGAATCGCCCTGCAGAACATAAACTTCTTCTAAGGCAGAAATTTCATCGAAGAGAGCGTTGGGTGGAAGTTCTTCTTGCCATAGTGATAATTACCAGATGTTCGTCATTTCTTCTAAAGTAGGAGGATTATTGCAATCAATTAGATTGAAACAACTTAGCATCTCATATACTGAATCGGTGAAATTATACCACTTTTCTAGGTATGCAATGGCTCTTTAATACACGTTGATGGCTTCTTTCTTGAATTTTTGCACGGCATTCTCAGGCAAATGTTTCTTACGTAAGGCAAATAAAACTTTCATTCCAAAAAAACTGCTCATCGTATTTTTTTGCAAAGAATCATGCAGCTTACACATGATAATGTGAAGATTGCATGCAAAAATCTTGCCGCTGTCACTCTCATCACTCGACGCCATTTTAGGTCAGGCGAGCTACAATACATTTTTAAAATGTGAATTGTACATAATTTTATAATATATTTTTATTTTAATCTCATCATTAATTTTTTTGGAGAATCAAGTTCAATAGATATTCTATCTTTGTCTCATTCTAACTTATGAAAAAGAAGACAAAAGCGATTCTCCTATCCTTATTCTCTTAGACCGTACAGCTTTAGATTACGTACCATTTCATCATAAAGCTTTTGAATAAAAAAAATGTCCACTATTTTGTGAAAAAAAATAGTGAACATAATGTGAAAAAAGTGGACTGTCCGCTCAAATAGTGGACACCTGGCAACTCTTTTTGCTTGTCCTTTGCTGTCTCCAATTGGAAAATGACTGATCTATTACTATGTAAATTATCAAGACAATAGGACTTGCCTTTTACCCATGTATTCACCTATAATAATTCAGCTCATGTCTCCACTTATTTCATGACTATTTCACGTAACTTACGACAATCAACTATGCTTGTTGCAAAACACCTCCTTTCTCCCCCCTCTTCCAGATGCCTCTCATTTTCACTAGGAACTTCAGGCAACTCAGTTCAAAGATCAACTAGATCATGCTGAGGCATAACAGTTATCATTAAGAAGGCTCCCCCAATTACTGTTGGAGATCTCATCTGGCTTTCTATTTGTTATCTCTCTTCTATATGACCTTCTAAGAAGTTTGCTATGTTTCTTGAACTTTTCCCTATGACAGAACTGATCAATTCTGTGACATTTTAGCTGAAGTCTCCAGCAACATTTAAAAAATGTGCCTATTTTTAAACATTTCTTCCTGGTCCTAGAACCTTCTTGCCCCTTGCACACCTCTACAACCAACATCTCAGTAAGGGGAACTGGAAGAATTCAAGGTAGACAGTGTTTTAGAATCATGAGATAGGCAAGGACTATATGTTTAACTTCCTCCAAAGATCTACATGACTTTGAAACATTTTGGGAGATAAAAAATAATGTCCCCATACTGCAACTTTTTCAGTATACCCTCAATGCTCATAATTTTCCTTCTACATGAAAGAGAACAATTGAATATCTAATGAAATACAAAGACTCTCCACTTAATGCAAAGAAAAGTTTCTAATTGGGCATAGTTCTTGACCATATATAGAAGAGAAATTCCCTCTTCAATTGCCCTTAGATGGGAGGGGGAAGAATAAAAACTTCTGAAATGGAGGCAATTCCTTATGAAAAGAAAAATATAACCAGTGTCTGTAGGAGAACAAAAAGGTCATGCAGATGAAAACAGCACTGCCATATTATTATGCAACCTAATCCCTTTCCTAGGTCTGTTGCAATCCCAACATGGACAGACTTTGCTCCATTTTAGGGCTGCTTCTCTCATTTTGAGGAAAGCAGGGAGATTCTGTGGATACTGCTGGAAAGTGGATATGGAAGCAGTCTTTAGGACAGGAGAAAGCAGGTAGAATTTTAAAATGAGGAAATACATGATGAAGCTGAAATGAGATGGAAGCGAGCAAGGTAAGCTCCAAAACAGCCTGGATAGCTCAGCAGACTAATGCATTGTGATTAACTCCAGCTGTCTGCAATTATACCAAGTTCGAATCTCCCCAGGCTCAAAGTTGATTCAGCCTTCCATCCTTTCTAAGGTAGGTAAATTGAGGACCCAGTTTGTGGGGGCAATAAGCTGACTTTGTAAAATATACAAAAGTATGAAGGCTTGCTTAACGCATTGTAAGCCGCCCTCAGTCACCGGAGAAGAGTGGCATATAAATCAAATTTTTAAAAAAAACAGATGGAGGAGAGAAAGATATTCCTGACTTTTCAAGACTTATAATCTATTACTAAATTTGCAGATGATACAACAGTGGTGACCCATCTCCACGGGGATTAGTCTGCCTATCAAGATGAAGTGGAACGGTTGCTTTCATAGTGTGGACCACTATAACTTGGTCCTTAACACCAATAAGACGAAGAAGCTTATAGTGGACTATAGAAAGAATAGATTAGACATCCTTGCTAAGCACCCTTGCTTATCAATGGAGACTGAGTGGAGCAAGTGGCCAGTTTTATGTTTCTGGATTTATCATAAAAGAGGACCTGACCTGGGGCACTCACATTGCAGCACTGGTCAAAAGGACCCAGCAGAGATTTTACTACCTGAGAATTCTCAGGAAACAACAACTGAATGAAAAATTGCTGGTGGCCTTCTACCGCTGCACCATAGAGAGTATTTTAACTTACTGCATCTGTGTATGGTTTCCAATTGCACAGTGGCAGATAGGACAGCACTCCAGAGGGTCAGCATCATTGCCCAGAGGATCATTGGTTGCCCTCTCCCCTCTTTGGAAGAGCTTTAAAGCTCCCACTGCCTTAAGAAAGTTCAAAACATTCTTAAAGATCCATCTTATCCTGGGCACCCTTTTTAAAAAACTATTTCTATCTGGCAAACGGCACAGGATAATAAAAACAAGGACAAATAGGCTGAAAAACAGCTTCTATCCCAGGGCAATAACCATATTGAATTCTATGGTATAGTGCAATATCAAGTTTTCAATTTCAATTATATAGAATGTAAAGGATGTATGTCTGTGGTTTTATTTTTAAAGTTATAATGTACACTGAAGACGGCATTTAATTTTATTGTACTGTGTGCAATGACAATAAACTAAACTAAACTAAACTAAACTAAACTAAACTAAACTAAACTAAACTAAACTAAACTAAACTAAACTAAACTAAACTAAACTAAACTAAACTAAACTAAACTAAACTTAGAAATGGAGTCTTGAAGATTCTTTCCTCTATTCTTAGAAACAAAAGAAAACTGAAGAATGAAATAGTAGATAGGCTGAAATGGATAAGGTTTCCATCCTAGAAAAGGCCAAAATGTCTATGAATGTACAGAAACTGCTGGTTTGCACCAAATGTCTGTAATTTGAAAGGATGATGTAACTATTCATCATTTTAATTTCCTACAATTCCCTGGAGTGACACTATCAAGGGAATACTAAATAATCACAAGGACAGGTATTCACAATCATCTGCTATTTGACGTAGCAGAAACAACAGTCAGTGACATCTAAGGGGTATGTCAGCTATGGGGCTAGTTACTGGTACAGTACTCTAGCCAATGACATGATGGTTGGGGAATATGGAACATGACACAGAAAAAAATTCCCACTCCAAAAATGGCTAAAGCAAAATAGAAAATGAGCCTCTGGTTTAAGGCCTCTGATTTAAAAACTGTCTATCAGGAAACGTTTTGCCAGAATTACTTTCATCTTCACCAAGTTGTACGGTTAGGATAAATGAACGATGATGCAAATCATATGTGAAAATTAGTTTTTTAACTTGCAATTCAAATATTTTTGTCAGCAAAATAATAATTAACAGAATTTCTGTCCACTGATAGCGACCAGAGTTACCATATTTTTAAACTATCAAAAAAATAAGGCCAAAGCCCTCATTTTTGTTTATTTCTATTAAAATTTTTGTCCTCTGGCTACTCCCTTCCACCCCCTCATGAAGCAATGCATATGACTGATGTGAGGAAATATTTTCAGGATATATATCCAAAACAGACTAGAAGTTCCCACCCTCACCATCTGTTTATTTGAGTCACTTTCATCTTTTTTTTTCTTTATTGGTTCAAGTTCAGCTTTAAATATAAACTGCTAGCTTGGATCCAGAATGAATACATTCTAATATAATTTGGTTGCTTGGCCAATGTGAATGGTCTACGTACATCTGAAATTTGAAATGTCCTTGACAGACTTCTATCCTGTATTGAGTGGTTCAAAATTTTGACAGTTGTAGAACTTCATTCCTTCAATGAAATTTCTCTATGGGAACCAGGGGCTGGCTCATTCTATCTGTTACCAGTGTGCATAGTACAGAAACTAGGAATCTTTTACACTTATAGTTGAATGAAATAATTACCTTTAAAGCTTCGGCTGTTAAAGGTAATTTTCTAAAGCGTTCTAAAACCTTTTAGAAAAAAGTAATAAGTAAACTAACCTGAGAACACTAAAAAAAAACTTTGTGGTACTTTTGATTTTATTTTTAATTAAACCTTTTCAATTTTAAAATGTTTGCTTTTGTAATGGCACTGTTTATTTTTCTTTTATGTTATTTTTCTCTTCATTGTTTGGCCAATGAGTTACAAATGCAGTTAAATCTCTTCAGCTGGCTTTATGTTGGCTGATTAAGAGGGACCAACAGAGTTAATATATTTTGTTTGCTGAGACTCAACATGTCTCTTGCACCTCCATAAATTTCTGTTAAAGAGGCAGTGCAGTTACACTGTAGAAATTTAAACTAAAAGCACTTTACTTTTAAGATAACAAGTTTACAGTTTGGAGAAGTTGATGTCTTTTCAAAGGAGGTGCTTTTGAAAAGAATCATGGGATTTTCATTTCCTGACCAGAATAGCCTACTGAAAATGGCCATATAATTATAGTTGGAATATTTGCTACTCTGATGATCTGGCTTTCAACATCTGACATCATTGTTTTTATATGAATTGACAACATAAAGTTACACTCATCTATTTGGTAGCTGATATCAATTCAGCCTTTTTGTAAGAAGATGCAATAATCTATACTAATACAAAAGACTGGTTTTTGAATAACCTAAGTATTGTGGCATACCTCAGCTTCTATCCCAAAGCATTCCGATCCTATTGCTGCATCCAAAAAGATCAGTAACAACTGGTTTATGCAGAACCAGTTAATCATAATAGAGATTCTAACATGAGGGTGTGGATCTATTGTGAATCCAAGGCGTTAGCCAAGAAGCGAAGAAATACTTGAAGCATATCCAAAAGAACTGGAAGAGATCCTCAGTATGAAAAGCTTCTGATCTGAATAATATGTTATTCTGGAAAGCTAAGTCATCAAAGCTTTATTTTTATATACAACTCCTACAAAACAGATGCATATTGAAATTTCATGTTGTAAAATTTTCTTACCATTAATTTATGCAGTATGGATATGAATGTGTTCAAAATTGGCAAAAATATACACAAGTGATCCTTATTATTCTACTACATGTGAGCAAATAGCATATATGAAGAGGACAGTTTTGGAACAGCCACAAAATTGCCTTTGTGTGATTTTTTTTCTAGACATCACATGTATGGATTCCAATGCAAATTATAACACACTTGTTCAGATGACATATTTAACATTCAGTGCTATTCTCCAAAGCACCTGAGGGTAGATCAAGAAGCAATGGGTGGAAACTAATGAAGGAGAGAAGCAACTTAGAACTAAGGAGAATTTTCCTGACAGTCAGATTAACTGTCCACAATTAATCAGTGGAACAATTTGCCTGCAAAAGTTGTGAATGCTCCAACATATTTTTAAGAATATGTTGGATAACGATTTGTCTGAAGTGGTGGAGAGTTTCCTGCCTAAGTAGGGAGTTGGACTAGAACACCTCCAAGGTCTCTTCTAACTCTGTTATTCTATTCTTATTTTCAAGAAACAATAAGAAACGATAAGAAATTTGCTTAAAATAAGACATATTTTAAGCAAATAAAGCATAAGACATATAATAAGACATATTTTAAGCAAATAAAGCATATTAAAATGTGTATATTTTCTCTGATTTAACATTATAGATTAATATAAAGTCACATTTAAATTTTAAAGCACTTATTTTGAAAGGGTTTTGATTAAAGGCATAATATAGAAGTCAAGGTTTTTTTTTCTTTTATTTCTGACACTGTAATTTATCTTTTTGGTTTCCTTTGACTTCTTCTGTCTTCTAAGATTACAGCTTTTTATTATAATCATAATTCTAATAAAAGATAAGACTGTCTCCAGTATATCTTTATTAATCCTAGTTAGGATAACATTTTTCAAGCAGACAAGGAAAGAGTTTTATAAAAAGAGAGAGTTGCAGATCAGCCCAGCAGGGACAGAGATGGAGACACAGTAGGAAACGATTAACAAAGAACTCTTAAGTTAAAAGTTACCTTATAAGTGAACGTTATAATAATATACATTCCCTAACATTTCTTCATCCTTCTTTGAATAGGTAAGTGCTTCTGTGAACATTTCTCTCTTCATCCATTATGTAAATCTCTCTTTGGAATTTTGAAATTATGTTATATAGGCCAAATGAATAAAATTTGAGCCTTCAAGTAGCTCTTGGAATCAATGGGTGGTAGATATTAGAATTTAACTGTGTGTTGTCTATAAAAGCAAAGCCTGTTCGAAGCTTATTTTGTTAGCTCCATAGACTATAAAAACCTTTAAATCAATATTCTACACCCTTTTAGTCTAAACATTTTTGGTGAGCTCATATTCAATAAGAAAGTACAATAAATTGTATCAGTTACACTCTAAACCCATATCTTAATCAATATACACTATTTCTTGCAAGATAGACTATAAACATATAGTCTATTGCACATATTTTCTGAATGTATATAAATTAACAGTGGACAGTAATAGATTTAACTATGATAGAGTCCACTTGGGTGATATTTTAATATCTCTTTTTTTTAAAAAATCACATTCTGTCAATTAATTTATTTACAGAATTTAGAAATTCTGTAAATACCAAAGTGACTAGGCAACTTAAACTACAAATAATTGATCTAATTTGTAATTCAGTCATAGAAAATCCACACACCATCGATTCTTGTCAGCAGTTAGATTATGTGTTGATTCTTCAAATATTATATATGTTACATAAATCACCTGAATAATTATAGATATGAAGCAGCAAATAGTGATGTAAATAAAATAAGGTTTAAGTATTCATATTTTATACTATTCTGAGACAAGCACCACAATGTCAATTGTTATTATTCACATTATATTTTGTTTCTTTTTGACTCTGTGGTTGTAATTCCCAGTATATGCAAATCTGGTCTGCTAGGCTTCAAAAAGTAGTCAAGTTCTGGTAATTTCCTCTAGGACAAGACGCACTGAGCTTGTCAAAGACAAAAGTTGTCAGTTTGGTGATTCGAATCCCTAGAATAGGTCTCCTGCATAAGCAGGGGGTTGGACTAGATGACCTCGAAGGTCCCTTCCAACTCTGTTAGTGTTACTGAATGCAATTTTGTGATTCCAAATTGAAGTCCAGCAGGCACATAACTATGTATTATCTGCTTTATAATGTTTGATTATTTGTTTTTGTTTCTATGGAGGGATCATTCATTATTCTGTGGAGGCTATATTTTATTATTTGATGAGTATAATGATTTTGATAGACATCCAAAGTTTTCAGAAATAGGCAGTGTACAAATAAAACTAAATAAAGAAAAATAATGATCAATTTCACATACCGTTTTCTGCATAAACAAGTCCATTTATCTCTAGTCACTTGTCATTCTTTCTCCATTAACTAATAACAAACTAACAAAGACATTTACGAATATAGTGAATCATGTAATTACAGAATTGGAAGAGACCCTTAGAGACTTGCAGTCCCAATTGGTTGCTGATGCAAGAAATTTGCTACTGCAGGTTTATCAATAGGTGATTATCAGATTTTGTTTTAAGAACCTCTAATGAAAGAGAATCTTTCGACTGTCTGATATAAATAAAAACTATAGTAAATAAATAAAAGTAGTTTGATTGCATAATAAAAAGCTATGTTAATTAAATAATTCCAGGAGTTATGAAACCTGTTTGATCTAGACTAATCATGTTATGCATAACATGCTCTAATCTGCACCACAAGCAAAGATTGTAGATACTGCTACATGTTAATACCTAAACTAATCCCTTTTTATTGAAGGATAATATTCCTGGGGATTTTACTTAATTCATTACTTAGTTCATTAATTTATTCTGTCTACTCTAGGGGATAGCAATAAATGTAATTGACTCCCACCCTCTCATTCCAATGGGAAGGAAACTATTAAATATTAAATGGGATGGGTTTTGCAACTGAAGTTATTTCATTTTGGAACTATTTCAAAACAAACTAATCATTAAAGAGTCGAAAACCAAAGACAGCAACTGCTGCAGGGGTCTCAGTATTACTACTGAGAATCTTACTTCAGTATAGATCAGGAGAAATCCTTACTTGGCTTTTTAACTCAGGAAAATTTCATAATTTTGGAGTTGTTATCAATTTGTTAACCTCCTATGTTCCAGAGTTTAGCCAATCAGTTAAGATTAGTCTCTGCCTCCTTCAGTCTAGTCTCTCCAATAACTATACCTAAGAATTATATGTGTTGAATCTAAATACCTAAAAGACACCAAGCTGGAGAAAGTAGCTGTAACAATATGGAGGTTACTGAATGAATGTACTGACTGAGAATGCTTCTACATCAGAATTTCACATCAATATTTTGTTTTTGTTTTTTTAAAGCCCTGATCTCTGTATCACTAAAAAATCAACATCGCTAGAGATCTGAACTGATTTATTTTCAGGGCAGTTGTCTCTTGGTTCAAACTAATTTAAGGCTAGGGTTGTTTGTTTGTTTTCTGAGACGATAGCTCATTTTCCCTATTAGAGAGTCTTATCTCATACCTTCGCTCAACCCTGGAATGGAAAGGAATGAAAATGCTAACTTGAACACTTTGCATCTCCTTTTCAGTAATCTGAAGATGTACTGGTAAAATTGCAAGTATTATAATTTTAATTGGCTAGAGAGACATTCCCTGAAGATGGGTTCTAGCACAATTACAAAACTTGGAAGACAAAACCTCTGGTCCCGGTGACTGATCAGTTGGATCCTGAAACATTATTCTGGGACACGTATATTTGCCTTCATTTGTATTTTAATTGTTTATCTCTTTTTAGGAGCAGACAGCCTGACTACTAGTTCTCTCCACCCACCCCTTGTTCAGTAAAATCAAGAGTAAGAAGATTTTTGTTCCTTTGGGACTGCAGCAATTCAAATTTAGTTCTTGTTCTCAATATTTCAGAGCATTAGAAATAAAAAATAATCATGGATCATCTTCAATTTGCTTTTCAAGATTTGGGGAATATAACTAGTAGAAATGTCGAATCGTTTTCATTTTCAGTTTACAAAGAAGAGCAAAAAGAGACAAACTTATGATGTGAATTTTCTGAGTTAATACTGCAGACCTATAAAAGTCTGCCTTTGATCTTTTTTGTAGGGCAGAAGCAAATTACAAGTAGTCTTTGCTGAAGTTGGGACAAGAATTTTGTCACTAAGCAATGTGATAGTAAAGTGCAATTTCATGTGACCACATCACTTAGTACAACAATTCCACTAATTCAACAGTGAAATCTGGCCAGATTATCTGGCTCACGCAAACAGCTAGCGCCAGTCGTGGAAGATTCCACCCACCCACTGGGACATCATTACGTCCTGTGTGAGCATGTGCGCCTCCTGTTGAAGAGGTGCACATGCTCACACTCCCGAACCAGTAGTGAAGGTAAGTCCATTTCACTGCTGCAGTAATCCCATTGCTGTCATTAACTGAGAATCATGGGTTATTAAACAAGGACCTCCTTGCAATTTCCTGTTGGCTTCCAACAATCAAAGATAGTGGAGGAACTGGGAGGAAATTGTAAATACCATAGCTCATAAGGAGTGAGTGAGTGAGTGATAAACAAGGACTAGTTCCTGAATATAAAACAAGTTTGAAAAAACTAAAAGAGACAGTGCTTGTTTACATTGTAGTAGATTTCTAATGGAACAATAGTTGACAATTGAAAAGAACCAATCCTATGTGTAGAATTTTGAGCCCTATTATTGTTGGCAGAATATTATTAATTGGTTATCTTAATTATCAAGAAAAGACTCTCTCTGGAAGCTGCTTTGAATTTGCAGCCAGAAAGAAGCACAGTATATAAATGCAGGTCTTTTATAGTAAATATGTCTTAAAATTTGGAATACCAACAATAGTACTTGGAAAATTGGCTTATATTAAATGAGTAAAATAAATAGCTGATTTCTTAATAGCTTGAAGATCAAAATTGAATAAAAGTATGCAATATTTTAAAAGCTGTAAAAAGGTAGGACTCTTCTCTTAGAGTATATATCTTATAATACATTCCTTTATTTATTTATTTATTTATTATTTTTAATGCATGGACAGTCTTTAAAGCAAGTTCCAATCCAGTAATAGCCATTCTAATCCAATTATCTAGTATGACTGTAAAGATCAAATTATGCCAAGACTAGTAATAGATCATCTTTGTTCACTGATATGATGCATATGTTAAAAATGAGTACCATGTGTTGGGTAAACATTATATACAAGTCTAACCTCATTTATTTACAACATTGATTTTTGTTCAAACATGAGAACAGAACTCTACCTTTCTTGTTTTCATGGTTGACTTCTGAAGCACACAAACATTTCAAACTTTTGATAATTGAACTCTTCACAAATACTCAACAAGGATGCTTATGTAAAGAAATTGACACTATTTTACATAAATACACAGAAAAAAAAATTAAGTAATATTTTAAAATATTATGTTATAAATATTATGTACATTTTGCTAGTGTTAAACTGGGTTATAACTAACAAATCACCACATTGTTTTTGTCGAAAAATTTCTTTAACCATGCTAGATTTTAGTGGTTAGCTAAGCTCCAAAAATATCTTCAAGATTTTCCCATAGATAACAGATTTAATTTCATTGGCAATACTTCCTGGCCATATGACTCATAAACAAATCAGATGTTCCATAAAGGAACTATTTAATTTCCACCATAATTGAATTAAACTAGTAAATGTGTTGGCCAATGTATCATGAAAATATATGATCATTTGTTTAAAAAAACATCATACTGAAGTTATTTGGTTTAAAATATTTGCAACAGACTCTTATCTGAGCGCAATAGAAACATGTTTATAATTTTTTTATTTATTTAACAATATTTATAGCTTGTCCAGATGCAAAAGAATTCTAGGCAGGGTAAATGAATGTCAAAAGCAAAAAAATAAACATTGCAATCATTAAAGTAATGAATACATTATTGAATATCACACAGGCAATCAATCAATAAATTATACCAAATATGTGTTTTAACCACCATGTTAAACGTCTATCCAGAAGAGATTATTATACTTCTAGAAGAAGAGTATTTTACAGACTGGCAGCTGCTTCTGAATAGACCTATTACTTACTTCACACCTGTACCACCCTGGCCCCCAAATATATAAATATTAATTTTCTTCTCACAGGCAGCTGATTACCAATTTATACAGCATATGCTTTAATATTCCTGATTCTCGGCTTAATATTTATTTATTTATTTATTTAATTTTATTTTTATCATTCCTTTATTATTTTTATGAATAATTCAAAATGACCAACATGCCTAAAGCTCCTTCCTCTTCCTATGTTCTCCATACTAATCATTTGAAGTAAGCTAAGAGTGTGTGATTGGCCCAAAGTCAGTCTTCTGTCACATCTGTTGTTATACCTATAAGCTCTTGTGAATTCACATACTTTGCGTGGCTCACATATCAGATACTATCTTACTGAGCTATAGGAGAAACAGACACAAGTATTCTACTGCTAATGCAAAAGGATAAGGAAAACTGGGACAGATTAGAGCTAATTGATACTAGAAAAAGTATTTATTTATTTATTTATTTATTCATTCATTCATTCATTCAATTTGTATGCCGCCCCTCTCCAAAGACTCAGGGTGGTTCACAATGCTTTTAAAATCATTATAAAAACATTTAAGAATTAAAAACATGAAAACTCATTCACACCATTCATGGCCAGATCTCGCCGGATCGCAAGAGCGAGATCAACTGCCCCAGGCCTGCTGGAAAAGCCAGGTCTTCACTGCTTTTTGAAAGGCCAATAGGGTGGGGATTGTCCTGACTTCAGGAGGTAACTGGTTCCAGAGAGCTGAGGCAGCCACAGAGAAGGCCCTCCCCCACAGGCCCGCCAGCCTCCATTGTTTAGCTGACAGAGGAGGAGACGAACTCTGTGGGATCTTACTGGTCATTGAGAGTTATGCGGTAGAAGGCGGTCTCGAAGATACTGTAGGGGAATGGCAAGAATTTGAGAGGAGCAAATGAATGGGATGGGTCAATCTACAGTATAATAGGATAACTAGGAAGTAAAATGTATATTAAACAGTAAAAAGCCTGATAAATCATTCATCTACTTTTGTCTACAGTAGCGTTCTTTAACCTTGGCACGTATAAGATGTGGGGATTTCAATTCCCAGAAATTCACCTGCCAGCCAACTATATTGGAATTCGAATTCTTATCTAGTATGTTTTTTACATCTGGTTGGAGGCAGACAATTTTCAACCAGAATGGGAAACCAGCTCTGTCAAGATGTAAATAAATAACCACAGCATAGCTGGATAGTGAAGGATGCAGTTGTTCAGAATTGCAGTTGTATTAAATTTGAAGCTCATATATTCTATACCCCATAGCTTTTAAAAGTTTATAAATAGAGAAGACTGGTTTAAAACTTGCCCTTTTTGTGTGTGTGGAAATAAACATTATAATTACAGGTAGTCCTTGACCTACAACCTTTTTTTAGTGACAATTTGAAGTTACAACAGCACTAAAAAAAAAGTGACTCATGACATTTTCCACACCTATGTGACAGTTTTCACACCTACAGCATCCCCAGGATCATGTGCTCAAAATTCATAATGCTTGGCAACTGGCTCATATTTATGACAATTGCAGGGTTTTGGGATTATTTTACCAGCTTTTGCAACCTTCTGACAAGTAAAGTCAACGGGAAAGCCAGATTCACTTAACAGCCATGTTATTAATTTAACAGCTGCAATTATTCACTTAACAACTATGGCAAGAAAAGTCGCAAAATGGGGTAAAACTCCTTAACAATTATCTCACTTAGCAACAGAAATGTTGGGCTCAATTGTGGTCATAAGTCAAGGACTACGTGTAACTTGTAACTATTGTATTATATTGTATTGCATTGCATTGCATTGCATTGCAGTGCATTGCATTGCATTAATAGTATTAGGCTATTTTCTAAGAGTAGGGATTTCAGAAATCTATATCTGCACACTTTATATAATGACAACTCCCTTTAAACCATAGGAAAGTTATTCCTGAACAGCACTTCGATACACCAATCAACTACTGTACTGAAATACTGAGCAGAATGAAATAATGAGTAGAAAACCCGATTGCCGTTTTCTAAATTTCTGTCTAGCTTCATAACAACAGGATTGCATTTAGAATATGGAGTTTTGCTATCATTATCTCTTGCTAGAAAAGTTGCAGTAGTAAAATTTTATCAGGTGTTAACCACACACAGATCCTGCTCCCTTTCCCCCAAAGTGACATCATTCCTGAGAAAGAAAAGGCAAAAATGCATATAAAAAGATATAAATGTACTTCTGGGTAGGCGTTCAGAGAAAGCAACTTATTAAACACGCACAATCCCTATTAAAGCACAATTGTCTGCATGTAGAGCATACATTCTTGCCAGTTAAACATTGTTAACAAGCCTAGAGTGAGCACATGCAGAGCTAGGAGATATACCCAACTGAGTAGATCAGTTTATATATTTTAATCCTTCTTAAAACAGGTTTATCTTCTGAAAGACTCATTCATTCTTTCTTCTTTCAAATGATTTAGTAACCAAAGACCCTACATACCACTATGCTTAAAAGGGAACTCTCATTTTTATTTCTAACAAGTTCTTCAATAGATTGGAACATTATTTAAATATAATTTGCATTTGAACTTTACCATTTTGATAATGAACACATCTGGGATAAAATTTCAAACTTTAAGAAGTAGGAAAGCCTGATCTTCATGGTTAGAAAGAGGCGTTTCTATGCCTTCTATCAATTGTGGCCCTAAAAAGTCTATGAATCAAATCAGTAAATTTCATGTAAAAAGAATTACAGCAACAGAATATTCCTATTATTCCAGTTTAGACATTTTCCATTCTGTTTCTGAATTTACTTGGATGGAAAAAAATACGTCACTTCCATGGACTGGTGGCCAGCTGCAATATTTGGAATGGGTGTCAGAGACCAAGAAGGAAACGAGAAAAGGGGGAACCTGGTGCACAATTTGTGGTCCTCAGGTTGCTGTTGGATGATTTCTCTCAGCATCCCACATTATTGTGGAGCACCACAAATTATGTACTTATCTCCTACATTATATTAGGAGAGCATATAGTGCTCTCCTAATATAATGCCTCCGAAAGTACTGATGGGCTAAATGTTTTTCCTCCCATAGAATAGCGTGCCTGTCTGTAAGTCATGACCTTCTAGTGCCAATAGTCTTGTGTTTTTAAGATGCATCCATTCACTTAGCCAAACCAACACTGCTGCCTGATAATACTTTGTCCAGTCTGGTAGACCAAATCTTCGTCTTTCTCTAGCATCTTGTAATAATTTGTAGTGAATTATCTGAAATATTGGCATTTCTGCTTCTGGAATAGACACATACTTGAAGTTTGCTTTCAAAGCCACCATATATTTGAAAATAGAAGATCTGAGATTTAAAAAAAAAACTATTCATGGACAGAGTTTGCAAGCCACTTTGCTGTGACCTGCTTGTAAGCCACAAATAATAATAATAATAATAATAATAATAATAATAATAATAATAATAATAATAATAATAATAATAATAATTACTACTACTACTATTACTACTACTACTTCTACTTATTGGATTTATATGCCACCCTCTCTTCAAAGGACTCAGGGCGGCTCACATCAAACAAACAATCCCAATAAATACATATTAAAAACAGATTAAAACAGATTAAAACAGATTTAAAACAGTAGACCTCATCAATCCTGGCTAGGGCCTTCAAACAGCCAGGTCTTAGGAAGGTCGGGGGCCAGCTGAAGATCCACGGGAAGTTGATTCCAAACGGTGGGCATGGCCACAGAGAAGGCTCTACCCCTGGGGGTCTCCAGCCAACATTGCCTAGCCGACAGCACCCTGAGTAGGCCCTCTCTGTGGGAATGCACTGGGCGATGGGAAGTAGATGCTGGTTGCAGGTATCCTGGACCTAAGCCATGAAGGAAGTGGTGGGATTCTGCTGGTTCTAGGGGTTCGGCTGAACCCTTTGTTAAATTGCTGGCTCGCCCTGCCCCTCTGCACCACTATTTATTGCCACTAAATACTGGTGAGCGAGGGGCGGGCGAGCCAGCAATTTAACAAAGGGTTTGGTGCTTTGTTGTAATTTTATTGGCCGTCGGAGCTTCAGCATAGGCTAATTAGCCCCCCCCCCCCCCAGACTCAGCTGATTTGCTCTCAGCTGTTTTGGGCAGGCTCTTTTGCAAGCTCTTGTTTTGCAAGCTCTTTGCAAGCTCTGCAGCACTCTTGTTGCAGAGTGCTGGAGAAGTTATTTTTTCCCCTAGCTGAAACAAAACTGAAAGTAAAGCAGGCTCTGCTGCAACATGACAGAATGAGGCAGGGAGAGAGATTTCTTTTTCTTTTTGCTCACCAAGAAAGGTAGGTGCAAACAATGGGAAATTTAGGGCAAAGAGGAGAGTTCAAGATTTTAAAACACAAAAGAAAAAAAGGTCTATTTATTGTATATTGTGTTGAAGGCAGAAATGGTTAAATTATGGTTTGGAGGAATATATGGGGAAAATTATTTGGTTTATTATTATTGGTAAATATAATTAATTGATTTGTAAGAAATTGGATTGCATGGAAATAATTGGAATATTGATGTTCATATTGATTAATATACAAAAAAGATAGTTATAACTGGTTTATATAAAAATGTTGAATTTCTATTAAACAATTGTAATATTAAATAATTAACCAATGTGAGGATGGATATAAAAATAGATGACAATGGGAAGAGGTATAATATAGAATAGAAGGGAAAAATTGAATTTGATTAAGATTAGAGAGGAGGATGAAAGGTAATATTGGTTTTTTTACAAAAATAGATGAGGAATAAATATGGCAAAAAGGAAATATAGAAATTGTAAATTTAATTGAAATGACTAAACACTGTTTAAATTTGTGAACCGGCCAAACACTCTGTTCAAAGAAAATACATTGTATGGTTGTATGTGTGTTTCTAATTATTGTTATTTATTCATATTTGTTCTCTTTTATTCTTTAAAGTTTAACAATTCATTCTTTATCTTAATATCTTTATATTTGTTTGGGATTGGCTTTTTTCCCTTTCATCTTTTTTATTGTACAGCAATCTTTCTCCTCAAACCTACCTCTCTCTTTTCTTTCTTTCTTACTTTCTCTTCCTTCCCCTCTTCTTCTCCTCCCTACTTCCTCTTCCTCTTCCTTTTCCTTTCTCCTTCTCCTCTCTTCCTCCCTCTCTTACCCTCACTCCTACTCTAATTTCCCTTCCCTTCCTTCATCCCTCTCTATTGCTTTTATGCATATGGACTACTCAGAGGGCTGAAAAAGTTATTTCTGACTGGTCCTCGCACTTTTGATCAGTCCTCAAACTTACGACTGTTTTGGATGACTGCCAAAAACATTTTACGTTTTTTGCCCTATCTTGTCACCATGATGTAGAGAAGCAGTTGTGAAATGACTGACACGGTTGTTAAGAATGCCACAACGGGCATAAATGTGAGGATGGTCATAAGTGCGAGGACTGGTCAAAAGTGTGAGGACCAATCAGAAATTACTTTTTTCAGCCCTCTGAGTAGTCCCTATGCACATAGCCACGCCCACCTGGTCACATGACCAGCTAGCCACGTCCACCCGGTCACATGACCAATAGCCATGCCCACCCGGTCACATGACCAACTAGCCATGCCCACAGAACCTGTTGTTAAAAAAATTGAATCCCACCACTGCATGAAGGGGTTTATAGGTTAACACCAGCACCTTGAATCTCACCCAGAGGGCAACCGGCAGCCAATTCAAGTCGCTCAGGAGGGGTGTAACATGGGAGTATCGGGATCCTCCCATTACAAGCCGCGTGGCCACATTCTGCACCAGCTGAAGCCTCCAAGTGGTCTTCAATTATACATACTATATCGAGCCTTTCCTGTTGTTAATAAGCAGTTTAGAAATATACTAAAAAATTAACCAATAATCTCATTTGTTGAATTTTTATCAAGAGCATTATAGAGATGCTAATGCATTTTTGGCATTTGCCAATTTGCCTACTGATATAGGACAACACAAAGCATGCTCAATTTTATAAGAAGTAATAGATGTTAATAATAAACAAATAAGAACTTGGGATTCCCATAAGATTCATTACAAACTCAAAGTCTTTAATAAGAGTTTTGCCTGCATACTGAAAAAAGAAAGAAAGCAGGTAAAAATGGAAGTGGTAGGGCATCACATCACCGCGGCAGCCATTTATGAAAGTCCCCACAACTTGCGGTCACAATATCAGATGTTTTACATCAACCAGAAAAGTTATTTATTCCTGTGCTATAAATTTTTGTAAGTAGATTTTTGTGAATAACCTCTTCCCCTGGGCCTTCACCATACAAATATTTTTTATTTTCCCCCTAGATGATGGTAAATAAACTTCTGCATGCTTCAAATGCCTTGAGGCCAATTCAGCCAACTCCCTTACTTTCTTAATGTCCAAACGAATTTTTATTTCACATCCAGCTTTGAAGAACGCAGTCATCTTTGCTAAAGTCCTGAGTAAGCAGAAAACTGTGTGTGAGTGGGTGTCATTTCTTATTATCCAGCCAAACTGTACAAGACTGCCGAGTTCAGTACTATAATGAAGGAAATTAGGGAAATAATTAAGCTATGAAGAAGGAAGAAATAACATGGAAATTGTTTATCACATACCAGACAAGAATTCTGTATATCCACTGGAAAGGAGCACCTTTCTATCTCTTATGAAGAGCTCAGACTCATGTTGTATTGCTTGATGCTCAGGTTCAAGGAGAAATAAATAGCAAATAAGTAATTTAGCTCAAATATTATTCAGATTTCCCAATTTAGTGCTCTTTAGTTGTGCTTCAAATCTTGAGATTCCCTGGCTAAGAATCATCTTGTAGCATGTTTTGTAGTTAACGGATGTTATTAAAAGGCAGTACAGGTCACAACAATTTATAGTGTCTAATTCCTTCTGTTTTATGTTTTGCTATCTAAGAAAAAAGACAAGAAAAAATAAGAAAAAAGTCAAAGAAACAATTGCCCATTGCTGGGAGAAAGAGGCAAGAAGGTGATAAGCAACAGGGAGAAAGCAGAACTACTTAACTCATTTTTTGCATCTGTCTTTACACAAAGGGAAAAAACAGTCCAACCTATCAAAAACAGCACCACAAAGAACAGATTAGGAACACAAGTTAAAATAGGAAAGAAAATGGTAAGTGAGCACCTGTCTATCCTAGATGAGTTCAAATCATCAGGACCAGATAGATTACACCCCAAGGTTCTGAAGGAACCGGCAGATGTAATCTCAGAACCACTGAACTATATCATTCAAAGATCCTGGAGAACTGGGGAACTGCTAGAGGACTGAAAAAAGAGCTGATGTAGTTCCCATATTCAAAAAAAGGAAGAAAAAAAATAGATCCAGGAAACTGCAGACCCATCAGCCTGACCTTAATACCAGAGAAGATTCTGGAAAAGAACAAATCAACAAATCAAGCAACAAATCAGCAAATACCTAGAAGCAACATGAGTTTGTCAAAACAGATCATGCTAGACTAATCTTTTTGCATTCTTTGATAAAGTGACAAAACTAGTGGACCAGAGGAATGGTGTCGATATAATTTACTTGGACTTCAGTAAGGCATTTGATAAAGTAGACAATAACCTACTACTTGATAAAATAGAAAAATGTGGGTTAGGCAGCATCACCACCAGACAGATTCGTATCTAATTGACCAACTGCACTCAATGTAGTCCTCAAGGAACTGCATCTACATGGAGGGAGGTATGCAGTGGGTCTGTTTTAGGTCCAGTACTCTTCAACATATTCATCAATGATTTGAAAGAAGGGATAGATGAGGAACTCATCAAATTTGCAGACAACACCAAGCTAGCAGGAATAGCCAACAATCAGGAAGTTAGGCTTAAGATACAGAAGGATCTTGACAGACTTGAACATTGGGCGCTATCTAACAAAATGAAATTCAATGGTTAAAAAAAGTAAGGTTCTACATTTAGGCAATAAAAACAAAATGCACAGGTACAGTATATGTGGTGACTGTGAGAGGGATCTTGGAGACAATCACTTAAATATGAGCTGGCAGTGTGCTGCAGCTGCCAAAAAAGCCAACATAGTTCTAAATAGAGGGATAGAATCAAGATCACGTAAAGTGTCGATACCACTTTATAATGCCTTGATAAGGCCACACTTGGAATGCTGCATCCAGTTTTGGTCGCTATGATGTAAAAAAGATGTTGAGACTCTAGCAAGAGTGCAGAGAAGAGCAACAAAGATGATTAGGGGACTTGAGACTAAAACATATAAAGAATGGTTGCTGGAACTGGATATGTCTAGTCTTATGAAAAGAAGGACTAGAGGTGACATGATAGCAGTGTTCCAATATCTCAGTGGCTGTCACAAAGAAGAGGGAGTCAAGCTAGTCTCCAAAGCAGCTGAGGGCAGTTCAAGAAGCAATGGGTGGAAACTAATCAAGGAGAGAAGCAATTTAGAACTAAGGAGAAATTTCCTGACAGTTAGAACAATTAATCAGTGGAACAACTTGCCTGCAGAAGTAAATGCTTCAACACTGGAAGTTTTAAAGAAGAGATTAGATAACCATTTGTCTGAAGTGATGCAGGGTTTCCTGCCTAAATAGGGGGTTGGACTAGAAGATCTCCAAGGTCCCTTCCAACTCTGTTATTCTATTCTATTCTGCTCTGTTCCCTTCCGTTCCGTTCCATTCCATTCCATTCTATTCTACCCTACCCTACCCTACCCTACCCTACTCTGTTAACATGGCTCTTTTCCTGTGAAGTCTACTGGTCTGAAAATGCATAACTTAATACTTGGAGAGGTGGGTTTCCTTCTTTTTCCTTAAGTGGAATAGTGTTAGCATGACAAATTGGGTCAGAGTCATTATCCTTCAATGGGCACATATTGTCAGAATAACAGAATAACAGAGTTGGAAGGGATCTTGAGAAGTGGTGAAATCCACTTATCTTCACTATTGGTTCAGGAATGGGAGTGTGCCGCCTCTTCTGCGCATGCGCAACACTTCTGTGCATAAGCAGAGGGTAAAAAAGGGACGTAATGATGTCCCAGTGGGTGGGCGGAGGCTCCCACTGCCAGCACTACCAGTTCATGCAAGCCAGATAGATACGGCTGGATTTCACCACCGATCTTGAGGTCTTCTAGTCCAACCCTTGCTCAAGCAGGAAAGTCTATGCCATTTTAAATAAATGGCCGTCCAATATCTTCTTTAAAATGTCCAGTGTTGGGGCATCCACAACTTCCGGAGGAAAGTCATTCCACTGATTAATTGTTCTTACTGCCAGGAAACTTCTCCTTAGTTCTAGGTTGCTTTTCTCCTTGATTAGTTTTCATCCATTGCTTCTTGTCCTGCTTCAGATGCTTTGGAGAATACAATATTTTTCTGAGTATAAGACACTCTGGACTATAAGATGCGCCTATCTTTTTTGGGGAGGAAAACAAGAAAAAGAAATCTGCCTCTGCCTCCTAGCACTGAGGACCCGGATTGTGGGGGCGATAAGCTGACTTTATATAAAAAAGAACACTGCTTAGGGAGGGGTGAAAGCCCTACTAAACATATATACAAAAATATGAAGGCTATTGCTTAACACATTGTAAACCGTCCTGAGTCTCCAGAGAAGGGCGGCATATAAATTGAACCAATAAATAAATATATAAAATTTGCCTCATTGCAGCAAACAGCAAATAGCCTGCTTTACTTTCATTTTCATTTTCAGCAGTGTGATTAGCACAAGAAAAAAAATCTGCTCCCACCAATTTACCTCTTTGCAGCAAGCAGCAGAGGCCCACATGCAAAACAACTGACAGCAAAACAGCTGAGTCGGGAGGCCAATCCAATCAATTTGTGCTAATTAGGCTGTGCTGAAGCAGAAACGAGCTGTTTTTTCTTGCTGCTTGCTGCAAGAAGGTAAACTGCTGGGAAGCAGAGGCCAAAAGGTGCAGGCCAGTGGGTGGGCGGGGCTACATTCAGTGAATAAAATGCACCTAAATTTTCACCTCCTTTTAGTGGGGAAAAAGGTGTGTCTTACACTCCAAAAAATACGGTAACTTGACTGCCTCTACTTTGTGGCAGCTCCTTGAATATTGGAACACTGCTATCATGCCACTCCTAGTCCTTCTTTTCATTAAATTAGATACACCCACTCTCTGCACTCTTTCTAGAGTCTCAACATCTTTTTTTACATCCAAAACTTCTATATCGGGGGCACCAAAATGTGACCCAAATTTCACTTATGATAATATTTCCTGGTAAGCTGTTTCCCACTTATATAGAAATATCCATTGTGTCTCAGGGGTTCAAGAAATTTCTTGTGATATTTATTATGATGACAGTGGCTTCTGGAAATATGTTAGAAGTTTATAATCCACAGTGTTACATTTAAATAAAATATATTTGCAGTATACTGGAGGAGCTCCACACTTATGAGAAATCAGGTGGAGTAGCTAGATTGGTACTGGGAATACCCAGGCTCTCGTCAACTGCAGCCATTCAAGCTGCCTAGGTGACTTTGGATCAGTCACACTCCTGCAATCTGATCTACCTCATAGGGTTGGTTTGTGGAAAATAAAATAAAAGAACATTATGTGCACTGCTTTGAGTTCCTTACTGAAAAGTACACATGTAGTAAATAAATAAACACATAGATCTTTTTGTGAATAGCTTCCTTTAGCTCCCAGCCAACATATTCAATATTGAATGAAATAGTATTTTTATTTCCTTAGCACTTCTCAATAAATTCCTACTACCTCCTTGCTTAACATAATAGGATTTAAGAATCCATACTAAAGGGAAAGAATATGTGCAATATAAATATCTAGAACCTTCTTATGGGTCTACTTGAAAAGTGGCATATCACCCTACAGAGTTTTCAAGGAAACACGTTCCAAATAAACAAGTCTAGGATCATTTAAAACTAACGTTTCCTTTTACCAATGACCCAGTTTAATAATCTCTAATATTTATCAGTAGCATTACATATATCTTTTATTTCAATTTTGCTTGCTTTTATCAAATTTGTTTTAGAAATGGACGAATAAGGAAACAATTTTTATCCCTTAAGCATTATGGTTTGATTTTTGTAGCCATTGGCAAAAACATAATTGAAATCTGTGTGGTGGTGTTGGGGCTTTGTACAACATAGTTCATGCTGTTATTCTGTATAAAACTGTCTTGAAACAAATTTCCTCTTTTGGCAGCTGAACTGCTTACTCCTCCCTCAGGAGGGAAAATATCTTTCCTTGGCCTCTAGGTCGGATCTTTGCCAGGTTAATGGATGTGTTTAAATTGTGATTTAAAAAAAATACCTACTTAGAGAATTTTAACTCAGGGAATTATATCCTGAGGGAATTTTGACTGAGAAAATTATACTGTTTGTATCAAGATATAGAGATCTTCAATATGATTAAAATATTGTGATTTAATCCAAAAGGATGTGGTAATTCAGCAAGTATTCGGTAGGGAATTGTGTTTGGAGCCAAAATAGAAATAAAGGGCTAATGTCCTTTATTTCAAAACATTAAAAAAAGAAAAATAACTAGCTCATAGAAATATTTAGATAGAGAAGATTACATACTACTATATACATACTAGTAGCAATACTACTACTACTACTACTACTACTACTACTACTACTACTACTACTACTACAATAATATTCTGTTTCCTGGGAAATACGATCTACACCAAAAACAACCCCTAAGCTGATTTTCTGGTGCCTAATATAACCCCTACCCCAAAAATAAGACCTAGTTAAACCCTGCCCACCACCTGGTTGTATGAGGTGGGGTGAGGCACAGCTGTAAAAATCAAGCTAGGATGGAGGTGTGGGGATGGAGCTGCCCTATGTGCTCCGTACCTACTTACCATAGGACCACCACAACCCAGCCTTCCACACCCCAACACCTGTCATGCCACTGCCCAACTTCATATACTTGTGACTGCTTGTGGCAGAAGGCTGCCAGCCTTATCATGCTGGTGCCACCACGCATGACAGAATGCCACAAGCTTCATCGTACTTCTGCCACCACTCACGGCAGGATGCCACCAGCCTTGTCATACTTGTGCCACCGCTCATGTCAGAATGCTGAAAGCTTTATCGTGTAGGTGCCATTGCTTGAGGCATAACACCGCACGTCTCATTACACCAGTGCTGCTGTTCACAGCAAGACACTGTGAGCTTTATCACATCGGTGCCGCTGCTTGCTGCAGAATGCAACAAGGCTCATTGTGCCAATGCCGCCATTCGTGACAGGACGTCATGACGCCATGTCTCATGGTCTCCTGCTGTGATCGGTAGCAATGGCATGATGCGTCATGCGGTGTCTGGCCATGAGTGGCTGCAGAAGTCAGGCAGCAGTGTGACGTCGGGGCATGGGAGGCATGGCTGCAGTGGTCCTAAATAGGTGAGTAATACATGTTCTGAAAATATGAACTAGTGTTTATTTTGGGCTCGAAACCAAAATAAAACTGGGTCTTATTTGTGGAGAAAAACAACAACAACAACAATAAAACATTTGGTGCCATTGATGATAGATGTGAACTATGCACTTGCAGTAGTCCAGATAACATCAATTGAACAAACAAATCAGCTTGCCTGCAGTACAGCAGTCATAGTAACAGAAAAACTGGGGATTCAACAGCTATAGCCCCCTAGAAAATTGACTGGAAAACTGCAGTGGAAAATCAGGTTGGAGCTGAAAATCAAGAGTATGTGAGCAGATGCAAGCAACTTGAAGAATTTGCAGGAGAAAAAGCTGAAGAACAGCAAGATCAGGAAACATCTGATAAAAAAATATGGACTCAGCACAAGAAAAATTGTTGAAGCATTGGAAATTGTGAAGCAGCAGATAACAGCAACAGCAAAAAAAATTGAAAGATACGAAGCCAGAGTCATCCAGTACAAACAAAATCAGTTGTTCCAATCAGACCAAAGATGGTTCTATCAAAGTCTGAATCAGACGGAGGATACGAAAATTGAAAAATCTGAGAAAACGGCAACTACTCAGTTTTGGAAAACCTTGGGAGACTGAGAAATGTTACAACAAAAATGCTGGGTGGATCAGAGATTTTGAAATGAAATTCTCCAAGAACAAAATGGACCAACTGAAAATAACTATTGAAATGATAAGCAACAGAGTGAAAAAAGTCAAGAACTGCATGGCTTTTGGCTCAAATACCAGGCCACCCTGCATGGAAAAATGGCCGAACAATTCAATGAGATGCTGCAGACAGGAAACATCAGTGAATGGTTAACAGCTGGAAAAACCTATTTGATACAGAAGGATCCAGCAAAAGGGGCAACACCTGCAAACTACAGGCCAATAACATGTCTGCCAACCATGTTCAAGCTGCTGACTGGCATTATAGCTGACAGGATCCAGGACTACCTAGAAGCAAATAACATCTTGCTAGTAGAGCAGAAAGGAAACAAACGAGGAAGCAGAGGCACAAAGGATCAGCTCCTGATTGACAAACTGATTCTAGAGAACTGCAAAAGCTGAAAAACAAATCTGCATACAACTTGGATTGATTACAAGAAAGCATTTGACTCACTACCAAACAACTGGATCATCAAGTTCCTGGACGTCATCAGAATATGCAAGTGCATTGGTACTTTCATTGCAAATACAATGAAGTCCTGGAAAACAGAACTGTTTATTGGAAGTGAAAACTACGGACTGGTCAACATCAAAAGAGGGATTTTCTAGGATGAGTCTTTGTCACCTCTATTGTTCATAATCGCCATGACTCCCCTGTCAACAATTTTACAGAAAACTAACCTAGGTTATCAAATTGCTAAAAACTCACCTGCTGTACATGGATGACCTGAAGCAATATGGAAAATCAGAAACTGAGATCCAGTCACTGACCAATACAGTTCAAATTTTCAGCACTGACATCAGCATGGAGTTTGGCCTAAACAAATGCGCCACAGTGACACTGAAGAAAGGGAAGATCGTAGACAGTGATGGAATTGAAATGCCCAATGGACAAACCATCAAGTGCCAGCAACCTAAAGCCTACAAATACCTGGGCATACTGCAGCTGGACAACATCAAGCACGGGCAAGTGAAAAATGTGGTCAGCAAAAATTACACACAAAGGATCAGGAAACTTCTAAAAAGCAAACTGAATGGCGGTAACATATCAAGGCTATAAATACTTGGGCCATACCCGTCATCAGATATACTGCTGGGATTGTGAACTGGACACAGGCAGAGCTGGACAGGCTGGATAACAAAACAAGAAAACTGATGACCGTACACTATGTGCCCAGAAAAGCAGGAGGCACAGGACTTTTGCAAGTGAAGCAGACAGTCGAAGAAGAGAAGCATGCTCTGGCAGATTATGTGAAAGACAATGTTGAACCAGCTTTGATGGAGGTCAACAAGAGGAAGCTGCTCAAAGTGCAGCAAACCAAAAATCAATATAGGAAAACAGCAATGAAAACTTGGGCTGACAGCTGGTGTAATAAAGCACTACATGGACAATTCCTTGAAAAGATCCAAAGATAAGTAGATAAGGAAAAGGCCTGGTTATGGCTGACCAACGGAACATTGAAGAAAGAGACAGAAGGCCTGATTCTTGCAGCCCAAGAACAAGCCATCAGAACAAATGTAATCAAAGCCAGAATAGAAAGATTTGCTGATGACCCCAAATGCAGACTCTGCAAAGTGTCTGAAACCATTGACCACATACTGGGCTGTTGCAAGACAATAGCCCAGACGGACTACAAACAACGTCACAACACAGTTGCTCAGATGGTCCAGTGGAACTTGTGTCACAACTACCATCTGCCGGTAGCAAAGAACTGGTGGGATCATAAGCCTGAAAAAGTGGTTGAAAATGAGCATGCAAAACTGCTGTGGGGCTTCCAAATACAGACTGACAAAGTTTTAGAACACAATACCCCGGATATCACAATTGTGGAGAAGAAAAAAGTGTGGATCATCGACATTGCCATACCTGGTGACAGCAAAATCGACGAAAAACTTGAAAAAGTCACCAGATATCAGGACTTGAGAATAGAACTGCAGAGACTCTGGCATAAACCAGTGCAGGTGGTCCCAGTGATACTTGCCACACTGGGTGCTGTGCCTAAAGACCAAGCAAGTACTTAAAAACAATTGGCGCTAACAAGATCACCATTGGTCAGCTGCAGAAGGCCACCTTACTGGGATCTGCTCGCATAATCCGCCGATACATCACAATGGTATTTGTGATGCATTTTTCAATGTTCAATTGACTGAGTTTCATGTTTTATGAATAAATAATAATAATCCAAGATATCACATGGAGTTTGGATTGGACAAATGTGCCACACTCACTATCAAACAAGGAAAAATAGTGAAAACTGAAGGAATCAAGTTGCTCTATGAAAATAAGATTAAGAATCTGGATGAAGATGATTACTACAGATATCTGGATATCCTTCAAACTGACAACATCAAGCACACTGAAGTCAAGAAAAAGATTAGAAGTGAATACACCAAGATAGTGAAGAAATTCTTAAAGTTCAAACTCAATGAAGGGAATTCAGTACCATCAAAGCAATCAACACCTGGACAATTTCAGTATTTATTTATTTATTTATTTATTTATTTATTTATTTATTTATTTATTTATTTATTTATTTATTTATTTATTTATTTATTTATTTATTATATTTCTATACCACCTTTCTCCCGCAGGACTCAAGGCGGTGTACAGTCAAGAAAAAATAAAAGATACATAAACATCATAAAATTGATAATTAAAATTATAGCATAGTTTAGCCCAAATAAATAAAACCCAGAATTATATAATATTTTAATCATTCCCAGTTAACGTGCTTAGCCCTGTCTGATTGAACATCAGGGTCTTGAGGGCACAGCGGAAAGCACGGAGATTAGCAATGTTTCGTATATCAGGGGGCAGTTCATTCCAAATGGTTGGAGCCCTTATAGAGAAGGCCCTCCCCCTGGGAGTCACCAGTCGGAACAATTTGACTGACGGTACCCTGAGTAGTCCCTCCCTGTGAGAACGAACTGGTCGGTGGGAAGCTATTGGTGGCAAAAGACGGTCTCGTAAATACCCAGGCCCTAAGCCAAGGAGTGCTTTAAAGGTGATAACTAACACCTTGAATCGCACCCGGAAGACCACCGAGAGCCAGTGCAGCTCGCGTAGGAGAGTTGTTACATGAGCGCAACGAGATGCACCCATAATCACCTGTGCGGCTACATTCTGGACCAACTGGAGCCTCCAGGTGCTTTTCAAGGGGAGCCCCCATGTAGAGAGTATTGCAGTAGTCCATACGGGAGGTGACTAGGGCATGAGTGACTGTGCGCAAGGCATCCCGATCCAGAAAGGGACGCAACTGGCGGATCAGGCGAACCTGATAAAAGGCCCCCCTGGCCACAGCCGTCAAATGGTCTTCTAAAGATAGCCGTGAATCCAGGAGGACACCCAAATTGCAGGCCCTCTCTGTGGGAAGCAAGGTCTCATCCCCAATTGTCAGTGATGGTATCAGCTGACTATACTGGGATGGTGGAAGCCACAGCCACTCAGTCTTGGAGGAGTTGAGTCTAGGTTTGTTTCTCCCCATCCAGATCCATACGGCCTCCAAGCAACGGGACATCACAGTAAGGGCATCGTTGGGGTGGTCTGGAGTGGAGATGTATAGCTGAGTGTCATCAGCATACTGATGAACATTCACCCCGAAACCATGGATGATCTCGCCTAGCGGTTTTACATAAATGTGGAACAGAAGGGGTGAGAGGACCGACCCTTGCGGCACCCCACAAATAAGGTGCCTCGAGGTCGACCTCTGCCCCCCTGCCAACACAAACTGCGAATGATCAGAGAGAAAGGAGGAGAACCACTGAAGCACGGTGCCCCCTATTCCTAACTTCTCCAGCCGGTGCAGTAGGATACCATGGTCGATGGTATCAAAAGCCGCTGAGAGATCTAATAGGACCAGGATAGAGGAGCAACCTCTGTCCCGGGCCCTCCAGAGATCATCAACCAACGCGACCAATGTCGTTTCTGTGCTGTATCGTGACCTGAAGCCTGACTGGAACGGATCCAGATAGACATCTTCATCCAGGTATCGGGGTAGTTGTCGTGCCACCACACTCTCAACAACCTTCACAATGAAGCAAAGATTGGAGCCTGGATGATAGTTTGATAATAAAGCCGGATCCAGGGAAGGCCTCTTGAGGAGAGGCTTCACAACCGCCTCTTTCAAGGCGGCAGGAAAGAAACCCTCACTCAGAGAAGCATTTATAATCCCCTGGAGCCAGCCTCGTGTAACCTCCCGGGAGGCCAGTACCAACCAGGAGGGACATGGGTTCAATAAACATGTGGCAGCATTAAGCTTTCCCAGAATCCTGTCCACATCCTCAGGAGCTACAGAGTCAAACTCCTTCCAGATAACCCTCTCAAGACCTACCCCCGTCTCCTCCCCTGGATCTACCCAATCGGAGTCCAGGCCATCCCGAATCTGAGCAACTTAATCATGCAAGAATTGCATAAAATCCTCAGCTCGTCCCTGTAAGGGATCTTCCCACGTCCCCACCTGAAGTAGGGAGCGGGTCACCCTAAACAGCGCAGCTGGGCGGTTCTCTGCAGATGCAATAAGAGCGGAGAAGTAGTTAGACTTCGCCGCTTTTATCGCCACTAGGTAGGTCTTAACATAGGATCTCACCTGTGTTCGGTCAGATTCAGATCGGCTTGTCCTCCAATTGCTCTCCAGGCATCTTTTCCGATGCTTCATATCTCTCAGCTCCTCGGAAAACCAAGGAGCTAGTCGAGATCGGCATCGGGTCAGAGGCCGCAAAGGCACGACGCGGTCCAAGGCCCCAGTAGCCGCCCTGTCCCAGGCAACCACTAGGTCTTCAGTCGAGTCGTGAGCCAGAGTCTCAGGAAATGGCCCAAGCTCCATCAGGAACCTCTTGGGGTCCATCAGGCACCTGGGACGGAACCATTTCGTCGGTTCCGTCTCCCTGCAGTGGGTAGAAGTGACTTGAAAGTCCATGTGAAGGAGAGAATGATCAGACCATGACAAGGGCTTGATGTCTATATCCCCTAATTTAAGATCATTCAGCCACTGGTCCGAGACAAAAATCAAGTCCAGAGTGTGATTCACCAAGTGAGTGGGGCCTTTAATTACCTGGGTCAGGTCCATGGCCGCCATGGAAGCCATGAACTCCCAAGCTGACTCCGATATTTCACCAGCAGATGGAAGGTTAAAATCCCCCATAACAATAAGTCTGGGGGTTTCCACCGCCACCTCAGCTATAACATCGAGCAGCTCAGGCAGGGCCGCTGTTACGTGGCAGGGAGCCAGGTACATAATCAGTAGGCCCATCTGTATCCCCCGACCCCACTTCACAAGGAGGGACTCACATCCAGCTATCTGAGGAACAGTGGCCTCCCTCGGGCAAAGACTTTCTCTAATAATTGCTGCCACTCCCCCACCCCTTCCCTGAGGCCTTGGCTGATGAAATGCATGGAAACCTGGTGGGCACATTTCCACAAGGGGAACTCCTCCCTCTTGGCCTAGCCAGGTCTCTGTGATCCCTCCCAGATCAATACCCCTCTTCGCAATAAGATCGTGAATGAGGGGAGCCTTATTTACCACTGACTTGGCATTACACAACATCAGCCGTAGACTCAGGGACTGAGGCTCTGAACAACCCTGGAAACGAGCGATGCATTGGGGGTCGGAGTGCGCAATCGCACGTAAACATCCAGTGCGCACTCCCAAGACATAATATGGCCCCCTGCTGCCGTCATATCTGCCCCTCCCACTTACTATACTAATGCCCATCGTTTCATCCCCCTGCATCCTAGTCAGATCTCTTTCCCCATCCTCCCCGCCGTGATCATCAGACCCATTACCCCATTCAGTGGATTTATGGATCCCCCCAGATCCATTCCCACAATCCCTCCCAGGACCCCTTAAATTAGAATTTAAACATTTATCTAAAAAACCCCAAAGCTGTCGGTTTTTTGCAAACCACCTAGGGGTTCCTAAACCCGTCCTCAAGGACAGCCCTCAATAATAGTGAGGGCCATACATGCGAGAGGGAATCTCGCAGTGCAAGGAGCTCCGCAGTTGAATACATCGAAGTTAGGGGCGAGTTGAAGGAGATGAAAATGAAACCATTTTCTTCTAAGAGTGTAAGCGATGGTTAAGACAGGTAATATAGATAGGGATGGAATAGCTGTTAAAGGAAGACCAGTATGTTACAAATGTCAATACATCGGGAACAACATCATCCTCTCACGACAGTGGGAAGTCTTGTGATTGTAGTAAGACCATCCAAAGGAGGTGGGTAGAGGTCTCAAAGAGTCGCTCACTCACAGCAACTAAATCAGTTGACAAAGAGAAGGTGGTCTATCTCTCCATAATCCAAGACTCTCGATGTATGTATCTCCTCCAGTCCTGATATCAGCGATGGCCAAGGATTAGATAAGAAATAATAATAAGGTGGAGCCACTGGACAAGTACCTAGGATTGAATATACAGGATAATCTTGGGGGATAGGTGGTTAAATGAAGCTGCAGATCGGTCTAAGATTGCAAGGTAATGCAGAGTGGTCATAATAGAACTAGATCTAATAAAGGGGAGAGGGATAGTTGAGGGGGGAGAGAAGTGATCATCCCTAGATTGTAATTCCAGGTCCCTATCCCACCACCTTGCTCAGGCTATTTAGTTCATTAGTTGAATAAGCCCCAGTGTTTCAGAAAGGGGAGTGTCCAGATCCCTAGAGGTTGAAGGGATCTTACCATTTGTAGCCTTTGTAGCATTGCCCTCTTCTCTGTTAATAATGAGGGCTTTCTTGCAGCCTCTTGGTGTTGCCATTGCCGTCGCTGTCAATTAGTGTCATTATCTTCGCCATTGTGATAACCCCCTTGCCGTAGCCATCTTCGCTGTCATGTTGCCACCTGCAATGCCCATCAGTCCTGGTATCCCTGTCAGCACCATCTCCATTGCATCGCTGTTGCCATTGTATTTCCAGCCATTTTGTCAGCCATCCCAATCATGATAGCTTGGCTACGTTATTGATGATCTCGGGGCTGCCCTCAGCCCCAACTCCGACAAACAGCTGATACATGTGTTTTTTCATTGGGCTCCAGCCACCTCGAATGTGACAGTCCGGCCTTAATTTAGACAACCACCACACCGCCCTCATCCTTATCTCAGATGAACAGCTGATATTCAGGCTCGGCTTGGCTTTTGTCCTTGGGCTCCATCCACGGCTCTATTGAGCCAAAATTGCCTCAGCTTGCTGGGAGAGGGGTCTCTGGATGGTTAATTGACCCCCACACTCTTGAAAATGCCAAAACATCTCCCTCTTAGCCTTAGAGTTTCGGCTCCGAGCTGCCATTTTGTTTTGTAACTGTTAACTGAATGCAGTAGTTAGATACACAGCAGGAATAGTGGGCTGGACTCAAGCAGAACTAAAAGCAATGGATAGGAAAGCCAGAAAAATAATGACAATGAATCATGCCCTTCAATCTCATAGGTTCATTGACAGACTCTATCTACCAAGGCAAATACGTGGGCATGGCATGTTGCAAGAACATCAGATGGTTGAAGGAGAAAAGAATATCTGAAGGACAATGAAGAAGATGCACTGAAGCTAGTATGCCAGGAAGGCTTACTGACTACTGGAGAGACCAAACTGGACTACAAGAAAGACCAAATGAAGAATAGAATAGATGCATGGGAAGACAAAGCACTGCATGGACAGTGCATTAAAAAATAGCAGGGAAAGCAGATAATAACAAGACTTGGCAATGGCTAAGAGCAGAAAAGTTAAAGAAAGAGGCCGAGGGATTAATTCTGATTGCACAAGACCAAGCCTTAAAGACAAATGGATACAAAGCCAGAATTGAGAAGACAGCAACAGATAGTAAATGCTGCCTATGCAAAGAAGCTGAAGAAAAAACAATGGGCCACCTGGTAAGTTTATGCAAGAAGATCGCACAGATGACTACAAGCAGCAGCATGAGAAAGTAGCAACAATGGTGCATTGGAATATCTGCAATAAATATCATCTGCTGCAAGCAAGAACTCGGTGGGACCATAAAACAGAGAAAGTCATAGAAAATGAAGAAGTTAAATTGTCTGGGACTTTAGAATTCAAACAGACAGGCACCTGCCACATAACACCCCAGACTTAATAATTGTTGATAAGAAAGACAAAAAAGTCTTTATAGTGGATGTGGCTGTGTCTGGAGACACAGAATAGAAGAGAAAGAACTGGAGAAGACAACAAAATACAAAAACTTAAAAATAGAAATAGAACAATTGTGGCAAGGCAAGCAAGGGTGATACCAATAGTAATAGGCTTCTTGGGTGCAATTCCAAAACAACTGGAGCACCACTTGAACACCATTGGCGTTGACAAATTCACCATCAATCAATTGCAGAAAGCAGCTTTATTTGGAAGAGCTTCCATCCTGCGACGATATCTATAACATCATAAAACATCCACATTTATCTATCTCAGGTCCTCGATAAGGTAGGTAGACAAAAATAGTGAAACTAAGTCTGAACATCTATCTGACTGTGCAATGATCAATAATAAACAGAACAATAAAAACAAATGTTGATAACAAAGTCAAAAAATCTAGATAGTAAACACTGCATTACCTGGAGACTGGAAAAGTAGAGAAAGAACTGGAGAAAAATCACAAAACATTTAAAAAAATTTTTACAACCTTGTAATCCCTTAATTCAGGATAGAGTTTGGGCGAACTGGGTAGAAATGGCCATTTACTAGCTGGATGCCCTTCCTAATATCTATGTGGAGTTCAGTTCACTTTTTTTCATGGAAACATCTCCCACTACCTAGGATTGAACTCTCAACCTTCTAAGTCCATGATGGCGAACCTATGGCACGTGTACCAGAGGTGGCACACAGCATCCTCTCTGTGGGCACACAAGCCGTCATCCCAGGTCAGCTGTTCCACGCATGCACATGCGCATAAGGTCTCCCATCAGCAAGCTGGTCTTCGGATCTCTGCCGCACATGCGGTGGGGGCAAAGCACTTGGGAGGGTGTGTATGAAGGCCGCACGCAGAGGTGGGGCCATGCGGGGAGCAGAGCGTATATGTGTATGTGCGGGGGGCCGCATGCGGGGGCCGCTTGCACATGCAAAGGGGAATGGGGCTCGTGTGCAGGGCCCAAGCATACATTGCATTTTGGATGTTTGAGCGCACATGTGAGCCTTCATGCACGCACATGCATGCTTTGGGACCTCAGCCTGAAAAAGGTTAGCCATCACAGTTCTAAGTGGAAGGTAAGGGTTTTTACCAGTAGGCCACCATGGTGCTTTAAAATCACAAATCACAAGGATCTCTAAATGGAAAAAATGTAGCAAAAGAAAGCAATGATAAATAGCAGTAGTGATAGGTGTCTTGGATGCAGTTTCAAAACATCTGTAGCATCACTTGAACATCATCAGCAGTGACAAAAGGGAAATGGCTTGCAATTAATATTTAAATGCAATTAATTTAATTTAAATGCAAATATTTAAATGCAATTAAAATTTAGTTAGTTTGCTCTACTGAAAAATTACATTTGCACTTTGATAAATTTTACAATATACTGGCTCAGTAAAAGTCACTAATCTGGCTAATTTATTTGATTTAAAGTGCAATTTTATTGTACATGTTTCTTAACTTGTGTTTGCCGCCCTGAGTCCTTCGGGAGAAGGGCGGCATATAAATACATGTAATAAATAAATAAATAAATAAATAAATAATTTGATTCTGCAGAACAGGGAAATTGCATATTTTTTTCCAATCACATATAATACTAGCATTTTTGCTGTTGTTATTATATTTAAAATCCAGCACTGCATATACAATTATTTTGGACACATTTTCTTACTGAATATATAAGATTTTTTATACAATTGTTCTGATACATAATATATATGAGCCTCAGTGGCGCAGTGGTTAGAGTGCAGTACTGCAGGCTACTTCTGCTGGCTGCCTGCAATTTAGCAGTTCAAATCCCACCAAGCTCAAGGTTGATTCAGCCTTCCATCCTTCCAAGGTTGGTAAAATGAGGACCCAGATTGTTGGGGGCAATATGCTGACTCTGTAAACCACTTAGAGAGGGCTGTAAAGCACTGTAGATTGATATATAATCTAAGTGCTATTGCTTTGCTATTGCTATATAAATATACTAATATTTCCATCTTATAATAACTTTGGCCCAGCCACTCTCTCTAAGTGCAACCCATTTCACAAGGTTGTTGTCATGGGAAAAATAGACGAAGGTCTGTTAGATATGTTCGCTGCCTTGAGCTATTTGTAAAATAATAAAGATGGGATGCAAACAAATAAACAAATAAATAAGCAAGCCATCTCAGAGATCAGTCCAATTCACAATGGATATGGCTGTTTTAAAAGCGTGTGAACAGAATAAGAAGTAATATAGCTAAAAGTAAACAGCCTGATGTTAGATCTGTCCATTAGTAAAACATGAGACAAATGGAAACCAAGCTTTCGGACCAAAACAAGAAGTGTCTTGTTCATTACATTATTTGGGCAGCAGAAAAAAGGATATAAATATTGAACCCCACATTTGGAGCAGTGCAGGCACTTTTTTGTTTTTTACAATAAACCTTTTTTTTTAATTTGATTTATATGCTGCCCTTCTCCAGAGACTCAGGGTGGCTTACAATGCGTTAAGCAATAGCCTTCATACTTTTGTATATTTATACAAAGTCAGTTTATTGCCCCCACAAACTGAGTCCTCAATTTACCTAGCTTAGCAACGATGGAAGGCTGAGTCAACCTTGAGCCTGGTAAGATTCGAACTTACAGTAATTGCAGACAGCTGGTGTTAATCACAATGCTTTTAGTCTGCTGAGTCAACAGGCCCTTACTTATCTTGAGACCTTGCAAATTTATTCTTCAAAGAGCTTTTTTCTTTTTTTTTTCTTTTGCACTGCCATCCTGGGGAATACTTATACTGAGATGTTTTTTTTTTTAAATTGACCTTCCTTAAATGCACATGTAGAAAAGACCAAGAGATAAATCTATAGCACCCAGAAAGTGTGCAAAATAATATATAAATTCAGGCACAGCTGAGAGTAGAATATATGCCTGATTGTATCTATGTTAACTCTAATTTGCATATCTTTATATTTAGTGTACCCTAAAGTACCTCCACTACAAATGCAGGGAATCTACTTTGGATCAAAAATTATTTTCATTTCTTTCTTTTTATATGAGATTGAAATATTTTCAGCAGAAGTAGTATTATTTATATTCGCCACTACTAAATCCTGTGTATTACTATTAAAGTTGTAGGCCATTCCTTAGGTACTGCTGTTTGCTCAGCTGGAAATCGTGGATAACATAAATTGATTCCTTCTAGATTGATTTCAAACCTACAATCCAACAGTGTCTGTCTTGTTTACACCTACCATCATGCTGCATTGTTCAGAGAAACATCCTTGTTTTAATGATTCAATGAAATAGTACAGATGCCTCAATTAAACTACTATACCAACCAGTTATAATTTTCTCTGGACGCTTTTAAACTTTTAAATATGATTTTGAGAACTTCTGTTCTTATACCTAGTGATTGGTGGTAAACCATTAAAAATAAAAACACTTGAGATTCTGGTTCATAAAAAGAATACTTGAGGGAATATATGAATATGGGTTTGAATATAAAAATGTTTTAACACAAATAAAATAATTAAAATATTCTCTAGATTAAAAACACACTGGTATATTTAAATTATTCTCCGTTCTCCCCCCCTTCCTTCCCTCCCTCTCTCTCGCTCTCTTGCTCTCTCGCTTTCTCTCCCTCCATCTCTCCCCCTCTCTCTCTCCCTCTCTCCCCCTCTTTGTCTCCCTGCCTGATTCCTTCCCTGCTTCTGCCATCCTGCTTGATTCCCTCCTGACCAGTTTGATCTAGTGATTAAAGCACTGAGTTAGAAACTAGGAGACTGTGAATTCTAGTCCTACTTCAGGAATAATAGTCAGTTTGTTGCCTTTGGCCAGTCACTCTCTCTCAGTCTATCGCCCACTGCACAAGTCTGTTGTGAGAAAGTAGGAGGAAGGAGTATTAGATATGTGTACAACTTTCAGTTATTTAAAAAATAATAATTTTGGGGGGATATAAATAAGCATAATAGAACTGGGATATAAACAAACACATTTGGAAGAAAACATGAATACAATTTAAGAAATATTACAAATTATTTCCCAGTACTTTTCTGCTTTGGTTTATACAATATGGGAAGCTTTCATTGTGCATTAGTAGTCTAATTACAGATCAACTATAGAGACAATTTTTGGTCACAGAAATATCCATAGGGTAATTTATCTCCATTTTAGGTACCCCTTGAGGTACTCTTTTATAGGGAAAAAAATTATGCCTTTTACATAGTTCTTATAAGTGAAACCCCTTTATTCATTCCTTATAGAATTTTGTACAACTGCAAAGAATATGTGTCGTACAGTTTTTCAGCACACCTGGAATTAAGTGTAAAGCACTCAGGATCTTTTAATGCTATATACTTGTGGAAGAGACCTAAGAAAACTGTGGGGATCCTATATTCACATTTGAAAGAGGTTTTTTTTTTTTTTTACTTTCAGGCTTGGTCAGGCTTCATGACTGGTGTATTTCGAGAATGCTGCATTCAAGCGCTGTGCTTTATATTCTCCTTATGCTATTTATCTCGCTTTCCCCAGTTATAGTGCATTTATTCTCACGCAGGCAGGAGCATGACAAGAGAGGAGAGAAGATGTCAAAAGGAGATTCTGCCAAACTAGATATAAGAATGCTCTCATTTTTCCCTTTGAATTATATTTTAAAGAAAAAGCACGGAAAGATTAGCATTCCAATACAAATGCAGTCATTCATTATTCTTGGTGCCAGCGGTGTTAGTATGGTATGGCAAAAGGGAAAAAAAAGTTAAAATGGCAGCTGTGAAGATGTAATTGAAGCTCCACCATTTTTTTTATAAGCTGTATTTCTCTGCTTTGAGAAGAGACTGCTGCTCTGGACTGCATCTACCATTCTGATAGCTTCTATATATATCTTTGCCCAGACCTAGATAACTCCTAAAGCTATACATTGTTATGGTCATCTGGAGTATCAAAGTAAGGTCTGTGAATTCAATTCCCAGTAAATGGTTTGAGCCCCATAGAACATCTTATGAATCCCCAAAAGGATCAAACCAGTCATATGGTGCCTCCTGGTGGACAAGTTAACTAAAAATGCAATGCAGGAGATACATGGTATAAAAACAGAAAGCCCTGCCCCTCTCCTCTCCCTCCCCTTTCCCCGCTTGATTTTTTTTTATTATTTAAAAAAAAATAAATTCTGTGATTCCAGCGTGTATATTTTCTGTCTCAAGATGATAAGAAAATATGTCACTGTTGTGGAATGTAATCTGGATTCCCAGGAGGAGGGGCTGCATTCCAGATTGCAAAGAGCCAGCAAAGCGTACAAGATTTAGTTGGGAGGAAGAGAACAAAAACATCTCCTCCCTAGTGACTCCCCTGGTGGAGAGTACTGCACTTTGTCCACAGCCTGGAGTTTGACTCTGATGGAGCTAAGGTTGAATCAACTTTCCATTCTTCCTAGGTTGGTAAAATGAGGACCCAGATTGTTGGGGGCACTATGTTGACTCTGTAAACCACCCAGAGAATGCCCAGAGAATGCCGAAAAGCACTATGAGGTGGTATGTAACTCTAAATGTGCTATTGCTATATCTGTAATGGTGTGATTTATTCTTTTTGGCAAGATTTTTGTCTATAGGAATAATAAAGGAAACCACTCAGGTGTAACTCCATGTATCTTGGGGAACTTGAGAGTCAATTTACAGCAATAACAATCTGGAATTGTATAATAATAGTCTAGTAAAGTAGTAATTTTAAGATAGTGATATGCAGTCAAATCTGGTTTGATCCCTGATGACTGCATGAACAAATGCTGGTCAAATTGATCTATCTTTACGCGGGGGGGGGGGGGGGGACTGTAATTATTCCAAGGATATTCCAGTAATCCCTTTGATTCCATCCATCATATCCATTGTTTTTCTCTTCTGTTGTTCTCAGTCCTTGCCAAGCATAATTTTTTTTCCAGTCCACACAGACACCTCTTCCAAGTTTGTGAGGTTTTACTTGCTGATTATTACCTTTATTGGTTCTACTTGCTCTATTTATTACAGATGTGGTTATTTTAGTAATCATCCCTAAATCCATTTTTCAGTCATACCTCACTTCTTTTTAATTTTTCAATTTCAAATCTTTATTGTCAGTGCACAACATATGTACAATGAGATTAGTTGAGTTCCCTCAGTGCACCCTCCAAACACAATACAACTCATAGTGAAGACAGAAAATCCCTAACCCAATAAATCATATTAACAAAACTCCCAGTCCTATTGCACCAGTGTGAACATGTTACATATTGCACCAGTCCTGCAGTCCATATACTACATAGTTATGATGTTGTTTCTCATTCACTGTTGCTTAACAACCCAGCTTTCACAGCCATCTATTATACAATAGATTGTTTAAGTAGGACTTAAACAATCCTACTATTTAAGTATATTGATCTTTGTTTCCATTCTTTATAATAGCAGAACAGGGGCTTTAGAGGTCTTTTAGTCCAACCCACTGCTCAAGCAGGAAACCCTATACCATATAAGAGAAATGGCTCCCCATTCCCTTCTTAAAAGCCTCCAGTGTTGAAACACTCAAAATTTCTGGAAGCAAATCATTCCACTGACTAATTGTTCTCATTATCAAGAAATTTCTCATTAGTTCTAGGTCTTGTATAAATTGACACTGCCTCTAGCACAGTGATGGCTAACCTTTTTGCCATCGCGTGCCAGAAAGGGGTGGGGGTGGGGGAGGTTTGCATGTGCCCACATCCATAATTCTATGTGTCCTGCCCTGTGCATGCATGCGCAAACCCCCCTTCCCCCCACTCTGGAGGCTGGGCACAGCAAAAAAGCCACTTCCTATCCAACCAGGAGTTGGGAAATGGGCCGTTTCAGGCCTCCGGAGGGCCTCTGAGTGGGTGGGGAAGGTTGTTTTCACGCTCCCCAGATGCATAGAGAGTATCTGGAGCCAGGTGAAAAAGAAAAACGGGCTTTCTCCACCCCGTAGGCCCTCTGGAGGCCTACTTTTGGTGAGCCCAGAAGGCCTGAAAATCAGCTGGCCGGCACACGTATGCATACCAGAGCTGAGTTGACGTGCCCACTGATATATCACGTGCCATAGGTTCGCCATCACTGCTCTAGCATATTGTACATATTTATCTATTCTTGACTTCAAGAAAATACAGCTATCTTTGGCTTGGTCTTAAAAGTTCATTAAGAATACAGATTGAGATTAAGGGGACAAGATACATCCTTGTCTTATTTTTTTTTCTACTTTCAACCATTTTGCTTTTCCAAACTTAGTTCTTACAATCCTTTTTTGCACATTTGTTTTGCACAAGAATCCTCAATAAAATGATCAGGTGATCTAACATAATTGTTAGACTTAATTTTCCACCATTTTGAAAAATCTACAGCCTTATTGACTTTGCATCTTCCTCAACACTGAAAGCGGTAAAAGAGGAAGAGGAGGAGAAGGGAGGAGGGAGGAAGAGGCGGAGGACGAGAGGAAGAAGGAGGAGGAGGAGGCGAGGAGAAGGAAAGGGGGAGGGGGAGGGGGAGGGGGGAGAGGAAGAAAAGAAGGAGTCATTGACTTTGAGCAGTCAGAAAAGGATAGGTGAACTTCTTTGCGGCATTTTCTTGCTCTGTCCATTATCCATCTAGTTTATTAGCTAGAGTGACCTTTTATCTCTCTGGCTTTATGCATATTAATTCGGCATTATATTCACCATGCGCAGTTCTCGCTTCTTTATAATTTATAGGTTTATTTAAAACATTTATATAGCTGTCCATCTTATACCAAATTTTGGGAGGCTCCTAATCAGGAATTAAAACAACATAAAACCCATATTAAAACTATTGAAATCATAAAGATTATAAAATAAACATAAAATCCATTTAAGAACTATTAAAATCATAAATAGTATCTTATAAACAAAAATTTGCTTGCATCAGGGGTTGATATTTTAAGCATTAACTTGCCTTTTTCTTCTTCAGTATATACAGTATAAACTAATCTCTTAAAATACTTAGCTATCAGGGGTTTTTTTAGCAATGCAATTGTCAACAGTTCAGTGGGTGTTTTATCTGCCCTTGATGCTTTCCTACTTGACAGCAAAACTATTGCCTGCTTCCCTTACTTACTAATGGAAGCAGTTCCTGAGCATGTAGATACCCTCTTTACAAATGTTTCTCTCATTCCATAATTCTGGTTGTAAAGGATTTCAGTCCAGTTCTCCCACCTTCCTTTAACTTCAATTGCCTCTGTCAGATTTTACTATGGATAGTCATTACTTTTCATGAACTCACCCACTAATCATCTTGACACTTGCTTCAGTCTTCTGCATTTTTTCTTGAAAGTTTCATATAATTGATCTTATAATGACTGTGCTTATTATAGAATATATTTAAGTGTATCATCTCAGATTAGTTTCAGGCACAAGATCTTTCCTTAGTGGCTTTTCTGTCTCTTATGGTGAGTTTATAAATGTTCACTCCAGGGGTACTCTTTATAATACCAGTACATCTACGCAGATGTAGATTTTGTACACCTTTGATGTAAACCTGCTGAGAATCCTAAAAGCCCGTCTTTTGTCAGTATGTTAACTATTGCTTTCTTTGTTGAAAAAAAATACAATGGGATTATTTTCAACTTTCTCTTTATAGAAGCTTTTGTTCCTTAAATATTTAGATGTTTGCTGCCTAACCTATTCTCCTGAGGTATAGATATTTGCCCTTTACTTTACAATAAAAACAAGTACGACCTTTTGACATGCAAACTGTTCAGAACATGATGAAAGTGTATTAAGAAGTGTGAAGAAAGCTTCGTATTTCTATCCTGAGGCTGTGACTTCTGCATTGTCAAAATGTTATGTGATCTTTTCCTCCTGTAAGCAGTTTGATGGTCATTTTGGGCTCTGAGAAAAGCATGAATCCCTAACCCAACCAGTCTCCATTTAAAGCACCAAGTTCTATCCCACTGCAAATATTCCCATGCTGTTTCAAAATAGTATATAGAAAAAAGAACGCCTGGAGTCAATTCAGCAGTGGTTGGAAAGATATTCCATTCTGAACATCTGTGCATTTAGAACAGGATCACTTCAGATCTTGCAGGCCCCAAAGAAGAAAACTTGTGCTCTGGTGCTGTAATTGTTAGAATGACAACAGCAAGAACCCTGCAGATGCTGCCATGCCCCACTTGCTTGAAAAAACCATTAATACCAACTTTATATTTTTCCCCTTTTTCCTAATTTGTAGAAGTTATCCCTTTTTTCAACCATTCAACCATTCAGGCTGTGGAACTAAAACGAAGAGTCTTTTCAAGCATCCAGAGATATCACCTGTTATTGGAACAAGCAAACTTTCACCTTATCATCTTCTTAAGTAATATATGGAAGTGAGATTCTAGGGAACCAAAATAAGAATATTTCCTCAAGAACAAGATGGTGCACTGAGCTTTCTTGGTTGGTTTTGGTCTTGCTAGAGCTGTTTTGCGTGGATGCTGTCATTAAACAAAGTAGAATTGATTGGCTACAGTAACTCAAGGCTAGATTCATGCTAGGCGGAAGAAATTTATAATATTCTAAAAGTCAAAATCCTGAAATGTCACTTCATTGCTCTGAGACCAAATAATCTATTCACTGTGTTAAGTAGATTGTACGGCAAGCAAACCGATAAGTGGAGTTCCTTCTTAGCTTTTAATGAAAGCCAGACACCATGACGAGACTAATCCCTGCCATTAGGAGTTACTCTATCACTTCTTTTTTCATAATAATAAAGTCTCTGCAGTGCAATTTATTATACGTTTATAAAATAAAGGCTTCGTATTCACCCAGTGTTATTATTGCTGTCCAGTTCCTTTGTAACAATTATTCTTTTCTGCATTTTTAAAAATAGGGTACATAAGAGAGTTCGAATGAATGCATCTCATTTATAAAACAAAGCAAAATAAGCTATAATTTTTGCTGATCTTGTAAAGTTAAGCGGGGCTAGATCTGATCAATACTTGGATGAAAGTTCATTAAAATATCCTAGAACTGTGTATGCTGCATTGGGACATTTAAAAAAAGGCCCAGTAGAAGCTAATGAAAAAAAATTCCAGATTTTTTTTACCTAGAAAACTACATACATCAATCAAATGTTATGAATAAAGACTTGAATTCGATATAAAACATCAAGAAAGAAACATGAAATAAACTATTAAAAAGTGAGATGGATAACTACTATAATTGCCTTCTGGCAGGGAAACAATCTATCAGAACTTAATTATTCTTGCAGTTTTCTTATTTGTCTTGAGTGAATTTGTAACTATTTTGAGATTTTTAAGCATTTATCAGCTAATAAGAAAGTATGTTGTCTTCTATAATATAGTTATATACAAAAAACAAACAAACAAACAGCAACACTGATAAAATAACCAACTCAGCAGAACATAAGATTTATGATTTATAGGTTTGCATGTACCACTGAATCAAAGGCTTTACAGAAATCTTTGTAAATTGCAAAGCAATAGATGCAATTTATATAGACTTCTGTAAAGAATATGATTCAGTGGTACATGACAAACTACTTCTAAAACTAAAATCCTATGGCATCTCCAGACCCCTCCATAATTGAGTAGCACCATTCCTGTCAAACAGACAACAAGTGGTTAAAATAGGGAGCACCCTATCAAATCCTGCACCGGTTAATAGCAGTGTCCCCAAGCTAGCGTTCTAGGATCAATACTCTTCATACAATACAAAATGACCTTTGTGATCATATTATAAGTAACTGCATTCTCTTCGCCGATGATGTAAAATATTTAACACCACCAACAATCCTGCTACCCTTCAAAAAGACCTTGATTTTGTGTCGGAATGGTCAAAAAATTGGCAACTCCAAATCTCAACCAACAAATGCTCTGTCTTACACATTGGCAAAAAAAAGCAGAACACAAAATACAAGCTGAGTGGACACGACCTTGTAGATGACATTCACTTTCTCAAGGACCTTGGAGTACTCATATCAAATGATCTAAGTGCCAAAGCCCAGTGTAACAACATCGCCAAAAAGGCATTAAGGGTTGTAAACCTAATCTTGTGTAGCTTCTTCTCTGGTAATATTACACTACTAACTAAAGCATACAAAACATATGCTAGACCAATCCTTGAATACAACTCATCTGTCTGGAACCCACACTGCATATCGGACATTAATACAATTGAATGTGTCCAGAAATATTTCAAAAGAAGAGTCCTCCACTCCTCCGTTCGCAACAAAATACCATATGTCACCAGACTTGAATTTTGGGCTTAGAAAACTTAAGACTTAAGCATAGCTCATAAAATCATCTGCCACAATGTCTTACCTGTCAGCTTCAACCACAACAATATCTCCTTTATCTCCTTAAGTGCTGGCATCTGCTGTGGCCTATTAAGAAAAAGTGAGGGCTACTTTCTCTTAAAAAAACATGTTTCTCCATTTCTCATTTAGGGAAATGTAATATTCTGCCTTTTTTAATATTCCTCAAAATATTTCATTCATTGGGAGAGGGGGGGGGGGAGCTTCCCACATTAACTAAGCCATGGTAGCTCCATGATTAGAATATAGTATTGCAGACTAATTCTCCCAATTGCCAGGAGTTCAATTCTCACTGGCTCAAAGTTGACTCAGCCTTCCATCCTTCTAAGGTCAATAAAATGAGGACCCAGATTGTTGAGGCAATATGCTGACTCTGTTAATCACTTAGAGAGGGCTGTAAAGCACTGTGAAGCGATATATAAGTCTAAGTGCTATTGCTAACACATTTTTAGTCAACTGGATAAAAATAAAAATACTATAGAAATAAATAAAATCCTATAGTATTCTCAGAATCATGGGAAAAGAGATTTCACCTTTAGATGAAATAAGGTCAATGAGGTTTTTCCATAATTCCCAAGATTGTGATACCTTCTCAGATCAAGAACAGGAAATGATATAATTATTATTATTAATAAAAATAAGAACTTCTTTCTACCTTTCCAATAATGTAATATATCTTCCTAGAACAAGCCTGATTGCTTAGTAAACATTATACAGAAGGTCCTCAACTTACAATAGTTCATTTATTGACTGTTTGAAGTTACAACGGCACTGAAAAAAGTGACTATTTTTCAAACTTACAACTATTGCAGCATTCCCATAGTCATGTGTTCAAAATGCAGGTGCTTAGCAATTGACTCATATTTATGACACTTGCAGTGATCTGCAGTCCTGTGATAATCTTTTTGACAAACAAAATTAGCAGGGATTTACTTAAAAACTGTGTTACTAAAATAACAACTGCAGTGATTCACTTAAAAACAGTGGCAAGTAAGGTTGTAAAAATGGAGCAAAATTCATTTAACAGTTGTCAAACAGTCAAGGATTACCTGTAAATAAGGGAAAGAAAATCTGTTGGTCAAAAGAATAGCCTATATCTGTGCTGCCGAATCTATGGCGCATGTGCCCGAAGTGGCATGCAGAGCCATGTTGCCTGGCATGCGCGGCATTGCCCATTTCTCTTCCGGGCTTCTGCCAATATGCACACATGCCTATCAGCTGGCCTTTGTGCATGCAGCAGTGCCAGAAACTGAAAGAGCTGGTCTTCCATTTTCCAGCATGAGCATGTGCAGTAACAGAAGACTTGCTTGCCAGTGCATTTGCGCATGCCAGAAACTGGAAGTACCTTACCTTATCTGATGCACGCATGCCCCCTGAGCAGCTCCTCTTCCTGGTTGCAGCCCTGACCAGCGTGAAGTACTCCCTTTTTGACACTCAGTGCTGAAAAGGTTCACCATCACTGGCCTAAATTAACATACCATATTTTTCTGACTATAAGATGCACCAAGATTTCAAAGAGGTAAGCAAGAAAAAAAAAGTTTTTGTCCTCCACAGTCCACAGAAGCACACTGCAGGTCTCCCAAAGTGTTTTTGCAAAAAATGGGATGCATGAGGTAGGGCTTTGGAAGGCCAAAAATGGCTGTATTGGGTGTATAAGATACACCAACAGTTCCACCCTCTTTTAGGGGGGAAAAAAATTGTGCTTATACTCCGAAAAGTACGGTAAGCCTTGCAGTCTCCAATAGCTTACTAGAAAGTATGCATTACGCCATAAAGAAAAATAAAGTGATTTACAAAACAAGTATTTGCTATTCATTCAGATAAGCACGTACTCATAAATATCCCTTCCATGACAACTATATCTTAAAACAGCTTCCATTGTCAACAATACAATTGTAAATCTGATTTTATAGTATTGGGATAAATTTTCAAAAGTTCTCACTTTTGAAACAAGGACGTAAATTGTCCCCAACAGCAATAACTTCTAAAATGTTCACACAAAGTATTTAAAACAAAGTAGGGAAAGCACACAAAACACAAGTTTTGTGTCCCTCAATCCTTAATAATGGCACCCTTGGGGTCACGCAACCATGAATGGGAAGCTTAGAATGGAATTCCTTGGCAGCATTCTGAGTTGCCTTTTATTTTTCTTTCAGTTGCTGGATTCTCTACATCCAGCAAACTTTAGCCCATTCTGTTCAGTTTTCAACTAGTTATTCAACTGAAACATAGACGCAGAGAAAAATCCTAAACTACTTCACATAATTTGTTTGCAATGTTTCGTGGTTGAAAAGAACAAAAAATGTCCATTAGCAAGGTGGAGATTTTTAAAGAAATGTAGGCTTGTAATCTTTTCCCCCCAATAATTCATAATTTGGGGCAGATAGACATTCAATTTCTTTCTACTCAAAAGTCATCCTGTTTGCCCTGAAATGTTTCTTCAATAATTAGCCATTTAACATCCTCATTCTCTATAAATTGACACTAAAAAGGCTTTCTGTATCCTTCATAAACTGTTATATCAGCACAGATTACGCAGGACAAGTCACCAAGTAATCAGAGTTTATGAATATAATCCTATGGATAGATAGAGGGCAGTTTCAGATTTAATGCTAAATAAACCTGAACCTTTTTGTTTTGTTTTGTTGTGGTACTGCTTCTTGTGGAATACAGGGTATTTGTTATTTACTGTTTTCCATTGTTTTTGCTACTTTAATATATTTTAGTACATTAACTGTAATGTATTTTTTTAATTATAAGCCACTCAGAGTCATTAATTGAAATAGTTGACTATAGAAATTGATTGATCAAATGAACAAATGGACAAATGAACAAATGAACAAACAAATATAGAGCTTATATAGAGAAATTGTTGCTTACAATCTGAAAGGAAGAAACAGAAAAATTGAGCTTGAATTCTAAAATATAAATTTTTTTTTTAAAAAAAGGTCTCATTCTCCATTTAAAAAAAAACTCCCAGACAATTATAAAAAGTCATGGCATACCCACTTTGAATCATTTACTAGCCACCAAGACTCTCAGTTTTCAAAAAATAACATATTTTATATAGCGCTATTACATATGCTCTGCAATAATTTATAGGCCCACAAGACGACAGTAAAGAAAGATGCGAAGTTCTAAATATTTGTTGCCATCTAATGGTTGTCTGAAGTTTTGGTATCCAGATACAATAGTTCTATTTTACATTCAAATCTTATTACAGCATCATATTACAGGTTCACCTAAATCACAGCATTTAGGTGAACCTTCTTATAGATCTATACTAAAGAAATTAATTATAATCATAATTAATTATTAATTATGCATTTACCATAATTACTGAAAGGAAAACAGAGCAAAATATATAATTTTAGATTATGTAACAGAGTTGGAAAGGACCTTGGGGTCATCTAGTCCAACCCCTTGCTTACACAGGAAACCTATACAAGAGATTTGAACCGCCAACCTTTCTGATTGACAAGCTCAGTGTCTTAGCCACTGAGCCACCTAGCCAGGCTATATGTGGTCTGATGAACTGTATGTTTCCTACTGGTATATTGGAAAGATTCAAAGCAAAATAAATTTTAGGTATGACAGTTTTTCAGATTCATAAAGCTGTAAGAGGAAGGGTTAAAATCAGGATATTTAGTTCTGTATGATTCATGCTAAGTAGAAGACTGGTTCCCTTAAATTTCCTGCCCAATAACAGGAAGTCTTTGAATAACTGATTTTCTCCTTGTTTACACCTGGAAACTTGAAAGGAGGATCAAGTCATAGCCTCAAAGCGTTAGCTAAAAAGATTTATAAAAAACTGAATTATACATATCTTCCCATCCCAAGATATAGTAAAATATAATAATACAGTACAGAAGAATAAGATATTCCAGGCTTATTTGCATAATTCTTCATTACTTTATGCAAGCCACTGTAAACATTTCACATTTGAATCAGTAAGAACTAGGTTGTTAGCAAACGCAAGTTATTTTAAGTGTGCTCAAGGGCACTTCTGAATTTTTTTAACTTTCCTTCCTTGACTTAGATTTTGCTGCTTCTCCCTCAGAAATTGATATGCAGGATTTCAGAAGCTGTTGAAAATTTTATGACATTTCTACTTGAAAGTCATAAATAGTAACTGCATAGGTTTCCTAACATACCTTGGAGTAAAGCCCATTAGTGTTGCAGTATACTTATAAATCCTACGAAACTAAATTTTAGTGTGTCAGATTATTCATTATTTGCAACAATAGAGGGAAAAGTTAATTAGTTAAAATTTAGACTTAATATAATTTAGCATAGTTTTATATGATCATAAGAGTTATTTATTTCCTTCCTTTATTTTTTTACTCAAATAACTCAAGGCAGTGAACATAACTGAACTTATCTTTCTCCTCCTGCTTTCCCCACAACAATAACCCTGTGAGATGGGTTGGGCTGAGAGAGAATGAAAGGCAAAGTCAACCAGCTGATTTATATGGCTAAGCCATGACTTGAACTCATGGTCTCCTGCTTCCTAGCTTAATGCCTTAAGTACTAGACCCACGATGGCAAACCCATGGCACGCGTGCCAGAGATGGCACGCAGCACCCCCTCTGTAGGCACGCGAGCCATCGCCCCAGTTCAGCTTCCGCCAGCCAGTTGGTCTTTAGGTCTCTGTTAGCTGTGCATGCGCGGGATGCATGCATGTGTGAGGGGGCAAGGTGCATGCATGGGAGCCGCATGCACATTGTATTTTGGGGGTTCAGGCATGCACAGTGCATTTGCACTGAATCATTGTGCATTTCACAGTGCATTTGCACTGAATCATTGTGCATTTCACAGTGCATTTGTACAGAATCATTGTCAAAACACCCATCAGGTCAAAGGCAGATAATTAGATTTTATTGGTTTTACTTTGAATTCTTGTAAGCTGCCCAGAGTTGGGTGGCATACAAATTTTAACATTATTATTAGTATCCATAGTAGTAAGTATTAATAAAAAGGGAAGGGAAACTGTGTGGATGCTCCATCACTGGAGATTTTCAAGAAGAGTTTGGACAATCATTTGTTCAGAATGGTATAGGGCAGTGATGGCTAACCTTTTCCATACTTGGTCCAGAAAAGTTATCCATCATTGTACTAGACCAAACTGGCTCTTTATTTATGTTCTTTATAGTTGTCTGTCCTTGTTATTTATAATATTTAGAATGAGGGGTCCTTGGTGCTCTCTCAGCTTGCTTGTTTTCTTGCAGAAGTTTCATTATCCAAACTAGATAACTTCATCAATGCTAGTAAGGAGTGCTGTTTGCTGTCAGTTTATATTCTGATGGCTTGCCTGTCAATGTTGGAGGGGGTGTTGGAAGAAATATCCAGGTCCAATTCCAAGCCGAGAGAAAGGCACTGGAAATAAAATGGAGGCTGGACGCTGATTGGAAAGAAAGGTTCCCTTTATTGATGAAGGAGAACCATCAACCACATGTGATTCTGGACAGCTGACAAAATGGAGTTGAGAGTGGGTGGGTTTTTATACCTTCTGGATTCCTGTGTGGGTCATGTAGGGGTTGTCTAGGGGTCATAGCTGGCTCTATAAGCAAAAGAGGAAATGCAAATCCTAATTGTTTGTCTGAGCTAATTTTCTCAACCCTTTATTTGTTGCTTATCTGAGTCTCTGTCTTGACCCAGTATTTATGAATGGATTTGCATTTCTAAAAGTTGGCCTCCTCAGTTTCTGCTTGGGGCAGGGAAACTGGAACTGGTTTCTGCCTTCCTTAAGATTTTTTTTATTTCTCCTTTAGGTGAAATATTTTATCCTGCCTTTTTAATAGTTCCCAAAATATTTCATTCTTCTACAGGGGTGTTAGAGATTCTTTGATTGGGTTGTTTGCTGTTGACCTCTTTGGCAGTTTCTTGATGGCAGTTTCTTGATCGTGTTACTGACTTGATTGTAATCTTATAAAATTAATTGTAATCTTATAGAATTATTTTGGATTTTAATACCTCTACTCTGTAATTCTACTTTAATAATTTTACTTTTACCTTATTTTATTTTATCAATATGACTTCATTTTTGTTTTATCATAATTGTTATGTCACTAGTTCAGTGCTGGTCTATGATCTCTTTTTAAAATATATTTAGGGGAAATTTAGGGAGAGAACCAGGGTGAAATCCAAAATTTTTCCCTACCGGTTCTGCGGGCATGGCTTGGTGGGCATGGCAGGGAAAGGATAATGCAAAATCTTCATTCCCATTCCACTCTGGGGCAATCCAGAGATTGTATTTGCTGGTTCTCCAAACTACTCAAAATTTCTGCTACTGGTTCTCCAGAACCTATTAGAACCTGCTGGATTTTACCCCTGGAGAGAACCCTAAATTAGGATTAGGGTTCTTTCAAATGTACTGGCCTTGTTTTTAAATACAGAAACCAGGCAAATGTTTTGGAAAGGATCAGGTAGATAGTATGCAGGTAAAAGCCTAAACCAAAGGGACCATGGAAAGCAATATCCTCAATTAGACGGGAGTGGTGGATCTTTGAAAGCCCAAAGTGACCAATAGAACTTGGGTATATCTTGGATCAGATCATCAATCTCCTTGTAAATAAAGTACACTAGATCATATCTACAGGGGAAAAAAATTCTGTTGAGAAAAGAAAAAAAATCTGGAAGACTAAAGTAGACTTTCAGCTGTCTTCTGTCTTGGGTTGGAGTTAAGGCAATTGCAACACCATGAGGTTATGACATATAAAAACAGTTCCTGAAGCTAATTTTGCCAGGATTAGGAGGACAAGGAATCCTTAGGGACTATGCAAATGACATACTCTTTGTGAACAATTGTAGTTTATATATATAAAAAAACCACCCCACCAATATACTGATTTAAATTTTCAGTGCATGCATTTGTATCTACATTATTTTATTTTCCAGTTAAAATCACAGAAGTCAGACTGCAGGCCGCTACTATCATCTTACCTCTTCATTACTTCTGCTATAAACCTTCAGTTGCCTTTACATTTGGAAACAATTAAATTGTTTTGCATGGTAACATTTCCAAACTGTATAAGGTGAAATCTAAAACATTTATTAGTCCTTGGCGAGGTTTGATTCACTAAGAATGTTATGAAATCATAATGGTAAAAAACATGCAAAGGACAAGATGGAATATATGTTTATTGCACTTTTGTTTATGATGCTCATATCCCATGTGTAATTGGCGATCTTGCCTGGAGGTGATGGGGTGTCCCCCCCCTTCTTCCTTTTCTCGTTCAGCTCAGTTGTACCATTGATTGGAGTTGAGAACTGTTCATTATATTATGAATCTTTACTCTTTGCAGTGGCCGGGTTCAGCTCCTCACTCAAAATTACTGAAGATGCAAACTCTCACCTAATTGAGCTTCAACTGACAGCTAAATATGTGTTTATACCCATCCATACAAATATATTCCCTAAATCATTTAGATTCTTTTAAAATAACAAGTAGAGAAGATGGAACCAATCCCATTGTTCCTATGGCTAACTCAAACCATCATTTCTTCCTAGAGAACAAAATGGCCCTTCTTACAATTCCAGGTTTAGCTGGCTAGATGAGCAGTTGAATTTTTCCTCGACCCTTGCAACTCTATCATTCCTGAAGACAGTTTCAATTATATAACCTTATTCTCCAGTATTTCACTATTACCTCCTAAGATATGCTGGTTGAGGCAACCATTTTGTTTATTGAGAGGGCAAATCGTCATTGTCCCAATTCCCAACATCAACCTCTTTATCTTTTGTAGAGAATATAAACCTAGAGAACCTGAACAATACATATTCCAAAGGGTGAGTCCTAGGGGTGAAATCCAGCAGGTTCTGACAGGTTCTGGAGAACCGATAGTGGAAACTTTGAGTAGGTTGGAGAACTAGCAAATACCACCTCTGGCTGGCCCGAGTGGGGAGGGAATGGAGATTTTGCAATACCCTCCCCCATCAGTGGGGAGGGAATGGGGATTTTGCACACCCACAGAACCAGTAGTAAAAATTTTTTGATGTCACCACTGGTGAGTCCACATCAAAATACTTCGTGTGCATGCTGCCTCAGCAGTTGAATATGTAGACTTTGGGAATCAGAACAATACTTAAGCACAATTTGGACACTTCAAGAATTCATTTGATAATAGTTTGAGTTCAAAGCAACCTTTAAGGATTGATTTCATTCCTTTCACAGCTTTGAATCTTGGTGCCAATAATTTTGTAATAATTATTGAGCTAATATCTTTTGCAATTCCAAAGTGCAAGAGTATAATTTTTTTGCGCAGTTTCAAAGCAGTTAGGCTAAACTAAGTCCATCTGCTTGTTGAGAGATGCAGACTTTCTGCATAAGCAGGCCCTGCATAGCCTCATTTTCTAACGTGAAACATAAATATCTGCCTTGGAGGACAAAATAAAGGTGCTGAATGTTCAGAACTTGGTGGGAAATGTGTTTTGCGTTCTCAGACTCTTACTCAACAAAATAAACATCTAGCTAATGTAGCTCACTCTTTCCAGGTGGTCTAAAGCATTGCAATTAGCCAAAAAAAGCACCCTCTTTTTCCTTTTAATATAAAGCTGACACTGAGAAAATACATTCAGTTGTAACCTCATATAAAAGTCAAGGTGTATTTGCTCAGATTTAGATCAAATGTCACTAAAAGAGTTCTGTCTGCCATAATTTTATCTGTGAAAAATTGCAGATCTAAGGAAAACTATGACTTCTTTATGTCTAATTGGATTATTTGTCCATCTCACTCAATATTGTCTATTTTAAGCACCATCTCTCAAGCAGAGCTCTTACGCACACTATAGGAAGGCTATAGCTCATTAGCAGAATACATGCTTTGCATACAGAAAATTTACTTATTTATTTATTTATTTATTTATTTATTTGGTTCGATTTATATGCCGTCCTTCTCTGGAGACTCAGGGCAGCTTACAATGCGTTAAACAATAGCCTTCTTACTTTTGTATATACCTGCTTAATAGGGCTTTCGCCTCCCCCCCCCCCAAAGTGGTGTTCTTTTTTATACAAAGTCAGCTTATTGCCCCCACAAACCGGCTCCTCATTTTACCTACCTCGGAAGGATGGAAGGCTGAGCCTGGTGAGATTTGAACTTGCAGTAATTGCAGGCAGCTGATGCTACTGCTGGTGCTACTTAACAGCACTTTAGTCTGCTGCGCCACGAAGGCACCAAATCCCTGGCTATTTACATTTATCTCTAAGCATGTCTCAGAACACATACCACCTAAAATCTTAGGTTGCTGCTATAAGTAATGAGTCAATGGACCAATCTTTTGGTACAAAGAATACCTATATTTTCTATATCTTACAGAACATTTAATTAACTAAAGATACTAGGGATCAATCTAGGATTATCTTTTTTTGTATGCTCTGCCACTAGGTTACAGTTCTTTCATTCATGTTACAGTCCTATCATCCCCATGCCACTAACTGAGAACAGAACAGTACAGTAAAGAGATATCTGAATTGTCAAAAATATTGTGGAAAGCTAGGATTGCCTAGTTTTTCTTGTCTTCACCAAATTTAAAATAAGATTTAAGAAGTTATTTATCTATTATTTCAAATTGTATGGCCAACCATCTAAAACTCATAACTGAGTGGTTAACAATGTTAAAAATATATACTTCATATTTAATACAATTAACAATCTTATAAACTTTTAGTAATACACATCTTTTGTTGAATTATAATCTTTCCTTAATTATTCAATATTTCAATATATTATTTTATGCCAATCTCCGTATTCTTAATTTCACTCCTTTTACTACAAATAAAATACCAATAATCATATTTGTTGTGTTTAACAAATATAACATTCTAATATAATACACAGATTTGTTATTATTATAATCTTCTATTGTTCCCCTTTCTAACTTTTAGTTAATGCACTGTTATATTTAAAAGATATCCCCTTTCTAATCATATTTTAAAACAAATAAAACCAGTTATGTTTGACACGTTATGTCAAGTAATATGTTGACATATTAGTTATATAATTCTAATAATAATAATAATACAGATATTTTGTTGCATTATAATCTGTATTAAATATATTAATATTAATATATTAAAAGTATTAAATATGAAGAATATTGTTTTATTTGTACTAAAATGTAAGATACTCTGGTCCCACATTGTTCGCACAACGATACGTTTACAAAAAAATAAAAAGGCTAAAAAAAATGATAAAAATATATAAAAGCATTAAAAATAAAAAAGCAAAAGTAGAACCATCATTCACAATTAAAATAATCAGAGAGTCAGCCCTCCTCCCCTCCCACCAGATCCCCAGGTCATGTGTTTAAGGCCTTAGGAAAGGTTGTGATGGCATGTGTGAAAGACCTTAGGTGATGGAGATGCTTATCTAGGAAATGATTAGATAAGATGATATAGCCCACAGCTAGTATAGTGGGCAAAACAAAAGGGTCAGGAGAAACCCTCTCTAGCTTCTCCGTCTATAAAGAAGACTGTCTCAAGTATAAAGATTGCAAGATTCTGTCAGTGTAGCTTTACCAAAAAATGAAGAATTAGCTTATTTTAATGTGTTTACTGTCTGGTTTACCTGGTAAAACAGGAAAAGACTGGTAGGGTCACGGCCAATCTGATCTCCAAATGAATGATGTTTCAAAGGGCAAGTGGCACAACAGAAAAGGCTTTTTTCCTGATCTACTGCTGCCAGATGGCACTCCTTAGCAGGCTGACCCCAGAGCATGGGATCTACTGCTGCCAGATGGCACTCCTTAGCAGGCTGACCCCAGAGCATGGGATCTCTCCTTCCAGACCCAACACATAGGACAAGTAGGTATAATATAAGAGCTGCAGTTTCAAATAATAGTAGAAACTTCCACAACTGGAAGCAAGACATAATCTGAAAAACGGTTGTCTAGATTTTTGTAGCCCAGATTTAATATCCCAATTCAGTCTGAAAATCATGATAAATGGGACAGTAGCACAATATATAGGGAAACAGCAGCTTTACTATTCCATCAAAATGGTACTTCAACTCAGCCTAGCACTGTTTTAATAAGTGGAAAATTACTGCACCTGGAGCAAAATGCTGATGAGATAATGGAATGCTGGTTACTCATCTACAATTCTATTTACTGACAGCCTCCATTAAAACATGCCTAGAATGATTCCGCTGTGTGCCTGCATTGGAAAGTGCTGCACTGCATAATCCAGTCAAATTTGCAATGCTCACAGAGGACATTCATATGGCCCCTTTCCTTGCCTTATTTAAATGAACCTTTAAAATCCTGCTCTGCCTCCGGCCCTGGATTAGATCAGGTGATGTATCCCTTGTGTGATTTTTTAAAAAAAGAGATTATTAGATTTGCCCCCTCCCAAATTTTTGATGGTATATTCTCTGTTTTAATTGTATTTTATTTTCTATTGTTATATTTTGTAAACTGTCCAGATTGGAACACTTATAAATTTTATAAATATATGTACAAACTATCTCCAACCTAATGCCTTACAAATGTAGGATTTATATTTCCCAGAATACCTTGCCAGCATTATTATTACTAGCTCAAAATTCAGGAAGATATAATCCAAGCACTTTTGGAAAATGCCAATTTAAGGAAGGTTGGCACATATTTCGGATGCACATAACAGTAATTTCATAAAAAATTACCGTAGCAGCAGACCTTTCTACAATCAGTAATATATTCAGGGAAAGGTGAACATCTGTAGTTCCATAATTACCTGAATTTTAATGAACAAGATCAATTATATTTTTTCAACACTGACACTCTTTTTTTCTCTCTCTCAGCAGGCTGAATTTCTGAAAAGTAGGAGTGAGATTGTACTTTCTCAATAGCTAGGTAATATTTGTGTGGATGTTGATAGAATAAATGTTTGTGGGAGAGAGGGAAGGAGGGAGAGAGGAAGAAAAAAAATTACAGTCTTGTCCTAAGTACTAGGAAGATGACAAATTTAGGCAATTCACAAGTCAAAAGAAATAAATTATTTGCAATAAACTTTGTTGCTTAAATCTTTGAGAAATATGTAATTATTTACATAGCATCCATTATGTAATTATTGTTTGTTAATTCTATGCTTTAATACTATTTTTATTATCCTTTTTAGTGCTATTAATTAAGCTTCTCTTATATTCTAATTATTCTTAACTTTTTCTATGTGTCTTGTTTTCACTTTTATTATTTGGTTTATCCAGAGTTTCAAACTTTTGCAAGCTACAGAATCTGCTAGATAAAAAACAAAATCCAGAATCTCTTATCAAGAAGCAAAGTGATGAGTAGTCATGGGTACATATTCCCTGAGGGCCTTGAAATGCCACTTTTCAGGATCTACCCTTTCCACTGTATATGAGAAAATTTGGTGTGTGTGCATCTGTGTGTTTACTCTGTCACAAAATCACCTTGGGTTGCACAGAACGCAGTTTGAAAAGTCCTAGTTCAATGAGGGCAAACCTTTTAGACACCAAGTGCCCAAACTGCACATGGGTACGCCCAAACTAAAAGGTGCACATGGGTACGCCCAAACTAAAAGGTGCACATGAGAGAGAGAATGTGCGCATGCACGGACATGCATACATGCGCTGCAGAAACCAAAAGACCAGCTAGCCAGTGGGAGGTGGGGCATCCCAACACCGGCAGCGCAGCAAGAGGTAAGATCTTTTTCTTTCATGAGCTTCTGTTTGTCATTTTCAGGCAAACAGAAACTCACGAAAGAAATGCCACGGAGATCTGACCTGGGGCGACAGCGCGCATGCCAGCAGAGGGGGCTCTGTGTGCCACCTCTGGCACCCTCACAGCCCTAGTTTATTCTATTTCAACTATTAACTTATTCCCTATTGGTCCTTTTGTTATTATTCTCCCAATCTGATTCTAAGCCTTACTCCTTCCTGTCCTTATTAAATTCCATGATCAGATTTAAATTCATTACTAACTTTGAACAGTTTCTCCCACTATTGTGAGGAATTTCTTCAGAGCTTAGGCTCCTTTTTGTTGTTGTACAGCCTCTTGGCTGAAGGCCCTTTTCCTCTCTTTTGTCTTCCAGGTTTAGGCCTTTGTTCAATCCGTGTTATGGTGAATAAAGGTGAGGAAGGGAGGGTGAAGAGAAAAACAGGTCATTTTGGAAGCATCTCTTTTCTCCACATCATTGCCACCTATTTTCCACATCATCTTCCACTGCTACTGATCCAGGTTACCACTCTGCATCTGAATACCATCAGGGCTATTATCACCAGACAACTGACCTCTCTTTCTGGGACTCTTGAATTTTTGGGGTGTCCTGGATGATTTCAGTATCTTATCCTGCCCCATTCCATTTTCATCCTGACAAACTGAAAATTTCTGGTATCTGACAAACAACAATCTCATGTCTCTATTTAAAATGCAATGGCTCCACCTTTTTTAAAAAAAAAAATCAAAAGTGAGAATTGAACATAAAATCATCAAACCTATACGCACCTTCCAACCCTCTCTTGAACCTTTCCAAAAATTGCTGCTAAACCGCAATGTTTAATGTGCTAAAACTTTTAATGTAATAAAAATATTATTTACTTGTTAAACTATGTTTCTTTCTTTTTTTAATCCATCCTTAGGGCACATAATTGAAGTGTATAAAAACATTCAATCATTTGCTTCTAAAAAGAACCTTCAAGTGCTACATACAATTGAACATCATATACGGTATGAAATACAATAGCATAATATTGGTTGACAACCATTAAATGGAGTTAGATATTAATGCTCATCAAATGCTAGATTTAGTTTCATTAAATATAAAATCACAAAAACAGAATATTCCATAAATATTTAAATAAATATTTCTTTCATAAATCGTGACACTGTAATAGAAATTTGGAAGTTTCAATTCTAAAATAAAAGTAAATTTCCATGCTCCAATTTACTGCAAGTTATTTGTACAGGAAATCAGAGCATATTTCTGCCTTCTGCTACAACAGTTCTTGACTATCAATCATAACAATAGAATTCTCTTATTTTTTTAAGCAGCTCTTCCTTTCATTGCAATTTTGATTAAGCATTACTTCTCCAAATTTCCATCCTTCTCCAAAAATTAGTATATTTTGTTACAAAGTATGTCTATCACTGTGTGAAAACTTTAGATTTTAATATGTATATGAATATATGTATATATTTCTATTTAAATGCAAACTGTCTTAAGATAATTAGAACACTAAAACAGAATGTGTTTCTATTACATTATGCCAAGAACTGGATCTGTTAATATATAGATTAAAAAAACTTTGTATCCTTCAGTCTTTACACATCTGAATCCTATTAAACTCAATGTATCAACCTACTGCTAAATTTGGCATATATGTGCAGAGAGCGTACGTGCTAATAAAAATAGTCTCTAATGAAGCACAGATGAAAATAAAATGATTGCATAGATTCTGAATGACATTTTGGCAAAGTATTCATTATCAACATTGATTAACAAAATAAATAAGATTCAGACTGAAAACTGCAGTCCAAGTTTCTGTATGTCCTGATCTGAGTACTGACTGAGTATCTTGTGCCCTATTGTTCATAATCCAAGACTCGGTGTTCAGCCTCCAAAATCATGCCATAACTCTTAGCCAAGAATAACATTGTGGCTCAGTTCTTTGCACAAATCTCAGTGGGAGGTCAGCATTAAAAGTGCATGATGAATTTGACTTAATGTATAATGTCAAACCAGTAAAAATTTATTATTTGGTGGGCTTACTAAGCAGTGAATGTATCTCATGCCAGTCATAGGTATCATCTAAATTTAATTTTTGATCTTTAAAAGTTACTTCCGGTGGAAGGAAGAAGGCATTCTTTCATAGCTTTTTCCCCGAACACCATCACTCTGCTAAACAAATAATTCCTTCAACATTGTCATACTCGTTATTAAATCTGCATTACTATTAATCTTCTCATTATTCCTACCACCCATCTCCTCCTACTTATGACTTTTTGACTGTATGACTGTAACCTTGTTGCTGGTATCCTTATGATTTATATCAACTGTTTCTTAATATGATTGGATTGCTTATTTGTTCCCAATGACTATCATTAAGTATTGTACCTTATGATTCTTGACGAATGTATCTTTTCTTTTATGTACATTGAAAGCGTATGCACCAAGACAAATTCTTTGTGTGTCCAATCACACTTGGCCAATAAAGAATTCTTTCTTTCTATCTATCTATCTATCTATCTATCTATCTATCTATCTATCTATCTATCTATCTATCTATAGCAGTTGCAGATAGAAGTCAATTATTTCACACACAATATTTAAGTTTGGCTTTGGAGGAAATTGAAAGAATGAATGTAGGATTAAACTTGGTTTTCTAAAGCTTGGAGTTTAGTTGCAAACATACATTAAATTATAGTTTAATAAAATGTCCTTATTTGAAGAATGTTTTTAGAATACTGTTTACTGCTCTAGTATAAGTCATAAAGCAATAATGCATGGGTATAGGAGCCATGGTGGTGCAGTGATTAGAATGCAGTACTGCAAGCTATTTCTGCTGACTGCCAGCTGCCTATTTTTTGGCAGATCAAATCTCACCAAGCTCAAGTTAACTCAGCCTTCCATCCTTCCAAGGTGGGTAAAATGAGGACCCAGATTGTTGGGGACAATATGCTGTCTCTGTAAACTGCTTAGAGAGGGCTGTAAAGCACTGTGAAGCAGTATATACTGTAAGTCTAAGTGCGATTGCTATTGCTATACCATCCCTTTATCTAGTTGATTTGCTCCAATTCACTGCACAAGGAAATATGCGATGCCTTCCACTGTATGTAACTAGGAGATAAAGTCCAGTTCTTGAAATTCTTCTTCTGTTTTCATGTCAACTATTCACCCATGCAAATTGACATCAGACATATCTTTTATTATCTGTCTCCTAAAAGTTTTAATCTATATACCTATTATCTCTTTTTCTGTTAAGAGTGTAAAATTCATAACAATTAGTTTTTTCAGACTAAAAAAATATATCCAGTTCTGTGGTTAGTTTTGAAGTATGGAGGTCCACAGTGCCTGCTTTCATAAGAGTTTTATCAGCCCAGAAAATCTGCAATGCCTAAGGAACCATAACTGTAGGTTTAGCTCGCAATAAGATATCCTTTTTCATCTCTGTCCCGAGATATAGGTAGTTCTCAACCATTTGTTTAGCCACTCAAATTACAACAGCAGTGAAAAAAATGACTTACAATCAGAGGTGGGTTTCAGCAGCTTCTCACCAGTTCTGGAGAACCGGTAGCAGAAATTTTCAGTAGTTCGGAGAACCGGTGAACCACCTCTGACTGTCCCCGCCCACATCTATTATCTGCCTCCTGAGTCCCTGCTGATCAGGAGGAGATGGGGATTTTGCAGTAACCTTCCCCTGGAGTGGGGAGGGAATGGAGATTTTACAGTATTCTTCTCCTGCCATGCCCACCAAGCCATACCCACAGAACTACCCACAGGTAGTAAAAAATTTTGAAACCTACCACTGCTTGCAACTGTTCCTCACACTTACAACTGCTGCAGTCACATGATCAAAATTTGGATGCTTGGCAACCATCATGTATTTACAACAGTTGCAATATCCCAAGGTCATGTGATCACCTTTTATGATCTTTCCATCCAGTTTCCAACAAGCAAAGTCAATGGGAGAAACCAGATTCGCTTAACAACCACATGATCACGACTTAACAACTGTTATAAAATTGGGTGCAACTGATTTAACAAATACTTTGTTTAGTAACAGAAATTCTGGTCCTAATTGTGGTTGTAAGTATTACTTGTACTTTAATCTTTGAAGGAGTGAACAGGCAGAAATGACTGATAATGTCATATTCTCTGCTAATAACAACAGTATACAACCTAGAATCTTCCTCAGTAAGCAGACTCTATTTCAAAGTGTTGTCATTAATATACAAATCTCTAAAGTTGTGACATGCCACTGCAAAATACATATTTAGCTAAAGTAGCTTTCTAGACAATTTTCCATGCTGTGGTTAATGTTGGCTTATTTAAGATATCCCTTTGAAGCACATATTTTTCTGCTACCTTCGCCAGCCATGATGGATTCTCGTCCGTTATTTTGACTTATAATAGTGTTTTTCTACCAGTTGTATTTTAGGATTTTTACAAGGAAATATAGTGTGCAAATATTATCTGTGGGTTCAACATACCCTACTATCAGTATGTTGTTAATACCAAGATTTATGTGCTTAAGACCATTATTAAGGTCTTGTTCTAGTATCTGGAAACTATCAAGATCTAGATGAGACAAAATAGGCTGAAATTGAATTCTACCACGACAGAGTTGCTATGTGTTCATCATAGTTCTCTGCCAGTGTAGGGTTCTATTGAGTGTAGGGTTCTATTGAGGAAATGGCACTGACCCTGAAGAAGCAAGTCCACAACTATGAAGTCTTCCTTGACTCACAGGTACTGCCGTAAGGGCAGCCAAAATCCATTGTAAGAAAGGTCTTTGCTTATTTATGGTTAGAAATAAATATTTCTGGCTAAACACTAATTATGATCTTTCTTGAGTGGGAAGATCCACCTACAGTGACTCAGGTCCTTATCAACATATCATTAGACTTCACCAGTGTGAATTAAATCGATCTCCTGATGAACACCATTCAAAAGTATAGTTGATCCAACATGCAGCTAATTGCACTGGATATATTACTTTGCATGCCCTTCAGGAATTATCAATTGGATGCAACTAAAATACTTATTTTGGTACTAGTACTTAAAATCTTCATGATTTTGCAGGCAGTGTTCTTCATAACTGTCTATTCCAATTATTCAGCATTCTGACATTTAATATTTTCACTTAATTGCTTAAAAAAATCAACATATGTATCACATGCATACTTTCTAGGGATTATGACTCATAATAAAAATAATTCCTAGAAAGTATGAATGTGATACATATGTTGATTTTTTTAGACAAATAAGTATTATTTGTCTAAAATAATTATTAAATATTAAATGTCAGAATGCTCAATAATTAGAATAGGCAGTTATGAAGACCACTGCCTGCAAAATCATGAAGGGTTTTAAGTACTAGTACCAAAATAAGTATTTTAGTTGCATCCAATTGATAATTCCTGAAGGGCATGAGTCATAATCCCTAGAAAGTATGCATGTGATACATATGTTGATTTTTTTTAAGACAAATAAGTGAAAATTACTTTTCTTATACGGACTTGCTAATGAGTAGAATTGCATAGGAGTGTATTCCATTGTTGATTACTAAAATTGCATTTATATGCAAAACTATTCTAAAGTTAAATGCAAGAAGAATATTTGAGGGGCTTCCTCTAACAGAAGAGAAAAACAATTCTGCTTAAACATATTAGAGAATTGTGTGTTGTGCTCTCTCAGGAGATCAACATTGCAATAATGAAATTTTTTTTTTCTGATGTTGGTTCTTAACAAGACAATTGTGCTTGCTTTTTGTGTACTTCACAACCAAATTTATTTAATGTGTAGTATAAAAACTAGCATGCTGAGGTTTAAAAATCCAAGGCCCATCCACTAACCCCCTGGAAAAAAAAAATCAGTTACCTCAGGATAAATAATTGCATCAACTTTTTCATTCTGCTATTGCTAATGATAGGCAAGATGAGCTAAACCAGCAATTTCATAGTATCTGCAAGCTACATTGTTAGTTTTGTCACCTAAAAATATTGTTCTTTATTTATAATTGCCTGGCATACATTTATTTGCAAGGTACACTGGAGTACACTCAAAATAAATACTGTAGACAATGATTACTTCTTCTTTTAATCAAGAAAGATTGCTGTAATAATATTATTTTTGTATGGCAAATTCTTTCCAACAGTGTTGGTATTGGATAACTATTTCAGAGACATTTTTTTTTACATCACACACACACACACACACACACACACACACACATTGAATTGGTCCATTTCATTTCTATTTAACATAAGAAACATTTAGCCTTCAAGCTTCCAGACAGTTGCCTCAATAACCTCTGTAAATGAAAAATAACATAAAAATACTTGAAATAAATATATCACTAATAGAAAATTTGCTTTATGGTTCTACATCAGAATACTTATCATAGGAAACTATTATTTTGGATGTTTACTTGTTATTATCACATTTTAAAGACATATGCAATAAGTTAGTGCTCTTGGGAAATAGCCAATAACCCACTGTTACCCCTGGCCTTATGATGCTGTACTTATCCTGCTCTTTTGTAGTCATAGCTCAGTAATGCCATATAAATATTGTAGGATGGCAAATTAATCAGGACCATTCATAGTTATATCAACAGTTGTTTATTTTATGATAGCAAACACAGAATTCTCTTATGATTGATAGAACTTTGTGCAGGATATGCCTAATAGCTATTGTTACTGTCTGGTTGTTGTGATGTTTTTACTCATTAGGCTTTTTATGTTGCAAAAATGCTTTTGCAAAAGCAGAAACCTCATATTATAAAGTTTCCCTTTCACCGTTATAGAGGAATGTATATGGCTATAATCCTGGAAAGTACTGCCCTTGACAATTCAAAAATGAATTAAATTAAAAGAATAATTTTATAATTTCTAAGATGCCACAAGGAACACTTCTAACACACATTCTCCACTCTGGCTTTCACTCCTGGCATTCAACACACTACCTATCCTATTTCCCCCAAAATAATTCATCCCCTGATAATAAGTCCAATCGGGCTTTTGAGTGCATGGTAATAAGGCCAAGCACTTATTTCAGGGTTCAAAAAAATATAAGTCAGGGTCTTATTTTCAGGGAAACACAGTATAGTTTTGGGGACACAACAAACATTAAATTTCCACACAAAGAAAATAGCCTTATCTCTTAAAGACTGTCTGCAGCATGTAACTATCATTTGAAAGCATCATGCAGATAGGAAAGAAACCAATAGAATGTGTGAGCAGAAATTAGAATGAATTTCGTGTTGGTTTTGCCGCAAAAACTACTATATGTGCAGTTGCAAGTTTAGTCATGTGTAGCATTTTTTTCTTTCAAAGGTAGTTTTGTCTTATCTGATGCCAAAACTCTTCTGTGCAGCTTTGAACACAGAAGCATGAGTGAGAGAAAGTCAGTTGGAAATTTGTGCCTGTCTACATCTACGTTTGACATTTCTCCACTGATAAGGTAAAGCTAAATATTGACTTTTGGTGAAGTTCAGATTAGCTGTCTGGTCTATAGGCATTGATCGTAACCCATTATCATTTGCCATTTAAGACCTTAGAGCTCTGCTGCCAAAAATGAGAAACAAAGGAATGGCATGAAGAAAATTAACAGGCAGTAAAGATATCCCTTTTCTGGGGAAAAGCTGTACTTATTGTTGATCTTTGATGTAATTTCTTGTCTGCATTCCAATAAAGTAATTCATATTTACTTTTGATTTTCTTTTGCCAAAAAGGCCATTTTTCTTCCATGTGTCCGTAAATGCAAACATTAGAAGGAATGAGCAATGTTTAACAACAGTGTGCTTCGTGGTCTCAGGTTCAATTTGCTACTTTAGTCCAAATGCAAGGCGTAAGAAATTTCCCATTATCTATAAGAAGGATAAAGAAAAGAGAACAGAAAAAGAACAAGATTATGTCCTTCAAATGACTTTCATAAAGGTTTTGAGAAGTGTTTTAATGAATTTTAAGAAGAGTACTTTGAAGTTTTATTGATTATCGTGAAAAATACACAAATGGCATACAAACAAGCACTTTGTTATCCTCCTGTTTATATTATTGAAACAAAATGTGGCAGATTTAGGCAAATTTCAGCATTCTCTTTGATCACATGTATTTATTTCTAACTTGTTTCTTTCTCTGTATACATTTGATAAAGATACTTATTTTGACCTCTTATGTATTCTGTCCCTTTCTCATTTATTATCTTCTCTGCCAATGTTTGGTTTTGTTCAACATGCTTGCTATTGAATGGCTTTTGGCTTATTCAATTGTGCTGTTTGTTTGTTTGTTTGTTTGTTTGGTTCTTTCTGCTCATTTTGCCAAAGGAGACTCTAGGTAGCTTACAATTATTCAATAAAATGCATATAAAATATTAAAATAATAGAGATCTTAAATTTTAAAATGTTAAAATTAAATTGAGCAAAATATAGAGGAAGGGAGCAAAGTGTGCATGGTGAAGAGATGGAGATGTTATCAAATTCATTAGCCACATCCAGAATGTTACTCTTTGCTGTGGTCCGCCTGCAGCCTGCGGAGCTGGCAGTGGAGTCAGACAGCGATGAGGCTGAGGAAGAACATGGCCCAGTCCTGGAGGCTGGGGAAGGCCTGGATGAGGGCTCTGTGTCGGAGGTAGAGATGGGGCCAGGGCCATCTGGGAGTGATGTGCAGACTTCGGAGCCTCCAGAGGCTGACAGTAGAGAGGCAGAGAAACAGGAGGAGCCTGTTCCTAGTGAATATATGAGAAGACCTGCCAGAAGGCAGGAGCAGATAAAGCAGAGAGGACGACTCGGGAGTAGGGCCAAGAGATTATTGGCCCCTCCCATAAAGCTTAAACAACCAGCAATGGCTCTTGGCCTCTTTGCCGGAAAACAACGTTGAATTAATTGCTTCTTGTTTCACTGTATTCATTTCTTGTCGCCGTCTTCTGTTTCTGAACTTTTGCCAAGAAAAGCCTTTGGCAATTTGTCTAATTATCCCAAGGTCAATGATAAACTGAGGAATGGTGTTTTGAAGCATTTGCTTTAATTTAGTTTGGACTATACTCAGAATGAGTTAATTCTCAGCTGTTCTAATAATGTCTGTTTGTTTTTGAACTGTTTGTATTTAATACTAACTACTTGGGCCTGGGTCACAACACAGTTCCATGGGGGTCCCGAGCCAGTTGTTACAGCCACTTCTTCAAGCCCTTTCAAAAGGCCAAAAGGTGGGTCCTAATCAGTAGTGGGTTCTACTTACCTTCGCTACCAGTTCAAAACTGTGAGCGTGCACACTTGCTTTGCTTGAGTGCGGCACTTCTGTGCATGCACAGAACTTTCTGCACATGCACAGAGCATCCGTGATGACGTCCAGGTAGGTGAGTGGAGCTTCCCACCACAACTACTGGTTCACATGAACTGGGGCGAACCAGTACAAACCCACTGTTATGTCCTTATAAGGACATCCGCCTGGGATTGGCTGAAGATCCTTTCGGCGGGAGTTTTGAATCCCTGTCAGTGGGCGGTGCGTCTGCCGGAGCAAATATAAGGAGAGCTCCGGCAGCGCACAGGCAGTTCAGTTCTCGTTATTAAACGTTGTTTCTTGAACTCAGCTGGTCACTCTTCTTTCCTGCGCCGATCTAACACTGGCGACGAAGGACTAGAGAAGAATCCCCGCGTGGCACGATCGCCTTAACGAGCTGAAGTCACTCGACGCGGCCTGAGAGATGGCAACGCCGCAAGCGCCGTTCGCCTCGTTGGCTCCTTTCAACCCCAGCCGGGAGAAATGGAGCTCCTATATGATCCGTTTCCGCCAATTCCTCCGGGGAAACGGCTACACCAACATCGACGACGAGAGGAAGAGGGCTCTCTTCCTCGCTCACTGCTGCACCGACGTTTTGGAGCTCGCCGTCAACCTCGTCGCACCCAGAGATATAGAGGTCATGTCCTGGGTGGATCTGCAGGCTGCCCTGCAAGACCACTATGCACCGACGGGCACCCCCATTTCAAATCGTTTCACTTTCCGCCAATGGAACCAGATGAAAGGCGAATCCCTCAAAGACTTTGTTGCGGCATTGCGCCAAATCGCAGCAAACTGCGAATTTGAAAACGTTGACAATGCCTTACGCGACGGGATCGTCTTCGGGATGAGAGATGCCAACCTCCAGAAGAAGTTCCTGAGCAGGAAAAGACTGTCTCTGAAGGACGTCCTGGAGGAGGCCACGGCTGCTGAAACTTCAGAGACCGCCGCCGCTGCCATGCGCCAGTCCCGTGGGATCCATAAGATCCACAAGCCGTCATCTGAATCGTCCGATGACTCTGCCACGCCAACCGACTCGGAGGGGGAGTCGACCGTTTTGAAAGTTTCCCGCCTATCTAGGCGGGAAATTCAAAAAGATGGCCGCTGCGCCGCTCAATGCGGCAGTTGCAAGGGACTCCATCCGCGCCAATCCTGCCGCTGGCGTGATGCAACCTGCAGACGCTGCCTTAAGAAGGGGCACATTGCCGAGGCATGCAGAGCCTCTGATCCGGTTCCGGAATCAATTAAGCCCCGCACTCAAGACAATCATCACGATTCCCAGAGGTCATCCAAACGGTCCTCAACTCATCAAACCAGCAACGATCGCAACAACTCTCAGGGCGGCGCTGTGAACCAAACTACCATCGGCCTCACCAGCAACAACAGTGCCACAAAATTCCATGTGACACTGTTGGCAGAAGGTTTGCCGTGCACGATGGAAGTCGATTCCGGCTCCGTCTATTCAATTATTGACTGGCACCAGGTAAAACAGCTGAAGCCGGCGCTCCGCAAGCGCCACCTTGAACCCCTTCACTCCAAGCTGGTGGATTTTGGTGGGAATCCCATCGGCGTCCTCGGGAGAACCAACCTCCAGATCGCCTTCAAGCAGTTCCAAGGCCAGCTTCCAATAACTGTCATGGAGCACAGCCGCCCGACCCTGCTGGGTGTGGAGTGGTTCCAGCTGTTGGGGCTTTCTATTGGAGGCATCCACCAGATTAGCTCAGGCGAACTCGACTCACTCATCGGAGAGTTCCAAGAAGTCTTCGATGGTAAGTTAGGGACCTTTACAGGGAAACCCATCTCCGTCAATCTGGACAAGGGGGTTACCCCTATTCGGCTTAAACCCCGCCGGGTTCCATTTGCCTTGAGGGCTAAGGTAGATGCTAAGCTAGATAAGCTGATCGCCCAAGGCATCTTGGAACCCATCGATCATGCTTCATGGGAGACTCCCATTGTGACCCCCATGAAGCAGGATGGATCGGTGCGCATCTGCGCTGACTACAAAGTGACCATCAATAAGGCGTTACCGCAGAGCGCATACCCTGTGCCGGTGGTGCAACACTTGCTGCACTCACTCGGCAAGGGCCAAATTTTTGCTAAACTGGACCTGGCCCAGGCTTACCAGCAACTGCCAGTTGATCGGGAAACGGCGGAGGCTCAGACAATTGTCACCCATAGAGGCGCATTTAAGTGCAACCGCCTCCAGTTTGGGGTCAGTGCAGCCCCAGGCATTTTCCAATCTATGATGGAACGCCTTCTCCAAGGCGTTCCAGGGGTGGTGCCTTACTTCGATGATGTACTGATCTCTGGAGACTCAAAGGCCCAACTCTTTGACCGACTGAGACTCGTTTTACGACGGTTTCGAGAAAAGGGCCTAAGGGTCCGGAGAGACAAGTGCATCATCGGGGTACAGGAAGTCGAGTTCCTGGGCTATCTCATAGATAGTTCTGGCATCCACCCCACCAAATCAAAAGTTAAAGCTATCCATGAAGCTCCCAGCCCCAAAAACAAAGCGGAGCTTCAGGCTTTCCTTGGATTGCTTAACTTCTACGCAATTTTCCTCCAGCAGAAAGCCACAGTTGCTGAGCCGCTCCACCGCTTGCTGGCAAAGGTGGCTCCCTGGAGGTGGGGACGCGAGGAAGAGTCTGCATTCAGAGCCGTTAAGGAGCTTCTGACCTCTGACAGCGTGCTCATTCAATATAATGAGACGCTGCCCATCAGACTGACTTGTGATGCTTCACCCTACGGAGTCGGCGCTGTTCTCAGCCATGAACTGCCTACCGGCTGTACAGCCCCCATCGCCTATTTCTCTAAGACGATGTCCAGTACGGAACGCAACTATAGCCAACTGGACAAAGAGGCGTTGGCTATTGTTGCAGGGGTGAAGCGCTTCCACGAATACCTCTATGGCCGGCGTTTCACCATCGTCACCGATCACAAGCCGCTTTTGGGCCTTCTCGCAGGCGACAAGCAGACCCCAGCCTTCATGTCCCCACGCATGACGCGTTGGGCCATCTTCCTCGCCGGCTACTCTTACAGCCTCGTCCATCAGCCCGGCAAAGCCATCGCGAACGCCGACGCGCTCAGCAGATGCCCATCCGCCGACGCCGTGGAAGATCCAGCCCCCACGCTCGAGCTGCTGCACATTGACAACGACAGCAACTGTCCAGTAACATCTGCCGACGTCGCGACGCACACGCGGGCTGACCCCATCCTTCGCCAAGTCCAATCTTGGGTCTTAAGAGGCTGGCCTGCCCGAATTGACAGCGACGACTTCAGCCCTTTCAGCCGCAAGCAAGGGGAGCTGTCCACCATGCGCGGCTGTTTACTATGGGGAGATAGGGTGCTGATTCCCGGCACGCTGCAACGACGGACTCTTGCCGCTCTGCATAAAGGACACCCGGGCATTGTCCGAATGAAAGCCCTGGCACGGAGCTACGTCTGGTGGCCAACCCTGGACAAAGACATTGAACAATGGGTCGCCAGGTGTAGCCCGTGCCAAGAAGTCCGACCTGCACCTCCTCAGTCTGACCCAACGCCCTGGGAAACCCCCAGCTCCCCCTGGTCGCGCATTCACATAGACTTTGCTGGCCCCATTCACGGACACCATCTCCTCATCGTGGTGGATGCCTACTCCAAATGGCTGGAAGTCATCCCCATGGCATCAACCACGACAGAAGCCACGATCCGGGCTCTCCGGCGCCTTTTCGCAACCCATGGACTTCCAGACGTTTTAGTCTCCGACAACGGACCTCAACTTACGTCCGTGCCCATGGAGACTTTTCTGGCTGGGTTGGGCATCCGCCATGCCCTCTCTGCCCCCTACAGACCGTCCAGAAATGGACAGGCTGAGAGGATGGTGAGGCTCACGAAGGAGTCGCTCGCCAAGATGGGACCGGGGGATTGGCAGGAGCGCATTGACACATTCCTGCTCACACAGCACATCACACCCCACTCTGCCACCAGGAAATGCCCTGCCGAATTATTAATGGGCAGGCGACTCCGGTCACCCCTGGACAGACTGCACCCGCAATATACTTCAGAGGTTCCTGCATCAGCCAGCCGTCAACTTCGCCAGTTTTCCATCGGCGATGCCGTGTTCGCTTTAAATTTCCACGGCTCGCCTAAATGGCTTAAAGCTACAGTACACAGCACAACCGGTCCCAAATCCTACCGCGTTGAGCTGGAAGATGGACAGATCGTGAGACGTCATCTCGACCAGCTCCGCAAAAGGTGGAGGGAAGTGAGTGAAAACCATCCAGACGAGGGAGGCCTAAACCACCCCGACGAGGTAGGCCTAAGACACCCTTACGAGGTAGGCCTAAATCACCCCTACGAGGTAGGCCTAAACCTCCCCAACGGAGCAGGCCAAAACCACCCTGGCGAGGTAGGACTACCCCACCCAGACGAGGGAGGCCGCCAACATGCGGGAAGAACAAGCACCCTTGCGCCGAACTTAATGCCAAACCCAGCCAGCCAAGACATCCCGGAAAGCTACCAAGAGCAAGTAGACCGGGGACAACCCAGCAGGGGAAACCAACATCAGCCCTGCGAAGTAGGCAACCGGCAGTCCAGAGGCGGGGACCTCCAACCAACACCTCAGGAGGCCCTACAACAACCCACCGACCGCGCAGAAGACCAACCCTGCGAGGAAGACCACCACCACCCCGGCAGGGTAGGCCAACACCAACCCGGCAGGGGCGAACAGCCCAGCGCTCAGCCGAATGCGGAACCACCACCCCCCGACCAGCCGTGCAGAGAGGGCCTACACCACCCCTGCAAGGTAGGCCTACGCCACCCCGACAGAGTCGACCCGTCACCCATGTCATCCGCCTGTCAACCCGGGAGTAAGCCGGACTCAACCAGGGGACCCCGGGGGTTAGCTAAACCACCACCGCCGAACTCGCACCCTGACCCAGACCGGCGCAACCCTAGCCCAGCGGAGAACCGAGGGAGACCCAGGGACCTACCGAGGCTCAGGAGTTCCGGACCGGTCAACCGCAGGGAGCCACACCGGCGACCTCAGGATCCGTGCAGGAACGAGGCAGACCAGCATCCACAGCAGGCGGAGATCCGCGACCCGGCCGGAGGTTCGGAAGCAGAGCCCGCGTCCTCTACGGCCAGATCCAGCCCGGCACCGGAGCAGAAGCCCCGAGCAGAGCAGACTCCCTCCGTCCACGAGAGTGCCCAGCCGAAATGTGAACTGCGCAGGTCTACGCGGGCACGTAGACGTCCTGTTTATCTCAGTGATTATTTCCCTGATAGACTGACTAAGAACTAGGGGGGAGGAGTGTTATGTCCTTATAAGGACATCCGCCTGGGATTGGCTGAAGATCCTTTTGGCGGGAGTTTTGAATCCCTGTCAGTGGGCGGTGCGTCTGCCAGAGCAAATATAAGGAGAGCTCCGGCAGCGCACAGGCAGTTCAGTTCTCGTTATTAAACGTTGTTTCTTGAACTCAGCTGGTCACTCTTCTTTCCTGCGCCGATCTAACACCCACCATTGGGATTTCCCATCATCTTGGGGAATATGATATTCCAGAGGGTAGGAGCCACAGGTGGAAGAGTCCAGCTTTTCTTCTGGACTCTGCTATCTAAAATCTTTCACTGGCAGGGTCCACAGCATGTACTTTATGCTGACACTGGTGGGGCAGGCTAGTCCCATTGGGATTAAATGGCTCCTCAGATAACCTGAATTTATGCTATCTAAATATATGCTGTCTAAATATTGCTTTGGTTATATCTACTAAGCTTAACTGATTTTGGGTGCCACTTTGTCCACTGTATATTAATAATATCCTTCATTCTGAACCTGTGTACAAACCTGAAAAAAAAGAAAACTGCCATCGTAGATTAGTTTAGTTTTAAAAGCAAATATAAATGTCTCAGGATAATGTGGCAGGATGCAGTATGGGTCAGTCATTGGGATCAGTTTTCAATGTTTACATTAAGGAACAGCTAATGAGTCATTGGTAATGGGTATATATAAATAAAATAATTTATACAATGTTAGTTTTATGTGATCTTCATTAAGATAGGATACAGCAAGCCCTTTGAAATAAATATTCGCATAATTTAGATACGTTCCTCACATAACTTAAACATTCCTAAATTTCATTAATGTTATTAGGCTGACCATAGGTAAGATAATAGAATAGAATTAAGGAGACCCAAGTTCAAATGAACCATGAAAACTCACTTGATACTCTCATCCTAATATAAACCACAGCACTGCTGCTATGAGGAAAGCTTGAAAAAGGGAATGTTATATATGCTGCCTTGAGCAAACAGGAAAGCCATAATATAAATTTAATACCTAGTAATAGCTATGCTTGTTTCCCATTCAGTTAAAACTGGATGTAAATATGCATAAGATTGGTTTGATGTACATGCATTTAACTATCAAGCTAATTTATAGAATTTGGTACTGAATGTTCATAAACGAAAAAGTACTGTTCATTTTCATAAACGAAAAACACTGTTAGGTTTTTGCTTGTGACATTATGATTACTCCAATCTTCTGTAGAAAGTTCATATTTCTCTCAGTGATTGATAACTTGGTTCTGTTTCCAATTTTTGTTTTAAACCTTTGTTCTTTCAGGAATTAAATATCGTACTCTATGTATGATCGCATTAATCTAAGCAAAAGCCCAAGTTATTCATTCTGATGAAACAAAAGGCCAGGTTTTATGTATATCCATTCAAAAACTACCTTATACTTTACTAATATATTAGTATTCCAAAAAGTAGCAAATATTCTGCCTTACTATATAGACAGGTTTGTTGCACAGTTTTCATAATCAAAAATCAAATTAGCTCCTTGAAAATTCCTATTGCCAAAGACTTCACATTCTTGTCCAGATGTAAAATCAAAGCACACTCCAATATAGCCCCAAACAAGATGCCACAATAAAATAGCTGACACATTATTTATAACAATCTAGAAGAGGTTTTTTTTTCTCTTTTTCATTTTTCCGATAAATTTACTTGCTTTGGGGTTTTTTTTTTCCTTCATATTTTGGATTCCTTTAAAACATGAAATAAAAATGTGCTATAAAAATATGTGCACAATTCAGCAACTAGTTCAAGTACTGCATGGAAAATAGTTCTGTGGAGATTACGATGTATTTTGATTAATTCATTCTGATAGCTAGTTATATAAACAGGAAATGGAATGTGTTTCTTCCCAGTAAATGTGGCATAATGGATTACATTTAATTCTAGATTTTGCTAAGTCTATGCACACACATTTCCCAACTCTACCTAAAACTGTAAGATAATAATCAAGACTGTATCATTATACAAAATGATTAAAGCAGTTGTTTGTTTTCTTTCAACAAATCTTATTAGCCTTGTGCATGCTACATCTGCTTGAATGTTTCATGGCATCCGGAGAGTGATTGTCTCTTTTGTTCTGTAAACTGAATTTGTCAATTCCGAGTCATCATGCACAAGAATTACTTCATCACAATTCCTCCCTCATATCTTGCCATATGATTATTCTTCTTTCTTCAAGTTCAGCACCATATCAACCCCTATTTGTTTTCTTGCGTGTTTATTCCTTAGATCTATTATGCATACCTGCTTACATGTCACATGTAACTTTTGCTTCACAATTCACTGGATCCTTCAATTTAAGCCCTTTTCTTGCCTCCCAGCTGCTTCTTTATCTTTGTGCCACCTTTTATGCTGCAGATGGCTATGACAGGAGGTCAGTACAATGGTCCAGACTATCTGAATACCAGGCTGAATTTTAAACTTGTGGTTTGATTGTGTTCCTATAGAAACACATTTCAGCTTTTCAAAAATATGACAAGGTTCCTATTATATGAAACCCTGGTAGAATTCCTTTAGGAATCTTACGTAATTGTTCTTTGGAGGAACTTTCTATTTTTCATTCTTTCCAGGTCCCATTTTTTAAAAAACACATATTCTAAATTATATTAAAGTTACAGTATCATCATTGTTTCAAATATAAGCAGTCTTTCAGTAATATTTTTAATCCTTAATCTAAACCTCATGTTGTATGAATATCCCCACATATTTTAATATAAAAGAATTTATTCTTGTTTTATCCCATTCTACATAGCTGGAAATGAGAGGTAGTAAATATTAATTGGATTTCCACATGAAATAATTAGAACAGAAAAAAATACACCTTCCAAATGTGCTAGAATTGTGATGCAAATTTAAATCTATGAAGTCAGATGTAATTTGGAAACTGCTCTTTCAGTATGAAATGTCTTATATTTGTGGATTGCTGAAAGTCAGTACTTGCCCTACAAGTAGGAAAAATGAGGCAATTGCTGTGTTTTACTGTTCTGGGTGCAGTGGAAAATACTTTCCCATTTTATTATTATTTAGCTATCACTGTGACCATTTTCTCTACACAGAATGTGGGACAGCTGTTCAAATGATATTGCCTACTACTAATACAAATAATCAGGCTTCAAATACTGCTAATAATAATTAAATAGATGCTACATAAAACAGAACTTCTATTTAAGCAAGTATTTTTCTAACTACACCTCTTCCATCTCTGCATCACATTATATACAATATTTGATAGGAAATGGTTATTTGTCTAACTAGTTGGTCTGGCAATATATAAACCAACAATGTATGTTTGCAGTTAGAAAGGTATTATATTGCTTTAAAACTGTATTGCATCATCCTGTATCCTGATTGGCTAAGCTCTGTGGCTAATGTACTTAAGGGAACTCAGGATCATGGCTTGTGTGGATACTACACCATTTTACTTGCTTATTTGCTGTAATTCTCTACCTGATCTCTCTGCATGATCACTGTTTGATCATAGCTACATGTTGCTTTCTACTATTTATTGAATGTTTTTTTATTGAGCTTGTTCCTGTTTTGAAACTCAAGAAGAACTGTTTTATTGTGTATGACTACAACTGGTAAGAAGACATTGTACTTGAAATATCCTTGGATTGATCTTTTAACTCTCGTCTTATCTGTGTATGACTTGGATTGTTTCTGGACTTTGCTTTACTTTTTTCTAAAAGTAAAAGACTACAACAACTCAGTGTGTTTGTATGTTAACTGTGATTGTTCACAACTACTCCCAGTCACTTTTCATGCATTTACTCAAAGGGTACTCTGCTCAATAACCCACAACATTGGTTATGAGCCAAGAATATCCTTAACAATATCATCAAACCAAATCTTTGTTAGAAAGATCACAAATTATACTCAACACAAAGAAATATGTAGAAATTATATATTTCAATTACAATAATATGTATGTGCCTTCCCGTGTTCTCCAATTAGTTTCTTAGTTCCCACTCAGTCCCCAGTTATTTGACCTTTACCTTGCTAGTGGTTCTTCAACTTGTCCTTCAAAGCCATTTCCTATACCCTCCACAATTATAAAATGGAATTAAAATGAGTTAGAGAAATCAGCTGCTGTCATGTCTTCCTTATGGCTCAACAATAAATACCAGCATTCTGCACTATTATCTATTATACAAGTTATACTATTATCTATTAGCATATTTATAAAACCTCATCTATTTTGTCTAGGAATTGTTAGACTTTTAGATTTAGAATAACTTTATTGTCACTTTAAATGTACATTAATCAGCATACATTAAAATTATATTTCATTGCATACAACTCTCAAAGGGTCACCACCAATGGTGGGTTTCTACTGGTTCGCCCCAGTTAGGTAGTGGCAGTGGTGGGAGACTCCACCTACCGCCACCCACCCGGACGTCATCACGGACACTCTGCAGAAGTGCTGTGCAGATGCTGAGCAGAAGTGCTGTGCGTGAGTGAGTGAAGCAAGTGCGTGTACCTGCGCGCTCACAGTTCTGAACTGATAGCAAAGGTAAGTAGAAGCCACTATTGGTCACTACCTCCAATATATTGTACACCACATAAACATGACACAATAAATACTAAATAATGTATATACCCACAAATATTATAAGACACAGAGGAACAACACAGCCTAGTTCAGATGCATATATATACATGGCGAGAAAAATGAATCTTGCAAGTTTACCAAACAGATGGCATAGGGAACAAAGCTGTTAAAGAATGTGGTAGTCCTGCTAGAAAAACTTTGAAACTCCTCCCAAGGGAGAGCAATAGAAACAGACTGTGAAGTGGGTGTGTGGAGTTTCTAACAATCTTTTGAGCTCTAAGTACATAGCACTTATAAGCAGTATCCTGAATAACAGGAAGCGAGATTCCTATAATCTTCTCAGCTGTCCTTACCACTCTCTGTATGGACTTTCTATGTGAGGCACTGCTGCCACCAAACCAAATAGTGATGCAGTTTGTTAAAACACTCTCAATTGTGCCACTGTAAAAAGTGGCCAGGACAGAAGGAGAAAGATGGGCTTTCCTTATCCAATGCAGGAAATGCAGATGCTGGTTTGCACGCTTCACTAAGGATGACGTGTGGAGAGACCAATTCAGATTGTTAGTTATCTGCATCTGCAGATACTTAATACTGTTGACCACCTCTATAGCTGCTTATACTAAGTGGAGTATGACTATGCCGTCTCTTTGTCAAAACTTTGGGTGCCAGATGTTGTTTTTGAGAAACTCTAGAGCAGTCACAATAAAGAAGCACATGCCAAACTATCTCTCCAGAGTCATAGATCCTGGAGGAATGGGGATTTTGTTATATTTGATAGTTAGCAGAAAATAAAATATTATGCTTAGCTCTGGAGAATTCTTTCCTTAAACTGGAAGATGTTAAGGTGATCATTCTTCCATAATTTTTCTCTATGTCTTTCTTTTTAATTAGGATGTTTCAACATAGAAAATATACAAATAAAAGGAAGATAGAAAGTAAGAAAAAAGATAAATAAAATAAAATAGGAAAACTTATATAGTAGTTATGTCTTTCACCCCTTTTCTTATTGAGAGTTGTCATCTTATTTTTTTTCCACTTTCTTTAACCCCTTCTAATTCCCAAATCCAGAAATCAATTTACTTATTTCAACCAAAAACCCATACCAGGTTTCCAATCTTTTGGGGGGGGGGGGGGGAAGAAAAAAATCTTTATTGTTTTTTCCTGACCAAACTGTTTAGCTTTGCCATTTTCAGATCATTTTATAATTCAATCTTCAATCTAACCTGCGGTTATTTCCTTACTTTTCTGTCTTTGTGGATATAAAAATATTGCCACAGTACTTTTCCACAACGATAACAAGGTATTCTTTTTGCCTACTACCATCATTCTTTAAGCTAACTTCCAGGATGAAAACTGCTTCCATCCTGGAAGCTAGCTTAAAATCTATAGCAGGATGAAATCTAATGCCATCCTGGAATAGATTTTCTCCTTTGCCTCATGTAGCAAAAGATCCTAGACTTCATCTAAATTATTTGGCTACTTATAAATATATGACCAGATATCCCAAAGTTACAACTCTTATATTTATTTTCCTACAAGTTCAAAGCAATTGAGTGACTGGTATACTTCTTGAAGACAGGTCCTTTAGCTAGTCAATTTACTTCTTCTGTATCATAAAATACAAAAGAGTCTAGGGAATAGATAGCTGTTGATACATAGGCAGTGATACAAAGAAAGGTGAAAATTGAAAAGCATTTTTTTCTTTCATATATTGTCAATATTTTTTTTAGTTCCTAAAGGGAGCTAGAAGGAGTGCTTTAGTATTTGAAATTAATTCTTTTTGAGAAAATGAAAAGCTGTCTAATTTAATTAGAATGAAACCATTTTTTCCCCCACAAATCTTTCTACCTTGAAGTCTGGCAAAAAAGAAGAATTGCAATAATTCAAACATACCTTTAAAAGCAATGCAGTAGACAAGGATTCTTCTTCTTGGCCAAGAAAAAATGTATATTGGCTCTGATAAAATCAGAAAGTCTATGAAAGAAAACTAGCAAATTTGGTATTAAGTAAAATAGGAAATAAAATTAATTTAAATAAAATGGTTCAAAGAAAAAAAGAAGAACAAAATAAGAACTATATTACGTAGTAAGAAATAAAGACCATGTGGTCCAAATGATATTTTTTTGTTTGTAACTGTACTATTTTTTTAAAAAAAACAATAGTGTTTCCAATTCTCTTTACAGATAATTAAAATTAGTATGAAACAAATATTAATCTCCAATTGATTTTAATTTCCAAAGCCCTTATAGGATAACTTTTTTTTACATTCTCTTTAAGAGAACTATGAACAATGCTGACATTAAATAAATAAATATGTGCTAGTTCTTGTTTCTTTGCTGTTTTCTTTCTTTTTAATATCTTTCCAATTGTGAAAATAAATGCTTTTTCTAGAATTTTTGGATACTTTGAACATTACTTTTATATCAGCATACTACAAATATTACAATATCTCAGAAAACAATTGGAATAGAAACTTAATTGAACCCTCAAGGAAGAGTGTTTCTAATTCTGAAGCCATTAACCAGAAAGACCCTGCTGCTATAGGAGATTAAATTTGTGTTTAAAAAACATTAATTTCAGATTACCATCTAAATTTATCTGGAAAAGTAGGACTACGATGGCAGCTTTCTGTTCCTCTTTCCTACTGTTTTGGCATCATGCAAATTTTTCCAGTCCAGTTTTGAAAAAATTAGTCCAACATGATACTATCTAAGTTATATGCCACTAATATGGACTGTATCACACAATTATGCCATGTATCATACAATAACATATTTGTTTCTTCCATGTAAATAAATCAGCCAAAACCATCCCTGTGATCTTAACTAGTGATCTGCTCTTTTTCAGAATTTTCCATTACTATGTTTTTATGCTCAGTGCCACTACATCTCAAAACAATGCACTAAGAATCAGTTAGGGTGCCCTTATAATTACAGATTCCAACTCTACTAGGAAGTTAACTGCCTCTCAAATAAAGGAAGCATACAATCAGAAGTAAAATGACATCATGAGAAACTTCTGGAGAATTTCCTTTTCAATAAATTCATTCAAGACTATAGTAAAAGAAAGAATTATTTTAGGAGTAACAAACCAAACATGCTTAATCCATCAAATCTTAAAAGGCTGTAATTTTGTGGCTGAATTCAGTATCTAGCACAATGCCTTGACTATTACCGGTTTCTTTCATAGAATAAAGTTTTCAAAGAGGCTTTAGGAATGTGTTCTATTCCTGATAACAATTTTAAAATGCTACTCCTTTCAGTGTACAGGGTTTTTATGCCAAGTTTAAAAAGAAAACCCATCAAGCAAGCTCTTGGAATTGCATCAATTAAATCATGGGATTGAGTGAAATGATTGAAAACAGACTGTCTGCCTGGGAGATCTCTGGTTCAATGCAAGCAAGACAGTCCTGCTTCTTATTCTGAAAAACAATTTTTGCAAGCTAGTGTTCTCCAGATAATTTTGACTTCAGTTACTGTAAGTTCAGAATAAAATAGCTTATAAATTTTTAGACATTTCATGTTATTTTCTTTATGAAGAGAAATATCAAATGAGCAATTTATTCCCATCCCATCCATCCATTCATTTGACTTATATTCACTTATCCTCTGGGAACTCTAGTCAGTGAATGTAAGAAGGTTTTCCTTCATCTTACCCTTACAGCAGCTCTTTGAAGAAAGGTGGACTGAGCTCCATAGTCCAATGGGGCTAAAAACTGGTCTCATTAATCTCAGTCCAACACTTTAATCTTTCACAAGTATATAGTATTTGGCAGTGATGGAGAAACATTTTATCCTTTTTGACAACACATGAAGGCTTTATGGGACTACAAGTATGATTTAAATGATTGGGTTGAATCCAATTTTAGTAATAGCTAAAATTGATTTCAATAGGTTTTTTAATTAATCATGAATAAAGGCCCATTAAATTTAATTAATTGACCCTAAGAACAACTAAGCCAAATTTCTATTTTGGAATAACCAGTTGTATAAATTCTATTAGAAAGAGCACTGATCTGAATTAATATGAGTTTGCAGGGTACCAGCAAGTATTGAATTTTGCATAGGTATTTGCACATTGAATATGTGTTGGGATTATATTCCACATTTCTCAGGCAAAAGAGATAGCATGAAATATTATGTTATCATAAACAATACCACTAACAATATAAGGTGTATTAAAATGTTAGGATTTTATATCAATGGATATGGATAAATATCAGGGATTTCTTTTGTAAATTTCCTCCTAAACTGTGGTCAGTTGAAATTACATTTTTCACATAGCTGAAATAGGATTTAAGTAACATGATATGTGCATATTTTTGCTTATATGCGTTCATGCATGTGTGTGTGTGTGAGAGAGAGAGAGAGAGAGAGACAGAAAATGTTAACATGATAATATCAGGAAAACATGCCATTTTTTCAACATTATTTCTTGCATACAATAGGAGAAAAGCCTATTATCAGGGGAAAACATTTTTTAAATAATTCACATTACAGTACAGTTCCAACATTATGGCCAGGTCAACAAATTCACTGCTGCTTATTGATTTTATTCAGTAACAAGGCAGGAAAGGCCACATTTCAAGGAACTGTTTTCAGATTGGCTCTTTCTGTGTGATAGAATCTATTTATGAGGATCTTTGGAAAAAAAATTAAGATTGCACAGATTTTCTCTGTGCTCAGTGAAGCAAAATATCAAGTAGATATCTTTATAGCCTTACACTTTGTGTAACCAGCAATGTTGCCAGCCATGAAAATAGTCTTCCGGGGGGGAAAAATGATAGAGGAAAAATAATTTAGTATTGATTCAATGGAGTTTTTCATCTGATTCAGTGACCTGTTCAACGATTTGTCATTGGAAATTGAAGATAGAAAACTCTACAACCCAGAAAATGTAGTGATAGTTAAATGACAAAGCATTGTTCTTATACACATTTTTTTTCACACATCATATATCCAGTTTAATAAGAAAAACTTTCTGATTTGATGAAATCAGAAGTTTATCAGTGTATTTAAACAGAGATCTCAAAAATTAGGGCAGGACTCAAAGGATTCCCTTGTTGAATACCATCAATCCCTGTTGACCGAATAGAAAAATACAAAATCATTAGATATGATTATATAAGATGCCAATGCTCATTCACAAGCTATGTGACTATACAAATTTATTAAAATAAATAAGATTCTAAATAAGAATTTAGAAGTTTATGAAAATTAATATTATATTTTGCAACCTGTGTGGCAATCAGAATCCATTTTGAATCTATTCTGAAAGGGGGAAAAAACTGATTTTTTTGATACCAGAAGTTTTCCTATGTTTTTTGACTCAAGTTGTTTGATTCAAAACAACTACTAACCCTTCAAACCTCTTGTCTTTTAAGGGAGAGAAATCTCTATAAAATTTCCTTTATTAGAGCAGAAGAAGATTCTTGGATGAGTTTCTTGGATGTCTTCAAAGAAAAAGAAAAATCAGAAAGTCCAGTTGCCTCTTGAAAAAGCACCTTTGGGTTTCCTTTACAAGGTTCTCACAAGTAGACAGTACAATATGCTGGGATTGTTAGGGATTAATTTTGATTTATCCCAGCCTCCAATTATCTGACTGTCTCCCCAGCAACAAAATTAAAAATAATGAAAACCCTGCTCTGTAAAACAAATAACCAAACAAACCAGCATTACTATTATTATTTATTTATTATTATTTATTATCATGTGTTATTATAGCCTCTGAATATATGTTCAGGGACAATTTAGACACACAATCCTTCTTTTGCGTTTCCATTAACAAAGCTGTGGCCTTATTTTCCCACTCTTAACTTGGTGCCTTATATCTGCATTCTAGGCTGCATTCTAGGCTGGGGGAAGAGAAAACTGTAATCTGAATAGTCTGATCTTCCTAAAAAAGATTATCATAATAAAATCAGTTATTCTTCTGAATTGAGTAGCTACTGCAGCTGTTTTAATATGATTAGGTCTACGGTTTGTTATTTGTCTTTTTCACTTTATATGAACAAAAGTCATTATATGATGCCACCTCATGGATGAAAAGAGAAAAAAAGTTTTCCACATTCCTCACTGATTTTAACCCAGGAATCTCAATGTTGGCATATGGTATTGGAAATACAAATTATGAATTAAATTATATTTGCATACATGAACACACACAAATGTTAATTTGAGAATAAACACTATAATTTGGAATGCATTATTGGTTGATAAATAGATCTTAGAGGGTTAATATATTTAGTGAAATACATCTTCAGATATAGGATTTTTTATTTTTATTTTTACACTCTTTAGAACTGTCCCTATGAGCCTCATTCTGAAGTATGATATGCAACTATAATGTCTCAAGGTAGTCTATTCACTTATTGTTATTTTTTAATCTAGGAAATGAAGTGGCAATACATGTAGTTCATTTAGTGACTGTTCAAAGTTACAACTTTAAACTGAAGTTACAACAGTATGGGAAGAAAAACGATATATGGCTGTTTTTCACAACCTTTGCAGCATCCCCATGATCATGTGATCAAAATTCAGTTGCTTGGCAACTGGTTCATACTTATGGCTGTTGCAGCATCCCATGGTCATATGATCACCTTCTGACAAGCAAAGTCAATGGAGAAGCCAGATTCACTTAACAACCAGGTTACTAACTTATCAACTGCAGTGATTCACTGTGGCAAGATAGGTTGTAAGATGGAGCAAAACTCACTTAACATATATCTCACTTAACAACAGAAAATTTGGGCTCAATTGTGGTTGTATGTCAAAGACTACCTGCACATTATAATACATTCAGGACTGTATGAGTAAGTGGCAGTAAAGAGAAAATATCAGGAGAAAAGCAGAGCAACCAAGAGGACAGTAACCAGGCCAAAATTTATTTACTTTGAATTGATTTCATCATGTATTATGTGGAAATGGAATAAAGCTTGTTCCAAATCATTGCATAATTATTTTAACTTATTTACATATTTTATTAGTTTTCTGGATGATATTTACTTCTACTTACAATTATTGTATTTTTCTTACTTACTATAGTCTCATATAGGTGAAATAAATGTAAATTAAAAGTAGGAGCGTTGGGCGTTTCCTGACTGACAACCAGGGGTAGATTCTACTTACTTTTACTACCGGTTCGCATGGGATCGTGTACGCGTGCTTCCTTCACTGGTGCAGGTGCCTTGCTCCTGCGCATGCGCAGATCACCGATGATGACATCCGGGGCAGTGGTGGGGCCTCCCGCCAGTTTTTCTACTGGTTCTTGCGAACCAGTCTGAACCGAGGGCAACCCACTACTGCTGATAACACTGTAGCACCGTCTCTTTCATTTGGGAAATAACCTAAGTTCCATTTAATACAGTTTTGCTGTTGGGCCACAGATGGCCCTACTTTCTCCTAGTTCTATATTGTCATATTTTATAGAATAGAATGTTCTATGTTACATACAACTATGTTATAGTTTCCATTTTATAACACAGAATGTCACAAATAAGTTAGGGAGTTGTAAGTAACTTCATATATTGCACACAACTTAATGTTAAGGATGCCAGTATAAGATACTGAGACAAGAGGCAGTATGACAACAGTTATGGAGGGGAGTACGAGAATTGCATTAATACGACAGATAAAGATGTCATCTACAAGAAAGGTTCATAGACAATATATTCAGCCATCTTTCTAAAACCTCAAATTAGTTCTCCAGATGATTTTCTTATCAGTTTATGTACTGTAATCAGTAGAAATTGGATTCCAGAGTATCTGGAGTGTGAAAAAAATCTCAGTGCCTTCTTTGTTAATGTTACTAGGCCAGTGATGGCTAACCTTTTTGCCGCCCCGTGCCAAAAACGGGAGGAGCGCGGGGGGGTTGTGGACGCGCATGCCCACACCTATAATTCAATGCCCCCTGTGCCCCACCCACCCCTGTGCATGCACACACAACCCCACCCCACTTCCCCTGCTTTTGGTATGCGATGGCATGGTGGGCCTATGTATATTTCTGTCTCTATTTTTATTACCTACAGTGTGTTTGTTTTGCCTTGGAATATCTGGTTTGATCATCAGCCATAATATTAAACATTCTTAATAGTTTTGTAAAAAAAATGTTGTACTGTGGTTTTGTTTTGTTTTTTTTGTATTGTATACCTTCATTGCTTCTGAATCATATTTTAGCTTTCTTAAGCAATAACAATTCTCATTTCATTTTCAAATATATAAAGAATAGTTTGAGTTAAATGCTTCTGTGGGTTTAATTTATCAACTTAACACTTAAAAACATTATGGCTATTTCTGTTAATAAAACAATGGAACATGTGGAGGAAATTCAATATTATGTTTATTCTCTCCATGTAATACTCTATAGTATGAGAGAAAATGCTACATTAGGCATTAGGAACTGCAAAAACATCAATTTTAAGTGAAACTAATCTAATTTAGAATAATATTTTTAAATTGTTCTTTCAATCAGGAAAGGAATGTGTATTTTTTTACCTTTATTTCCAGGCTACCATATCAAATTGTTAAAAAAAGAAATGCTGCAGATATTCTGTGTTCTTTTACTTAATTTTATGGGCCGGTTGAGTGAAATAGAAGAGAGAGCGAGAGAAAAGAGAACTTGAGGCTATGAATAAGGGATTGTTGTTTTTTTTAAAACTAATAACTACTTTTAAGGATGTGGTCAAGACAGATAATTCTTCAAGCTTTATTATAGTTACATTCTTATTTTCTTTCACTTTTGTGATTTAGAGTTTGGCAACCATCAATACATTAAAACACAACTAGGGTTGTTTCTAAATTCACCGAAGCAGCCAAATAACTATATAATTATTTATGTATATATTTTCCAGATTTATTTCCAAAACTCCTGCAATCTGTTCCAAATGTGGAAGTATGTTCTACTAGCTTTTTGGTCCCAGCATTCTGTAGTTAACCCCATTTGAATTATCTTGGTACAAGAATAGCTGTCCCATGCCTCTCAATTTCGCCAAATTGAAGGTTACAAAATTAATAGATTTGAGAGTTTTAGTAGTATATAGATTATTCTACTACTAGATTTTATATTTTTCTATAATTACTAGCACAAAGTGAGTTAACCATTAGCGGAAATATTCTTTCTTTCGCTTTCCAACAATACTTCTGTATTCTTAACAGTTCTGACTTTTTGATGAATAACTTCAGCAGTCATGATTTCCAGTTCTTCCAGATGGTACTTGGATAACATCAGTCACAATAAAGCTATTCATTTGAGATTTTATAAATAAATGAAAATCCACAAAGATGTTTCATATAGAGTCTCCAAAACAGCCATTACACATTCTTTCTAAATTAAAAGAAAGCTGAGAATGAAGAATAAAAGGATTCAAAGAAGATTGGGGAACTGCATATTGAATGGCTGGCAAAGTTTATATTCTCACAAAGAAAAAGAAAATTATGAATAGATTTTAAATAGTAAAGCTTCTAATACAAAATAATATTTCCCAATGTATAATTGAGAAAATATACGATCATAGAAAGGTCACAATGTTTATTATTGTGTAATATAATTAAAGAAATATATAACTAAATATAACTAACAGAATAACAGAGTTGGAAGGGACCTTGGAAGTCTTTTAGTCCAACCTCCTGCTCAAATGGTTGTCCAATCTCTTCTTAAAAACTTCCAGTGATAGAGTTTCTGGACCCACAACTTCTGGAGGCAAGTTGTTTCATTGATTAACTGTTCTAACTGTCAAGAAATTTCTCCTTAGTTCTAGGTTGGTTCCATGGGTGAAACGTAAAATTTGTTACTAATGGTTCTGTGGGTGTGGCTTGGGGGGGTAATGTGACTGGGTAGGCAGGGCCAACTTTTTTTTTTTTAACTTTTGAAAGCATTTTTTCTAATGCTTTGAAAAGCCTCTGCTGATCAGGCAACTCAGCTGGGATTGTCAGAGAGGCTTTTTAAAAAAATCTCTCTGACGATCCCAGCTGAGTTGTCTGATCAGCAGAGAGGTATTTTTTAAAAAGCCTCTCTGACGATCCCAGCTGAGTTGCCTGATCGGCGGAGAGGTATTTTTTAAAAAATACCTCTCTGCCGATCAGACAACTCAGTTGGGATTGTCAGAGACTTTTCAAAGCATTTTTTTCACCACCTCTTTGGCCAAAAATTCTTTGAAAAGTCTCTGATGATCCCAGCTGACCCAAGCGATCATCAGAGGCTTTTTTTTTTACTTTTAAAAGCATGTTTTCATTGGAAGAGGTTGTAGAAAAAAATGCTTTTAAAAGTAAAAAAAAAAAAGCTTCTGATGATTGTGTGGTTCAGCTGGGCATGAGTGTGGGGGTGCAGAGATTTTTGCTACCGGTTCTCTGAACCATCTGCCACCATTGCTACTGGATCGGGAAAACCGGTCCAAACCGAGAGCATTTCACACCTGGTTGGTTCCCTTCTTAATTAGTTTCCATCCATTGCTTCTTGTCCAGGATTCAGGTATTTTGGAGAATAGGTTGATTCCCTCTTCTTTATGATAATCCCTTAATTATTGGGGCACTGCTATTATATCACCTATTATATTGTGGGCTGCGGTAGGCAAGAACAGACCGCATAGATACAACAGTATTTATTGTCTCAATTGGAACTGTTTAACAACAGGCAAATTTCTGTAATTTATACTCTGGGCCCACAAAGCGGCCCGCCCAAATATGAATGTTCTAAGTTTCACTCCAAAACAGTTGAAATTAACAGTTAGGGTCATCTAAAGGTTAGTTTCACTTTAGCAGGGCTTAACATAAGTATATGTATTCAGCACATAACATCACCCCTAGTCTTTCTTTTCATTAAACGAGATATACCCAATTCCAGCAACCGTTCTTTATATGCTTTAGCCTCCAGTTCCCTTAATCATCTTTGTTTCTCTTCCCTATACTCTTTCTAGAATCTCAACATCTTTTTACAGATGGCGACCAAAACTGGCTGCAATATTCCAAGTGTGTCTTACCAAGGCATTATAAAGTGGTATTAACACTTCATGTGATCTTGATACTATCCCTCTGTTAATGCAACCTAGGATTGTGTTGGCTTTTTTGGCAGTTGCAGCACACTGTTCTAGTAACTATAGTTAGTCCTCAAGTTACAATCACAATTGAGCCCAAAATTTATGTTGCTAACTGAATCATAGGTGAATTTGCCCCATTTTATGACTTTTCTTGCCAAAGTTGTTAAGTGAATCATTACTATATTGTTAAGCAAATCTGGATTCCCCATTGATTTTGCTTGCCGGAGGTCACAAAAGCTGATCCCATGACCTGGGAAACTGCAACTGTCATAAATATGAACCATTTGCCAAGCACCTGAATTTTGATCATGTGACCATGGGATGCTGCAACAATTGTGTGTGTGAAAAGCAGTCATAAGTCACATTTTTCAGTGCTGTTATAACTTTGAATGGTTTCTAAATGAACTGTTGTAAGTCAAGGACTACCTGTATTCTAGTATAACTATTCTAGTATAACAATGGTTTAAATGCAGTTCAAATAGTTCAGATATAATTCAAATATAACTGAAGAAAAAAAAGTGCTTACGCTATCCAATGAAGGATCACAACATACAATGGAATGCTTAATCAGTTGTTCATCAGCTTGAGTCATCTTTATCAAATATTTTTCATGGAAGATACATTTTGCCTTAATAAAGTATTTTGTGTGTAGTGCATTTATTTCCTATCAGCATTAAAAAGCGCTGTTGTACTGCTGGTGTTTCTCCAAGAAGTTTGGGACAAAGGAATCGGAAAGCGGAACCTCTTTTCTTTGGGTGCAGTTACATAGAACTCCATATGGTTTTGTATGTTTGAGTTATTTTTTCTTATTTTGGTTAATTATGTCCAATTCTCAGAAACTGACAAATCCCTGCAGTTTTCTTAGCAAAGCTTTTCAAAAGTGATCTGTGGTTGCCTCCTTCGTAGATCTTAGAGAAACTGACTGGCCCATTGTCATTCAACTGGCTTCATCCTCAAAGTGGGTGAAGAACTCGTGGTCTTCTGGTTTCTAGCCTGATGTTTTAACCACTATACCAAATTGCCTCTCAAAAATATTTTTTTCCTAGCATTTCCCAATCCACCCAGTGTTGATCAATTGAGTGTGACAATAATTGACCAACCTGACTTTGTAGCCTGAGAGACAATGAGTAGTCCAAAGTCAGTCAGTCAGTTTATATGATTAAGGCAGGACTAGTCTCACAGATCTCCTGGTTTCTAACCTTGTGCCTTAACCACTAGATCAAACTAACTTTCTACTTTTGCATAGCACACCATTATATTATAGCGTAGAATTAAGCAACTATTTATCTTAATCACTAGTGCATTATAGTATCATTTGTTCTATCTTGTCCTTGTTCTAATCTACCTTTGTAGATTAGAGTGATCTTCTCATCTTTGATTCAATTAACCTTGAGAAACTCACACTTCTTAACATTGGTCTCATTATCATCTGTTATAAACCAAGTGTCAGGTTCTGGATTTCCACAGTGAGATAAGACTACAAACCAAAAGTTATCTGTGTTTTAGAACCTTTATCCTCAGCTCCGGCAAGTACCAATCAAACACCCATGGAAAATGGTTTATTGTCAGCACTATCACGCAGTGCTTCCCATCACCTTTTAAAGTTACCTGCCAATCCCATGACTCCCCCCCCATACCCGCCCTATGCTAGTTACATTCCATCATCATGGGTATGGTATAGATAGCTCTGCCCCTCCAGCTTGTCAAAACACTAAGAAATAGTCTTTAATATTAAAAGCCGCCTCTCAGCTGTGCAGTGGCGATAACATTGGAGCTGCTATAATAGAGGTGCCCTCAGCGGCAGCGATCTTATCCAAGGTTTCCACATCCCGGCAGCTACTGTGGAAATGACAAGCTGGGTGGAATCAGCAACAGTACCCATTCTTGGCAGAGGGCAAAACATTCCAAGCTAAAACTGAATTCTGCTCATGGTTATTAATAAAACCTGGTAAAATGAGACAATTGAAAAGTAGGGTGCCTAATTGTGGTTCAGAGCCTATATATTGGCAGAAAGTCTTTCTTTCCTGATCTTATTGTATTTTTCAGTATTTTTGAATATTCTGTTATTACAAAAGTTCATTACATATCACTCCAAGGACCCCAATTGATTTATGAATTGATTTCTTTTTCTATAAATGCTCAACTTTAATCTGCAAGTCCCAATATTTTATATTTTTTTTCCAAATATTTTTCCTCATTCCTAGCATCACCCAGAGAGCAACATCAATGAACTAGACATTCTTCTTTTCAATAGCTGTTATATTAGGCATGTTGTGAACAAGACGCCTACCTGTTTGAATCTTAAAGTTCCATAAGATCTTAACTTGATCATTTTTCAAAATCTCAACCTGATGGTCTCTGTAATTTTACTACATTTGAATCAAAACCTCTCACAGCTTTCAATGAATAACTTTGATACCTAGTTTGTGAAATTTTATTGAAGCCACCAATCAAAAGGTCCATGCTTTCATCCCTTTCGTTACAAAGCTAATAATTAAATATTTAATTGTAATAATATTTATTAAATATTTAATTATTAAATAATTATTACTATTGTTATTACTATAGTTATTATTAGGTGCAGTGTAAATGTGCGTGCAGAGGAATAAAAAAAAAGATAATCTTGGATTCATTTTTCAAATCAATATACTCCAGTATTATAACTGTTTTAATATGAAAAAATGCTTTGGAAAAATTACTAAAATGGCAAAGGGAACATCAGCTTTAATTTGTAAGGAGAAAGTCAGTCACAAAATAGGCATTAAAATGTTTTAAGGCATTTGCAAAAGGCTTATTTTGTTAGGGTGGTGTATTTGGTTCTGGTTGAAATATACTAATTGTAATATGTTAGTTTTGCACAAATAGTAATTTCTGCATATCACATTTATTAGTACTACAGTGTTTTATATGGGTTTTTTCCCCCTAAAGTACGACTTATAATCAAAATATTTTTACAGTTTGCATTAAAAGTAAAGATTTGTTCCCTTCAAGTCTTTTCCCATTGGCATTTTGTTCTTTCAAAGTGATTCTTTGGAGCTCAACCCTGTAGATAAGATCCATCACATGAGGGGCAAAAGAATTCAATTGAAATGTTCTCTTGGGAAGCAAAAATATATTCTCATCACAATGCAGATTTATTACTCAACTCAGCATTTACACATTTCTGTCAGCAAAGATATATTACAGGAACAGCTGAAATAAACAATTGTGAATGGGATATCAGCAGCACAAAGTGCCACATCTTACATATCGATGGCACAAAGAAGACAACTGCATCACTTTTTACATGTCTACCAAAACTATTTTGTGTTAATTTTGCAGTTTTTCACCAGCTCTAGACTTAAACAAACAAACATCTATGCATCAATGTTCAACTCACTGGTATTCAGCCAGTTCTATCCAATTCGGGCAAACTGGTAGGGGTGACTGCTGGAGGCCCCGCCCACTTGTGCAGATATCATGATATACCATTTTTTCATGTTTTTGAGGCTCTGTGCATGCACAGAAGATGGTACGTGCGAGTGTAGTAAGTGTGCATGCGTGCGCACATTTGCAAACCGGTAGGGAAGTTAACTGGTTCAACTGTCCCCTCCCCTCACAATAGTATCAATATGACTAACAGCATGCCATAATGTAGAATTAGAAATTTCTATCTTTTAATATTATAGGTAGAAATGTTAATGTCTTTATCTAAAGCCTAAGCCAAATGAGAACAATCTTTAAATGGCCAGGGCTATGTTAGCTATGTGACAAAAAATTAAAAGAAATGTGATACTACAGAATTTCAGACAATACTTTAGTGTGAGATAAAAATGCACAATGTTAAAAGCATAAGTGGGACCAATTTTTTCAAAGTTCAAGTGAACTAAACTGGAGTATCTTTTTATAAACTTCCCATATCAAAATGATGGATTCCCTATCACCCAACAATTTAAATCAGCTATAATCAGAAAGGGAATCCAGGATCAAAAAGTGTGTATGTGTTTTAATTTAGTTTCTTCTTCCAAGATTAGTCAATCTTCAGTTTTCAACTAGAAATTGTTGCATTTTTAAGCTGAACATTTGGTCCAGCAGAAATTTGAACAAATACAACAAGCCAAGAAAAAAATAATCTGGTAAACCTCCCAAAGAAAAAATTGCACAGAATCCCGCATGGAAAGTTTCTTCTAACCATAATGTCTCATAGATTCTGAAAGCCCTAACATTCAAAGCAAAGGTCATCAGAAGATGGAATGCTTTCATTTGTCCAGGTTTATTTTATTTGTTATTTATTTATTTTATTAAATTTGTATACCACCCTTCTCCTGTTGGACTCAGGGTGGTGCACAGCCAAGAATAAAAAAACATTCCAATACAAAATTTAAAAATTAATAAAAGAATTAAACAGTTTGGCCCACAATTTAAAACATCCCAACTAACAAACCATTAACAATTAAAAATTAAAAATCGGGGGGTGGGGGGTTACGCCAGCCCAGCTTGATGAAATAAAAGAGTTTTTAGGGCACGATGAAAGGCCCGGAGATCTGGTATCCTGCGTATCTCCAGGGGCAAATCGTTCCAGAGGGCAGATACTGCCACATTTTAACTGATGCCATATTCACTTTAACAAATTCACCTATTTTATTCTGTCCTATTAACCTGATTAATCAGTCAGAACAAGCATCCCTATTCAAATTAAGAGAATCTAAGTTTCCAGTTCTAAACCAGTAAGGTGTCAGACTTAATAATACACCATATTCTTAAATAGGATGATAAAGAAATTCATACACCTAAGTATGGGATAGTAATTCAGAATACATTATTTCTTTGATGCAAGATTAATTTCTTTACAGAATTTTAAGGAAAGATCATGTTTTATCTTAGAGCAATTAACAAAGAAATAAGCTCAGTGTTTACTTGTGATTCCAAACATTTTGCTATTTTTGCTTAAAGCACTTAAAGTAAATACAATAATCTCTTTGAAAACAATATTGGTTTGTCCTGTAATGCTTAGATTTAAAGTATCAATCACATAACAACCATATATATCAGAGAACCTGATATTCAATATCTTCACATTTAATGAATGCAAGCACAGAGTGAATGCCAATAAGCCATTGTTCTGATACTAAAATAAATTCCTAATAAATCTAAAGGAAAAAGAAAGTTAAAATAGACAATACATAGTATTGTATTTGCATTGTATTTTACATTATTTTGAGCAAAGGGGTTTCGCAAATTCAGATCACATTACATTCAATTTAAAATCATTTTTCAAACTTGGTATTTCTTGATCTTTTAGGCAAAGTATTTTAATGTAAAATCTTTTAGGTGAAGTATTTTAATGCAAAGGGGGTTGCACCGTATTGGGAAGAAATCTAGAATAGACAGGAGCTTTTAATCAAATGAATGACACAAGATTAACAGGACAGTGACAGGAGGAGGAGAGAAAGCACTATTCTTCAACTCTTATTTAATTGATGTGGTTTTCTTCATGCATGAAGGCTGAGGTTGTTTTTCCCATGGTATAACTCAGACAACTTTAACTAATAGTAACTGAAATAAAATAAAACACAATAAATCGTATTAGATCAGACAAGAGAACAGCAGTGTTAACTAAATATTGTATTAGTCAACACAAATATTAATGGGATTTTCTATAAATATAAATTCATGATATTATTCATTTGCAGAAACAGGAGTACCACTGAATTAGAAGAGTAGACAATGAAATCAGAGAAAAATAAAACTTCATGTTTTCTGTAATGATAGAGTTACAGAAAATGATCTTCATAGCTGTGGGTCAAAGATTACTAAGAATTTGTAGAATGTCATGGGCTGTAAAAAAAAAAGCAGATGGTGCTATCTACAGCTACCAAATGTGTTTCTAATTCATCAAAACAGTGGCCAACTAACACCTTGACCAAAAACATCCAGATGTGTTCTTAATTGCTCAAGACAAACCTGTCTTCCAGCATCAAGGACTGATTTCACGGTAATTTATATCTCCTGGTAAAAGCATAACAGACAATTTTTCACAGAGTAAATTTTCTCAGCTTTGTGACCTCCATATGTATTGGATTTTCACCAGATGTTCTGATTTCCCAATCTGGCTGGAGCAGAGTAATACAAATAGTTTGGGACTTGGTTATTTGCATCTGATTCCATTTCTTTATTCATTTATTTTTTACTTAAAACAAAATTTTTCTAAAGCATCTTGGAAAATATTTGATAACCAGAGTCTAAAAATGAATTTAAAAGCAAAGAAATAGCTTTAAAATATTCAAAAATTATAGAGATAATCCTCAGTTAATAATAGTAATTAGGACCAGGAAATCTGTTGCTCAGTCATAAAATGCAACGTCATGTGACTGCCTAGAATTAGTTTTGCCTTCCTACTTTCCATCATTAGATAATTCTGTGTGGTCATTAGAAACAACATCAGATATTCATTTTAGAGAGCTCCTACTGGCTTCCACATTAACTTTACTTGTGGGAAGCTACAATGAAGGTAGCTTGGAAATGGTGTTCCTATCACTGTGAGTTATTGTGATTCTCCTTTGTGGGATATTGTAATAGTAAGCTGGCTGCCAAGCACCCAAATTGTGATCACGTAACTGTGGGGATTCTATGACAGCTGCAACTATGAAGACCCATTGTAAATTTCCTCATTCAGTGGCACTGTAACTTTGAATGATTGATGAATTAGTGTCACTGAATGAGAATTACTTGTAACAATTACAAACCAGTAGAAACTGAAACAGAGGAAAGAAAAATAATTAGTGGATTTTTTTGCAACATAATGTGGTGTACTGTACATAAAATTATTATGATGCCTGGGAGAATAAAAACATCCTTGCCAATGTCCCATAAAATAAGAATAAGCATTAAACATTCCTGTGCAGGAAAGTCATGTGGGTACTAAGGCCATCATCAAGAAGTCATGTGCCCTATTTTAAGTGTAGGAAGATATAAATCACACATATTTATTTGTTCCTGTATTTCAGCAGCAAACTAAATTCTTGAACAAAATCTTCACAATGTTCATTATTTTTATTTTTAAATAAATAAAGTCTTGTGGACTTTTCTTATAAAACAGATTGCCATAAGATACTTTTTTTAAAGAATCAGTACAAATAAGAAGTCTGATTTCCTTCTAAGTTTCTTCAATAGCTTACATAAAACTTTTTTTGGTTTGTGTTTTCAAACCAATCTTGTTTCCTGGCAGGTACATAGACAAGGCCACCCAATTTTCTTGGCAACATTTTTCAAAAGTTTTTCCATTGCATTCTCCTTAGGGCTTCAGGCAGAATAATGTGTCCAAGGTCCTCTCAATTCCTGGCAAATAAACGGGGAAGAAATGGAGGTAGTGACAGATTTTATTTTCCTGGGCTCCAAGATCACCACAGATGGGGATTGCAGTCAAGAAATTAAAAGACGCTTGATCCTGGAGAGGAAAGTTATGGCAAATCTAGACAGCATTCTAAAAAGCAGAGATATCACCTGCCAACAAAAGTGTATATAGGCTTTGGGTTTCCCAGCTGCAATTTATGGCCTTGAAAGTTGGACCGTAAGAAAGGCTAAGCGCCAAAGAATTGAGGCCTTTGAACTATGATGCTGGACAAGACTCCTGCAAGTCCCTTGGACTGCAAGGCGATAAAACCAGTCAATCCTAGAGGAGATCAACCTGACTGCTCTTTAGGAGGCCAGATCCTGAAGATGAAACTCAAATATTTTGGCCACCTAATGAGAAGGAAGGACCGACTGGAGAAAAGCCTAATGCTGGGAAAGATTGAGGGCAAAAGAAGAAAGGGACGACAGAGAATGAGGTGGCTGGATGGAGTCACTGAAGCAGTAGGCGTGAACTTAAATGGACTCCAGAGGATTGTAGAGGACAGGAAGGCCTGGAGAAATGTTGTCCATGGGTCGCGATGGGTCAGACACAACTTCGCAACTGACTACAACAACAAAAACCAGGAAAATTGGTTAAGAATCATATGGAAATTATAAGGAAGGGGCCATATTGTCCTTTCTATTACAATTACAGGACAACTAAGTAATTTATCCATGACAGATACAGAAGCAATCTAGCCTATCGGAGTTAGAGAATTCATAACTTACATACTTACATAATTTCACTTTGTACAACTTTAGTATTATGACTCTCTTTTCTTTATATTTAAACAAAATCTAAGTACATTACTATTATTTTTGGTCCTATTTCTGCCATAGAAAACTCTCTTTTCTGTAATTTCCCATTAAACAACTTTATTGTCTTCCTCTGAACCCTAATTTGTCAATTGGAATGGGAGAACTTGCTACGGCCAACTCACTGCTGCCAACTCATCACAGCCAACTCGTTATGGCCATCTTGTCACGGACAACTTGCCCTGGGATAATCAACTATTCAATTTAATTATTGAAAATAATTTTAATTTTTGTCATTCATATTTCATTTTGTCCCTCATTTTGCATCCTTTTTAAAATTATTCTATTCCACCACTTCTTTGACGCTAATGTAACACTTGTCCCATTGTGAATTGTCCTAGACCCCTTGTCAACACACCTCTGGAAATGTTATTCACAGTATTTCACAGAACATGTGAGATTATCACCAATAGTGAGTAGAAAGGAAAAGAAATGACTACATGTGTCTTAAATGTGTTGCTTCATTCGAAAAGGCTCAGAACCAGGTAGCCCTTATATCCTCTGTCTCATGAGCTGATCCATATTTAGCTTGTCAATAAGGACAACCACTTTTAAAAGCTTTTCTCAACCAGTTAAGAATAGACTGTGCAGAGATCAGGGGTGGGTTCTACTTACTTTTACTATCAATTCGCAGCGGGGCCGCTTCTCAGGGGTGAAATGCTCCCGGTTCGGACCGGATCGCCCATAGCAATGGAAGCAGGTGTTCGGAGAACCAGTAGCAAAAATCCCTGCCCGCCCCCCATGCCCAGCTAAGCCGCGTGATCATCAGAGGCTGTTTTTTTCACTTTTAAAAGCATTTTTTCTTCAACCTCTTGAGCCGAAAAAATGCTTTTAAAAGTTAAAAAAAAAACCTCTGATGATCGCATGGCTCAGCTGGGATCATCCAAGGCTTTTAAAAGCATTTTTTCTACAACCTCTTTGGCCGAAGAGGTTGTAGGAAAAAAAATGCCTTTAAAAGCCTCTGGCGATCCCAGATGATCATCAGAGGCTTTTAAAAGCATTTTTTTCTGCAACCTCTTTGACTGAAGTAGTTGTAGAAAAAATGCTTTTAAAAGTTAAAAAAAAATTGGCCACGCCCACCAAGTCACATTCACCCCCCCCCTCCCCACCAAACCACGCCGGATAGAAAAAATCCGGTAGATTTTTTTCACTATACGACAAACAGGTTTTGTGCAAGACTTCTACCACTTTTTAACTAAAATATATACTATTACAAAATATCCTACTTGTTCTGATTGGTATCCTACTAAAACTGGTGGAAATCAGGGGAAGAGAATGACACATTGTAAGCCACCCTGAGTCTCCGGAGAAGGGCGGCATATAAATCGAATCAATCAATCAATCAATCAGTCAATCAAGTGCTATTTTTATGCAAATTATTATTTCCAGAACAAAATTTACAATTATGTTTCAAACCTGACTGAATGTCCAAGTCAATCACCACTATACCGTATTTTGTATATAGCCAGCATTATTTGAGTTTGAATGAATTATGCAACATGTACAGTATTTTTTGCTACTGGCAATAATTTCTTTGCTAGCTTTTTTAGTTTACAAAAATTTCTAAACAACAGGTTGTTTGATAATCTGGCTTGTGAGAATCAGATGTAGTTGCCTTTGTGATACCCTGACCAACAAGATGTTTTTTTTTTCCTGATTCAGCATTGCAGCTATTAGTGCAATGTTGGAGAAACCTGGCTGATGTTTTTCCAAACATAATAGATTAATTTAATACAACAGAAAATACTGTAACTGGAAAGCAGTCTTTCTTTCATATTCACCAGCCTGTATTGGTGGCACTCAGGTGCCACAGCTAGAGAATATATCCGTAATTCTGGTAGCTTGGCATTTCGAGACTAGTTAAATAAATCATTTGTGCAAACTTATTTTTGTTCAGTTTATTTGGAAGGATTCCTGCTGACAGTGAAACGAACTGAATCCCAGCAAGAACCCTAGTATAGATTTCTTCTAACTCAAGTCATTCTTGAATTATAAAATGAGAGATCCTGGGATAAATAAACGCAGACAAAAGGCAGTTAGTAATGGATAAATGTCTGCTGTCAAAAATCCGACTGAGCTGCGGCTGGAGAAAAGGAGGCAGAGAGCCGATTTTGCTTTGCACACAAAATGCAAAATATCTGGTGGGGAATATAATTCAGCGCTATGGCCGTGAAATTTGGTTGTTTCCAAGGCAAACTTGCTTTCTTTAGGACTTGCAACGTGGCGAATTCCATTTTAGTAATCTGCTGCGAGATTGCACCCTCCTTGCTCACGGAAGTGAAAGTTGAAAGTAGAAATAACAGCGTAAAGAGCTTACAAACGGAAAAAACACCCGATAGAAAAAGCGCAGTATTTTTTTTTAAACTACTGCCATCTAATGTTGAGACCTCCATTGCACTGATTTTTTACCTCAAAAAGGTGGCAGTATAACACAACTTACTCGCTCTTTCTTCGATTGTTTTGGGATCGAAGAGAACAAAAAGTTCAAGAGAAAATGTTAATATTCGCCGGCGGATTTGACATGCCATTAGGCGGCTGTAAACTAGATGGGCCTTCTAAAATAACTTTGAAATAAAAGGACATTTGTTTATTTCTTAGGTTTTGCCCCATTTTTATTTAAATCTCAAAGTGATGCATTTAGTCTTCCCTATATTGTTCAATTTTCTCCTTATAACAACTCTATGATAGGTTCAGATGTGAGAGCCATGCATTGTATTAACACATTGTTTCTTTGGTCAGGTTTTACTAACCTGCTGTTTACAAACTAATGGCTAGTTTTTATACCTGAACTGTGCAAGAAATTGTTCAGCAGATATTCAGTTAGCAAATGTGTGTATACTGTATCGTTTAGAATTAAAAATTCACCTAAAAGTCAACCTAAATCCAATCTTTAGGAATGAGAAATGCCTAATTCTTGGATAACTGTAAGCAAGCTATTTATCTATTGATTTGCATCACAGAATCTTTATGTGATGGGTTATTCTGTCTGCTGGATCCCTCTAGCATTACTTCAACTCATCAATGGCCTTAAGTCACTTTTAACTGCTTGTGTGTTAAAGTATTATTATTCCTTATTAAGATCTTTTATGTTTTTCCTCTTGCATGATCTGCGCTCACAACTGTAAACTGAGCATTAGTTAACCTGGTTTTGCATTTATTTAAGACAATTGGTCTAGTGGTTAAGACAGCAGGTTAGAAACTGGGAGACTGTAAGTTTTAGTCCTGCCTTAGACATGAAAGCCAGCTGGGTAAATCTCTTTTTCTCAGTCACTCTCTTTCAGCCCAATTTAGGCTTACTGTTGAGTAGAAAATAGGAGGAGAAAGTACTAGGTATGTTCACAGCCTAGAATAAATTTATAAAAAATAATAAAGATGGGATTTAAAAAAAATCTTAATAACAACAACATAGTATATTATGCCACTTTTCTATATTGCCAAAATATTACAGGAAAATAGAGTATGGAGGCAGGTAGAATAAAGGGCAGAGCAATAAATAAGAGAAATCACAGTAAGTACAGCAAATTTCTTTCAAAATCATGGCTCAAAACTTAGAGCTGGATTTTAAAGACTGAGTTATACAACCTGTAATTACCAATAGCCTTGAGTGCAGGTCTTTCTAAATTTGTTTCCAAATTACAGCTTTGATTGCAATATAATGAAAAACTAAGTAAATATAATTTAGGCAGTAAGAGTCAATTGATCACTCTCACCACAACTGATATTAAAATGAATATTAACAGGAAATAATAAGACAGTATACATCCTCTATAGCAGTGAACACACAGATGAGCCGGAATTAATACAAGGAAAATAACTGATCAGAAAACAACACCTTAATCAAGGAACTAATACCGCCATCAAAACTGGCAGAGCAAGTTACTGTATATAAATAGGAAGGAAGCCTCAAACCAGGGGTGAAATGCTCCCGATTCAGACCGGCTCGGGTGAGTAGGTAGAGGAGATTGAGGCTAGTTTGCCGAACTGGGAGCACGCCTCCCCATACTGATCCACGGCCTGCAGTCCTGCCATGCTTACCTGCCTTCCATGCTGCCTTCCTGGCGTCCCAGTGGCCAGTTTGCAAAGGCAGGCAAGCAGAAGTCCACGTGGAAGGCAGGCAAGCATGGCAGGGCTGCAGGGAAGGAGCTAGCAGCTTACTGCCTCCCCCTCAACAGCGGCTTCCCTGCTCAGCCACAACAAGCTATGCATCCATAGCAATGGGATTGTTTTGTTCACTGTGGTGGTGCTTCGGAAGGGCAGGTGGACATATTCATTATAGTTGTCAGCTGCAGACGTCTGCCTGCCCTCCTGAAGTAACACACACACACACACACACACACACACACACACACACACACAGACACACACACACACACACACACAGAGGTTGGAAAACTGTCTTGCTCACTCTCTCCAAGTGCTCCATGCACAGCAGAGTGATGTGAACGACATCAAACTGGCCACGCCCACCCAGTCACATGACCGCCAAGCCACAACAAGCCACGCCCACAGAACCGGTAGCAAAAAAAATTAGATTTCACCCCTGCCTCAAACTCACTTGCATTGATGTTACCTAGTTAAGTAATACAAGCAAGCAACTAAACTCAGAGACCCATATTAGTAGTAATTGTAGAGACACAATTAGTAGTAATTGTAGAGATTAAATCAAGTGGAAAGGTGAAATGCTGTCATCAATTATTCATGCAGCCTTAATTAATCAAATTAAAGTCAATAGTGAAAGGAGAAGAAAAATCACCCTTTACTTTCTACAACTGTGTTTTCCCGATAATAAGGCCCTTTCTTATTTTTTTTTTGAATCCTGAAATAAGCGCTTAACCTTACTGCCATGCACTCAAAAGTCTGATTGGGCTTATTATCAGGGGATGTCTTATTTTGGGGAAACAGGGCATTTAAATTTGCAACATTTCAAGTAGTATTTCTATGGAAAAGAGGATAATTGATTTCCAGCTTGATAAACCTAAATTTTTATATGTTTATTTATGAAATACTATATAATAGTAAAGGAATACAAAGCCCTATACAAAATGTACTTGCTATCTCAGTTATTCTGTTTCAAATCAGCCTCTTGTTTTCTGAACTTTCCTTGAATGTGCTCTTCCTTTTCTTCCTTTTGCCCAAAGGACAATTATTATCTAAAACTCCAATGGCAACTGTGTGCTAGTCCCAACCATACTGTGTTACTCTCACACTAACTGAATTTTGGCTTACATTGAATATGAGCTTGAATCTATTAATAATTTGCATTATAAGTCACAATACTGCATTATTCAAATTTCTACTAATCATAAACTATTTGTAAATACTATTCAGACTGTACAATGCATTTTTAGGATTCTTTTTAAAAATGATTAAATCATGGCAACTTCTCCATCCTTTTTCTTATATTTTTTTGAACCTTGAAATAAGCGCTTGGCCTCATTGCCATGTGCTCAAAAGCCTGATTGGGCTTATTATCAGGAGATGTCTTATTTTGGGAACACAGGGTAGAGTTATGGTCAGAAAATCCAACTTTTCATCATTCTTTTCTGAATGTTTATGTGATCAAGGTGCCTTTGGAAGGGCATATACAGTTCAACAGCTTAGGAAAAGACGGCCGTAGAGAGCAGCAGCCAAACACCCAATTGAAAGAGATTGTCCACTAACTAATTGGAACATAGGCTTTGCTTCTGCTAGTATTGGTAAAATACTACTTTTAATAAAGATCAAGAAAAGATATATAGTTGCCTTCCTGGCAAGCTGAAAATTATTTGAGAATTCCTACTTAAAAAACCAGTGGCTAGATTTTCCTGGAAGAAAAGAAAGCAGAAGATGCAAACCAGTCCTGAGTAAACATCTTCATTGATCCACCCAAACCTTAGAAACTATCTTTAATTTTGTAACCCTTGAATATTTGACAGTTGCATGATTTAGCAAGTGATTTACTATAATAAAAAATAATATTCTATATATAATTTGCAAAGCAAGTTTCAACTAGAGGCTGAGTAATGGTCATTAATTATCAATTACAGGCTTTCTAATTATCCTTGTGGATATATTATACCTGCAAACTAAATTATTTATCTCACAAAAGTTTTTCAGCTTGTCCAAAGCTATCATCTGCTTTTCAACTGAAGCAGAAGTTCCTCCTTAACAATATACCCAAACATTATTCCCTGTTTAATTGAAAGATAAACAATAATAATCAAGAATGTCCCAAAAGGCTTATGTAGAGCTTACAATCTGTCAAACTATAAGCTGCACAACTCCAGGCTCCAGAATAAAAAGAGATTTTTCTTCGGGGGGTATGTATTATTGTAGTATTTCTAGAGATCTGTGTTTGATGCTTTATTTATTAATGAATACCTTGATCTCTTTACAATAGGGAGTCAATGTGTTGATATGTTTGTTGCTTTGGAAACAAGGGAATGAGAATGCCTGCATGTAAGAATGTAGGAACATGAAAATACAGCTGTGAGTAGTTTGTATGTGGCTAAATGTAAAGTTAGGTATACACATAGTATGCTTTATTCATTAATTTTCCAATTCTTCTAAAGTAATTCTGTATTCTTGTGTTCTAATCCTTTCTAGAGCATCTTGTAAAATATTTTGACATCACAGTTTTTCATTTATTTTATAGAGCAAAATATAATTCTGAACGACAATTACTATAAACAATCAAAAGCTGATAGAACAATTGGTATTCTACATATTCTCTTACATACTTTCTAATATAGGAAAATTATATGCTAAGTTTAGATTTTATTTATGTTATGTGTATGTTTTCTTTTTCTGTTTGTGTGTGTTTATTAAATATTTTTTTAAAAAAAGAAACTAATTTAATTCAGCAAAATCAATACTGATTTTAGCTGACATTATCATTTAGTTAGATGATAGACGGACAGACAGACAGATATAATGAGAATTTATTTTTGCTATTCATATTAATAAGAATTTTGTCTATCGTTACAATATCTAGTACTAATTACTCAACTTCCAGCCCTAAACAAATATTCCTTTGAATTGAACTAATATTTATAGCAGAGTAGCAATTAAAGGCTATAATGGAAGTTCAGGGAAAAAAACAACTAAAGAAGCATATAAGTGATGCTGGGATTTTAGCTGCATACTAATTGCATGAATATGATTTTAACATCTAGCTATATATAGTTTATATAGTTTTGAGGAATTGTCTGCTACCTGTAATATGAGTTCATTTTGATAGTTGATCCTTCTGTTTACCACCCAGCATTGACATTATATTTTCAAAATCATCTATCCTTAGGAACTTGGTTAATTAGATGTAATCTAAATAAAAGTTTGGTGTTTCAGGCAGTTTCTATGCTGACTCAACTCACAGATATAGTTTAAGAATGGAACTGTGTAAGTGGAAATCTTTAGATTAATAGATCAAACATAGTGTAAGTTCAGTAGTGACACAGGTTTCTCAGCAAATTCTCTTTCTGTATTAAACCCATTTAGGAACAAAATTCTGTTTTATCTTTTTCCAGAATTATGCAAATATTGAGTGTTACTTAAAACTCTTGTTGCTCCCATAGCAACAGAAAACCCCCACTGTCTTCTCGCATATCCAGATATAATGCTGTGCTCAGCTCCATTGTGGAATAATTAGCACTGCACAATTTAGTGAACAAGAAAGAAATCATGTACCAAATGGTCATGAATACTAAATAAATAATGTTCCTTTTTATGGTAATAAATTTCATGCTCACCTTAAATATATAATTTGATAGCTGGAGATGTGAATCAGCATCCTGGCCTTATGAAAGCATCTATTAGATTTCATGGAAATATGACCAGAACTTAATCAAATAACGCTTCAGGCGCAGATACTCCTTCAATGTTAGGTGTCTGTTTTTCATAGCATTTCAAAGATTTAAGATATAAATTTTTGACGGCATTACATTCTATCAGATTTTAATCCCATTGGCAGATTATAAAGATACACAATATAGGGCTAGAAGATTAGTTTTTCACCAATAATTATCTTAATACATTTTTAAATAAAATAAGTGTATTTGCTGTTGAAGTTATTCCTTGTTGCCTATTTTAGTGTTACCACTTTGAGATTAGTTGAATTTATGAATTGTGGTATCACAAAATAAAAGGAATTTGAATTATTCAGTTGTTTTTATAGTCCTCAAAACAATGATACAATTTTATTAAAATAATTAGGTGAAAGAAAACTTTCAACTGTTCAGTGAAGTTAAGCTGATCATTAATGGGGGGGGGAGAGTATAAAGGAAATGGTCAAATTAGATTGATGGCCAGCAAAGCTATCAGCAAAACAAATAAAAGGTAAAAAAATCACATTAGTTTTAATGAATTGATGCTTCTTACAGTAATAATTATAGTATATAGTATGAACTATATACTTCCAAAATCAGGATTGTTAAATGAACAATGATTCTAGATTTTAAACATTCCTATCCTACATTATAGCCATTTTGATCTATTGATTAGATGCCTGATTGACCTAGGAAGGGAGAAAGTGAGATTCTAATGTCTTAGATCCAGAAGCCAGATGGAAGACCTTGGACACGTTATTCTGCCTGAAGCCTAAGGAGAATGCAATGGAAAAACTTTTGAAAAATGTTCCCCAAAAAATTGGATGGCCTTGTCTATGTACCTGTCAGGAAACAAGATTGGTTTGAAAACACAAAATAAAAAAAAGTTTTATATAATCTATTGAAGAAACTTAGAAGGAAATCAGACTTCTTATTTGTACTGATTCTTTAAAAAAACTCAGGTATCACTTACAAAGTACAGCAAGGGTATTTTAACCTAGTATTAGTACATGGCTTATGAGATTTTGATTTGGTATTTAAGTATGAAACAGATGATGGCAGTGAGCACAACATTCTATCTGTATCGTACATGATTTCAATTATAAAAGAAATTGAGGTGCACATAACATAAACTCATCTGCCTAAATAATTGAACACTAGTATAGTAAATGTCTGTGGAGATTCTCAATCATCCAGGTCATGGTTGTGCCAAAGATGCTTTTTTCAAAAGGCAACTGGACTATCTTGGTTTTTTCTTTGAAAATATTTGAAAACAGAGGTGAAGAAGCTTTTTGGATAAGAAACAAAACGTTTTAAATAAAAAACCTAAGAAAATCCAGCTATCTTTTGAAAATGTATGGATATATATTTTATATATATATATATATAATATATATATATATATATATATATATATATATATATATATATATATATATATATATATATATATATATATATATATATATATATAATATACTGTATTTTCCGGCGTATAAGACGACTGGGCGTATAAGACGACCCTCCTCAGAGACATTTAAGGCTCGTCTGCCTGGTTACAGGAGAATGAGACCCGGCGTATAAGACGACCCCCGACTTTTGAGAAGATTTTTGTGTGTTAGAAAGTAGTCTTATACGCAGGAAAATACAGTATTTTATATATATATGTTCCGCTTCAAGGTACTAGTTCTCACCTATAAGGCCCTACATGATTTAGGTCCAGGATATTTACAGGACCTTCTTCTGCCCGCTTCCCACTGTCCTGTTCGCTCACATAGGGCTGGTCTCCTCAGGGTCCCGACAGCGAGCCAAAGTCATCTAGCGGTGCCCAGGGGTAGGGCATTCTCTGTGGGTGCTCCCACCCTCTGGAATGAATTACCTACCGAGCTCCGGACGGCTCCTGATCTCCGCTCCTTTCGTCGGGAGCTGAAGACTTGGCTATTCAAGCAAATAGGCTGACTCTGATTCTGGGTTTATTATTTATCAATAATTAGTTATTTGACTTAAAATGCGATTTTATTGTACATGTTTCTTAACTTATGTTCGCTGCCCTGAGTCCTTCGGGAGAAGGGCGGCATATAAATAAATAAATATGTAATAATAAATAAATAAATAAATAAATAAATATGGGGGGGGGCGGGGGGGTTGAGAGATTGTTTTTTTAAAGAAATCAATACAATAGAACAAATACATTTTTAATAAATTTATTTAACTATTTAAATTTAATATTAACATTTATTAAGAATAGTTAATAAACTTTGTAGATAAGGAGATAAGTCACATTACAATTAAAATTACAATTCTTCTTGAAAGGACCCACAATGGAAAAAAGATATTAAAAGTACATATTTCTACATTTTAAGAACTAGCTATCAATGCAATTATATCAAAAAACATTATGATCCTATGTCAAAGATTTAAAAAATGGTCTCTTGATACCAAGCAAGTCCTTATTTACCTGAGAAATGCATTTTTTTATATTTCTGTAATTAAAAATCACTAGTGACACTTTAGTCATTTATTTTTTTAACACGTTAAGCTGATTTTTAAAACAACATCTCAGAAAACATAAAAGAAAGATCAATGGATACAGCTTGTAAGTCTATGATTATTGAATTGGAGCCGTAGATTTGGATGATATTGTTGAGGAATGTAGACTGAGGGAACACATGTTGCTTTGGACTTTGACTATTCTATATTTTTGGATGCAGTTACTTCATTAATATTTCTTTCAAATGATTGAATTTAAAAAAACATGGAAAAAAGTAAAACCGTGTTAGAACATTGTTAGTAAATCGAATTAAATCTTTGTTTGACAGAAATTGCTTTCTGAGAAAACTCGGCAATTACTTGGAATTTACATTTATTGTAACTTATAATATAATTAGAAAAAATGGCTTTGAAGAAAAAAAGAAATGCTAAAAACTTCATTTGCAAAGGAATTCAGAAATATGGATATAAGTTATCTGCTGTTTTCCACCGAAGTATTCCTAATGGTATAACAATTCCCTAAATTTATTGTAGTATCTATATGACAGTTGTTTTGGTATGTTTGTAAACAAATCAATAGGTTTTGTGTCTCATATGACTACAGTCAATAAGTACTTGTCCTGTTCTGAGTTTCTTCATAGCTTTTCATCTGAAACATAAAAACACTTGTGTAAAAATCAAGCTACTTTATATAACGTGTCAAAATTAGTAAATGGTCCTTGGAGTGGTTCACTTCACCCACTTTTAACTTTCCCTTTCAGACACTTTTTTTCTATTCAGTAATCTTTTTTCATATCATGACTGGCCTAAAGACATCAAGGCCTAAGGCAGACTTAGAACTCACAGTTTTTTTAATTTCTACGCTATCATCTTAATCAGTACTTCAAACTCTCTGCTTTTAGCAATCTCTAAATGTAAAGATTGTTTTTAGTTTCCTCCAGGCTGCTTACAGCAACTCAGCTTGTCTTCTTCTTACTTCCTAATTGCTCCAATTGCTTGTTGAAGAAAAACTAGTTGTGTTTGCACAACAAATTAAATCAAAATTAAATAGAATACTTTCCAATTTTTAATGCAATAGACAAACATGACAAGTACTCTGGAAATTGCTTCACTTCATAGATATGCACAGTTGACTATGTGGAAGAGATAATGGCTGATTAACAAGTAATCCTTGAGATACACCCATTTGTTTAGCAGCTATTCAAAGTTACAGAGACACTGAAAAAGTGATTTTCAAACATTTCTCACACTTACACACAGTTTCCCCACAGACATGTGATCAAACTTTGTGCACTTGAGAACTGGAATATATTTACGATTTGGCAGTGTCCCAGGGTTATGTGATTGCCATTAGTGACATTCTGATACAGCTTCCAACAAAGTCAAGAGGAGAAACTAGATTTGTTTAATGACTAGATCTGTGATGGCATACCTGTGGCACGTGGAGCCATATCTGTGGGCACGAAGGTTTTGCCCTAGCTCAGCTCCAGCGCTCATGCGCGCACCAGTCATTTTTGGGCCTTCTGGGCGTCCCGGGAGCTGGGAAATGGGCTGTTTCCGGCCTTCAGAGGGCTTCCGCAGGAGTGTGGAAGGCTGTTTTTGTCCTCCCCAGGCTCCTAGAAAGCCTCTGGAGCCTGGGGAGGGTGAAAAACAGGCCTACCAGGCCCATCATGCCATCGCATGCCAAAAGTGGGGGTTGGCAGGGGGTTGCGTGTGCATGTGGGGGGGCAGAGCGCAGCATTCAATTATGGGTGTGGGCACACATGTGCGCAATTTCCCCATGCTCCCCACGCTTTTGGCATGCGACGGCAAAAAGGTTAGCCATCACTGGACAAGACGATTCATTGAACAACTGAAGTAATTTACATAAAATTGGTGGCAAAAAAGATCATAAAATCAGGCATGACTCACTTACCACCCACTTTGCTTAGCAAAATGGTCATAAATTGAGGATTTCCTGTATCCAGTAAAACAAACCTAATTAGTTTGTGGTTTTAGTGTGTTCGGTAAATTTCAGTTGATTGGTTTATGTGCTGCATTCATGAACATCTATAATATTGGGTTAATGTATTAATTATGCTTTGGATAAATACATCATATGATGAAAGGCAACAAGTCCACTGGAACAAGGCAGATCCTCATGAAACTTCTTCCATTTTTTCTTGAATTTCAAGCAAGTAAATCTGCAAAAGGTACAATACTCAAAGAAAGCAATCTGTCAAGTAGGCCCCTACCTTCGTATGAATGACTAGAAGTTAGTTTTAAATGTATTTCACCAAAATATTTTAAATTTCTGTAAGTATTTCAATACAACATTCCAATGCTGCCAGAGCCACATTGTGAAAATCTTCTTCAAATTATTGCCAAGAAAATGGCAGATGATTGGAAGAGCAGGAGCAAACAGGCTTGGCATAAATAATCAAGGTGCTATAGGCTTTCAGAGTATAACAATTAAAGCTTTACGCAACAGCATTTTTTAAAACCTAGATTTATGTTCATCAGATAATGGGAGCTGGGCACTGCTACAAATATAAATCTATTCTTTCTATTTACCCATTTTCTCTTTAAATAGCATTTATGCATTGCTATATTGCTCTGTTTAGAGCAATGTTTGCTCTACAAATATTAATATGGAACTGGGTCCTAGGTTTCACTTGTACAGAAATGCTCAAAAATACTGAAAATAGGGTTAAAAACATAAACTATTTTAAAATATTATTTAGAAATATTTGTAATTTGTGCACTGCTTTAATCCTACTGAATTACAGTTTGCAGATATTAAAATAACAATAAATAAATTAATAAATAATTAAAATTAAATAGAGACAAACACTAGAGTATCTATGGCTCCACAGACTCAGTCCCCAAAAGTCTGCTGCAAAAGACAGATTTTTACCAATTTCCAGAAGACTATGAACGTGTGAACCATCTTTACTGGAGTACATTAATGTCCCTAGGAAGGGAGTTGCCACCAAGAATGCCCCCACTTACTGTTTCTACTGGGTGTCCTTCCCTGCAGCAACGTTGTACTTATATTGGACATGGAAGTACACTGGCTGACTTTGGGTTAGATAAGTGATGGCGAACTTTTAAAACACCAAATGCCCAAACTGCGTGCGTGCGCATGCCCAAACTGAAAGATGCCCACACGCATGCCCATGCATGTCCACGTGCATGCGCACACACGTCTGTGCACATGCATGGACATGCATGCAGCAGAGACCCAGCTGGCCAGCGGGAGGCAGGGCATCCCAACACCGGCAGCATGGCATAAGGTAAAATCTTTTTCTTTTGGGAGCTTCTGTTTCGTTTGCAGGGAAACAGCAGCTCGTGAAAGAAACGCCATGGAAATCTGACCTGGGGCGACGGTGAGAGTGTCAGTAGAGAGGGCTCTGCATGTCATCTCTGGCCATAGTTTTGCCATCATGGGGTTAGATCAACTTATTTATAGAGTGGGTAAAAGGAGTAGGGAGGAAGGTTACCTACTCTGCTCTGAGTTCCTGCATTAAAGATAAGATATAAGACATTACCTACATTTCTGTGAGAACATGATATAAATTCATGATATAAAAACTGCACAATTAAACAATGCATTTTTGGTGGTGGCGCAGTGATTTCAATGCAGTACTGCAGGCTACTTCTGCTGACTGCCGGCTGCCAGCAGTTTGGCAGTTCAATTCTCACCGTTCAAGAGTTCAAATTTGACTCTGCCTTCCATCCTTCCAAGGTCGAGGCTGTAAAGCACTGTGAAGCGGTATATAAGTCTAAGTGCTATTGCTATTTCCATTTGACAAGCTCAAAGTAAAACTAAAATTAAACCTTAATTGGCTCTGAAGGACCACCCTGATGTATTGTTTAAAGGCAATATGTTTAAAACTTGGCAAAGTTAAGCTACATGGACTTCATCTCCCAGAATTCCCCAGTTGAGAATGCCACGTGAGAGAGCCAATTTGGGCTAGTGGTTAAGGAACAAGGTTAGAAAAGCAGGAGACTGTGAGTTCAAGTGCTGCCTTAGCTCTGAAAGCCAGTTGGGTGATCTTGTGTCAGTCACTTTCTTTCAGTCCAACCCCCTCACACACTTGTTATGAGGGAAACAGGAGCAATGTGTGTTGGATATGTTTGCTGACTTGAATTATTTATAAAAATAATAAAGGTACAATAACCAAAGTTTGAAAAACACTGATTTAAGACAAGTTTTCTCAAACAATGAGCTATTAACCAGCCTCAAAGGCTGTGAATCTCACTAAAGATTAAATAATAATAATAGTAGTAGTAGTAGTAGTAGTAGTAGTAGTAGTAGTAATAAACAGTTCCTAGGCCCTTGGTTAGGACTCGGGCTGCTGCGCTATTAACCAGCCTCAAAGGCTGTGAATCTCACTAAAGATTAAATAATAATAATAATAATAATAATAATAATAATAATAGTAGTAGTAGTAGTAGTAGTAGTAGTAGTAATGAACAGTTCCTAGGCCCTTGGTTAGGACTCGGGCTGCTGCACTATTAACCAGCCTCAAAGGCTGTGAATCTCACTAAAGATTAAATAATAATAGTAATAGTAGTAGTAGTAGTAATAAACAGTTCCTAGGGCCTTGGTTAGGACTCGGGCTGCTGCGCTATTAACCAGCCTCAAAGGCTGTGAATCTCACTAAAGATTAAATAATAATAATAGTAGTAGTAGTAGTAGTAGTAGTAGTAGTAGTAGTAGTAGTAGTAGTAATAAACAGTTCCTAGGGCCTTGGTTAGGGCTCGGGCTGCTGCGCTATTAACCAGTCTCAAAGGCTATGAATCTCACTAAAGATTAAATAATAATAATAACAACAACAACCAGAATGGAAATGCAGTATTAAAAAAAAAAAGGAGGAAACGAGCTCCCCGCCGGCTGCGAGAACCGTCCTTTCCCTCGGTTGCCACCTTGCGGGACTTCTCTATAAAAGCCTCGAGGTTGGTTTTTAGAGCGGCGGCGCGGACGTCACTTTTCCCGGCCGCGTGTTTACGTGGAGCTGAAGATGGCGGCGCCGGTGGGTCCGCCGAGGCGCCTTCAGACCCCGTAGAGTAGACGGGCAGAGCGAGCGACCGATCGAGACGTTTCGGAGGTTTGAAGGCAAATCTCCCTTTTGGGTTTAGTTGGCTGCACCGTAACTGTCTTGTCTCCCGGGCAGGAGCCATGGACGAGCAGGAGAGGCAGAAGAAGCTGGAGGCCGGCAAAGCCAAGGTAAGGCGAGAAGGGAGCGCGGGGTGGGAAGGCTACCGGGCGGCAGGCTTGGACGCGGTCGCGGGTGTGTGGGTGAGTGGGTGTATAAGGTGGGAGAAATAGGTGGTGGCGCGGGCGGCCTTCACGAGTGATAAGGAACATAAAGCTTGTCCGTCCCGCCCCTTTTTCCATAAGTAATATATGTATATTATATTATATATATAGTTTGCCCGTCCGCCCCCTTCCCGTTGTCAGGAGCGGCGACAGAGTTAATATAGCTCAATCGCGGGTGGGGCTGGGGGGATGAAGAAGCGAGGCGTTTCCTGGCCACTTTTTCATGTTGCGCTTTCCTTTGTGTACGACTCTTTTCTTTGTGTGTACTATGTGTGTGTGTATCTTTTTGTCGTGGAACTGTCATCGCATTTTGGGGTTCTCCCCTTGCAAATTGTAGGCTCCAGAGCAAGGCTCTTTCTTCCCTGCTTGTGATACATATCAACGCCATTGGCTCAGGAACAGCTGTTGCTCTTGGCAAGAGGTTGTACATGCCTTGGAAATGCCACAGGTCCCAACTGGTATCTCTATTTTAGCAAGGGAGCGCATACTGCGGGAGGGGATTGCATTTTATTCTGTCTTGCTCTATAAATAGGTGCCTTAAAAACCAAGGTAAAAATGTACTGCCCTAAGTCAGGTTTATAATGTATACAGCAGACAAAGATGAATATAGTCACTGAAAAATTGATAATTAAACCTGTATACCCATTGCAACCTCTGTTTGGTGGAATGTAAGCTATGTGCATAGTAAGAGGTTTGTAATGTCTAATTATGTAACTTCTGTAACGGGATTGAATATATGAATGCCTTCTCAGGATGCCTTAGTGCCTTACTGTACTTTTGGGATACCCAAGCAGGCCAGTGAGCTCTTAATTGCAAGTAATTTGACCACTACATGGATTGCATTGCTAATTTAAGAGTAAAATTAAACCATTTTGCCTGCACTGCAGTTTTATGTTAAAAAGGCACATTCTTGGGCATCAGATATTTGTAATTTTTTTTAGGAAAGTGGAAAATGTATAACATTTTCAATGTGCATGCTTGACAAGAAAATTATGAGATACCTCTAAATAACTACCAGTACAACAACGTTATTTCCAACATCCTTGTGTCCTAGGTTTAAAACATTTTGCATTTTGCTAGAGTCAGATGATGAGTTCTTTAATTTATGAAATAATTTTAATTATTCAATCCATAAATGTGTATCTGAAATTTAAGCAGGGATTGCTTAATGACAGCAATCATGATACTCTGAATTGCTGTCCTTGATTGTGTGGGTTATTAAGTGAACATAGTCCCAGATAAGTAGCATAGGATACTTGGAGATGGGGGAAACTCTAGTAGGCTTCATTTAGGAGCTGAAAATCCTTCCTCCTGAAATCCAAGCAGGATTCTCAGCCCTGAGAGAAGAGAAACTTGTATGTGGCCTGCTCTGCGGCTCCAGGGACTTTCTTCACTCACTTAAGGCACACCACATTCTTTACTGTGCTGCCTCTGCACTCAAGAGCTAAAAGTCCAGCTTGAATTTTGGCTACCTCTTGTCTCTAAGCGCTGGCTGAAAGAGCTGTCAGCTGAAGGGAAGCCTTCAGTAGGCACAGGAAAAGAACTCTAATAATAAAGATCTGAGCTTTGTTTTTTTTTACACCCCACAGCCAGATGTCAACATACAAAGAACAGTTGCAGGAATTGGGTATGTCTAGTCTAATGAAAAGACAGATTGGGTGTGTGTGTGACACGATAGCAGCAGGGTTGTGAAATGCTCCCGGTTTGGAACGGATTGCCTGATCCGGTAGTGATGGTGGCGGATGGTTCAGAGAACTGGTAGCAAAAATCTCTGCACATGCCCCCCCCCATACCCAGCTGAGCTGCACGATCATCAGAGGCTTTTTTTTTAACTTTTAAAAGCATTTTTTCTACAACGTCTTCCAACGAAAAAATGCTTTTAAAAGTTAAAAAAAAAGCCTCTGATGATCATGTGGCTCAGCTGGAATCATCAGGCTTTTCAAAGCATTTTTTTTCTGCAACCTCTTGACCGAAGAGGTGGTAAAAAAAGTGCTTTGAAAAGTCTCTGATGATCCCAGCTGAGTTTCCTTATCGGCAGAGGCTTTTCAAAGCATTAGAAAAAATGCTTTGAAAAGTTAAAAAAAAAAAGTTGACCATGCCCGCCCAGTCACATTACCCCACCACCACCAAGCCACGCTCACAGAACTGGTAGTAGCAAATTTTACATTTCACCCCGGATAGCAGTGTTCCAATATTTAGGGGTAGCAACAAAGAAGAGGTAAACCTATTCTCCAAAGCACCTGAGGGCAGGACAAGAAGCAATGGATGGAAACTAATCAAGAAGAGAACCAACCTAGAATTAAGGAGAAATTTCCTGGCAGTAAGAGTAAGACAGTAAGAGATTGGGTAGCAATTTGTCTGAAATAGTATAGGGTTTCCACTGGAGCAGGGTGTTGGGGAGGAAGACCTTCAAGGTTACTTGCAACTCTGTTACTGTGTTAAACTCTCCTCTGTGCAGGAAGGAACTCCTTCCATAGGTGTAGAAACAGATCTCAAATCATCAGGATCTGAGATGTATTTTTCCATCCCGCCAAAGTTCATCTCCCCTCCACACATGGAAGGGAACTCTTTTAACATAATGGAGAAATAGAACTCAAGGATTTGAGCTCCATTTCTACACCCCTTGGAATAATGTTTGTTCCCCACATAAAGAAGGGGACTTCTTCCATAGGATGCAGAAAAAGGCATTCAAATTATCACGATCTGAGGTTTGTTTCTCCAACCTCACTGAAGGAGTTCAGCTCCTCCATGCATGGAAGGGAGCTCCTTCAGTGGGATGCGGGAACATGAGGTCCATTTTTTCCAACCCTTAAAAAGAGTTCAGCTCTTAACAGGCAGCTCCCAAACATGATAAAGAGTCTCAGCAGGTGGCAGCAGCTTTCAACCTTCCTTCCCAGCTTCCCACTGGACTGTCTGGAGAAGCCAACAGAGGAAATTGCAAATGGCAATCATATGATCATGGAATGCTTGGCAATTAGTTGTTAGTGTGAAAAAGGTTGCCAAGCACCAAATTTAAAATTATATAATTGAGGGGGGGATGCATTGTTTTATGATGGCTTGGCCATAAAGCATCTTTTCCAGGTCCTTGATAACATTGAATAAAGTTATCAATAAATAATATAATATGGAGTCTGTGAAGATTATCAGTTAACCGAGTGATGGTTGTCCCAAAAATGTTCAAAAAGCAACTGGACTCTGTTTTTCCTTGAAGACATTTCGCTTCTCATCCAAGAAACTTCTTCAGTTACCTTATTTGTTTTTCCTTGAAGACGTTTCGCTTCTCATCCAAGAAGCTTCTTCAGGTTTTCTTCAGAACTAAAAAAAGCCCCTTGAAAAAGCACCTTTGGGCTAATATGGTTATGTCTCTGAAGTTGAAGTTAACTAGAGGGAGTTGTTACTTTTAATCTGTATTACATTAAAATTTTAGGAATATGTTTATTGTATTTTTTGCAAGATTTATTTACTGAAAATATTCAAAGCAATACATTGAAAGTATATTATCAATACATTATTAAAAGCAATACTTAAAAATGCTAAAGGAGTTTAAAATTATGTCAAAAAGTTTCAGGACATGTTTTCTAAGGCAAATATGGTATTACATGAGTATACCGTATTTTCCGGGGTATAAGTCGACTGGGCGTATAAGACGACCCTCCTCAGAGCCATTTAAGGCTCGTCAGAGCCTTTCGGGCTGGTCTGTCTGGTTACAGGAGAATGAGACCCGACGTATAAGACGACCCCTGACTTTTAAGAAGATTTTTGTGTGTTAGAAAGTAGTCTTATACGCAGGAAAATACAGTAATTTATATATTAATTCTACAGTTGCTAAAATTCTGAATGGTGGTGTAATATTTTTATAATATGAATATATAATACAATAAACCAGAATGAAATGAAGATTAAAAATCCATTTTTTTCTTTATATGGGCTGATAATTCTACACAGTGTTTTAATTTTAAACATCTAAAGGCATTTTTGGGAAAGTTAGTTTAATGTAATGGTTAAAGCATCAGGTTAGAGATAGGGAGACCATAAGTCCAAACCCACCTGTACAGAGCCAACTGGGAGACCTTGAGCCAGTCACATTCTATTGTCTTAGGAAGAAGACAGAGGCAAATCCCTTCAGAAAATCTTGCCAAGAAACCTGCAGAGACTTGTCCCTAAGATTTAAACTGGATCGAAGGCACAAAAACAGAAAGTGTATGCATCCAACATGAAAATTAAACATTGTGAATCTTCTTGCTATTCAAAATGATAAATTATTATCAACAATTCAAATTCCTTAACATTGCCTAATCTCTGTTTATTTTTCATCAATTTTAATTGGTTTTACATTCATTTATGCTATCTTTATACAGAGGGCCACTAATGATATTCTTCCAGTTATCTGATACTGATATAGCCTTGAATACATATGTTGAGCAAATTACACAATTATTCCATAAGCAACTCACATTCATAATTCAACATTTTTCTACACTGCCCAACACAATTTTTCAAAGGTCTTTACCAAGCAAAATAAAATCACCACCACAGTCAATTTTGTGCACCTTTGTGTTCATTTCTTTTATCCTTTGCAATAAAGCAAATAAAGAATGTACACATGGATGAATTTGGTACCAGAGACTGCACTAAAAGGGACTCTGTTTCTGTGCTAGTTAATTTCTAGAATTCAGCTGATTTTTCTAGACTTTTTCACATACATGTATGCAATTTGCTTTTTATCTGTATGCTACAATCCAGCTATTACAGGCTGATTAATGGATTAATTGTAAAACACATTTTCTTTCTCAAAACTAGTCATTTGCTTAATTTATGTTTCTTGCTGAAGAAACATATAAAGATGTAGTCAAATCCAAGTTTTCTATTATAAGATTGATTCCTTTGTTTCTGATGTAATCTTCATTCATCTATAGGTGTGTCTCTCTTTCTGTATTTGTTTTAAAACATCCAGCTGCTTATGGAAGACCCTCTCAATAGCAGTTATCTCTATTATCCAGTCTTTATCATTCTGTAGAAGTCAGAAAATCCTAGAAATGAATAAATTGTACTTAATTTGTTAGAGCTTAATATTATGCACATGCTGCGGTGGGCATGTATGTCTTTTTGTAAAACGTGATGATAGAGAATAATAATCTTGTTTGTAGAACAAAGAAAGCACTTGTACATCTCTGAATAATATAAGCAAATAATTATATCCAGTAAATAGCTGATGTCATAGCCTTTGCATTATTGTTGAACTGTTCTATATTTTTTAGGTGTGTACAATTTTTAAAAAATTATATAGTTATATAAAAAATTTAGAAGATATGTTTCTGATGGATTGAAAAAAAAGATACTGTTCATCCTTGTTAAATAAACTTGATAATTACTGTTGCCAGGGTAACTGACAGTGCAATTATATATGATTTTAATTACAAATAAATCAATATTGTTCAGTAGAGTTAATTTTTAAGATAGTATGCGTAAGTTTATATTACTATTGAAAAACACTTATATACTCTTGGAGTTTTTTCTCATAGTAGCTTCACAGCAGAATTTTACTTTTGAATTATAAAAATTGTGCCTCTCCTCATTCTTATTAGCAGGGTAAAGGGAGATGATATGTTTCATCCAAATTAGTGAAAAGCAGTATGTCTTTTTCCAAAGAATTAAGCAATTCAAAATATTTTTTTAATGCTCATCGAGTGACGAAAACTAATAACATTTTGTTGGTTTATAGGTTAATCTCACATTAAGACTTGGTGTGCAGATTTCAGTGGGGGGAAAATATAGATGCTTTATATGCATGTTATTTGGAATGGTAAATTTTATTTTATTTATATTGCACCCTTATTATTTTTATAAATTACTCAAAGCAATGAAAAATATCTAATACCTCTTCTTATTTTCCCCACAACAATAATCCTATGAGATGGCTTGGGCTAAGAGAGACTAATGGGCCCCAAGTTATGGCTTTCATGTGTAAAGCGGAACCAGAATTCACAGCCAGGTTGGGCTGGACTTGCATTGTGGATGGGTGGTGGGAATCAGAAGTAATCCCAGAGCTGCAGTGGGCCAAAATGTCTTTTTGTGCCATGCTCGTGGGCCTGGCTGGGGCCGAGCTTTAGCTGTGGGGGGGCAGCGTGGGGGGGGGGTAGGCAAAAGCAGCTCCCATGCTGCAGCACAGAGGGGCTTATTGTTTTTCAGAGGCTTTGGAGTTTTTTTTTTTTAATTGTAAAGCCCAGCCCCAACCTGGCCTAGCAGTCGAGCAAAGCCTATTTTATCAATGGCAAGATCAAGAAGCCACTAAAGGTCAGCTGTGGTGGTGGAGGGCAGGACAGCACAAGTCTTGGAGTGCAGGATGGAGGGGCTGCTATAGCTGGACTGCACAGGATAGCTACAGCTAGGATGTGGCTAGCAGCTCCAGAACCATGAAGCCAATCCACAATTCTTGGTTAACAATGGAAACTGGGATTGCTGTCACTAAGTGAGACAGTTACCTGATGTCTTGCTTTATGACCACATCTCATTAATTTTTTTTCAGGCTATGATTACTAGATACTTGGTATATTTCTTTTTCAGTCGCTCTTTCTTCGATTGCTTTGGGATCAAAGAGAACAAAAAGTTCAAGAGAAAATGTTAATATTCATTGGCGGATTTGACATGCCATTAGGCGGCTGTAAACTAGATGGGCCTTCTAAAACATCTTTGAAATAAAAGGACATTTGTTATTTCTTAGGTTTTGTTCCATTTTTACTTGATCTCAAAGTGATGCATTTAGTCTTCCCTATATTCAATTTTCTCCTTATAACAACTCTATGATAGGTTCAGATGTGAGAGCCACACACTGTATTAACAAATTGTTTCTTGGTCAGGTTTTACTAACCTGCTGTTTACAAACTAATGGCTGGTTTTATATCTGAACTGTGCAAGAAATTGTTCAGCAGATATTCAATTAACAAATGTGTGTATACTGTATCATTTAGAATTAAAAATTCACCTAAAAGTCAACCTAAATCCAATCTTTAGGAATGAGAAATGCCTAATTCTTGGATAATTGGAAGCAAGCTATTTATCTATTGATTTGCATCACAGAATCTTTATGTGATGGGTTATTCTGTCTGCTGGATCCCTCTAGCATTATCTTCAACTCATCCCTGGCCTTAAGTCACTTTTAACTGCTTGTGTGTTAAAGTATTATTATTCCTTTATTAAGATATTTTGTGTTTTTCTTCTTGCATGATCTGTGCTCACAACTGTAAGCTGACCATTAATTAACCTGGTTTTGCATTTATTTAAGACAACTGGTCTAGTGGTTAAGACAGCAGGTTAGAAACTGGGAGACGGTAAGTTTTAGTCCTGCCTTAGACATGAAAGCCAGCTGGGTAAATCTCTTTTTCTCAGTCACTGTCTTTCAGCCCAATTTAGGCTTATTGTTGAGTAGAAAATAGGAGGAGAAAGTACTAGGTATGTTCACAGCCTAGAATAAATTTATAAAAAATAATAAAGATGGGATTTTTAAAAAATCTTAATAAGAACGTAGTATATTATGCCACTTTTCTATATTGCCAAAATATTAAGGAAAAATAGAGTATGAATGACTCTGGAGGCAGGTAGAATAAAGGGCAGAGCAATAAATAAGAGAAATCACAGTAAGTACAGCAAATTTCTTTCAAAATCATGGCTCAAAACTTAGAGCTGGATTTTAAAGACTGAGTTATACAACCTGTAATTACCAATAGCCTTGAGTGCAGGTCCTTCTAAATTTGCTTCCAAATTACAGCTTTGATTGCAATACAATGAAAAACTAAGTAAAACTAAGTAAATATAATTTAGGCAGTAAGAGTCAAAACTCTTACCACGACTGATATTAAAATGAATATTTTAATATCAGGGAAATAATAAGGAAATAATAAGACCATATACATCATCTCTAGCAGTGAACATACAAATGAGCCGGAATTAATACAAGGAAAATAACTGAGCAGAAAACAATGCCCTAATTAAGGAACTAATACTGCCATCAAAACTGGCAGGACAAGCTACTGTATATAAATAGGAAGGAAGCCTCAAACTCACTTGCATTGATATTACCTAGTTAAGTAATACAAACAAGCAACTACGCTCAGAGACACCATATAGTAGTAATTGTAGAGGGACACAACAGATTGGATCACATGAAAAAGTGAAATGCTGTCATCAATTAGTCATGCAGCTTTAATTAATCAAATTAAAGTCAATAGTGAAAGGAGAAGAAAAATTGTCCTTTACTTTCTATGACACTGTTTTCCTGAAAATAAGACCCTATCTTATATTTTTTTTTAACCTGAAATAAGCGCTTGGCCTTATCGCCATGTGCTCAAAAGCCCAATTGGGCTTATTATCAAGGGATATTTTATTTTGGGGAAAATGGTATTTAAATTTGCATTATTTCAAGTAGTATTTCTATGGAAAAGAGGATAATTGATTCCGGCTTGATAAACCTAAATTTTTATATGTTTATTTCTGAAATTCTATATAATAGAATACAAAGGAAATACAAAGCCCTATACAAAGTGTACCTGCCATCTCTGGTATTCTGCTTCAAATCAGCCTGTTATTTTCTGAACTTTTCTTGAAGTGGGCTCTTCCTTTTTTTCATTTTGCCCAAAAGACAATTATTATCTAAAACTCCAATGGCAACTGCGTGCTAGTCCCAACCATACTGTGTTACTCTCACACTAACTGAATTTTGGCTTACATTGGATAATAAGCTTGAATCTATAATAATCTGTAAATCAAAATATTGCATTATTCAAATTTCTACTTTGAAAATACTATTCAGGCTGTACAATGCATTTTTAGGAATCCTTTTAAAAATTTTATTTATTTATTTATTTATTTATTTATTGAATTTCTATACTGCCCTTCTCCCAAAGGACTCAGGGCAGATTAAGATTTCATATACATATAAATATATTTTCTAAACAGTAAATAATAAAAATGATTAAATCATGGCAATTTCTCCATCCTTCTTATTACCACACACTGCTCTTGGTGATGAATTTTCCTACTGCTAACGCTCTGTCAGCAGTGGAAATTTGGGCAAACGAAGATGTAAGGCAAACGAAGGAAGAGGTAAGATGTAGGTACATGCCAGTGCAGGAATGAGTCTGTTAGATAGGGCTTGTGCTATTTTTATATTATTCAGATTTGTTTTAAAATTGTTATTAAAAACAGGACCAAATGTGTCTCTATTATAGTCCATAAACTTGTTTACTGATTTCTTTCTCATGGTCTGGAGTTTCTATTGGTGGATAGAATATTCCAGAGGAGAACAATGCTGGGGAGGGTGAGTGATTATGACAAAGGAAAACTGTGGGAACAGAAACAGGTGTATTGATTCAGTTTATAACATTTCCTGTCAATTATCCACTGGTTGAATTAAAAACTAATATGTATATGAATATAATATTGCTGTTTGCACAAAGGTATGATGACATGGTGCAATAAATTGAGAGTATTTATGTGAGTTCTTTTGAGAAATAAGATTGTGTTGCTGAGTGAAGATAATAAGAGCACATTGCTCAGGCAGACTCAAAAAGGCTAAATGTCCATCAGATGACTAATTAACTAAACATGCCAACTGGGCCAGCACCTGTTCCTTTCAGTAGAAATGAAGTGAAATCATTGATTTCAAAGATGGATCAGGACAGTCACCCATTGTTTATGTGACAGGGGTTATAAACAAAACTTGCAGTCTAATTGTGGTGCTTTCATTGGAACTTCCTTCCAGATAAGTCTTCCACATTGTAGTGTTTTGTCAGATTTATCATGCAGTCCGAATTGCTGTTGTGTGTGAAAATAAGCTCTTGGCTGCACATAGCTAATTATGCCATTATCAAAAAAGTATTTTGGAAGAAGATAGTGGCAACTACTTCTGTAATACTGCCAGAGTACTTCTATGCGTGCAGTAACCAGGAGCCAAGCTTGACTTGGCGATGGTCTCACTTGACATCCTGGAGCTGTTTAAAACAGACCCCCCCCCCCAATACTTTGATTTGTTAACCTGAATTGAATATCTTATCAGTAATTTCAGATTGCTAGTACAGATAGCTCTTGATACTGGGACCAGAATTTCTGTTGCTATGCAAGGTGGCTTTTAAGTAATTTGTGCCCAGTTTTACTTTTTTTGCCACATTAATTAAGCAAATTAGTGCAGTTGTTAAGTGATTCACAGAGTTATTAAGAAAATATGGCTATTACCCATTGACATTGCTTGTTAAAAACCAGCTAGTAAGTATTGGAAGAAACATCCTTCTGGGTTCTGCTCCAAGTGGGGAAAAAGACACTGGAGACATGGAGACTGCTTGGAAAGATGGTTTAATGGTGGACAGGATCACATGGCTTGAGTTCCTGAACAGAAAAATACAGTTTTTCTGTATTTTTCTGTTCAGTAAATCAGAAATACTGTTCAGATACAGTAAATCCTCTGGTTTTTATGCTCTCTCTGGCTTTGCATTTCCTGGGCCCCCGAAACAGTATCCTATTGGTTATCAGACTCCCAGGGGGTGGGGGTCTTAGCTTGCCTTGCTGGCTGATGGTCACATATGCTTCCCAGGTCACATGCTTCCCAGGTCACATGTGGTGAGTTTCTGCTGCTATTGTGTAGAGGGCTAATCCTATCTTTGTTGGATCTTTGGCAATTCCTACTATGGCTCTGCCTGAAGGAGGTAGATCTTTGCTATATAGAATAGACTGGCCCAGGCCTTAATGGCCCATTGACAAAGGGTGGAGGCAGGAAGATGGGAGCAGCTTCAATACATGCTTATCCATTTCTCATCCAGGGAAATATAATATTCTGCCTCTTTTTAATACTTCCTAAAAATATTTCATTCCTCTAGGAAAGGGGTGGGTACTAACTTCCTACCGAAGATTGCAAATGATAGTTATATGCCCTGGAATACTGCAACCATTATAAATACATGCCAGTTGCCTTAACTTTCATTATATGACCACGGAGATGCTGCAGTGATCATAAGTGTGAAGAATGCTCATAAGTTACTTTTTTCAGTGATGTTTTCATTTCAAGTAGTCACTAAATGAATGGTTGAGTTAAGGATTACCTTTTAATTTTGGGAATTTTAAATTGGATTGGATTTTAGAATTTTACTGTTGCTGTTTTTATTGTGTGAGCTGCGCCGAGTCCTTCGGGAGAAGGCCGGCATATAAATTTTAATAATAAATAAATAAAATAATAATAGTCACATTTTCCCATTCTTTTGCTTTTGACATTTTAAATGGTCAAAATAATTCAATATTTAATTGAGTTCTAGTAGACATTTTAAAAGTGGCACTAAGTCTTCACTTAAAACTTAAATTCATTTATTTAATCATTTAAAAACCATATTATTTGATTTTGAGAATCAATCACATGAAGAGAAGCATCTATTTATTGATTGTAGTTAATAAATATATCTGATATAACGAAAAATGTCTTTGTAATTGTAATTAATAAGATTAAGGTGAGCAGATTTGCAGGCTTTTGCTAATCCTGATGTTAAATATCTATTATAGCAATAGTTTTAGAGAATAGAAAGTGTCTTTTGCTATGAAAGTAAATCTTTAGTGTTTACTCTGAGCTTCATGGAGATAGCTGAATGGAGTAACTGGAAAGAAAGCTAAGGAAATTTATCCTGTCTTTCTTCCTCTCTCCCTTCCCCCATGAAATACTTAGGCTTTCATAAGAGTTCATTAAATAGGTGTTGCTATTTTAAAATTAGAAAATGCTAAGCCATTCAAGGTCACCTTATAGGTGAGATGGATGGCATAAAAACTTAATAAACAAATTAGTTAATTGGGTAATTGAATAGGAAGCAAGGGCTAAATATATATGTGAATATTTTTGTTCTACAAATCTCAAGATCTTCCTGTGACTGGGAAAGGAGCCAAATGCTGGACTGTCAATACTCCAGGCAAAGGGACTGCAAAAATTATTTTATTTCAGAGGCCTATGCAATATGTTGTACCTGATTTGCAAATACTTCATTTTTTCTGTTTTCTGAAAATACTTTCTTTCTTGACTGTTTTTTGTTTATTCGAATGGCAGGACACATTTGTATGTCTTAACTCATAAATAGTAAGGATGTCTGCTTGCTTGTCTCTGTCTCTGTCTCTCTGTCTCTCTCTCTCTCTTCCTCCCCCTCCCTCCTTCTCTCTCTCTGGGATGTTTCAAAAATGTTGACATTCGTAAGAATGAAGTCAAATTACATTTTTTGAAATTTAACATTTCAGATACATTGGGGGTTATTTTGTATTATATATTTGTTTCTGACTGCAAGGAAAATAAAAATGTGATGAAAATACAGTTTGTTTGTTTATTTTATTTAGCATATGGCACATGTTAGCCAGGGATCACTGAGGTGGCTGGCTGCCTCTGTGAAAGGAATTATTTTGGGTGGTGTTATCTTTACCTGCGGGATGCCTGAATGCTGGTAGCCAATCAGGGGAGGTTTCTTTATTGTCCTTCCATGGTTTATTTGCTCACGGGAATTGAACTGCTGAGCTGTCAACCTCAGCAGTGCCCAGGCCCAGCATCTTACCATGTGAGCCACCACAGCCCCCAAAACATTATTATCTGTTTTTAAGTTTGAATTTATTTGAATTATTTCTAAGAAATTACTGACTACTTTGAAGATTTCAAGATATATATTAAATAGGCTACATACTGATTCTCTTATTGTTCTACAACTTCTTATTTTCACACTGTATGTAAAAAAAAATGACCTTTAATCTGAGTTAATCTACACATTGAAAGTTCATACATTTTAAAAAATACTTTCATATATAATATATTGGAAGTCTTTAACTCTAAGACAGGGATTGGCAATTTTTCCAAAGAGCCAAATGAGACACGGGGGCTGTTGGGGAGGGCTGCTACCTCCATCCCACTTTCTCCCCACCACTGCCATCCTGCCATTGCCATCTGGGCCAGATAGGGACAGTTAAAAGGCAGGATGTGACCCATACAGAGGTGGTATTTAGCTGGTTCAGACTGGTTCAGGAGAACTGGTAGCCAAAACTTTGAGTAGTTCGGAGTACCGGCAAATACCACCTCTGGTTGGCCCCGCCCCCACCAGCTCACCGCTTGCCCCACCTGCCCAGTTGCCACTTGCCCCTCCCACCCCTCATGCGCGGAAACTGCATGAAAGCTGTGCAGAAGCACATGCATAGAAGCCATGTGCACGCCTCCATGCGTGGAAGCTGTGTATGCATGCGTGAAAGCCATGCGCACACGCATATACACACTCATAGTTTCAGTGAACTGGTGGTGGAATTATTTGAATCCCACCACTGGGCCCACAGGCTGTAAAATACCTGTGTCTGCTCTAACAGGATTTTATTTTATGTTCAGCTTGCACAGTTTAGACAACGAAAAGCATACTCTGATGGGCAGCATACATTTAAAAAGCAGAAGAAGAAGAAAAAGATATTGAAAGTCAAAGATGAAGAATTGATACAAGAAGGTTTGGATATCAGCCAATTACAAACAGAAGAAGCGTCCCCACATAGCTTTCAAAGAGGAGCAGCTGCTACATCTGAATCTGTTACAGTGAGAACTTTGCACAGTGATGAAATGATCAAGCATGATCAAACATATTCCACAGAAGTAAGTGTTTCAGACTTCGAGATTTTTTTTTTTTAAAACCCAGGGTTAAAGTTAGAGGCTATTTATTGTTAGATGGTGTAGTATATTATATATTGTAAGTATTAATATATAGTAGTATATAGTATTAATAACAGCACCACCATAAGAGGCTATAGTGCCAGAGTTTAATAGGATTAATACAGAGTATAAATATTAATTAAAAAAATAACTGCATAGTATTTATTGAAATTGTGGTGTTTTAAAATCATCTCACAAAATAATGTACATTGATGTTTATTTGAAATGTTACTGGTAATTGGCAATCTCTAAATATTGAGTTAATAGTTGGTTTTATTGGAATGTAATATAGATAGCCTTCAGTTAAGCCATGATAATTGTAACTTGAATTTCTGTCAGTAAACACTGCAATCTTAATGTGTGATGTCACATGACCACATCACTTTGCCATTGGCAATCCCAGCAGTCTCCATTGCCATGATTAAGTGAATGCCACTGGTCAATAGGAGGTTATCAACCCTGCTCCAAGCCAATCCTACTTGGTCTGTTTCAGCACGAGCCTCAGTAAAATAACAGGCTGCCTCTTCTTGAACTCTTCTCACCTATCTATCTACTTCCATCTCTGTCCTTTTAGATGCCTGCCAATCCAGCTGCTCAACTATACCTGCCACCATCGCATTGCACAGCTGCCAGGACTTTCTTTCATGCTGCCTTCTTTCACACTGGTATAGCTAGGGCTTGTTTCACACCGTGCCCAGGGCTTCTGTTCACATGTCAGCCAGGGCTTTCTTTTGTGAAAGAAGCCCAAGATGTGAAAGATGGGTTCTTTTCTCACATACCAAGCTTCTTTAACTAGTGTGCAAAAGAAGAAGCAAATAGGAATTTTTTTTTTTTTTTTTTATTGAAAAAGTTTTACATTACATTTTATAATATAAAACCCCCCCCTTCCCCCTCCCTATCCCCCCCCACCCTATCCCTTCTATCCCTCCCCCCTCCCTTGACTTCCGCTATTAGTCAAACATTAATCTTAACATATTCAACATTCTTTAAAGGCGAGATCCCTTTAAATAAGAAGTTCAGCATTAACACTTCACTAACATTACACATATTTAAAAATCTCAAAAATATAGATTAATTAGATTAAAACAATTTAGTTAATTAAACTTCTTCAAAAATAGATATACTAACTTTTAGTAACCTACTTAATATCAAAAAGCAAAAATAGACAATTTTTAACACATTCTTAAACATCTTAAATTAAGCTTAATACATTCTCTTTAAATTTAAACTATACCTCAATTATATAATAATGATAATTAACCATATAACTAACCTTAAATCTTAAACTATGCATCAATAGATTCTTCAGTTTAATAATAATAATAAACCATATAACTATTCATACATTTACTTAAGTACATTCTAATTCTAATTCAACTGAGCATTAATTGAAATTTCTTGCTTTGGTATTTCCCTTTCATATAATCAACCCATTTCCTCCATTCCTTAACAAAAGCTTCATGGGTCCTTTCTTTTAGGTATGCAGAAATTTTTGCCATCTCTGCCAAATTAGACATCTTCAGTATCCATTCCTCTATGGTAGGCACTTGGTCTTTCTTCCAGTATTGGCCTATCAGTAATCTAGCTGCAGAAATCATATACAATATTAATCTAGTATCGCTTGCTGAAAAACCCTTGATTATTCCCAACAGAAAAAACTGAGGAGAGAACTCTAACTTCTTCTTCAAAATATTCTGCATCACCCACCAAAGTTTAATCCAAAATGGTTTCAACTTCCTGCATGTCCACCAAATATGAAAATATGTTGCATCCAAACAATCACACCTCCAACATTTAGGCTGAACATTTGGATACATATGTGATAATTTTTTGGGATCTAGATGCCATCTGTAAAACATTTTATAAAAATTTTCCCTTAGGTTCTGTGCTTGCGTAAATTTAACATTCTGGACCCAAATCTTTTCCCATGTTTCTAACATTACTGGTTGATCAAAATTCTGTGCCCATTTAATCATACAGTCTTTAACTAACTCCCCTTCTGAATCTCTCTCCAACAATAAGTTATACAATCGCTTAATATGCATCGGTCCTTTACGTTTTATCTGAGTCACCAAATCCTCTTCATGTAGCATTAGTCCGGTTTTCTGATCTTCTCTCCATCTCGCTTGAAGTTGAAAATACTGCAACCAAGTTAGATTAACTCCATCTTCCAACAGAGTATTCCAAGACTTCAAACTCCAACTGCCCCCATCAGTAAAAAGTATCTCTTTGTACAACAACCCCCCGAGTGACTTTATTTTTGGCAAAATATGCCCAAGATCCAACCACAAAGGTATTTTGTAATCCGATTGGAACTGGTGCTTCTTCCAAACTCTCAGCAAGGCGTGTCTTAAAATATGCCTGTTAAATACACTGTCTCTCTTATCTTCATAAAATAAATATGCATGCCATCCAAATTGCAAATCATGGCCTTCTATATTCAAAATCTCTCTTTTGGTTGTTCCAATCCAATCTCCAACTTGTATCAATACTGCTGCTTCATAATATAAGCGCAAATTTGGAACTTTAAGGCCGCCACGTTCACGTGCATCTTGCATGATCTTAAATTTAACTCTTGGTTTTTTCCCGCTCCAAATAAATTTATTTAAGCCTGCTTGCCAGTCCATCAGATATTTGTCATTTTTAAGCACCGGAATCATTTGAAACAGAAACAAAAATCTAGGTAGAACATTCATTTTAACAGCTGCTATTCTACCAAGCAGAGAAAGTTGCAGTTTTTTCCATGTGTCAAGATCTTTTTGAATCTTATACCAAAGTTCTTCGTAGTTATTTTGAAAAAGTTTTTTATTGGATGCTGCAACTTGGACCCCTAGATATTTCACCTTTGTAGCTATTTCAAAGCCTGCCACCCTTTCCAGCTCTTTCCTTTGTGGTTCCAACATATTTTTGACTATCATCTTAGTCTTTTTCTGGTTCAGGCTAAAACCTGAGACCAGACCATATTCCTCTATAATGTTTTTCATCTGTATGATAGATTCCAATGGTTGTGTTAGGGTAACAATCAGATCATCTGCAAATGCCTTTGTTCTGTAATCTATTTGCCTTACAACTATACCACTCATTTTGTCCGAGTCCCGTAGAGCATTTAACAGCACTTCTAGCGTCAAAATAAACAACAGTGGAGATAATGGACAGCCTTGTCTTGTCCCTTTCTGTATATTAAAATTAGTAGTCAAGCTGCCATTAATAATAATTTGTGCTGTCTGTTCTTGATAAATTGCCGAAATTGCTTTTATAAACTGACCTCCAAAATTCATCTTGTGCAAGATCTTTTTTAGAAAGTCCCAGTTGACTCGATCAAAGGCTTTCTCCGCATCCAAAAACACCAGCACCGCAGAGATCTGTTTCTTTTCATCAAGATATTCCAACAAATCTATGAGTTGCCTAACATTGTCCTTCATGTATCTGCCTTCTATAAAACCAGCTTGGTCTTCATGAATCACATCTTGAATAACTGGCATCAATCTGTTGGCTAATACTTTAGCAAAAATTTTATAGTCCGTGTTCAGGAGAGATATTGGTCTAAAATTCTCCGGTTTAGCAGAGTCTTCTTCTTTAGGTATCAATGATATAAAAGCCGTCTTCCACGAGGGAGGTATCTTTCCCCCCTGTTGTATATTACAAAACAAGTCTTTAAGAGGCTCTATCAGTTCCTCTTGCAAAGTCTTATAAAAAACTGCTGTCAAACCATCCGTCCCAGGAGCTTTGGATAATTTCAATTGTTTTATTGCGTATGAAATCTCTTCCGATGTTATAGGTCGCTCCAGTCTATCGCTTTGTATACTAGAAATTTTTGTGACTCTCTTCTTCTGCAAATATTCATCGATAAGACCTTCTTTAACTTTGTCAGCTTGGTACAATTTCGAATAAAAAGTTAAAAAGGCTTGATGTATTAAATTTTGCTGATGTATTCGTTTCCCTTTATATTCAATAGCATTTATCATACGAGAATTTTGTTGTTTCCTCAAAGTATAGGCCAACCATCTACCAGGTTTATTAGCATTGCAAAAAGTATTATGTTTGGCATACTGGAGATTGGTTGCTGTTTGTTCAGCCATCAACATCTGGAATTGTTCTTTCAAGAGTTTTATAGTTAACAATACCTTTTCATCAGTCGGGTTCCTAATAAGCAATTGCTCTTTATCCTTTATCTCCGTCTCCAAATCCAATCTCGACTTCTGTCGAATTTTTTTATGTCTAGAGTTTATATGTATCAGTACACCCCTCATATAGGCCTTGCAAGCATCCCAAACTATCTCAATAGGTGTACCCTTATTCAAATTGATATGAAAAAATTCTTTAATTTGTTCCTTAAGCTCCTTGATGTACTTTTCATATCTGAAGATGTTCTCATTCATACGCCATGATCTCCTTTCTCTCTTGCCTGGGTTCATCTCAATCCAGACTGGACTATGATCTGTTAAGGTTCTAGGAAGGATTTTTGTTTTTGTCACTACATTAAGCAAATCAGTAGAGACCAGCATAAAATCAATTCTCGAAAAAGATTTGTGTCTATCTGAAAAAAAGGTAAAGTCCGATTCCTCTGGATGATGGATTCTCCAAACGTCCTTCAACTCTAATTCTTCTTTCATAGCAAAAAAGGTCTGTGGTAGCTTGTTCCCTTTTTTGGCAGATGTCTTTTTATCCAATGTTGCATCAATCACCCCGTTCCAGTCTCCCATAATCAAAAAAGATTTATAATTCCACTGCGAAATTTTCTCATTCAACATTTTATAGAAACTTTCCTGTTGCTGGTTCGGGGCATAAATGCCAATTAGAAGCACTTCAACATTCTGTACAGTTATAGCAACAGCAATAAATCTCCCCTCCTCATCCGCTTCTATAAGTTTAGCTGGTATTCTTTTAGCAATGTAAAAAACAATTCCATTTCTTTTAGCCCTACTAGAAGATATAAATTGTAGTCCAATTTTGGAAATTAAAAGCTTCTGGTCCTGGGTTCTTATATGAGTTTCCTGTAAGCAGACAACATCATTGTTATATTGTTTTAAATAATGAAATATCTTTCGTCTTTTCTGCGGTGAGTTCAAACCATTCACATTCCAAGATAAAATTTTAAGTATCATTTTGACGATGGTTGAAGCTCCTGAAGCAATTCGCGAAGAGTCCCGGCCACCGCTGACGTCTTCGGTCTTGCTCCTCCCACTGCTTCTGAGTATGACTTTTTCCCATTCGTTGCCTTCTCCTCCTGTGGTGTCTTCTCCTGATAAGTCTCCAATCGTTGCTTCCCTGCCGCTCTGGTTATACGTTGATCCTTGGGTTCTTGCATCAGTAAGTCCAAGTCCGGTTCCACCTCTCTTGTAGCTCTGGATTGCTTTGGCTTCACCTCAGTAATGTCTATTAATGAGTCTTCTGGAACACCTCCTACTGCACCTAGAATTTCCTCCCTTGGGGCTTCTTGACCTTCCTTTGACAGTCCCTCTTGAGAAGCCTGCTCAACTGAGATATCTTCAATGGGTATAAGTGTAGAAGAGCGAGGTGAAGGAACTTTTTTCAACACATTGTTATAAAACTGTTCCGCCTTCTCCACCGAATTGATACGATATCTCACGTCTTCAAATCTTAAAACAATACCAACAGGGACGTCCCACCTAAATGGAATCTGACGCCGTTTCAACTCATTCACAAGGAAGCCAAAGTCTTTCCGATCTCTCAACATCTTTGGTGGTAATTCTTTGAAGACCCCAATTTGGTTGCCACCGTATAGAAGCGTAGATTGAAAAGAGTATTGCAAAATGTCATTTCTCAGTTTCCTCTCAGTAAAGTAAATTACAACATCTCTTGGCAAATTTCTCTGTTTTGCGATACGTGAGTTAGCTCTGTACAGCTTGTCTATTCTATTATCCACCACCTCTGGTGCAACTTTCAAAAGCTTCGCCAGCACCTCCACACAGGTTGCTCTCAGATTTTCACGATTATTTTCTCTTAGGCCTCTTAGTCTTAAAGCAAATTCCATATTTCGAAATTGTAGCATGGTAATCTCCTCTTCAAACCGCTGACTCTGCACCCCCACCTTAAACAACTGCTCTTTTACTTCCTTTTTATTTGTTTCAACTTCAAGATTTAAATCCTCCACTTTTTTCTCAATCACCAGTAGAGCATCAGTAAGAACCGTGGCTACTTTAGTTACACTCTGCTGTAATTCTTCAGTTTTTTCTTCCACTAGTTCCTTCACTTCCCCCACCACTGTTTTCATTTCTTTTTGATTTTTGGTCAGCCTTTCATCCAATTTATTCATCTGGCCAGCGAGTTCTCCCATATATTTATGTATAAATGCTTTCAAATCTTCTGTCTCACAATCCTGTGTCTGTTTTGACTGCTTGGAAGCTGATACTGGCTTTTCCTTTGTTTGGTGTGTGGGGGAATCCCCCCCTGCTCTCTTTGAAGTCATGCCTGAACAGAGCTTAAATCCAGACAGGAAAGAAAAAAATCTTCCTCTTTTTCTTGATCTCCCCAGGTTTACAAAAGAGGAGCAAGTTCCATTAACTTTTATAAAGTTGTAAATTTATAAAGAGAAAATACTTTAAAAAGTTATTATTGTAAAAAGCTCGTAGAATTTATAAATAAGCAAAGTCCAGTTACAGCCAGAAGCACTTTCGCTTTCTTATCACACTTTCTCCTTCCGCTTTCACTGACTCTGCTATTAATCAGCCGCCATTTTCACACAGTTTAACTTCAGACGGCTTGCTTTCCAAACTTTATAGGAAATCCATCAAAAACTTTATATTTATCAGAAGATCTCACCAAAATTAGTAGTTTCTCAGTTAAGGAGTTGCTTCGTTCGTTCCGCTTTCTCTTCAGCTGGTTCTGACAGGCAGAAGTCCCACGCCGCTCGGAGCTTCAGCAGCTTTAGGGAGCCTCAACAGAAGCGCTTACCAGGGCTTAAAGACCACCCTGGCAGCACTTCTGGGGCTCAACCTCTGCTGCCCACTCTCGCACCCCCTTACTAAAAAGGGGGAGCGTTCCAAGCCGCTTTTGACGGAATAAAGCGGCTCTACAGGCGGCGGGGGCGGCGGACGATCAAACGATCCGCCCGGCGCCGAAGAGAGCGAAACCGGAAGTCAAGCAAATAGGAATTTTGAGGATCACTTGTAAATCCCTTCAGCTCTATCGTAACTTCAAGTAGTAGTTGAACAAATGGACATTAAACAAGAACTACCTGAATGTCTTTTGGAAGTCCTTGGGGGTCCTCACAGATCATGTTAGTACATGACACAAAACACAAAATAAGTTATGAAATGTTTCTATCTATAAATCTGAAAATACTTTTAATCTTATTAGTATTTTTCAATTCATAAATACCGTGTTTCTCCAAAAAGACAACCTTTCTTGAAAAGAAGCCCTATCATGTTTTTGAGCGCATGCAACAAATTAAGCCCCAGCCACAAAATTAGCTTTAATTAAGATCCTGCCCACCCCGGGGTGCAAGGGGTGGGGCGAGGCACACAGATAAAAAATAAGTTAGGATGGGGATGGAAGTGTGTGCTGCCCTATTTACTAGGCCTCGCCCACCCCAACACCTGCTCCTGCAGCCGCTTCTTCTGTGGTTGCTTGCCGCCACTCGCGCAGATCGCTCCATTTTATTTTCAGATGGCTGCCGGAAGGCATCTGCAGCTGATAACAGAGCTCTGGATCGATCCAGTGTTACACAAGAGCACCCATAACTACTCATGCTTCCACAATCTTTTATACATTCTACTGAATGTGTAGAAGCTAAGAAACTTAGTTTCTTAGTGCTGGTTCCAGTTAGCAAAGATAGGACAGAGACCTATGTTTTTGCTGTGTGGGTACTTTTGGGCTATCAAGGACAACATGTAAAGCACATTGTAGTAATCCAGATAAAGCATAACTAGAATGCCACTGACTGTGAATAGAGCTCCCAATTCATAAATGGGTACACTTATCACACAAGATGATTTGTGGAACCAGAAGTCTATAGGGACCTCAAAATTGCATACAACTTCTGTCTGGGGTAGCATAGTCCTATATAAAACTCTGAAAGATCTCTGGAATGGAATGCCCCTTCAAATTCACCAAATTGCCATTTCTTTTGTCAAGGGTTGAGCATAAATTCAGTTGTATCCAAACTGCTAGCCTCTAGATATTGATATTGAAATTGAAGTTTGACAGTATCACTTGGTTGGCTCAGAGTTGAGATATATAACTGGATATTGTCAGCATATTGATATCCACCTCATACTGTGGATGACCTTTTTCTTTAGTGTCATGTAAATGTAAAACAAGATCAAGGATATTGAGCCCACAAGTACCCACACAGCAAGAACATAGGTTTCTGTCCTCTCATCTACGCTAACTGAAATCAGCACTAAAGGAAGAAAGAGAACTTCATCAAGACCATGACCTCCTTCCTAACCCCCTGTGCTGGTCCAGAAGGATACCACGATTGATGGCATCAAAAGTTGACAAAATACCAAGGCTTTAATATTTATTTTATTATATTTGGAGACCACTGAGCTGCTGAACGAATCTGAGCAGCTTATATCAAGCACAACACATATTCTGTCCCAACTTTCAGCCCCACTAGATAAACCAGGCCAGGAAATCAATTTCACGGTAAAGTTAAAACTACTTTTATTGAGATTGGCTGTAATAATCAAATTTTTTCCACCTGCAATTTATGTAATATCACAGTCAGCTTTAAGGAATGTCACCATTGTGATGCTGAATTCCCTGTAATGTTAGTTTATACTAAAGATTTGTACCAGGATTCAAATATGACCGAAGTCAGTAAAATAAAATGTTTCCTAATGCCTCAAGACAAGTTACAACTTGATTATAGGCTCCAAAAGGTTTTTCATAATTTAATTCCAGGAAAGAGAAATATCAAGAGAGATTCAAATTCCAATTGTCAAGAGTAATCTTTGTTTATTATTCAAGCCTTATTATTCAAGACTTACTTTCAAAAGTCATTACATTTACTTCATTTTTCCAATATAAGCATCTTTTTAAAACGTGTGTTAATTTTATGCAGCCTTAGCAATAACAGATGCTGCCTAGCAACTGTTGTTCAAGATACTAAAGGTTTCTATTATCTTCCTATGTTAGATTACTATAAAAATTCTCATCTTTTTATTTTTATTTCTATTTTAGCTAGAAAGTGAGATTTCCACTCCAGCAGATGATTACAGCTCAGAGGTAAGATGATGATGTCTTACATGTTGTTTAAGGAAACATAGTTTTTTAAATGCTGCTTTAAATTATTTGTGCTCTGTTTTTATTATGTCAGTTTATTTTATGTGAACCATTTTATACAATCAGCATAGTGAAAGATAGCCTACAATATACATCTAAATAAGTATTCCTAAAAATAATTTTAGGAGGGATATTTATGACAAAATAACATTATATAGCTTTGCAAAAATGGGTTTATCAATAATTTTCAAATATTATTGGACTATTTTGTGGTGTGTAATTGTATCAGTATACAATACACACATACACACACACATAAATTCACATAAGAATATAGTTATATGTCTGTAGAAATGTTATTGTATTATATACATATACTCTAATTGTACTAGGTATGAATGTACTTACTTGATTTTTGGTCTTTTACTGTTTGAACATAAATATATTAAGCATATAACAAAAATGTTTGTAATGCATATATGAAAGCATTGGAACATTGTAATGAGAGGGAATGTTGTATACTGTCCCCCTTGGTACTCTATTTACCACTCTCCTATTACATCTTCCCATACATTTGTGAGTAGCTTGTTATATATGCTGCCAACACATTTTTAGTTCTTCTTTGCAGTAGTTTAATGTTTAAATAAAATGAAATCTCCTTTGACTTTTCTCAGTAGCTTAGCCTAGCAGGAATTGTATAAAGTTAAAAACCTCTCAGAATGGACTGATTAGCAAAGAAATTGAACCTTTTTTATTTTAAATTGAAATTAAGGAACCCATAAAGAACAAAAAACAAAAAGAGTTGAACAATATAATTGCTTTTCCACTAAGAAACATTCCTATAGAATAGACAAAAGGGAATAAATCATAGTATAATAAAATGAAACAAAAATAAATCCAAATTGTTACTTTGTTTTAGCTCCATTGCTCTTCAGATAGTTATATCATTCCTGATTCTCCAGCTTCCTCATCCCTGAAACTTTACTTACTTCAGTGGTGGGTTCCTCCCGGTTCAGCCCAGTTCTCCCGAGTTGGTACCGGTGACGATATGACGTCACCAAACCGGTTCTGGAGCCCCATTCCTCTCCTGCACGCCCCCCCCCCACATTATTCTTACCTTTTATTTGGCCCCACCCCCAATCTGTTGCTGCCTCCTGAGTTCCAGCTAATGGCTAGAGAGAGAAAAACTGTTTAAACTTTTGCCTCAGGGCTTCAAAGGGCCGCCCTACAGCAGATCAGTGTTAAAAGAAAACGAATGAGTAGACCAGTGCCTGGAAAAATATATGAATAGATCAGTGCCTGCAAAAATACATGAGTAGATCAGTGCCTGCAAAAATAAATGGGTAGACCTGTGTCTGCAAAAAATAAATGAATAGATCGGTACAGTTCTGCAAGCAGTTAAAAGCCTGGTAGACCGGTACCTCTGCTAAATCCTAAATAATTTTCACATGGTCATCAAGCCACACCCACAAAATAAGCCATGCCCACAGAACCTGATTTACTTGTCTCTAATTTAAGCTGGAATAGATCTGTTCTGCTCCTCCCATGAAAACAAAGTACATTTTCATATTCCTTATTGATTCTTTAGAGTTTGAATTTTTTGAATTTCCTCATTATCTCTATCTAGATTGATAGGTTTAAATTTGATTGACAGATCAGATCTAAGTTTTTCTTTTTTGTGTCTGACCCTCTTGGGATGGGATTTCTCCCATATACTACAAAAATCTACTTATAAAATAGATTAGAATTTGAAATAAGTTGAATTAGTTATGGAGTCAGAAGAGGCTGTATTATATCAGGCCTATAATTGGAAGCTTAGAAAATTATTATAGTCTGGCCCACATGTTGACTACCATTCATTTATAGACAATGTATTTTTTTCTATTTTTTTGTAAAAGGAGAGCAACAGTGCTTTCCAGTGACAGTTCTTTTTTTTTTACCATAAATAATGCTTTTAGAATGAAGAGAAAGACTTTCTTTGCAAGCATGGCATTCAATTCTTCAAGAGTTTTCTCTTCCCAGGAGGTTGACAGTTATGGCTGATTGAATACAGGACACAGAACTGTAGTGAAGGCCACTCTCTTCAATGTTCTGTGCCATTGTCCAACTCATATTGGTTCCTTCACCCATAGGACCATTTCTCATGGAGAGACTCATCCATACAAGTTGTTGATGAGCACATCTTTTGCATCCTCTGTCAAATTATGTATTGAACTTCTTAGAAGTCTATTAGTTTCATAACAACTCAAACATGATGGAGGGATCATGGTGAGAAGAAGGTTTTGACACTTCTGTCCTTTCCCCATAAGCTAGTAGGGCTATTGCTTAAAGACTACTTCACTTGTACTTTGATATCATTTAATACAGCATTGTCAAGTATTTGATAACTCATTATGTTTGTTGTGCTTCATTTTGCACAAATATTTGAATAAGCACAGCAGTAGCTTGGAATGTAAGGCCTGGAAAGCTATAAGGTGATCCAAAAAGATAGGGATAAATGTTGAGAAGCATAAATTGTTTCTGATATGTTTTTATTAATAATTTATGCATAGTAGACATTTATTTAATCTTTGTCAGAATATCTAATATTTCAATTTACTTGAGTTCTGCCTTTTAGTGTCCTAGGTAAGGTGTTGATTACTAACATAACAAATAAAATTCTATTCCTCAACTCAGAATCCATCTTTTTGAAAACCTCTGGAGTTTTATATCAGCTGTTATATTGGGTATTTTTGAAATAACAGAACCTGTGATGTATTTTCCAAATATAAGTTACTTATAATTATCACTTCTGTTTTCTTTCATTTGAGTCTTGGAATCATACCCAGTAAGTTTATCCTCAAGTTAAGTTCAATTGTAGATCACCTGAATGTGTCTACGTAGATTTTTGGCAGTAGTATGGAAGTGGCTTATAATTTTTTCTTCCATGTTTTTTTTCTCTCAATTTAGCCTTAATCCTGGGATTTATTAATGTCCTTCATCCTATTACTAATCGGGTCTGACCAATTTAGCTTTGTTAGGATCTGTCAGTTTTGTTTAGATGCTTCCATCTCTATAACTCTTCCTTATAGTTTCCGACATTAGATGACACATTTTATTAGATTTCTATTACTTTTTGGTGAAAAAACATTTTGTGTTACAATGCAATAGAAACCTTGAAGTATTTTCTTTTTAAAAATGCATAAATTATCCATGATATCTTTATCAAGCCTTTATACATACTTCTGCATTAAGAAAAAAAATCCTGAATCAATAAATACTAATTGTTCAATGAAATCCTTTAAACATGTTTTTTCTATCGTCCAAGTCTTTGTTGGGGAAAAATATTACAAAAAATGACCTTCTTATTTTACTTTACTGACAAGAGTATTTCCTTGTGTTGATTAAGTAAACTGGAGATATAATTAATCGGGAGTAAATAAGAGTCTACTGTATACTTATTAGAGGACAGATAGTTATTTCTAAGAACACATCAATTGCATTCTAAGTTGTATTTTAAAATATAACCCATATAGACATTTTTCTCATGCAGATAAATGGTGGCAATTTTTTGACAAGAACCGATGTACCTTCTGACTCTATTAGGGTACAGTATTTATAATCAATTTGTGGCAGTTAATACTAAAACACTAAGTGATTTGCTTTGAGAAATGAATTAAGACTATTAACTGCAATTCTTCTACTTGCATGCCATAACAATTTCTAGTTTATGTGCTCTATTCTTCTGTTGCATTTTCACAGTATTGAGAAGACAACTTTTAAAATTTAATTTGGGCTAATATGCTGTTGCTGTTATAGAGCAAGCTATACTAATAAAGTTAGTTTCCATAGCAATGCTCTAAAGTACTGTGTCATTTTGCAAAAAAATAAATATTTTACATATCTTCACTCTAAAACAATATTATACCATGCTGGGTTTTAAGAACCTTGAATTGGTTTAGGAAGAAGAATTGGAATTTGGAGAGAAGTATACTGATCATGAGGTGCAGAATACTGTAACAGAACTGGAGATGATGAAGAATGAATTGGCTGGAAAGCAACAAGAGATTGAAGAGCTAAATAAAGAGCTAGAAGAAATGAGGGCAGCGTATGGTACAGATGGGTTGCAACAGGTATAAATTACCTTATGTTGCTTTCTGCATGCTTGGTACAATCTGAGTTGCTAAAAATGTTAATTTTTTGTTTCATTTACTGATACTAATATTAGAAGTATCAGTATAATTATTGCTTCAGCTTCCACATTTTTGGTTCAGTTCTTAATGAGTTTTGATCTTAATTCTATAAAAAAATAATAGTGTTATTTTTTTTTTAAGAATACTCCCTAGTCTTGTTAGGCAAAGGACAGTGAAATTGGTTGTCCTCTTATAAATCAAGAAAGTGGTTGATAAGGTAATGGTGCAATAAAATTTATCTACCGTATTTTTCGGAGTATAAGACGCACCAGAGTATAAGATGCACCTACCTTTTTTGGTGTTTTTTAAAAGTTTTTTTTAATTTTTTAGACAAACACACATACAAACATATAATATATTTTCTTTGAACAGAGTATTTGGCTGGTTCACAAATTTAAACAGAGTTTTTAGTCATTTCAATTAAATTTACAATTTCTATATTTCCTTTTTGCTATATTTATTCCTCATCTATTTTTTTTAAAAAAACAATATTACCCTCGTACCTCATCTCTAATCTTAATCAAATTAAATTTTTCCTTTTTATACTATATTATACCCCTTGCCATTGTCATCTATTTTTATATCCATCCTGACATTGGTTAATTATGTAATATTACAATTGTTTAATACAAATACAACATTTTAATATAAATCAGTTAGTTATATAACTATCTTTTTTGTATTAATATGAACATGAATATTCTAATTATTTCCATGCAATCCAATTTCTTACAAATCAGTTACCGTATATACTCGAGTATAAGCAAACCCGAATATAAACTGAGGCACCTAATTTTACCACAAAAAACTGAGAAAACGTATTGACTCGATTATAAGCCTAGGGTGGGAAATGCAGCAGCTACTGGTAAATTTCAGAATAAAAATAGATACCAATAAAATTACATTAATTGAGGCATCAGTAGGTTAAATGTTTTTGAATATTTATTTAAAAGAAAAACAGTAAACTACCTCTGTAAGTGCATAGTGCAAATTGCACTATAACTAAATTACACAAGAGAATGTAGTATATATACCAAAAATAATTCAATAACAATTTAATCTGATACATTGGGTTAAGTGATGTAGGGCTTGATCTAATTTCAGGCAAGTTCAAGCCTCTGTTAAGAGATACCTGCATTCTCTCTTCCTTTTTATTTTTTTCTCTTTCTTTTTCTCTTTCTTCTCTCTCTCTTTCTTCTCTCCCTCTTTCTTTCTCCCTCCCTTTCTCCCTTTCTGTAAAGAACCGCAGCAGGTCTTTGGTAGGAGGAAGAAAAGCCAGACATTTTGAAGCTTTTTGTAGCTTACCCTGAGCAAGGATAGCTAGTGCAGGTACTTACAATAAGCTCTCAACTCAAGTTCAGTGAACTTAGGGATCCCCAAACAGTGACGATGAAGTGTAAGTAAAAGGGTTTACCCTTCCCTTCTTTCACACCCTCTCTCTCTCTTTCTTTCTCTTTCTCTCTCTCTCCCTTTCTCCTTCTCATCTGGTATACTTAGAGCTCAACTCTTGATTAGCTTTGCCTGAGCAAGGATAGTTAGCAGCCAGCCTATTACAATAAGTTCTCAACTCAAGCTCAGTGCACGTGGGAGTCTCCCTAAAGTGAAGGAGTTTCTTTCTCCCTTGAAGCCCCCCGCCCCTGCCCGTTTTTGCTTCCAGGGGGCTGCAGGGAATCTTGCTAGGCTGCAGGGTGGCCTTAGCAAGCCTCCCAGCAGCCCCTGGAAGCCACTCGAGTATAAGCTGGAGTGGGGGGGGCTTTTTTCAGCACAAAAAATGTGCTGAAAAACTTGGCTTATATTCGAGTATATACGGTAATTATATTTACCAATAATAATAAAAAAACCAAATAATTTTCCTCTCTTAAGTTACTCATTTTTATATCTTAAACTCTCCCAATAACGCACATTGTTTTGCCCATATAATCCTCCAAATCACAATTTAATCATTTCTACTTTCATCACAATATATAATTAAAAATATTTCAATCATTATAATTAATACAATGCCATTAAATGTATTTCAATTGTTACAGTTTATACTCATTCATATTTCTAAAAAAAATAAAAACTTATCATTGTCTAGATTTCAAAAATACAAAGACAAATATTCCAATTATTATTCATTTCATTTTTACAATCATGATATCCCATTTATTTCTTATTACTATTCATATTTCAATTCTAAATATGTATAACATTTTTCTCTTTCATTTCTTTTTCTTTTTCGCTCTTCCATTTTTATTTTTGCCTTTTTCTTTCTCCTTTTTTTCTTTTGTGTTTAAAATCTTGAACTCTCCTCTTTTGCCCTAAATTTCCCATTGTTTGCACCTACCTTTTTTGGTGAGGAAAAAGAAGAAAAGTAATCTCCCTCTGCCGCTGCCTAATTTTGCCTCGTTGCAGCAAACAGCCAACAGACTGCTTTACTTTCAGTTTCGTTTTCAGCTTGATTAGCACAAGGGGAAAAAAAATCTGCTTCAGCAATTTTCTTCCTTGAAGCAAGCAACAGAGGCCTGCGCAAAACAGCTGAGAGTAAATCAGGTGAGAGTCGGGAGGCTGATCTAATAAACCTGTGCTAATTAGTCTATGCTGAAGCTGAAAGGAGCTGTTTTTTCTTCCTGTTTGCTTGCAAAGAGGTAACTGCTGTGAGGCACAGTCCAAAGGATAGGGATCAGTGGGTGAATAGGGCTACATTCGGTGTATAAGACGCACCTAAATTTTCATCCCCTTTTAGGGGGGAAAAAGGTCGTCTTATACTCTGAAAAATACGGTATTTCTTGGATCTGTAAATCTAGTTCGTAGAAGAACATTGAGGAATCACTTTGGATACCGGGATGGGTCGTATACAATATAAATTAAATTAATAATGTCTGCACAATTAAAGCATATACACACAATTATCATTTGGATTCTGTGCACATTACCCTGCTATTGTGCCTATTTTATTTAGTATGTGCCTTTGGTACACATACTTAATCTGTCCTTTTGGATTATTGATGAACTAACTATGGAAAATAGCATTTCAAAGTAGGCAACTTTATTCCATTTTTTCATACTATATCTGGTCTCTCTTCTCTTATATAAATATTATATATTTTGTTTTTATTTTTCAAATTTGACAGATACAATAATTGTAGGAAGATTTTAGAAAATGCACCCATAAAGTGTTTCTGTGTATGTTTACTGTTAGTTACATCATTATAAAATGATGTAAAGTTTTGTGGTGCTTTGTCTTGTGGCCCAGAGCATTTGTGAACTGACAGATAGTAATAGCAATAGAACTTAAACTCATATATCACTCTATAGTTCTTTATAGCACTTTCTGGGACATTTACAATGTCAGCATTGTAAACTCCAACACTCTGGGTCCTTGTTTGATCCATCTTGGAAGGATCAAATTCCAGGCTATAGGCAGAGTTATCCTGCAATACTGCTTTCTAACCACTGCGCCACCACCTGGCCTCTTTATAAAAGATAAAAGAAGTTAATTAGAAATTAAATAGAATAAGATTTGAACTGTGGAAGATGCTGAAGTAATTTTTTGTGATAGCCTATTTGCAAATCTTTATTTTTATGCATAAAATATTTTAAGTATACTATGGTTTTATCAGAATCTGAGTTGTCTTACTTCAGCAAAATAATTTGTTGATTCTATATTCCCCGATTCTATCCCTTCCTTCCCTTCCAAATATTATTCCAGAAAATGTAAGTATTCTCTGCTTAAACAAGGAAATGTAATATTTGATATGTGAGATACACAGCACTACCATGCTTTCTTTCTATTTCTTCTTATAATCCAGAATATTCTTATTAAAGTGCAAACACTTGCATAAAATCCTTAAAAGCAAATAAAAGTTCCATAATGAGGTACACTGTAGGGGGTCCCGGGCCACCCAAAACCTACGTTATTCCATGTATCAATAATTAGTAATAAATAGTCATAGCGATTTATTATGATATGTTGAAACAGTTGTGTTTTACACCTTAACTTTAATTAAATTATTTAGTTCGTTAAAATTTTATGTTTCTCAGGCTAACTAGATACAAATTGGAAAGATATATCATTTATTTACTTGATAGATTGATTTATATCCTACTTTATTGCTTTATGTGTAACTTACACTAAATTTGCTCTCTTTATAGAAAGTAAACAATCTCTTAATAGTAATTTCTAGTAACAGGAAAAAGTTGGAGTTTTTCAGAGTGCATTTTATCCCACTATTTATTTGCCTAAATAAATTGCCTAGATATTTGTATTTTATTAAATTTAGAATGTAATATTGTTATTCTAGGTTGAAGTAGATATGTTTTTTAATAGAAGATAAATACTCAATGAAAAAAATTCTTAAGATTTTTATAAGTCTTAATATTAAAATGTAACAGTTTAAAATCATTGTGTTGGTTTAATACAGTATTTGCAGGAGAAAGAATTTATTCAACTTTTGGGTATATGTGTTTTAAAAAGTCTGGATATAATTACACTGCTTTTCTTTCCTCATCTTTTGGCTAAAGGTAGTCCTCAATTTATGACCAGTCACTAAGCTAAGTTCAAAGTTATGATGAACCCCAAAATGGGATTTAGAATCTGAATTCAAAGTTCCAATGTCCATGCTCCCTGGATCATGTGACTGCATTTTTGGTGCTTGGCATATTTATGGCCATTCACTGCACATTGCAATTGATTATGATTTATAACATTTTTGCCAGAAACCAACATTTATTTCCAGTTTCTGGAAAAATCTGCCCCAGTGTGAACAATGGTTTGCTTAACAACTACTAGGTTTGCTTAATCCTGCCACAAAAAAGGTCATAAAAGTGGATATAGTTACAGAGACTTACTTTACAACTGTCATGATGTTATGACCAAAAGTGTGGCCTCAATTACAATCATAAGTTGGAGACTATCGGTATCTCTTACTATATAATCTTTTGATATCTTGTTTTTGAGTTTGCCCATTTAATATCACAATAATATTCTAGATATCATAATATACTAGAGTGCATGTATAGAGTACTGAGAGTGTAATTGATTGACATGAGTTAGAAAGGTATAATATGTTACAATGTTTGCTAAATATAGATAATAAGGGTAAAACCTTTTAAAAAATAATTTATTAGATTGATTTAAAAATGCAGGAAACTTTTATAAAATGAAGAACTCTTAATCTCTTTTTTAGTTTTAATTTAATTAATTTAATTTAATTAATTCAGTTTATATGCCACCCCTCTCCGAATACTCAGGGCAGCTCATACATTACATCTTTCTTGATTTTTGTAATGTAGCTATTTAGTGAAAAAATTGAAAATTGAAGAAAAATAGCACGTTCAAAGTGAAAATGAGGTTAAGTAAAGATTCCAGTTTGTAATCTAATATTGCACAGTATTTTCATTACTTCTCTGTTACTATTTACGTAATCCTATCTCAACTGCTACAATTGATGTAAGAAAATATTTGGTTTATTCTTTCTTTTTCAACTCTGAGCTCATTTTGTGTTCTTCTAAACACAGGCCTTAAAGAGAAACCTCCAATGCCTAAAAGAGAAACCAAGACATCTTCCAACTTAAAACTACATTGGATTGATGGTTGGGAAAACAGCTTCCTGATAAAATATGTTGTGTATCCGGTGGGCGGCTCAACAGTCAGGGGTTTTCGTGGGGCTCATCAGAACCCTATTTCCCCGACTGGATCGTCGTGGCACCAAACCGGAAGTTTTTCACAGCATTAACATTTTTGTTTGGCTGTTAAATATAGCATAGTCATTTTTGTTTTCTAGCTTTTATATAACATATCTATTTTTATTTTTTGGCTGTTAAACACAGCATAATCATAGTTTGTTTAACTAATTGATCCCTTCTAATCCTTTCCTTGTTCCTATCCATCTATATATACATTGCTTCTTTTCGGATAATCATATTTTCCTTATCCTTTTCCATAACAATTTAACATTGAGACATGGTTCTTGCTTAAGTTATACCTTTAAATATATTTATAAATTCCTTTTAACATTTTATTTATTTATTTTTTTTATTGAAAAAGTTTTACAATAAAAAGTAATTTTCACCATCAATCAATGGAAGAAGTTTTACAATAAAAGATTTTTCCCCCTTTTTTTTCACCCCTATCCCCTCCCCCACCCTCTCATGCCCCCCACCCTCCCCCCAACCCCACCCCCTCCCTCTCCCACCCACCCCTGACTTCCGCTACACATTTCTTAAGAAAGAAAAACAACAAGAATTTATAACAACAAGAAAAGCAAATACTATTATATATTCAGTTCTAAGTTAAGAGGAAGAGGAAAGAAAGAAAGAAAAGAATTAAAAAAAATGAGAGAAGAAAAAAAAAATTAAAATAAAATAAAATAATACAAAGAAAAACCCATAAGCATAGATATTTGTCTAAGCTTAACAATATTGTATTAAGAAAAACACCAGAAAAAATAGCCATTATGATATTTAACCCAATTTAAAGACAGAAAAAAAAGAAAAATAAAAGAAACATTACTAACATTACTAATCATATACCATACTCGATCACTCCAAAATTATATAACTTATTCATATTAAATAATGCCACATATTTTAATCCAGACTGCTCCCCCGAATTCAAAAACCCACAAATCCCCCCTTCAAAGGAAAAAAAAGATAAAGTATACAGTATAATATAATTATACATATATTATTATAGTTTTCCATAACTCGAATTACAATCTTCTCTTCTTCCTGATTGAAGTTAGATCTTCTTTCTTCACCTGTATCCAATTCCAATACTCTTCATCTTCTATCTGCCCCCATCAGTAAAACAAAACATTCCACATAAACCCCCCGTGTGACTTTATATAGATAACATCCAACCAAGGAAATATTCACTCCTCTAGGTAGACTCATTCAAACAAACGTATTCTATTTCAACAAGAAAAAGCTCAATGCAGCTCCACCAAACCTTAGGAACAAAAAAAAATCAAGAAAAAAGAGAAAAAAAAATCCTAGAGACTGCATTCCCAGATGTTCTTATAAAAACTGTTTCAAATCCTGCCACCCTTTGTCATTCAGTCTTGGTTGTAAGATATTTTCATTTCCATTCTTTCCTCTTGGATGATAAATTCCAAAAAAAAAACTATAATAGGGTAATCACAAAACGCTGCTACTATTTAGGTAACATCCAACCACGAAGATATTCACTCCTCTAGGTAGAAACATTCAAACTAACGTATTCTATTACAACAAGAAAAAACCCAATGCAGCTCCGCCAAACCTTTATGACAAAAAAAAAAAAATCAAAAAAAAAAAAAGAAAAAAATCCTGGCAACTGCATTCCCAAATGTTCTTATAAAACTGTTTCAAATCCTGCCACCCTTTCACTCCTTCTGGTTGTTAGATATTCTCATTTCCTCTTGGATGATAAATTCCAAAAGAAAAACTATGATAGAATAATCACAGAACGCTGCTACCATTGCAGCCCTCTGTTAAACTTGCTCAAGATGTTAAATCCAATTCAGAATAAAAAAAAAACTCCAAATCAGGATGAAGACTTTATAATCCATAAATCCAAATCCATATAAACTTTAGGAATTTTATAACCAGTTTCCAAGATTGTCCAAGCTTTCTGATAACAGCTGCATCTGATGAAGGACTTTACGACACTCATTAGTTACCTCTCGAATTTCCTCGTTAAAATCTGGTTCCTGCTGTTTGATATCACCATCCTTTTCTTGCGGAGCATTGGACCTCTGCTGCTGATCATCTTGAATTATAATATTTTTTAAATCTTGCTCCAGCAGTTCAAGGTCCGGTGCTCCTAGTCTAGGTTCACTAATATGGTCTATTTTCCCATCTGGAAAGTCCATAGTAAGATCCTCCGAGAAACCAGATTGCACTCCTTGTACTTTTAACATTCTTTGATTCATTCTTTGAGTCTCATCCTTCTGCTTACCGTTTACAAACTCTCTTTCTTGTTTCTTATTCTTGAGATCTTCCAAAGCTCCTTTAAAAATATTTTTATAAAAATGTTCCGCTTTTTCAATAGTATTCAAACAATATCTCACGCCATGATATCTAAAAATTATGCCAACTGGTAAATCCCATCTAAATGGGATATTACTTTTCTTCAATTCTTTAGTTAAGAAAGCAAATTCTTTCCTTTTCTTTAAAACCTTCGATGGTAACTCTTTAAAGATATTAATTTGTTCACCTTCTACTTGCGTTCTGGCAGAATAGGACCTTTGCAAGATGTCATCTCTCAGCCTTTTATCAGTAAAGTAAACAACAACATCTCTAGATAAATTCCTTTGTTTGGCTACTCGTGAGTTGACTCTGTAAACTTTCTCTATACAACCAAGAATTATCTCATCCTCAAGCTCTAGTAGTTCAGCAAAAACCTTTGCAATAGTTGCTTTTAAATCTCTCTGGTTTTCTTTAATATCTCTTACTCTGATAGCTGAGGCCATAGTTTTAATTTGAAGCATGATAATATCATTCTGTATAGTCTGATTACAAATCTCAGTTTTCACAAACCTTTCTTGTATTTCTTGAATCTGGGAGCCAATTTTACTGCTAATTTCAGTTACTTTCTCCTCCATTTCAATCACCACATTTGAAAGGTCTGAAATTACTTTAACAATAGTTTGACTTAATTGGTCATGCTTTCCAGCAATCAGATCCACAAGATTCTTCTGTGAGTTTTTAATTTTGTCAACTACACTCGATAAAGGAGTTGTTATAAGTTCTTTTAAGTCCCCTTCTGCCAATCCAGACAATTGCATCATCTCAGCTTTATTCTTCAGCTGGCTCAAGGGGGAGCCCCCCCTTCCTTTAGTCATCTTTTTTTTTTACTTTAAATGGCTTTACTATACTTTACTTCACTTTGCCATACTTTACTTTAATCCTTGTTTTAAAGAAAAATATCCAAAAAAAGGAAAAAAAAATTTCTTCTTACTTTAAGTGACTCTCCCATAGCAAGGTATTCATTTCAAAGCTTCCGTTTTCAATCGCTCTGGCATTTTTTCAATTAAGACCAGTCGCCATTTAAAAAAAAAAACTTTCTTAGTAACTTTCACTTCTCTTCCTCTCCTTCCCCCCTCCTCTCATTGCTCTTCCAAAAAATCAATAAAAAATCAGTAAAAAAAAAAATCCATACTTGCTTCGTCTTTGCTTCTTTCTCTTTCAGCTTGCTCCATAGACGCTGTGGTGTTGCTTCCAGCGTCTGGCTCCGCTAGTTGCTTAGCGGAGGACAGTCTCGTCGCGGAGCTTCTCTGGAGGTATGGAGGGGGCCATCCTTCTGAGCCCTCCCCAGGACAAATGAAACGATCCTGGGGTGACTCAGGGGGCCCAGCCTCACCCCCAGAAGCTCTGCCTGCTCCTCCCGCTGAGGAGCAGGTTGTTCGAGCCGCCTGCCAGCTGTGAGGCGGCTCTAACGCGGCGAGACGCCGGCGGGCATGGAGGAGCCCGCCGACGACGAGGAAGGCGCCACCGGAAGTCTCCTTTTAACATTTTAAATTAATCATATTTATCCTTATTCTTTTTCATAACAATTTAACATTGAAACATGGTTTTTGCTTCAAACGTATTTTTAAATATATTCATCAATTCCTTTTACAAAGAATTTCCATTTAACATTCTTAATTTCTATAAAAACCTCCTTTTGATTATTATAATCCACCTTTACATTATTTTATTTTAAATCACATTGTTTAAATCTTCTTTTTTCTTTTTCCAGTCGGATTTATCTTACTTCTTCATTTCTTCGCCTGCAAACATGTATTCCTTCCATTTTCAAAGTTTTCACGGTTTTTTTTTTTCCAAACTTAAACATAAAATGTATCTTTTAAGAACGAAGTCTTGATCCGGTCGTAAATAGGTACAATCACTTACATTTTTTAACAAATTCCATTTAAAATTTCCTCATTGCATCTTTTAAAATTACAAATCAAAACAAAATTTTTTTACATAAATTCTAACATCTTAATTTAGGTCATACTGTTATATCATCACAAATCTTAATTCCAAGATAAACTCCACACATTTTTATTTCCAAATATAAATCAGAGTTCATTCTAACTCTTTCCTAAATTTTCTCCATTACTTCTTTTAACATCAGTATCAAAACACAGATTTAAGAAATATTTTATCCTCTTGACCTAAGTATTTACCTTACTATTTTATCACCACAAATCTTAATTTCCAATATATACAACTCTATTTTTATTTCAATTTATAAATCAAAATTCTGTCTGTATTTCTTAATGTCTGGATGCCTTTCATCCAATCTTTAGATCTTAAACTTTGTCAACTTACACTTAATTTTCTTGAGCTTATCATCTATTATACATTTCATTTTTCACAGAATAATCTCAAAATCGTCTCACTTCATTTTAGTTGTCTTCAAACATATTCTTTTGACTATTTTCCAGTATATATTCTCTATATCTCCAACTATTGTTTAGCTGATTTCCAACAAATTTTATTTTAGCTGAATTTCAGCATATTCTCCTCCATAACTCCAACTGTTGTTTGGCTGATTTCCAGGATATTTTACTTTGGCTGATTTCCAGCATATTTTCTTCCACATCTCCACCTCTTGTTTGGCTGATACCCAGGATATGTTGTTTTGAATGTTTTCTTTTCAGTATATTTATCTATTATTTAATTAGTTCCAAATATACTCTTCCAGGGTGTTTCCCAACCTATTTCTTAATGTTGATCATTTCCAACATTAAATTAAATCACAATTTTTACTTAAGTCTGTGTTTCTTATTTTATCATCCAATAGTTAATTAATCATTCACATTTAATCATGTTTACCATTCTCAACTTTGTTTACCATTTAAAATTAAAACGTGTTACATCAAACATATTCTCCACTTGTTCTCCCATAGTCTAATACATTTTACATTTTACAATTTAAAATTAAAACATATTGCATCAGACATATTCTCCACTTATTCTCCCATAGTCTAATAAATTTTCTTAAGTTTGTCTCATATTAATATATACTCTTATGCTTTTGTAAAAATATCATTTTTAACCACCTTAACATCAAATTTCTATTTTAGTTACCTTCTTTTATTTTCCATCTTTATTTCTCCATAGACACCTTCTGCTTATATTTAAAATTCATTTAAAATTACATTTAAAATTTATCTATTTTATTTCTTCATTTCCCTATCTGTCCATTAGTATTCCACTTCAAAATCAGTATATCCATGTTTGAAACTCTGTATATCATTTTAATTCTATTGTAAAGTCTGTTCCATGTAGAATCCATCAGTTTCCTTAATTTGTTCCTGCGCCACTTCTTTTGTTCCTGTGCCAGTTAGTTTCGATTTTATTTCTTCTTTCTTTATAAAACCACCCATAGGCAGAATAGGAATCTCCAAAATCCAAAAATCCATAGTTATTTTCTAAGTAATCTAGGGTAAATAGCCAGTTGAAATAGTTCTTTTTCAAGCAGAAGGCGAGCCTCCTCAATCTACACTTTCACTTAGTCTCAGCAATCTCCATTTTATAGCAGTTATGTAACCATCCGTTTGCCTTGCTTTATCTTACTTTTAAAGGTGTTAAGTTCTTATTTGTCTCTCTTCTCTTTTTCCAAAAATCGAGTCTGTTCCAATTTGAAAGAAAACTCAGTTTTCTAATCTGTTAATAGCCAATTCGCCCAAAACAATCAGTACTGAAGTAAATTCCTTAATGGGTCGTTATCCCCTATTGTTACTTTACAAAATCTTCAAGCTGTGCAAATTTACAGCCACTGTTTAAGGCTAGGGATCTTATTAGTAAAAGTCCATAGTCTAACGTTGTTTCTCACCTGGGTTGGTGTCACTCATCTGGCTTCAAAGCACATCGTTCTTTCTTCTTTCCTCCTGCCCAATTCTTTCCCGATTTGTCCCAGCTTCATGGCAGCCGCCATGGCTGACTTCCCCCGCTGCCAATTCAGAGGGTTCCCTCTGGCCTCCAAGAAACTTGTCTGTTCCTTTCGGCTGTCTGAGGTGTCCCTCTCCTTCTCCTGTCCCTACAAGACAGGTTCGGTCCAAAGACCCATCGGCAGCGGCTCGTCAGGGTTTTCGCGGGGCTCATCAGAACTCCCTATTTCCCTGACTGCATCGCTGGGATGCCAAACCGGAGACCAAAGTTTTCAGTTTTGTCTTCCATAAATCACATTGAATCTTTTTCTTATTTTTATTCCGGATATAATGTATCAAGTCTTCTCTTAGGCCTGCGCTTATTCCTTCTTTTATTCCTGCGCCAATTTTTAATTATTGTTGTTTCAACTATAGGAGTTCCATTATAGTTCCTTTTCTTTTCAGCAAAATCCAATTGTCTGCAGACAGGAATAAAAAATTACTCCACTAAGTCCCAGGGCTTTTATCTGTAGAACCCAGAATTTTCCATAACAAACAAAAAGTTACAAAGTTCCTTTTTAAATCAGATGGTGTCTCTCTACAATCCACATTTCCATTAGTCATGAATTAGTCAGTCCATTTTGTGCAATTCTTCTTTTAATTTTAAAAGTACCAAATATTCTTCTTCTTCTTTTTTTTAGAATCCAATTCGAATTTTAAAGTATTCAGTCTTTTTACCATATCTCAATAATTAATTCCTTTAGTTCTGTACAAAAATTAGTTTTTTCTCGGATCTTTACAGTTTAAACTCGGAAGTTACAGTTTAAAACTTTCCAAGGCCCCTTTGTTGCACGGCCACTATTTTAGGCTAGGGATCTTCTAAGTAAAAATATTGCTCCACACGTTGTTATAAGCCTGGGTTTGTTGTTACTCACCTGGCTTCAAAGAGCTCCATTTCTCTCCACTTTCCTCCAGCAGTTTTCTTAGCCCAGTTGTCACAGCTTCATGGAAGCCGCCATGGCTGCCTCCCCCCACCTCTGATTCACCTGTTCCTTTTGGTCGTCTGAGGTGCCCCTCCCTTTCCCACAACCCTGCAGGACGGTTCCGGTCTGAAGACCCATTGGTGGCGGTTCGGCAGCTGGGATTTTTGCGGGACTCATCAGAGCCTGCTATTTTCCTGACTGTCTCGCTGTGATGCAAACCGGAAGTCCGATTCAATTTCTTTTTTAACTGTCCCCATTTGTCCTTTAGTTTTGTCTTTTTGCAGCATGATATTTGAATGACTGCTAATTGTTTGATGATGGAAGTTTTAGGTTTTATTCAAGTGAGAATAAAAGCCAAGCAGTCCCATATTCTTTTACCAACATTAAAAAAATTATTTTGAGCTTGTGTTAAAAACCAGTTCTTGAAAAAATGTTTAGAAATGTAAAAAAGTGTTCATAAGCTACTACTATTAGAACTATATTGAGGTAACAAAAACATATATTTATATTCGCATTTTAAAGTATTAATTGGTAAAGATAATATCATTTGCAAGGAAATCAATATTCTGTTATATATAAAGAGAATACATGTAGTTCAGGATTGTACTGTGGAGTTTTTAACACTCTCAGAGCTTTGTTATTTTCTTGCAGATGCTTCATTGCTAGGCTAGATAAATTATAATTACCAGTGAGATTTGCAGACTGTTTGCTTGCCCTGTCATTTTTTGTAGGTATGTGACTTTCTCCTTGATGAAACAATACCCTAATCAAGTAACCATCAAAGAGAAAGTTGGCAAACCCTATTCCCCATTAATAACGTTACATAATAGAGAATCTACTTTTATGCCTTTATACTAAACGTTTTGTTTTTTCTGCATTCTTAATATCAGGACATATTTGGAATGGTATGCATCCAAGACTCACCTGAACTGATAATAGAATTCCTTATAAATGGTAATATTTAACATAACTTTTTCTAGCTGCAGGAATTTGAAACTGCTATCAAAAAAAGAGACAACATTATAACACAGCTCACTGCTAATCTGCAGCAAGCCAGGATGGAAAAAGATGAAACTATGAGGGAATTTTTGGAATTGACAGAACAAAGTCAAAAACTGCAAATTCAATTTCAGCATGTAAGTAACTGATATTTTATTAAAATTAAAAACTATGCTTAAATCATTCCAGTTATTGAAGGAAAAATGTATATATGTTTCTGTCATTTTCTGTACTTTCTCATTAGGCAGACTCATTTTTGAGTTAATGGATTGATTTTGGTTTTATATATATTATTCTCTTACTGGATTCATATTAAACTTTCACTTTGCAAATGATACTTTCAGTTTTCTGTCTAATAAATAATGACCTTGTCATTCTACCCAAATTCCAAAATTTTAGTTTAAGGAAGTCTTTCCAATTAGAATTTACAAGCTGAAAACAGTGCTGATATAGAGAGTTCACAAGCAGTAGTTTGGCTATCCGATAAAATAAAAAGTTCAGTTTGAACAAACTTGAGTGGGAGAAGAATGGATAAGACTGTGTTCAGGATTCAGTTTACTTGAGTACATTTACTTCAGTACATTGAATCTGGTCAGTATACAATAAATCAGGAAAAAACATGTTTCTAATATTTCCAGCAAGCCATCTTACATTTATGAATCTACTGAACTTTAAAAAATAACTTAATTCTTTGATATAAATAACTAGCATTCAGCATTTATTTCTGGTACTTACTTTCTTTTCAATGAATTCAGAACATGAAAGAAATGTGTACATCCCTTTTTATTCAGGAGAACACAGAATTCTTCCTAATGGCTCAAAACAATACAGACAGAAGGGGCTAGTAACCGATCTGAATAAACAAAATAGCTTTTAATGGGAACCTCGCTAAATTTGATTCTCTATCCCCACATTGAAATACGTTTAACTAGTTCCTCCTTGCATTTCACAAGTCTTTGAAAACTATATTGTTCAAGCTTGCTCTTGCCAAATTAAGGAAGATTATCTTTGATGTTCTAAGAAAAGTGATATGTTAGCTGCTTTGGGAGGAATCAAATTATGTAAAAGTACATTAATTTGAAATGTCTTGGAAATATTTTTTTAATAGACTTGGTATTATATATCTTATGTTTAAATATAATATTGTTTTAATGCTTTTATTTATAATGCTGGTTTGTGACTATAATAAAAATTGATTGATTGATATATTTTAAAAACTGATTATATTAGCAACATTCCATTGCAGCAATTCCCAACCATCACAGCTTGGTGGCCCGGCAGGGAGAGAGGGGAAGCCGAACTGCATGCCTGTGCGCGCCAGCCTGCCTCTTGTGCAAGTCGAGCTGCACATGAGTGCACATGCACCAGTCAGCCACTCACATGGGCCAGTTCTAAACAGGCCATGGCCTGGTAAAGGGCCACAACCCGAGGGTTTGGGACCCCTGTTCTATTGCATGCATATATTTGAAAGCATGACTGAAAGTTTTCTATATCAATTAATCATTGATTAATTGAATGAAGCACTTTTATCTTTTATAAACCCAAAAAGTGTATTCAAATAAATTCAGCTTTTTCAGGATAATTTATTTTGGCCAATGGTTAATTGCATCAGAGAAGTAAATTTTAAAAATTCAGGAGGTAAGGAAAAGGAACATGAGATTGCTAATACATTGCTCTTTACAATGTCTCAGAATAAAAATGATTCCTCTGTAAAATGCAAAATACATGCCTTTGTGGGAGAACAATAAAAATATGTTACTGAGAATGCTTATTTTGGAAGCCACCTTTTCAAACAATGTCTCCTAACACACTGTTCTGTTCATAAGTTACAGGCAAGTGAAACTTTAAGGAACACTAGTCACAGCAGTACAGCGGCTGACTTACTACAAGCTAGGCAACAGATATTTACCTATCAGCAACAGCTTGAAGAACAAGAGCAGCTGTTGAGAAACTATCAGAAGAAAAATGAAGATTTTGAAGTGCAGGTTTCCCTTCTGCAACATAAAATCATGGACATGGTTTGTATTTTAAGGCTTGTATATTTTATCATAGTTATTGTTTTAAACAAACTGGTACAACTGTTGTCTGTCACTTATAGATACACAATAATATAAAACATGGGTTGAGAGCTGAATATCTAGTTTTAAAGTATGTGTATGACTTCTTGCACCAGGCAAGTTTCACTTAGCAACATTAGCCATGTTTAAAATATACAGTGAGAATTACACTGTGCAATGTGAAAAATGAAAAGGACTGTTTTGCTTTTTTCTTATTATTCAGTCAGTATTTCTGTGGTTTAGCTATATAGAATGTATAGTTCTATATAGATAAACCACAGCTATTGTTTTTTTTTCTTTTTATTCTTGTAAAACTTTAATCATGTTTGGTTAATTGTGTAGTACCTGCCAAATAATATTTTATACGAATTTTGAAAAAAGCAACAAACATGAGATAATTTTTGGCCGGTATGAGGGGTGATATCTATTATTCTAACTAGTTTATGTAGATTACATGTGGCAAGAATAAGCTTAATGGGGGTTTTTAAACCTCTTATTCTGATTTCCTGGCTGGGAAACATGGTTAAACTAGGTAAAAATAAAGTTGGCTATTATGTCATGGAAATTTAGCCATTGATTTAAAATATAATTTGAGAATAAGATTATCACATGAAATCATAGTGTAGTTTATTTGAATAGACATAAAGTATTATCAAACAGAACAGTTACTTTTTTAAACCCAGTTTTACAATTTAATGTACCATATTTTCCGGTGTATAAGACGACTGGGCGTATAAGACGACCCTTCTCAGAGCCATTTAAGGCTCGTCAGAGCCTTTTGGGCTGGTCTGCCTGGTTACAGGAGAATGAGACCCGGCGTATAAGACGACCCCCGACTTTTGAGAAGATTTTTATGTGTTAGAAAGTCGTCTTATATGCAGGAAAATACAGTTACTATTTGAATCCAAATCCTATGGTCATTTTATTGACTTTTTTAAATGTGTTCTTCTAAAAATCAATAGCTATTTATAATAATATAAAACTTAAAATCTGAGATATATGAAAGTACATTAGAAATTTTATAATAAATAAAATAAGTAAACTTTTTATTATAGGAAAAATGGAAAGATGAAGAAGATTGTTCTACAAAGAAGAAAATGAATGAACAACAAACAACTATTGAACAACTGGAAGCAAAGTGTACAGAACATGAAGAAAATATATTTCTATATCTGAAAAAAATATCAATTGCTGAGAAATCTCTAGAGGAATTAAAAGAAGAGACTATTCAAAAGAATCAAGAGCTGGATAATGTAAAGCTTGAACTAACAATTTCTAAACAAAAAGAAAGGCAATGCTCTGATGAAATAAAACAGTTAATGGGAACTGTGGAAGAACTGCAAAAGCGATTTCACAAAGATACTCAACATGAGAATGATATCAAAGAAAAAATGGAACTTGAAGGTCAAAGGAAACTTGCAAATCTCAGGGCAGAATTAGAAGAAATGCATGGCCAGCAGATTGTACAACTGAAGCAAGAATTAATCCGAGAACATTCCGCAGAAATCGAAAAGCTCCTTGCCCAACAAAAAGCAGATTTAGAGAAAGTGTGCTCTGATAATAGTAATGAAGACCAAATGCACTTAATGAATACTGCAATTAATGAGTTGAATCAGATGCTTCAGGATGCTAATTATCAAAAAGAAAAAGTAAAACAAGAATTATCCAAACAGGTTGAACTGTTATCCTTGGAAAAATCATCTTTTCAAAATCAAGTGGAAGATCTTTGTCAAGAACTGAACTTTGCAAGAGAACAGATCCAAAGAGTTAAGAAGACTATAAATGAAAAAGAATCCAAATTGCAGCAAGTAGATACATTAAAAATCACTATTGGAGATCTAAAAGCTCAACTTGCTTCAGCTTCAGAAATCAAGAAAGAACTAGAAATGAAGCATGAGGCAGAAATTACAAACTACAAAATAAAACTTGAAATGCTGGAAAAAGAAAAGGATGCTGTTTTGGACAGGATGGCAGAATCACAAGAAGCAGAACTAGAGAGATTGAGGACTCAGCTTTTATTTAGTCATGAAGAAGAATTATCAAAAGTGAAAGATGATTTACAAATAGAACACAAAATAAATATTGAAAATCTTAAAGATCATATGACTATGCAAGCTAAACAGCAATTAGATGATTTGCAAAATGAAATGAACAAAAAATTAGAAGCTATTCAATTTGAAAATGACAGCTTAATAAAAAATCAGAATCAACTTACATTAGAAATAGCAAGATTAAAAGATTTACCTACAGTAATTACTATCTCCGAAGAAATGATGCTTCTGGTAAATAACCTCAAGGAAGAGATAGAAGTTCTTAGGCAAGAAGAAAAGAAAAAATGTATACTTGAACAGGAAATTCAGGAGTTGCAACTTAAAACAGAACTACTTGAGAAACAAATGAAAGAGCAAGCACATTGTCTTCAAGAAAAGTATTTATTGGTTGAAGCACAAAATAATATTCTTGAAGGTGAAAATAAGACTCTGCAAGACAAATTAAACAAATGCACAATTAGGAATGTGGAAGGGAACTTGATTTTAACTAGTGATAATTCAAATTCAGAGGATTTTGATTTACAAAACAGAATAGACAAATTAATAGCTGAAAATGAAAAACTTGTGCAACAAGACATCAAACAAAAAGAAGAGATTGATACACTAAAAAACTCCTTTTCACTTGCTGAAATAAATTTTAATCATAATTATCAAGAACTCCAAGAAAATTATACTTCTCTTTTAAAAGTAAAATTGGATTTAGAAGAAAGCAAGGAAAAGAATGAAGCTGAATATAAAACTAAACTCCAAGCTTTGATGGAAAAGATTCAACATTTACAGGGAGTTTTTCCTGCTGGGTTGGAAACTAAAAGTACAATTGTTCACAGTAAGAGAGAAAAAGTATTAAAAGATTTTGGGGAAGTTATAGAAAAAGACACAACAGAACTTCTGGAAAAACTAGAGCTCTCTCAGCATGAGAATTTAGAACTTTCATTAAGACTTTCTGATCTTTCTGAACAGTTAAAAATAAAGCATCATCAAATCTGCCAATTAAATGCAGAGGTTATGTGCCTAAAACAAGATAAAGAACAAATTTTAGCAAGGTGTAAAGAACTAGAATTTGTAGTTAGTCATAAATTGGAAACGAATATGAATTCTTTTGAACAGGAAACAGAAAATTGCAGTGGGAAACTAGCCAAAGACCAGCCTACAGTTAATGAACCTGAACATTTTATTTCTGACTTCAATCAGAAATTTGACAGATCGATAGAAGAAAAAAAAGAAAAAATAATACCAAGTGAGCTGTTGGCTCATAGGATTCCAGTGGAAGAGATACTTCAACAAAAACTGAGCCCAGAACCAGAATCACTGTTGGATAACTTTAATCAAATGCATGAAATAATAGGAGACTCCATATGTATGGATTTTGTGCAAAGTGAAAACAAGCTAAAGGAACAGCTGGATATGTTGAAAACTGAGCAGGTATGGATAAACATATATGAATGCATGAATATATGCACTTCTGCATGCCTTCTTTGTAGGCTAATATGTGATGATAAGGGCTTTCTTCAGGAAGTACAGTTACATATCTAATTGACATGATTTTCCTTGAATGTGTGACATTTTTTCACAGGTATTTATAGCAAATCAGTCAATAACTCTGAAACACAAAAAACTGATGACAGAGAAAGACCTTCTTATCCACTGAACCACCTAGTGGTTAAGCTCTATCCTGTACAATGTTTTATGAGCTCATTATATTATGTGGAACTATATCATATGCTTTGTTAAAATTTAGATAGACCTATGTAATAGTGGCAAATATCTGTAGCTCGGGTGTAGGATGAGGGTGAAGGTTTATTTTCCGAGCATGTGGGTTGGTTTCCAAATGTTTCATTACCAGGCTAGGTAACATATTCAGCGGAGTTTACGGGGTGTCAGTGTTCTTCTGCTTTTAAGGGCTTCAGGTGTGGGTGTGTCAAGTGAGGGTCTTGTGATGGGTCATCTGGTCAGGATCATTGGAACTGCTGGTGTTGGGTGGGTTGCATGTGTTGGTTGAGGGCCAGTGCTGGCTCTGGTTAGATAGGCTATGTCCACAATGCCACTTTAATCTAAAACATTTGTGACATATTTTAAAAGTTTTAGTTTTTTAAGTTTAATCTGATATGATCTGCCCTCATCTGCCCCTGAGTCTGCTTTGGTTTTGTTTTGTTTTGTTTTGTTTTTTCCAGGAGTGAATCTATTAACTTCACTATTATATATATTAAGCTCATAAGCCTATAGTTTCCAGCTTCTTCCCTAGCCTTTTTCTTGTGGATAAGTACAACATTAGCTGTTAACCAGTCCTGGGGAACTTCACCTTTTAGAATTTATTTATTTATCATATGGCTGGTCACACACAGTATTAAAACACTTCATTTTTACAGATTAAAAACAATTAAAACAAAAAAAAACAGTAAGAAAACCTAAAAGGAAAACAGAAACAACATTTCAAAGTTTAATGTCGAGCTTGGAGATCCAGTCAGTAGCTGCCGTTGTTATGCAGAAGCAGTCCCTAGAATCTCCTGGATACCTTCTGTTAGGGCATTCCCTCACTATATGCTGGATAGTCTGTCGAGGGGCCCCGCAATCACATTGTGCTGAAGGTATCTTTCCCCATTTATACAAGGAATCAGCACACACCCCATGAGTTGTTCTATTATATGTCAGCCATATGTGTCGGGGTAGGCTAAATCCTGCAGGTATACTACTAGGACTGATACGCTCAGAGACATCTTGGGAGGAACAGCTACTCCACGCCTCCATCCACTTTTGTGTGGGTGTTCTGATGATTGGCCATCAATTTAACAAGAGTGATGGATTTCTTGACTTTAATCGGCATCTTAAAAGATCAGGAATGTATCCATGTATGGGTAGAGAGGAATTTAACAGGATCTTACTAAACTCCCGAATGACAGCTTCTTGTCATCGTAAGTGCAGGGGAAGTATGTGACTAAGAACTGGTAACCAGTAACCAGGTGTAGATTTTATGCACCCAGTAATTAGCCTCATCATATGGTTAAGTTGAACATCAATAAGTCCTGTATGTGAGCTGTTTATCCATACAGGTGCACAGTATTCCGCTGGAGAGTAGCAAAACCCGGCTGCACATCGGGCTGAAGCTCCCCAAGTTGTACCTTTTAGAAGATACTGGTTAAGCAGATCAGCTAATGATCCAGTGAGCACACCTAGAAGTTCCCTCAGGAGATGGGTACTACCCAGACCCATTACTTAAGCTGTAAGCGGACAAGCTCATTGGCACCTTCACCTCTAAAATCCTGGAAAAGATCCTGCACTGCTAGGACTAGTATGATGTTTCAACCTGTTTTTGTTATTGGCATCTATTTCTGAGCAGAAGTATTCATTTAGATAGTTTTTGCCAGATGTTAATAAAAATTTTATATATTTCTCATGATCAGTTTCAAGTAAATGATAAAATAACCTGGAATTTATCAAGATATATTTGGCTGTTACCCAAAAAGCATCTAGAATATTTTATTTTATTTTATAGGGTGATGTAGACATAAGATTTAAAAGACTTTAAACATACCTATTAATCTGAAAAAAAATAGTTTTTAGTTGGAAATCTCTATTGTGTTCCTTCTTATATGGTATGACAATCTTAATGGGACATAACAGATACTAAAGATACTTCAGTCTATTACTGAATATAATTTAAGATTTGAATAAAAATTAGATCTTTCAATTTTTAAAAATGTTAATTTGAATATGAAAGAATATTTAAATGTTTAAGAACTAGCATTAACAGTGATATTAAAAATAAATGTTATTCTGATTAATAATTGGAAAGGTAATAGTGGGAAAAAGAAAAGGAAAAGTCAGTTGTTCATTATGACAGAAAGACAGGTGGTCAGTCTGCAACTCACCTGTAATTATTATAGGCTTAATTATTTGGAGAAATGAGAGTAGCAATGCAGAAATTCTCTTCCGGAAAACTTCCAGACTGAAAATATTTAGTCCATCTTTCCAATGACATATTGCACACCCCAATGTACCTTTAAAAACTAGGAAAATAATAATAAATTATTTTAACGTCAATCTCCAGACTTAAATATAATCATCTACTTTTAAAGGGTAATATAGTGTTTCACTATATTGCCATTAGGATAGCTTCCTTAATTATGGAATCCATATCATATGTCGTGAGGGCCAGAAAAGGTAATACTTTGCTGCTTGGTTGTTTAAAGGGATGTTTTTGTTTCACCTTAAAGGAATCCCAGCCATGCCCACTTCCTAGCACCTAGGCTTATTACGTATAGTTTTTTCTTGTATTCCTTTTCCATTCACCAACTGTAGCAACATCCTAGCATGGCTGGAAAAGATGAAGCACCACAAGTCATTGGGGTATAAGGTTTATTTTCCTTGCTTTTGATGGTCTTTAATTCATTTGTAAAATATTAAGTATTATTATTTTGGATGTTTTAATTCTTTGATTAATATATTGCTGAAAAAGACTATTGTTATAAACTCTTTGAAAAATTGCAGATTAAGGTAGCATACAGTTTTAATAAATGAGACTATAACTCAGATCATTTATATCTTTAACATCTTGGGGAATAAAATGGTTATTAAATTTTGTATATGTGTATTTTTCCTAGAACGATTTAAAATTGCAGATGGAGGCCCAACGTATTTGTCTCTCTGTGATTTATTCAGCGCATGTGAATCAGGTGCGTGAATACATGGAAAATGAAAAAGAGAATGCGCTTTCTGCTCTTAAAGAAGATCTCCAGCTACGTCATACACAAGAGTTGTGTGAGCTAAAGAAAAGTCAGATTGTGGACAGTCAAAAAACAGGTAAATGGATAAGCCAGAAGGAAATTATTTTTAGAATTCCAAGCTTCTTATAATACTTTCCCAGTAGACTCTCTCCCCCTTAGGCCAATACCCATAGTTTCTTAAAATAAAACTTATTAAAATAAATATTTCAGTGATAATTTGTTTCCACAGATGAAAAAGACCAGTCTGCATGGGTGCATCTGGAAGAACTTAGCAAGAAAGTAGTTGAAGAATGTTCAAAGCTCACTAAGGTCAAGAACAAATTGCCTTAGAACTGTTTAAATTTTGTGTTTTCATTCTTGCTCTAATCTTACAAAAATGTTAAATGGTATCCCATGCATTTTTATGATATTGTTAGGCTGTAGTTTAAGTATAAGGATTGGGGAAAATACGGGTGAATCTTTTAGGCACTTACCTAAGGGGTCTTTCCTATAATAAAATTATCTTGTAATTTTTAATGAATGAAAAATAGTATTCCTATGAAAGCTTTATTTGTTTTTTTTCCCCAGCTGGCTTGGTATAATCAATTATAAAGCTATAATATTAATTTTTATTATTTTTATAGTCAGTACGTGAAATACTTCCTGAACTTTTTTCAAATGCTACTGAACTTGATGTTGGTGAGAGAAATCAATATAATTCAGCATTAATGCCAACAGAAGACCCTCAAGGTAACTCCAAGTAAACTCTTCTTGTGCAAATCTATACATGGCCACAAGGCTTACTTTAAACAAAAGTTTATAGAATTGAAGTCCTTGGACTACAACCATTCGTTCAGTGACTGTTCAAAGTTAGAACATGTTAAAAAAATAAAATTTTGATTGGTCTGCAAAGTTCTGATCACCATAGCACTTCACAGTCACATGATTACCATTTGTGATCTTCCCTGTCAGCCTCCCACAAGTAACATCAGTGGGAAAGCCAGCAAGGAAACCTTCAAGTCACTTCTATCAAGTTGCTGCTGTTGCTTTTTCTCTTGGGGAACACTGCTATGGAAGTACAAAATCCATTTTATGCTTTGAAGCTTCCCTGTCCTCATATACTACAGATAGTCTTTGATAGCAGTTTGAATGTCCCTTGCTAAGCAGTACAGTCCCATGTGCTGTCGTATATACAGAACAATGTGGGCCATAAAGTGGGAAGAGGCAGGAGTGCAGGTGGGAGCACAGGTGATGTTGGGAGAGAAATCATTCATAATTCAGCCAGATTGTTGGGGGAAATATGTTGACTCTGTCAACCGCTTAGAGCTATAAAGCACCATGAAGCGGTATATAAGTCTGAGTGCTATTGCTATAATTCAGTACTTTTATTTAAAGTAATTGGCAGAAATTGAAAACTCACATACATCCTTAGACTTTTGAAGATTAATATCTTAGGAGCTTTATTATAAGAAAAGTAGAATACTGTTTAATTAAAAAATGTATTTTACAACAAGGAATTAAAATTTATACTAGAATAATGAAATGATATATACAGTTTATTTATTCTCTGTAATTTAGTTTTGCAAGAAACCCTACAAAGTCTCCTGAATAATATAATGGAAACGTCCCAGAGGCTACTAGAATATCAAGTAGAATTCATAGAAAGCAGAAAAAAGGTGAGATTTGTTAAAGTGGAGCAGAGTGGGAGGGATATGACACATTTTTTTGTTTACAATGTAGTATTTTCAGCAATCCCAGAAAACTTTCACTCCTGTTTGCACTCTGACGATACAAATAAGCTTTCAAATGACTTCAGCAACTCTAAGACAGCTAACAATCCTACCAGTCAGAACACCAGTTAGAACTGAAAAAGCTTCTTGGATGAGAAGTGAAATGTTTTCAAAGAAAAAAAAGTTCATTTCCCTTTTGGAAAAAAACACCTTTGGGCATAGATACAGTTATTGAAAACAATGAGATCTATTTCTGAATAAACTTGCATGAGAGTACATTAAATCTTGATTTATTGATCTGTAGTACATTGCTACAGGTCCACTTGATAGTGGATACAGAAATTAAAGAATTTTATTTACTGGTTTCGGCATACCCGTTGGATCAAGAGAGGAACTTCGGTGTCTCTTAGTTCTGAGAATCAAAGCTATGCAATATCTGTAAAGTAGCGCAAATGCTGTGGAAAGCTCCACCCCTCTCCCTCCCGGCAATCATATTTGCCTCATAACTGAATAGCATCCAGGAAATATCTTGTTATTAATTTCTTTTATCTCTTACTTTGTTTTTGTGATTTGGATTGAATGTGTTCTAATTCTGTTGGTGTTTGTTTTAATTGTGCAACTCTTTAGTGTTATGAGATTGTAATTGACTTAATATTGAAACACACAATGAGTATTCTGTTTCTCAAGACAACCATAAATATCAGACATTGTTGCATTTGTTCTCTTGAACCTATTTTGGTAAATCTGGAACTTAATCTTTTTATACTAGAATCTTTATTATTTAGTGTATCATAAGAGAAAAAAATGATGTAGGAAATATAAATAGCTATAGACTTTCTCAAACATTTGCAATTTTTTTTCAGAAGATGCTAAATTAAAAATGTTTTAGTGTCCTAAATATATTATGATTTAAAATATTTAATATAACATATGTAGTGCACTAAGAAATCAATTTTATTGGAATTATTGGGGCTTTGGTGTATAGTTTATTTTACTTAATAAATAAAATTATATTTAATAAAATAAAATATGACATCTAAAAGCAACAAAGCATTATCTTGATATTTAACTTTATTGGCATATTTGAAAATATATAAAAAAATTTTTTTTTGTTTAATTTTAAATGTATAAACAAGCATAACATTCAGTTGAGCCTGTGTTGGCGCAGTGGTTAGAATGCAGTACTACAGGCTACTTCTGCTGCCTGCCGACTAACTGCAATTTGACAATTCAAATCTCACCAGGCTCAAAGTTGATTCAGCCTTCCATCCTTCTGAAGTAAAATGAGGACCCAGATTGTTGGTGGCAAAATGTTGACTCTGTAAACTGCTTAGAGAGGGCTATAAAGTACTGTGAAGCTGTATATAAATCTAAGTACTATTGCTATTTGAATAAGTGAAATAATAACTTCAGCCTTGGATGTATAGTATTTCTTATGTTTTGTAAATATAAGTGTCCAGGCAATTATTACTGAATTAATGTTCATGTTATAACCATTACATTGTTAGAAGTGCAAAAGTTTCAGAATATTATAGTGATGGAAAAGTTTCTACTCTTTTGCCAAACATGGTTACTTTGACAGTTTTTAAAAATTAACATACACGTTTTTTCTACTTTTTGTTTAAATTTTTCAGGTGGAAGATCAACAGACATTCTATGCTGATTATAATGATAAAGAGATTGGCTCTCTTCAACAGAATGTAGAACCTTTGCCTATTGCATCTAAAGATCTAGTTGGTAAAGGTATGCACCTTAAATTATGGACTTATATTGTAAATATAAGAAGACATGTATGCTTTAAAAACATTTATGCATATGAAAGAAATACAAAAGGAAAGGAAACTTTAGCACAGTATAACAATCTTAGTTTATTACGTTTTGTAACCTGAGTATATATTTAATATCTTAAAATGTTCATAGTTTAAAGATTTAAGTTCAGATCTAGATATAGTCATTCTTTTCAGTAAAGCAAAATAGCTCTTGTTTATTTTCATAGCACTGAAAAATGTTTGAACTCTGTAGGCATGGTAAATTGAGGCTGCCTATGAATGTTTATAATTTTGTCACTCAGCTTATATATGAAAAACATATTGTGTGTGTGTATGTATAAAATCTTAAAATATGTTATTCTGATATATTTATTGCTTGTTTTTCTATTAAGTAAACTAGTGTTTATTATTTATTCATTTATAGGTATTAAAATTAAGTCAGTTTCTCAGGAAGAAGTAGAGAACTTGAAATTTCAACTCGAAGAACAACATGCCCAGGATATTGAGCATCTTCGATCATATTTCCATCAGCAATTAAAAGAAACTGAAGAAAAATATTTCACAGAGATAGTTCACCTACAGAATAAACTCCAGATTGCCAGCGAATCTTCTGAAAATTCCAGGTATTTATAATTATATTTATAATCAATAGTTTTTCTATGTACTCAGAATTAATTTTGATGCTAAAGACTCTGACCAAAGTAGAAATTGAAATTTTATCCTTCCTTTCTTGGATTTTCCCAATTCCATCTGTTTCATTTAAAAGAAATAAAAGAAGCTATAGTTGTATCTAGGAGAGAGATCCCCAACATTTTTGGCTTGGTGGCCCAGGGGGCGGGGAAAGGGTATAGTTCCTTGTGAATAATAAGTAGGGCATATACGAGCACGTGCAGCTTATTTGCTCACATGTGGAGCTCACCACTTCAAGACACTTGCACAAGGGAAGTTTTGTGCATAAGCACAAGATGGACACTCATACGAGGGCACATGCTCATGTGAGACAACTGCCACTTGTGTGAAGGGACCTTTGTGTACGAGCGCAAGCCAGACACCACTCGCATGACAGGAACTTTGCGTGCACGCATACACACTTGCCCACCACCTGTGTGACTTGGTTTCGAACAGGTTGTGTCCTAGTAGTGGACCTGACTGGAAGTTGGAGACCCTGATCTAAGTAAAGTGTATGTTGCAATGCAATTAAAGAACATAGGGTTTGCATTCAGAAGATCCCAGATATAATATTCAGCATTTCTAGGTAGTGCTGAAAAAGACTTCTGCAACTTGTCATAATTGTTATATATGATAGAGGGGCAGAATCACAGGTATATACATATGTCCAGTTTGTAAAGGGGTCAGCAGAGAAAGAAAAGAAGTCTATTACTTCGTCTCTTCATTGTAATCAGTAAAATGAAAAGAATATATAGTATGTATCTGAATTCTAAAGAGAGAAGATTGCTTAGATATATTTATCTTGAAAATTGTCATGTGGATTATTATTGATTTCATTAATAAATAATCAAGCAAAAATGATATATTGTACAATTTGTATTTTCTAAATGAGGTCTATTATATGATATCTTTTTTCATTTAGGTGTAAATAAAACACCTAATAGGGTTTTTATTTGCAGGATTTTTTCATTGTTGAAAAATACTTATGATTTTCTGACACTTTTTTCTTAAAGTTTTCTATATTGCCCCACTGTTCCGATAACCTGAGAAATAGAAAATTGATGACAATCTAAAATAAAGTTAGACTTCAGTTAAAGATTGTCCCATGTAATGACTTTTTGAACTTAACAATGGTACTGAAAAAGTAGGTTTATGATTACCCCTCAAATTTAGGACGGGTGCAGATCCCACAGTCCCATGATTGCCGTTTGTGACCTTCACAAATGATTTTGGTGATTGCCTTGATTAAGATGTAGGTTGTTTATGAACACTAATGCATCCATGAACACCAACTAGCAGTCAGAAGACATGATGGCCAGAGAATTCTTGGCACTCAGACAAATCAGCTGTCAGGCACATGGAGCATCTATATACCATTCCAAGACACAGTCAAAAAGTCAAAAAGGATACGAAATGACTAAAACACCTTCATACCACCAATGAATACCCAGAAGAGCAGAGATTAACACCAAAATTAACATTATACCAATAGTCAAGAAACAAACAATATCCCAGTCATGGAATTACCAACCCAGACAAACAAGCTAACAGCAAAAAACGGCCTAATCAAGGAATCACCAAGACCACTCCCACTAAACCTGACAATGCAGGCACTAGTATATAAAATGAGAGTAAAATCCACTCTCTCTTAGCACTGATAATGTTACCTAGTTTGGAAATGAAATGTCTGCAAGAAAACGACCAAGCTCAGAGAGCACCAAGGACCTTTCAGTTCAACTCTGAACTACAGGTACTGCCTTCTATTGGTGAAGTATAATCTTTCAGAAGCTGCAGCTTATGCCTTTTAATAAAATATGTTGCATCATATTAAAGCGGCAAGAAATTGATGTCCTGCTGTTCCATTTCAAGGTGCTGTTCAAGATTTGAAAAAAGTTAAAAAGAGAGAACTATAGGAACATGTGAGAAGCCCCCTGTTTCAAAGGAGGAGGAGTGACTTAAATTTAAGGAACAGGACTAAATAACAGCAACCTACATTTCCTTCTTACACATCTGCTTACTGCAGGTTTAAATGCCCCAACAATAGTGTGAACAACAACTAAAGGATCAAAAAATCTTTGTTCCAATCTTTGTTATCATGCAGAAAAGAATAAGGTTACTTATATTAGGCTGAAAATTGGGAAAGTATAAAATTCTAGTGAAGTCCCATTTAAGGGCTCCTTTATGGTTAGAAATTGTCAGGCCCTAATTCTCTGTTAAAAGCTGTTAAATTCTCTGTTAAAAACTTCGAATGAAATTACATTGATAAACCATTCTTTTATTATCTTTTTAAAAAATTAGTGTTTCTGTGGAGTCACATGTAAATGAAGATAAGCAGGAAGCAAAACATGCTGAAGGTGATATTCAAAAAAATTCTGAGAAGATAATAGAGGTACTATGTTCTATTTATACAATGTATATTAAATAGAATTTATAAATGTATATTTTATATGGGTATTGTACTTAAGCAAAATTCTAGTGCAAACAAATTTTAGAATTCTTTGAAACAGTTGGAATGAAACGTTATTTTGATTATATAAAATTAATTATATCATGTGTTTGTATGTATATGTGTGCTTACGTGTGTGTGTAACACTAATAATATAACAAGTAATTATAAATGTTAGAAAAGACAGTTAACTTTATTGAAATTGATTAGGGTTTTGTTTTGTTTTTTTGTATGATGCTGAAGCCATTTTTTTGTATGATGCTTAGCCTTGAGGCTCTAGTGACTATTTTTATTTGTGAAAAGCTTTTAGCATTACTTTTAGAAAGACAATTAGGTCTGTTTTCTTATACCAAATATATTTTTCCTTAATATATCTTAAAAGCTGCTTTTTTCCTCTCCTTTATAGATGGATTATATTTCTGTCTACAAAACATTGTGCTACAATAAGTGTAAGAGCATTGAGCTTTTGTTATTTGAGGAAAGCACTTAGTAATAATGCAGTATTAATGCAGTTTCCATTATTATCTCTTTTAAAGCAAGACTGCATTTTTATCCATTATATTTCTATATGGTTGGTATTCAAAATATAATTATTTCTGACATAAACGTTCAGAACTGATGTTATTAAGAATGACCACTTTCCCCCCCTCAGTTACCTAATGAAGCTGATGCAACTGAATTGCTGGAAAAACAGTACCAAGAAAAGCTGCTACAAGAAGTGGCAAAGGTACAGTTGTATTAGGATACAATAGAAAAGTTTAAAATCAATAATGATGATGATGATGATGACGATGATGATTTAAGCAATACAATAATGTAATCAGAGGTGCTCCCCTCAAATGTGGACAACACTAACATTCAAAGGCCCAATGAAAAACTACATTTTAACAGCTTTTTAGATAGATGGTCCCAAATTGCAGGAGGAATTCCATATAGTGGGAGCTGTCATCATACATTATTCCTGGATGTACATACTCAAAGTAAATAACACAAAACATCCTGGGATGAGAATGCTAAATGAGGAATTCTGACTGAAAAAGATAATTCTAGATGTAGCTAAGAACAAAGCCATGTAGAATTTTAATGATAAAAACCAGAAGTTTGAATTATACCTAAAATCTATAGAAGTGCCAATGGTTGTAACATCTGTCATGCAGATAATTACATTCTGTATCAATTGCAGTTTATAAATATTTTCAAGATAGTTCTATATAGTGCACATTGCAGTGGACAACTCTGGTTCTAATGAAAACAGGAATTGTTGACATATCCTCCCACTCCATAGGGCCACAATTGGCATACCAGCTGAATCTTGGCAAAAGTCCCCTAAGCATAGCCTCTATCTTCCTATCCAGCAATAATAGTCAATACTAGAATTCAGCAATAATATAATTCAGAGGATGTGCAATACCATCTAGAGGTATAATTCCTTTTTCTTAGTATTCAACTTCAGCTTTGTTTGATCTTATTCAGGACCCCATAACCTCTAGATGATGAAAACTTTCACTTTATCTCAATTCCTTCCTGGAGTGTAGAATGCCTATATTTACTGACTGTATACCAGCATATTAATCACACCTCACCCCAGATAACCTTCACAAATATGCTCATGTACATATTAAAATGTAGAGTAGAGAGAATGATCACCTGTAATAAGGGACTACTCATTAAGCTCAGTTCTCCTTCCCAGCTAATCGTATTGATCCTTTTAGGAAGAAGGACTACAGGAACCATTATAATACAACACTATCAATCTACAATGCTCATAGCATTTTCTTTCTAATAAGTGTGGTGTATGCAAGCATAAATACTATAAAACCTTATTATGTGTTCAACATTTTTACAGCATTTTAGTTCAATACTTAACATATAAAGCATTCATTTTATTTCCACCATTCAACATAATATTATCATTTCCATATAAATATTTAAAACACTCCTTCCAGCATTACTTCATTTCAGTTTCATATCATTTTGTCACTTACTTTTAATTCTGATCACTTTTTTCGAAGCTCTATGTTTAGCTATTTCCTTTGCAGAGATTCATATATTTGGAAAGAATGTTACAAATCATCTAGTTCAGGGGTCCCCAATGCCCATGCTGCAGGCTGTTACTGGGCTGTGGCCTGTTCAGAACCAGGTCACGCAAGCGGCTGTCTGGGGAATGCGTGCGTGCAGCTCGACTTGCATGAACAGCAGGCTTACATGTATGCGCACAGCTCGACTTGTGCGAGTGGCAGGCCAACACATGTTCACTTGCACAGCTCGACTTGCATGAGCAGCAGGATGGTTTCCCTCACCCCCCACCAAGCTATAAAGGTTAGGGAACCGCTGATCTAGTTCATCCTTGTGCTCAGTGTAGGCTGCACTGGAGCATCTCTGATAGATAACCATCCAAACTCTGAAGTCATTTATCTAGGGCAAATTCATAATATCACATGGCAATACTTTCTGGTGTCTAGCCTGAACATCCTTTGTGGTGATTTTAGTCCTTTAACTCTTTGATTGATTCCTCTTGTCACAGCAATTCACATTTAAGGCTACTGTTCTGTCCCCTTTATTTTTTCTGTAGGTGAAAGATCCCACATTCTTTTGTTGATCCTCATAGTTTTAACTTTCCTAGTAGCTTTCCTCTGAATTTACTTCTATTTGTCACTAGCCTTTTTGAATTATGGTGCCCATAAGTAAACAGAATACTCCAAATAAGTAGGGCAGAGTCATAAAGCACAGAGAAAAGTGAAACTTTTGATTTAGGCTGTATTCATGTTAATGCACTTCAAGTTAGTATTTGTTTTATTAGCTGTATGACACTGCTGGCTCATGTTTAATTTGTGGAAATAGATTATTCATTAGTTTATATGAAAGCATGAATAAAGTAGCTCTTCTTTGTATTTCAATATTTTTATTAAGGTGGTTGTAACCATGAGTATAGAATTTGCACAGAAAACTGAACTAGCAAGAATTGCTAATCTAAAGGAAGAGGAAATGTCACTGATGAAACCAATTGAAACTCAGCTGGAGAATAATTATCATAGAAAGGAATATCTAAAAGAATTAAACAGTCACATAAATGAGAAGACATGCATTAAGCCTGAAGAATTGTGTGATAAAATGTCATCACTTGAAGGACAATTTGAACTTGATGCTAAACAAGCTACACTATATGAAGTGCAACATTTTAACCCAACATACCAGTACTCTTCCTCCCATGAAGAAGAATTTATTGAAAAGATGCCTATGGTAAATAAATTTTAAGAATACAGTTTAATTTTTTGAGATTCTCTTTTATTTTCCACCTGTGCATAATAGCAAAAGGCTTGTTAGCATGTTTGTTGCATTGCAATATCACATTTCTGTAGAGCAGTTCTTAAAACATTCCTTTCTGGACTTTCCGTGCCATTTTTAGCATCTCAGTTAAACAAATTGGAATGCTGTGTCTGTGGTTTGCACATTGTTACATGCAGAAAAATTCTGATACATGCAGAAGAATTGGGGTTTCTGGCATGTTTTAACAAACCAGAATCATAAGTCAAGAAGTTAAAAGAACAACAACTCAGGAAATCTTATATAACACTAAATAAATTGGAGCCAAATTTCCTAATTTAGTTCCTCCTGTTGGCAGAAACTGATCTATTTCATTGTTGACTCTTAGCAACCACTTAGGTAAATACAAAATTCTCTTCGTATTTTCTATCCACGTGATTTTCTTGGTGAAAATACAGGAGTGGTTTGCCATTACCTTCTTCCTCTCAGTATGAGTTGATGCTGTTCTATTGTTACTAAACTACTAAATTTTGCCATTTTCCTCTGTCACAGCTGTCCAATACAAATGCCTGGTTCCTTTAGCTGGAAGTGCCTTAGGTGACTCTGTCCAGAATATATACTATGAGCACACACTCCTGATATTCTTCAGTCACCCTTCCCAGAAATATTCCCACCATCACAATGAGGCATTGCAATAGTATTTGGGGAAGGGAAAGAATGGATAAATTTTTAGCAGCAGCCCTTTATAATTTTGTATAAAATAAAGTTTGAGACCTAAGAGAAAAACTTTAAATTATAAATTCTTAAAATTGAATTAATTCAATGTTTCTAAATATGTATATAGACAAGTTCCATCTAAAACTAAACTTTAAAAATATAATAAGAATCCACACACACTCACCAATTCCTGTGGCTTTTTTTTTTAAAAGAAATAAGTCATACTGATGGGCAGGACTTGCTCCTTAGTTACCATGTTTAGGGTTTCAGCATAAAACAAATGCTGTGGTCTGCTTTCTAAATTGTATTAGGGGAAAGTTATATTTATGTGTCAGATACCATTACTAATTTGGGACATATCTTCTCCCCCTCCAGTTTATTAAAAGTAATTTCCTAGATGGAATAAAATATGAATTTTATTCGGACTGAAGAGTTGAGTAGCAGACTTGAAATTAAAATATAATGGAATGATTTCTAATAAACAAAACACTGAAAGCAATACAAAACTTAGAACTCTGTTTCCTACCTTTAATCAAAATATCACAGCAAAGATTTATCCTTCTATGCTTTTTTATAGGTAGTCCTCAAGTTACGATTGTAACGGAGCCTGCCCAATTAGGGAAGGATAAGTCAGGATAAAGGTTAAATGAACTGCCTCAAGCAATAACCAGCCATCTCTGCTGTCCCCATAGCACTTGTTAAATGAATGTTTGGGTTGTTAAGTGAACCATTGGCTGCTTCAGGTTAGAGAAGATTCTAGTAGACTCTGTGCAGACACAGGTCTACCTGCCTAAGGCCTCTGAAGGCCTCCCCCACTCCCCTGAGATAAACCATACTCCACTTCCTGTCCCTTGGGTCTCACATGCTCTTCCCAACCTCTGTCACTGTTTACCCATTAGTTTATACTAGGGGTCTCTAATCTTGGCAACTTTAAGACTTGTGGACTTCAGCTGGAATTCTGGACATTGAATTCCACAAATCTTAAAGTTGCCAAGATTGGAGACCCCTGCTTTATACCACCTTCTGAAAGCTCTGGCAGCAGGCCTAGACTTCATGGCTGCAGCCCAGAAGCACGTGTCATTTATGAATTGTGGCTTCAAAATTGTGCCTGCTTCCAGAAGGGAAGGAGGAATGCATTTTAGAAAAGTAGAATTAGTTATTTTTCTCTGAAGACGTCTCTCTGGCACATGTCCCCATAGCCCAGATGACTCCACTTTCCAGGGAGAAACAATACAGAAAAAAAATACAGGGCACTGTCCTTTGTTCTGCCAAGATGCCTCTATCTTTCTGAGAAAAAAAAAGAAAAAAGAATCAGTTCCCTAGACTTTGGGGGATTTCTGACCTGATCAGCTGGTTATCTGGAGACTGCAAACCTCTCCTGGCTCTTGCTAGGCTTTGGAAAATTAGCCCCTATGTAAAGGCAGCCACTTCAGGATAAGCTTCCCAAAACCTTTCCCTTGCTTTAACTCCCTCCCTCTCCCAGAAAAATCTCATTTCCTTATAAAAAAACTAAAAATGTCGGGAGAGGCAAACTTTTCAGCTTTTTGCCTAGAGGACTTACAGAAAAAAAAAATCAGCTCATAAGAATTAGGTGATAGCACAACATGTTCAGCAAATGGGGCAGAAAATGGATTTTGAAAACTTTTTGCTGTTTGTTTTACTGACTTTAGGACCCAGTTAAGACTTGCCTGTAGAATCCTATCTGGGTCTTGAAGTCAGCCATACAAAGAGCAAAAAGCTGGGTTATAAACGCTTAAACTTTTTGAGTTGCACTTTTTTCTTCAATTCAAGGCAAAAAGCTGCAGAAAGATTTTCTTTGCTTTCTACCCGCAACTCTTGAGTCAAGGGATAGAGATTGGTGGACAGAGGTGGGGACTTTAATTTTAACACCTAATGGCTTCTGTTTGGGGAGGTGGAGATAATGAAGTTTATGATTGAATATGGGCATACAGCAGCATATCCTGCCTCTTCCCAAAACCTAACAAGAGCGAGGAGAGGTTAGCAGTCTCTTGATGGCCAGCTGATCAGGTCAGAAAGCTCCAAAATCAGCCACCATTTCACAAAGAATTGTTGAAGTGCTGAAAATGGCAGCTGTTTCCAGGAGTATGAGGAACAGAGCAAGACCTGCAAAGTCCTATCGGGGTGGAGGTAGTGGGCAGGGGAGAGAGGCAGGGATTGCTGCTGCATCATCCTGGTCAATCCTAAAGTGAATGACTAAGGGAATGCTGCAGTCATTGTAAATTTGAAACAAGGTCTTATGTAATTTTGGGACATGGTTCTTATTTTGAATGTTTGTTAAGTGATCCGTCATATCTTGCGGACTACTTGTATTCCATTCTTTTTCTGAACAATTCTTCTTCCCTCTTATATTTTATCTATTTACCCAGCAAACATTACTGCTGAGCATAACAATAAAAAACAGAGGTTGAGGATCTTCCGTTTGCTCTTTGGAATGGATTAACGTCTTCAGGGCAAACTAGTTTTTATAACCATGTCCATTTCTAGAATTGCTTATCATAAAATTAAATGACAATTTTTCGTGGCTGATATTCTACTTTTAATAGTTACAAACAAAAATTTCAGATTGCAAATGAAGTTTCAACTTCTAGCATTGTTACTTCAATCCAGATATTGTCTTATGAGGATCGTCTGGAAGATATGCGTCAAGAGCTTGTTCGTCAGTATCAAGAACATCAGCAGGCAACAGAAATATTAAAACAGAGTCACATGCAGCAGATGGAGAGGCAGAAAGAAAATCAAGAGCTTCTCCTAACAGAGCTTGATAGTCTTAAAATACAGTTAGCAGAGGTAATGTGAACTAGGACTTCTAATATTTCATGTATTTGGCCAATTTTCAAGGTTCAATTTGTCTTAAAATCATGAATATAATTGCAATCTATTTCATGTGCTGCATTTGCTATGATGATGAGACCTATGTCTTGTTGTTAATAATACCCTTCGTAGGATATCATTCTATTATATTTTGCTTGTATTTATTTATAAACTTTGATTTTGTTGCATTTGCAGAGTTTCTAATATGAGACATCTCATTTTGTTTTTAGAATATTAATGAAAATGCCATAACAGAAAGAGAACAAATGCTTTTAGATGAACTAGAATCACTAAAAAAGCAATTAATAGCTGGGAGAGAAAAGCAACTCTCTGAATTAAAAAACAGCAGTACTCAAACACAGGTAATGAAAATTTGCTGCTCTGGTATATAATACAATGGCATTGTGACTATGCAGTGTAGGTCATTTCCAAGTGGCCGTCAGATTTGCTTAAATGGGTGTTGATTACATAGGAAGGTGGAGTTTAGCTGATATTCTATTGAAAATAAAGTCTTATTTTAATATTGCTATAGTAACGTCCTACAGGGAAGCAAGAAGTTATTTACTTAGCATAACTATTTAATTCTGACAGGCTGTGACTAATATTCTTCCATTGCCAGAACTAAATGTCCGATAATAGGATAGTTAATTATTATTTAGAATTGCTTGAAACTTGTGAATTATTATTTTAAACATCTGCATATCTACGTGAATTAGAACATATGGTGATTGCAATATGACAGGATTTTTGTCTCTTTTTTCTTCTCTCCCATTACCAAAACTTACTCAGAATGAAAGTGTGAATCAGACTGAAAATAAAGAGGATGTTTTAGAAGTTGAAGATAGAGAAGAAAAACATGAAGAAACTTCTGTTGACATTCTTTCAAAAGAGAGGTAAGCTGTCAGAAAGGCTAAAAGGTTTAGATTTTTTTGTTCAATTTTTCTGACATTTCAGTGGAATTAATCCATGCCTATTCATTATTAATGACATTCCTATTAATTCCTATTAATAGGAATTAATCCATTCCTTTTATTTATTTTTCATCTCTTAATTAAAAATGAGCATGTTTTTTAGAGTAGTGAAATTTTCTTCCAAACCATAAATATAGTTGTGGTGTTTAGGTATATGAATCTTAACTAAAAATGACATTTGTTTCTAAAACTGAAAATGATATATAAACTAGACATAAAATGTAGCTAGTAATTGCTTTATCTGCAATCAGATTTATCTGTGTGCCTGGATTGGTAGCCATGGTCACACATTCTGGGATCTAACTTTACAAATTACTAATCCCTATATAAAGCAATTATCTGACAAACACTGTAAACATACTTGTTCATTTGGAATTAACTTCCATTTAATTCAGTAAGCTCACTTGATATATATTACATTGCACAGCATATATGTTAAAGTAGTAAATGAGTTCTAGCTATTAAATATTTTTAATATATGAATACTTTTGTAGTGACTATTTTCTGAAAAATATAACATAAATTACTTGGTAAACATCTACTTTGGGAGACCATTATACTTATTTTTTACATTCAAGAGAATATTTGATATTTTCTTGATCATGGTATGCAATGAGAGGGCAATGGGGGAGGGCTGTGGCTTCATCACCTCATTACTGTCTCCCTGAACTTTGTCATCAGCTGTGTAACTTCCCCTTTTGGGTTCTCTCTGACTATGTGAACTTATACGGTGGTTGAATTATATTTATTTATTTATTTATTTATTATATTTCTATACTGCCTTTCTCCCTCAGGACTCAAGGCGGTATACAGTCAAGAAAAAATAAAAGATACATAAACATCATAAAATTGATAATTAAAATTATAGCATAGTTTAGCCCAAATTAAATAAAATCCAGAATTATATGCCTATGAACTATATGCCCTGAGGGGGTTCCCCCCTCTCTCAGGGCTGGCCATCCGGACTACCAACAAACTTCCTTGATGACGGATTTTGGAATCCCGAGAAGTGGCATCGAAGGCAGCAGGGTTTTTTAGAGGGTCTTTTTACTTGTTGTTTTAGGGGTAGGGGGGAGTGGTATTTATATGACCAGGGTGGGTTTGGGGGGCAACCCATCAGGGTCGGAGCTGGCCCAGATGGAGGGCTGCGGCATTGGGGGCGCGGGTTGGATGTCAGGGAGGGGGCTAGATTCCATTCTAACAAGGGATACTCAATTAGTACAGTGGGTGGGAGGGGCAGATATGGCGGTAGCAGGGGGCCATATAGTGTTGTGGGAGTGCGCAATCGGTTCCCAATGTGTTTCTCGTTTCCCGAGCTGTACAGATCCTCAGGGCCTGGGCCTTCGGCTGATGTTGTGCAACGCCAGGTCTGTGATAACTAAAGCCCCCCTCATTTGTGATCTTATTCAAGAGGGGGGAGTTGACCTGGTGGGTATTACGGAGACTTGGTTGGGCTGCAAGGAGGGGTTCGTCCTTGTTGAAATGTGCCCACCAGGCTACTGTGCATTCTATCAGCCGAGGGCCCAGGGCAGAGGTGGGGGTGGTGGTGGTGGCAGCTATTATAAAGGAAGATCTTTGTCCGAGGGAGACCACTGTACCTCAGATAGTCGGATGTGAGTCCCTCTTTGTGAAGTGGGGTTGGGGGGTTCAGATGGGCTTGCTGATTGTGTACCTCGCTCCCTGCCATGTAGCAGCGGCCCTGCCCAAGCTGTTCAACGTAATAGCCGTGGTGGTGGTTGAGACCCCTAGACTTAAGGTCATGGGGGATTTCAACCTGCCATCTGTCAGTGAAACGTCAGAGGCAGCCCGGGAGTTCATGGCTTCCATGACAGCCTTGGACCTGACCCAGTTAGTTCATGGCCCTACTCACACGGGGGGACACACTCTGGACTTGATTTTTGTCTCTGGTCAGTGGCTGAATGATCTAGAAATAAGGAATATTGTTATCAAGCCCTTGTCATGGTCAGATCACTCACTCCTTCGACTAGACTTTTGAGCTGCTACCCTCCGCCGCAGGGAGACGGAACTGACCCAGTGGTTCCGTCCCAGGTGCCTGATGGATCCTGATAGGTTCCTGATGGAGCTTGGGCCATTCCCTGAGGCTCTGGCTTACAACTCGATTGAAGACCTGGTGGCTGCCTGGGATAGGGCGGCCGCTGGGACTTTAGATCACGTCGTGCCTTTGCGGCCTCTGACCTGGTGCCAAACTCAGTTGGTTTCTTGGTTTTCCGAGAAGCTAAGGGAGATGGAGCACCAGAAAAGACGCCTGGAGAGTGATTGGAGGGCAAGCCATTCCAAATCTGACTGGACACTGGTGAGGTCTCATATTAAGACCTACCTAGTGGCAATAAGAGTGGCAAAATCTAACTATTTTTCCACCCTTATTGCGTCTGCAGATAACCGCCCAGCCGCCCTGTTTAGGGTGACCCGCTCCCTACTTCATTTGGGAGCGCAGGAGGACCCCTTGCAAGGTAGAGCTGAGGATTTTGTGCAATATCTGCATGACAGAATCACTCAGATTTGGGAGTCCAACTAGGTAGTTTCAGATGGGGTGATGGGGGTGAGTCTTGAGAGTGTTATCTGAGAGGAGTTTGACCTGTGGCTCCTGAGAATGTGGACAGGATTCTGGGTAGGCTTAGCACTGCCACATGTTTATTGGACCTGTGTCCCTCCTGGTTGGTGCTGGCCTCCTGGGCGGTCATACGAGGCTGGCTCCAGGGGATTATTAATCCTTCTTTGAGTGAGGGCTTGTTCCCCTCTGCCTTGAAAGAGGCAGTGGTGCGGCCCCTCCTCAAGAAGCCTTCCTTGGACCCAGCTGTATTAGTGAACTGTCGTCTAGTCTCAAACCTTCGCTTTGTGGCGAAGGTTGTTGAAAGTGGGGTGGTGCGACAACTTCCCCAGTACTTGGATGAAGCTGTCTATCTGGATCCGTTCCAGTCGGGCTTCAGACCGGTCGCATTGGTGGATGATCTTTGGAGGGCCCGGACCAGGAGCTGCTCCTCTGTCCTGGTCCTATTGGACCTCTCAGCGGATTTTGATACGATCGACCATGGTATCATGCTGTACCGGTTGGAGGGGTTAGGTGTAGGGGCACCATTTTGCAGTGGTTCTCCTCTTTCCTCTCTGACCATATGTAGTCTGTGTCGGCAGGGGTCAGAGGTCGACCTTGTGGTGCCTTGTTTGTGGGTGCCGCAAGGGTCAGTCCTCTCACCCCTTCTGTTCAACATTTATGTGAAGCTGCTGGGTGAGATCATCCGTGATTTTGGGGTGAAGTTTCATCAGTACGCTGATGATACTCAGCTGTACATCTCCACCCTGGACCATCCCAAAGATGCACTTGACATGATGTCCAGGTGTCTGGAGGCCATGCTGATCTGGATGGGGAGAAACAGGCTCAGACTCAACCCCTCCAAGACTGAGTGACTGGGGTTCCCGGCGTCCCGATATAGCCAGCTGGTTCCAATGCTGACTATTGGGGGTGAGACCTTGGCCCCCACAGAGAGGGCCTGCAACTTGGGTGTCCTCCTGGATGCACAGCTCTCGCTAGAAGAGCATGTGATGGCTGTGGCAGGGGTGTTTTTTATCAGGTTCGCCCGATTCACCAGTTGCGCCCCTTTCTGGACCAGGACTCCTTGAACACGGTCACTCATGCCCTCGTCACTTCCCATCTGGAATACTGTAATACATGGGGCTCCCCTTGAAGAGCACTCAGAGCCTCCAACTGGTCCAGAATGCGGCCGCACCAGCGATTATGGGAGCGACTCGGTGCACCCATGTAACACCCTTCCTGCACGAGCTGCACTGGCTCCCAGTGGTCTTCTGGGTGCGATTCAAGGTGGTGGTGACCATCTTTAAAGCGCTCCATGGCTTTGGACCCGGGTACTTACGAGACCATCTTCTGCTGCCGATAGCCTCCCACCGGCCAATACGCTCCCACAGAGAGGGACTCCTCAGGGTGCCGTCGGTCAAACAGTGTCGACTGGCGGCCCCTGGGGGAGAGCCTTCTCTGTGGGGGCACCAGCACTCTGGAACGAATTGCCCCCAGAGATATGGATGATTCCTGACTTACGCACCTTTTGCCATGCCCTCAAGATGCTATTGTTCCAACAAGCTGGGCTGGGCTGGCCTAGACATGATTTTTAATTGAGATTTATTTTTAATGATTAAGGCCAATTGTTTAATATGTTTTTAAAATGCTTTTAAATTTTGTATTTGAATTTGTTTTACTGTTGGCTATGCACAGCCCTGAGTTCTTCAGGAGAAGGGCGGTATAGAAATTAATTAATTAATTAATTAATTAAATAATTAAATAATTAAATAATGATGATGATGATGATGATGATGTAAGCTCAAATATAACAGCCATTAACTGTGAGGAAATAACTTTTTATGAGCAATTGGAGATTGGGGGGTAGGATTTAGTAAATAATTTGTGATTTTAGTTTTAGCAAATCGGTATTCTTATTCATTACCTTTTCAATGTATTATCTGCTTTTTTTAATTCCTGTCTTATTCCAATTGATTTAATTTAATAGTGCCATGAGTCCCAGTTTTTGTGTAAAGACAAACTGTGGAAGTAAACACCATACTGTATTTTAATTGGAATTATATTTGTTTTATGAGTTCAGATGTACTTTGCAGAAAGCCAGTAGTAGGCTGATGAAGATTCTGTTGGATATTGTGAAGACTACTGCAGCTGTAGAAGAAACAATTGGACAGCTTGTTGTGAAACTTCTAGATCAGTCATCAAAATCTCAGTTCGTTTTTAAAAGTCTTGTATGGGAGCCAAGAGCTGAAGACACCAAAAAACCAAGCATCTACATGGGATATGAGCCAGGTACTTGTAGTAAGGTTTTATTCTACGTCTGTTATAGGAAGAGTATTTGTGATATTTGGTTTTAATAATTTCAGGCTGAAATGTATTGAGTATCATGCCTAAGTTCAGAGACAAAATAATTGAATTCAGTCTTTTAGTAGCTTATACCTAATAGGCATAATCTTGCCAAATTAAGGCTATAACTTTCTTGCCTACTAAATATATCATGAGAAATTCTAGGATGTAGCTATCCTGAACCTTTTCTCTTCTTCCCCATCCAATTCTGGGCTGTACACTCCCTTAATCTCTGCCTCTTTCTGGGAAACCTCTTTGTTGCCAAATATCTCCCTCACTGTTTCTGCAGTGCACATTTCATCACATTGAGAGGCCTTAAAATTCAATTTCTCAGTAAATACAGTATGAAAGCTTAATGCTTCTGATCCATAAATAAGGTAAATAATTTGTAGCCATTTAAAAAAAATTTCATTCTTGAATCCACAATTTGTTTTCAGAGTTACCGGTTAGTTAATTTCTTAGATATGCTTGAAAATGTCTAATTGCCCACCAAATAAATAAATAATAATAGACCATAAATGCATATTAATAGGGCCTTAATGGTGACTCTGTTATCCCCCTGTTCTAACATCAGTCATGTCAGCTATCATCATGGCTTGTTTGTTTCAGTAAGAAAGTATATACATTATTTTAAAAAACAGCTGCCTATCAACTGCAATAAATGTGATACTTTTATAGGCAATGTCCCTTTGTATTTTAGTAATTAAAAATATGCTCTTTGTCTATTGCATAAATTCCATAAATAAACTTTACCTATTTTCTGTGATGATTTAAACTAAGAATGTACAAAAGTTTTAAATACAAACTATTTTGACATTGAGATGTTCCACTTAGAAGTTAAAACAGTTCTTTGAGTTTAACCAAGATTGTTCACTGAAAATGTTGTGTGCTTGAAATGGGGTAGTACTGAGCTGGCAATGCTTCTGATAACTTTCAGGCACCTACTCTGACTTCAGAAAAATGTCCTCTAAGAAAGGCCTGATGATGTCTGTGTACCAACAAATAGATACCACAAATTCAATCTCTCACAAGATTTCAGAAATGTTACCTGGATAATTAGAGCTTTTTAAATAAATTTGGAGAAGATACATGGAATAGATTTAAGGAGTGATTTAGCATTATGTAGATTACACCTCCTAAAGATGGAAAGTTAGTGGTAAGGTAGACTTTAGCAATGTGTTAAAACAACCTGAGATGGCTGTATTGTGCATTGACAGTCCTGATAAAATTTAACAATATGCTATTGGAAAAATATATACCCATCTTTGGAAATCTATTCTAAATCTAAATTTGGAAAATTAACAATTTATGGGTCAAAGTACAGGTAGGTCTAAACTTACAACCATTCATTTAGTGAGTGTTCAAAGTTACAACAGCACTGGGGGAAAAATGATTTATAACCAGTACTCACATTTGTAACCATTGCAGCCTCCCAGAGTCATGTGTTTAAAATTCAAGCACTTGGCAATTGGCATGTATTTATGACAATTGCAATGTTCCATTGTGACAATTGCAATGTGATTGCCATTCATGGCCTTTTCAGACAGATTCTGACAAGGTCAAGGGGAGAAGCTGGATTTGCTCAATAACCACATAATTTACTTAACTGAGTGATTTGCTTAACCACTGTGGCAAAAAAGATTGAAAATAAGGAACAACTCACTTACCAACTGCTTTGCTTAACAATGGAAGTTCTGGTCCCAATTGTGTTGCAAGTCAAGAACTATCTTGACCTAAATAATTTTTGATTTTGTAATTGTAATGGTGATTTCAATGGAGTCAAATGATAGAATATCGTTTGCTAAATTTTTCCACACTTTTCCTGACATAAACATAATCTCTCCTTACTGTTTTGGCAATCTAATAGGAGATTATAGTGAGTATGTTATTACAAACATTTAATTGGCTTAATTTATATCTGTTGAATAGTTTTATCAGCAATGGATCCCTAATTTTCACATAGGATATCTACCTACTTTTTACATTAGATTGGTCTTTCTTGATTGATTATGGTACGGTCTCAGGGAATTTGGCCTCTTTCTAGATAAGTGTCATCTAGACAGCCAGACTGATAACGGCAATTTCTCTAGGATTCTAATAGTAAGAGCAGTTGGTCATTTATTTTTAGAATATGATTCTACTATCAATATGGCACTAGATTTAGGGGAATCTGTGCTACATGAATACAGTACAGCTTTTTATACAACTACAAATTACAAAAATGTAATTTAAAAATAGTAATCCACATTGCTTTTCTGTGCTGGTTTTGCCTTAGAGGAATATAAAATTTGCATATCATGTTTACATTCCAGTACAATTCAGAAAAAAAAAATATAATTTCAAAGAAACAATTCTGTTTTATCATGCTAGTTAGATTAAAAGAGTAAATCTAATAGATTTGTGGTTTAAATTTAATAGTAAATTTAGAAATAAAAACTTTTTGTTGTTCTAATGTTACTACACAATTGTGATAATAAAAGTAGCATTTTAAAATATTAAATAAATGGTTGCACACAGTGGTGAATAGCACCATTTTTTATATTGGATGGAAATGAAATTTATTTCATCTGGATGTCATCTGAATGGAGATATGCATATGACTCAGAAAGGACAAATTCTTTCTAAAAAGCTGGTATGCTGTTTGAAAATTATAGGTATAAGATTTAGCTATAGCCTTGGCTAGTTCAGGAATTACAGCTTTTCCTAGAAAAAAATTGATTCACTTCAATAGCATCCTTGATGAAATCCTTGATCAGTATAAATTGTTATAGATGTTAGTACTCAACAATAATTTGTAAAGTTCAGAACTTAGAAAGCAGGTTCAAATCATATTATACTATCCACCTTATTTCACAATTCATTTCCCAACTTAAGGTATGTTATTTAATTTTGTGGCAAAAACATTTGGGAACAAATTTTGAAAAATCACCTACATCTATATCCAAGCCTAGCCAGGTTTTAAGGCAGATATCTGAGGCCTTACTTAGTTGTAAATTCCCTAAAGTAGCCATAATGAGATAGGAAGCAAATAAATTTAACAAACCAATAAATAAATAAATACTTAACTGCTAGAAGAGTGAGATATTGGGTTATATATCTATAGATATATTTAATAAAGATTTTAACTGCTGCTTTTAATGTTCCTTTGTTTGCACTAGTTCTAATTCTGCTGTTTATTTAATTTTTTATAGAAGGTATGTGCTTTTTACTAATAAATATTCATTTAGCCTTTATCTTTGCATTATGTATCCAAAATATTTAAACTTCAACTTTATTATTAGTTCTTCCTGTGAGTAGACTAGTTTTTCTATATTTAATTTTGATTAATTTGGTCTTCTTGTGGTTCAAAGTATTCTCAACAATTTTGTCTAAGCACCACATTTCACTATTTTTGGAGAAGTCTTGTTTTTGTTTTTTCTGATGGTTTGGTTATCACAACTGTATACAAGTATTGGAAAATGTGGCTCTGACAGCGTTTTCTAGTACAAGTACACTAGAACTTATTTTCACTGTGATCTAATACTAGTATACTAGAATACATTGTCACCACACACACATAATTCAATGTTGTGTGTAGATTTGTAATCTTTCGTCCATATAATAGACTTCTGTCTATTTGCTGGCCAAAGTCAACACATACTGAACTTTTGAGCCTAGCAACATAAAGCCTGCAATTTCACTTTCTCTTCTTTATCTTTGCATTGGTTGGCATTGCTTGTTGCCATAGTCGTTGTCGTTGTCTTCTTCTTTTTCTTCTTCTTTTTTTTTTGTAATTTTAAGCATTAGATTAACTTTTATATTCTCTTCTTTTAAATCTCAAGAATGCTTTTCCAAAGGCAACTGGACTTTCCTGGTTTTTTCCTTGAAAACATTTTACTTCTTATCCAAAATGCTTCTTTAGTTCCTGAAGAAGCAAGAAAGTCAAGTTGCCTTTTGGAAAAACACCCTTTGATGCCATGTCTCGGATGATTGGGAATCTCTATAGACAGCTCTTCTTTTATCTTGAGCAAGAATCTCCTTAAGTCTTCTTAGCTTCCAATAATCAAAGTGATACTATCAACATATTTTAGTCCAGAGTATTTGATAATGATACATCTGCATATAAGTTAAATAAAATATTTTACATTTGCATATCAAATAAATAGAATGATAAATCTTGGTTTACTTTTTTGCCAGTTCTTAATTGTAACTGTTGTTTCCTGGCTACCATAGACATTCTTCAATAGGCAATGAGATGACCTAGTATTCCCATGATTTTGAAGGCTATTAACAATTCATGTTCTGCTAAGTCAGAAGCTTTATCATACTTAATAAAGCAAAACCAGATATAGTTCTGGAATTCTCCCTGTTCCATTATTTAAAAGGGCTAAATCTTTTTGATTCAATAATTAAATGGATAAATGTTTTTCAATAATTAACATTTATAGAATTTTGAAGAAATGGTATTACTTATTCTAAAGTAGTTCATGCAACAGAAAACATCAAATCATCCAGAAAATGTCCTCTTACGGACCCAGATTAAAGAATATGATAAATGAATGTAAATATATGAATGAAATATTTTAATTTTTAAATTTTCTGTAATCTTTAAAAATATTAGAATACCATGGTCTATAACTTAAAGGACAAAGATACATTTCTGTTATCATGAAGAGCATAATACCTGATAGTCCAAACTTATAGAGGTAACTAGTTATCCTTAACTATCTCAGAAAAGCTAAGGAGATTAGATCTAGTTAATACACTGCTGAAAGACCACCAAGAGACACTTGGAATATTGGCTTGATTAGAAAGTTAACAGAAAAAAAAACCCTTCCTAGTATGTGGCATTAGCAAAATTATAAGGACTTTCCCAAAAGTTGCCAAGAATGTTTATAAATCACATTTATAAACTATCCAACGCAAAATTACCTTGAGTCAATATTACTCAATGGGAACTTGATGGGATAGTCAAGTACCTGATGGGAACTTGACTATTACCTACAGTGGGACAAAAAAGTATTTAGTTAGCCATCAATTGTGCAAGTTCTCCCACTTAAAAAGATGAGCGAGGCCTGTAATTGTCATTATAGGTAGACCTCAACTATGAGAGACAAAATGAGAAAACAAATCCAGACAATCACATTGTCTGATTTGGAAAGAATTTATTTGCAAATTATGTTGGAAAATAAGTATTTGGTCAATATCAAAAGTTCATCTCAATACTTTGTTATATATCCTTTGTTGGCAATGACAGAGGTCAAATGTTTTCTGTAAGTCTTCACAAGGTTGGCACACACTGTTGCTGGTATGTTGGCCCATTCCTCCATGCAGATCTCCTCTAGAGCAGTGATGTTTTGAAGCTGTCACTGGGCAACACGGACTTTCAACTCCCTCCAAAGGTTTTCTATGGGGTTGAAATCTGGCTAGGCCAGTCCAGGATCTTGAAATTCTTCTTACGAAGCCACTCCTTCGTAAGAAGAATTGGCAGTGTGTTTGGGATCATTGTCATGCTGAAAGACCCAGCCATATTTCATCTTCAATGCCCTTGCTGATGGAAGGAGGTTTGCACTCAAAATCCCACAATACATGACCCTATTCATTCTTTCCTGTACACGGATTAGTCATCCTTGTCCCTTTGCAGAGGAACAGCCCCAAAGCATGATGTTACTACCCCCATGCTTCAAAGTAGGTATGGTGTTCTTTGGATGCATCTCAGCATTCTCTCTCCTCCAAACATGACAAGTTGTGTTTCTACCAAACAGTTCTACTCTGGTTTCATCTGACCATATGACATTCTCCCACACTTCTTCTGGATCATCCAAATGCTCTCTAGCAAACTTCAGACATATACTGGCTTAAGCAGGGGGACATGTCTGGCACTGCAGGATCTGAGTCCCTGCATTCGTCGTGCAGTGTGTTACTGATGGTAGCCTTTGTTACATTGGTCCCAGCTCTCTGCAGGTCATTCACTAAGTCCCCCCATTTGGTTCTGGGATTTTTGCTCACCGTTCTTGTGACCATTTTGACCCCATGGGGTGAGATCTTGCGTGGAGCCCAGATCGAGGGAGATTATCAGTGGTCTTGCATGTCTTCCATTTTCTAATTATTGCTCCCACTACAGTTGATTCTTCACACCAAGTTGCTTGTCTATTGCAGATTTAGTCTTCCCAGACTGGTGTAGGTCTACAGTTTTGTTTCTGGTGTCCTTCAACAGCTCTTTGGTCTTCACCATAGTGGAGTTTGGAGTGTGACTGTTTGAGGTTGTGGACAGGTGTCTTTTATACCGATAACAAGTTCAAACAGGTGCCATTAATACAGGTAATGAGTGGAGCACAGAGGAGCCTCTTAAAGAAGAAGTTACAGGTCTGTGAGAGCCAGAAATCTTGCTTGTTTGTAGGTGACCAAATACTTATTTTCCACCATAATTTGCAAACAAATTCTTTCCAAATCAGACAATGTGATTGTCTGGATTTGTTTTCTCATTTTGTCTCTCATAGTTGAGGTCTACCTATGATGTCAATTACAGGCCTCTCTCATCTTTTTAAGTGGGAGAACTTGCACAATTGGTGGCGGATTAAATACTTTTTTGCCCCACTGTATATAAGTGTAGGTTTACCTTTCTTTATTGGATTCATTATGCAATTGATGACTTTCCTTCAACAATTCATTTAATGCGAAAATATTCATTGTTAAGAGATTGGTGCCAGTCTTTAAAACAACAAAATTTATTCCCATCAGAATTGCAGTTAACCAAAATCCTTTCTGCTCTCACTTGCATTGTCTGTTATTGTTATCAAAGGGTCAAAACAGCTATCAATATTTTATCAAACTCAAAATGAAAAGAATTGACCTTTAATCCTAGAAACAAAGTTGTCCGGTAAAGAATCAGCTTTCAGCCTCGGTGAAACTATTCTGCTGAACATAATGAAGAATGTCAATAAAAGTCATGATGTTATTTACTACATGTTTTGTCTGCCATGCTTATCATGTGCATTAGAAATCTATAGAAAAAATGAACCAAATGGTTTTCCTTTATACAGAACGTGAGACAAGGAAAATGTGCTTAAAAGTAAGGTTTTAAAAGTATACAAGAACATTTGTCAATGCATTTGGTTTACAGAATGCGATATTACAGCCTGCAAAATCCTTTTCTCTATTTATTCAGTGTCCTTCTTTAGGGAAATTTTACTCCATGAAAAATTTTCAGGAAACTATTGAATACCAAGTCCCGGAAATCTATTTTCACTATTCCAGTCTACAGAGAGAAGAAAAACTCAGTGTGTTGTTTTAGCTACAAAAAACAGTGTCAAGAATGTATATTCCAAAGTTAAATCATGGGTATTGTGCAGTGCACGCTGCAGTGAAGTTCCAGGTTTTACCCTTAATTATAAATATTAATTGTTCTTTGCTTATAGTATAGAATACCCAATAACTAATTTATCCTTTTATTTGACTGTATTTTTCTGTAGCTCTGCTTACTGTACTTCAGGTTGTTATTTGTCAGAAGCTGAGCAGGGTCTCTTACCTGGTCAGTACTTAAGATGGGTGAACTTCAAAGAGCATCAGTTGCATCAGTAAGTGGTGTTGATGGCTCAGTAGAGGGTAGATCTTCCCTCAACTCAGTCTTAACCGATGTTTTGGTATAGCATTGACAAACAATATCCTGGATGTCCATTGCAAATGTGCTTTCTGCTCTGAGGATATTAAAGCCCTTTCATCTTCTGGCCCTGAAGTATTATACTTTTCATATTATTCAAAATGAGAGTGGTTATGTCTAATAATTTTTAAGAACTGCCCATTTAAAATCCATTGCGTTGTAAATTGGCTAATGGCATATGTCAGACATCCTTGAGGAAATTGCATAATGTGCCTAGGAGTTTTAATTTCTGCAGGACATGGAAGTGCTTTGAAATCCTGTGCAGATGAAAGGTGCCAAGTAAACATAAATTAAATTCATCCAGTTACTCATTTCATTCATAAAAAACAATGAGTTTTCTTTTCATGGAGTATTGCAATTAGTATTTTTGTTAGCTTTACAAAGCTAAAAGGAGATATATAACAGTAATTACCATTAAGGAAAATATTTCAGACAAGGTATAAAGAGTAATTTAAAATATGGTACCATTCACTTTAAAATATAATCAGAATATTTGGGACTTTTATTGAATCAGTTACTCTGTTTCCCCCAAAATAAGACATCCTCTGATAATAAGCCCAATCGGGCTTTTGAGCGCATGGCAGTAAGGCCAAGTGCTTATTTCAGGTTTCAAAAAAATATAACATGGTCTTATTTTCAGGGAAACACAGTAGGTTTTCAAAAGAAATGACTAAGGGGTCAATCTTAATTATTCCTTTTAAGGGTTCTGATTTAAGTACTTTGGTCTGATAAAATTTGTCCTTAGAAGTTTGAAAAAAAAAGATCTTTTAGGTCAATGAACATAAGCGTACATATATTTGTTGTGACAGTATAATGTAAAAAGTACCTTCTTTTATATCCTAATGTCTGATCAGGTAGTTTAGCTTGCTTTTTGTCAAGCATATTTATTCTTGATCAAGATGCCCTTTTTGCTGGAAACAAGTCTTTTTTTCCCAATTGGTGCTTTAAATAAAAAGCCTCAAAGCAACAGTATGCTTACAGTATGTTATATACAGAAGAGCCATGGAGGCACAGTGGTTAGAATGCAGTACTTCAAGCTACTTCTGTCGGCTGCTAAGAGTTTGCAGTTAAGTTCTCATTGGCTCAAGGTTAACTCAGCCTTCCATCCTTCTGAGGTGGGTAAAATGAGGACCCAGATTGTTGGGGGCAATATGCTGACTCTGTAAACTGCTTAGAGAAGGCTGTAAAGCACTGTGAAGCAGTATATAAGTCTTAAGTGCTATTGCTATTTTTAAAAAATAAAGATTAAGATTAGTAAACGCTGATAAAAAAGATAAAAGGCAGAGATAGATTTTAACTCCTTAAAATCTATTTTTATACTAACTGTTAATTCTCTCTGCTGGAAAATCTAAGGGTTAACTTGAATTCCCAGATCAAAATGAGATAGGGCAAAAATTGGCATTTTAAAACACTTCCAAAAAAATCTCAGGATAAAGATTTTTCACACCTAAGGCAACAGGTTTTCATTCAGAGTGGGATGTTCTGAGAAATTTTGGGCTAGAAATGTTTTCAAAGAAAACATTTTGGCAAATCCCTGCCTACTACAAAATTATTAATAGATTTTCAACTGCAGTCACATTTGTATAAAATACTAATTCACAATGAAATGATTTTCATGTTGTTGGTTTGATAATATAGTTTCATATATTTTTGTATATAATAACTAACCATTTATATTACTCGGCAAAAATAATTTATAACTTGCTATACATATTGATTTGAAAGTCTAACTTTAGTCATAAATAGATATGCATGAGATTTAACCTTGTTTCTATATCCTCAAATATCAAGACACTTTAAATTTAGATGGATCTGCTTTAGAACAGTTCTCTATACATATTTTTGCTGGATGAAAATGATTGGCAAAAGAAAGATGTTTAATCCATGAAGATTCATGCTAAGAAAAGGAAGATAGAATCATGTATCTTTCATTAATAGGATCAAACATCTTCAATGATCAGATTGTTTACATTACACATAAATACAAATTGAATTCTTTGTTTTCCATTAATCATATTACTAAACTATTTTCAATTATTGAATTAAAATGTAGAACAATAATTTATTAGTGGCAGAGTTTTAGTGTTTTCTCAAAATGGAATTTGAATGTAATCAGATTATCTCTGTGCTTGCAATGTGCATATTTTATACTAGACAACTGTAATGCCTAAACAGAAGGTAATGCTTGAAATATAACCCTATAGGTAAATAGATAGATTTAACCAATTAGATTAGTTTTCATAACGTGCTGATATTCAAATATTTTTCTTCTGTTAGTATCTCCTTTTCTATTTGCTGTCTGCTTTGTAATTAACTGACTTCATTTGTGTAATTTTATTGCAAGGTGTAATTTATTTTATTGCTTGATGTTCTTCATTCTCAGTGGAAATATTTCTGTTTATTATATAGTTTATTTGATCATATTCATTAACTTGTATAAGAAAGATCCTGCTAGTTAAAAATAAAAAAATAAAAAAAGCAAAAAAGCATTGTTTTTTCTTTGAATTTTTTTGTTGTACAGAAAGGCCATCATGTCAGTATATGGGCAATGATCTTGAAAGTCAAGACAATATCATGTGGTCAGAAATCACCGATGAAGAGTTTGAATTCACCCAGTTCCTTGGCATGGAAATAGATGCAAAAAATGAACAGCTAATTCTAAATATCAATAGCCGACTTCAAGCAGTATTTGAAAAACTTCTTCAAACAATAAATGAAACTGCTAATCAGGTAACATTGTTTAATTATAAACAATATTATGCCCCATATTTTGACATTATGATGTTAAATATTAATTAAATATTATTTTAATCAATGTTTATATAAAATCGAAGCTGTATTTCTTTTTCAGATATTTTATTTATAATGTATCTCCATTTAAAAAGTTTAAAACACATGTTTGAAAGGCCTTTTGTCAGGCTATTAGTATGTTTCAAGGTGCTCGTTCAGTTAGAAAAGATAGTTTCTAAAAAGCTGGAGTGTACAGGAGCACAAATGTAGTATCTGTAACAGGATAAATTATCTGATTTTTTTTAAACAGTTTTTTTAAAACTGTTGCAGTTGCCTCTGGGATCCTAGGAAAAAGCACAGTTACTTCAAAAATTGTAGACACATATTGTGGTTAATGCTCTCACTATTCCAAAACATTTTCTATAAAGTACTGAAATGTTTTTATTTTCCTTACCTCTCATCAGCAACTTGATGTTTAGAATAATAGGCAGATTTCAAGATACAATCCAAAATTTCTGTACTAAATATATTTTCCTCTTGTTTAAATAATTATTGAGCAAGGTAACATTTATAATTGAACAGAAAATGGTGTTTGAAAAGAACAATGAACGTGTGATAAAGATAACATTTTAAATGGCTATTATTTAAGTTGGAAGCAAAAAAAGCATGATCTCTGTGAAGTATATATGTAGTTGCAGTAATTACAGTGGAACTCCCTTCTCCTCCCCCTACTCCCCAAAATCACTATATGGTGGATCAGGTACACTTTTTAACTTTATAAGGACAACTATGTTCCAAGAAAACTATATTATCTCTATCAAGTTCCATTTGACAATTCAGTATCTTAAAATCTGTACTGTCTTCCAAGTCAGCAAACAAAGATTGTCAGTCAAAGGTTGACCATTCAGTTCATATTTTGTGATTCCTTTATCACAAGATGTACTATGTAGTGATTATTTTTCTGTTGTAAGGAAATATTATATAGATAATGTGATGGTGTTATGACAGAAAAATTTTAAAAACAGATCAAATTTATAGCAAGTAACTCATTTATTTTCTACAGGCAACATTTTTGCTAGATGCACAAAACTTACATGGAATAAATAATTTTCCTAGGGTCTGTTAAGAATCTATTGAATCTATTTCTCTGTACAGTGCAAGAATCCAGATTCAAAGCATATCAGATGGCATTCTGATCTCTGCTTAAACACAATGAGTGAAATGAAGTCTACCATCTCTCTTGGAATTTTTTTATGTTGAATTGCCCTTATTGTTAGAAACGTTTTGGTAAAGTTGAGTCGGAATCTATAATGTCGGTGCATTCTTCCTTATCTGGAATTCTGCAATGATAAACAGTAGATCTTGACTACCTTTTGGGTGTCATCTACATATTGAGGAATACTGTCACCTCTTCTGTCTTCTCTTTATTAATTTCTGTCATTTTTAGTTTAAATTAAGTAAAGATAAATTATTTTAAGTATGACGTACTAATTAGAAACTATTTATTTACTGGGTGTGACTTTCTTAAAAAGCAATTAAGAAATGGATCAGGCAGTCACAAAGCTTTTTAATTCCTTCATTTATGAACTCTGACTTGGCTTTTGAATCTTGTTGAGCAAGATTTGATGTGGGTGTGTTAATTCAAATTCCAAATCTCTATGTACCTGCAGTAAAGTAATCTAGCCACTCCTACAATAATGTTCTGACCTTTTCCTCCCATTGAGACACAGCTTTTGCTTTAGACAGAGAAGCTTATCTGATTTCAGAGCAGCTTTTTCTACAACTTAAGGGGAAAATGATTAAATAGTATCTTAATTTAGTAAGTTCTTGTACTTCAGTGGAGAATTTTAAATATTGACAGATGCTGCAGGATTTTTTTTATGGTTTGGCTGCAAATATACCACAGTAGGCAATTATGAAGATAATCTTTTGTGTTGATGAATGACTTCCTTAGTTTTCCTTTTATTTTAATGCCTTTTCTATTTGGTTCCATGAGAGGAAATGTCAATTCTGTGAGGTCTGCAAACATTGCTTTTTTTTTTTTTTCACCAACTGAATGTGTACCTGGAACTTCCTGGTGTACTTGGATTCCTCATCTGAGTGTGAATTTATAATTGCTTGCTCTCTGCAATAGGCAAATAGTTATTGAACTACGTTTTCATTTCACCCAGAACAGTTAAAGCTATTTAATCAAGGGAAATTATTTTATGAAAAAGAACTGCAATAGATTACTATGAAATGGATTCCTACCATACATACTGGGCATCAAATATCTGTAGTAGTCTAAGGTCTGAAAAAAGTCAAGAAGAAAATACTTTAGAAGTCGAATCTCGTGTGCCTTTACCTTATCCTTTTCCTTTTACTGACCAATTGGATGATGATAATTCTGTGGTTCTCAATACATCACTTTTTTATGTAAAGCACAAGAAAAATGGACATAGATTAAGAATTGTTTCAAAAATTTCTTTGCCTACTCCCCCTTATTCAGTAAGTATGACAAAATAGAGAATTTTTTCCCTTTTCCTTTACATGATTACTGTAAATGTGTGTTATCTAATAATATTTTTCTGTCTGGTTTAATTTTGCAGAAGTACTTAATCAGATTTTTCTCAAATTGTCGATTTATACGTAAAGAATTCTTGATACAATGTTTTCCAGAAACCTACTAATTTTAGTGCTCACTACTTTAAGACTTTTATATAAGCTTCATGTAACCAAATTACAGCTGATTAAACTAATAATTAACTACCAGAATTAATTTTAAAGATTCAATATACAGAAAATTTTGAATGAAACGGAACATTTCTGCAACACAGTATTATTATAGTTGACAATGAAAAATATATTAAAAAGTGAGAATCAGTGCATATTGACCATTTTTAACTGGTCAATGTAAATTTTAAATATTTATATTTACATATTATATACATTTACATTTTTAGTATATAGTACCTTAAGTGTATTAATACACTTCTTAATACTTTAAACTTTCATTTGACCTTTTTGAATTGAAGAAAATAAGCTTAACATTGTTTAATGTGTACTTTAGCATGTGTTTTAATAATATAGGTTAAACTAGAATAAATGGATGCATCTACATAAATAGAATTTTAAATGTGTTAAATTCTGAAAACTTAAATTGTTTTTAAATAAATTATATAAAAATAAGCCAGCCTTTAATTTTATTTCTGATAAACTGTGCTGATAATGATGATCTGAAACCTGTAACTGTACATTGTATATAACTGTATATTGTAAGAGAAAAACGTAACTACCAGTTTTACTGATTTCTTTTTAAATATAGATTTTAGGAATTTGTTTCATGTCTTTAGATCATGTCTTCATTGTTAACATGTAGTATTAATTATTATTTAAATATTGATTGACAGTCACTATATTAATATGCTTCTTGGATAAATTCACAGAGTTTATCCAAGGCATTCTGTTAGTCACAAATGTTGAATGATATAGCTTTTCATCATTAACTATACTTAGAAAAACATAGGTGTGTGCTGTTTTATTTCTGGAAAGGAAATAAATGTATGTTCTGTCATTTTGTAATTTGAGTAACGGGAAATGCCTGTAGTCTCACATTTTTGCTAGATTTATCTGCTGATCAGATGTAAAGAAAAGGATCACATTTTTAAGGAGGTTGATATCATACATTGATCTAAGAAATATTATAGAAACTGAGTTTAGAGAGGCAAAATTTTAGACATTTGCAGGAAGTGAACTATTGATCTTTGACGTGTGGTTTAAAAAATAAAGGTATTATACCATGACATATCATTTTAAGTTAAATAGATCCAAGTTCAATACAGTAAGTGGAAAATATAGAATATGAATAATAATGATTCAAAGAAGCTTTAGATTCTGAAATACACTGTAAGATTTTTTTTCATTCAGATTCATTAATTGAGTGCTTTCAAAACTACATATAGAATTCTCTGATCAGTGAAAAAAGCACAAAACTATCAAAAGGTGGAATTATTTGAGACATGAAATTAATTTGAACAATTCAGGTCATACATTAAATAAAAATTACTATGGGTGGTACATGCTGAAGTTTATATTAATAACTCAAGGTTTTCTTTTTAGTGTAAACTGGACAGGCTTAAGATCCGGTACTTCAACACGGATACAGACATATGGCAAAGTCATTCATAGTGCAAATATTTGTTTATCTTGTTATGCATAGTGGATGAGGGCAATAAACTTCTCATTTCAAGTTAATTTTCCAAACTTGACATTGTTCTTATGTAGGACTTTTTAAAATGTACATTAAAAATTTCAAAATTTAAATTATGTTTTAGCTTGAACATGCAAAAGCTACACAAACAGAATTGATGCAAGAATCCTTTAAATGGGAACATGAAGCTACTGAATTAACCAAATGTCAGGAAGAATTGCAAGAAAGGTTTGATGAAGAGGTCAGAGCTAGAGAGCAGATAGCACTGGAACTTAGCAAAGCAGAGAGTAAGTAATTGATTTGTTTGCAATATAGTGCTTTAAATAATTATACATTGTTACCCCAATCCAAAATTATAAAGCAGCTACTTTAATTACATACATTTGCAGGCAGTTATAGTTTATGCTTTTTTTTTACAGTTGAAAATATATTATAAATGAGTAGAAAATTGATTAAGTCACAAAGAAAGAAAAGCAAGAGAGAATGTATATAGAAATGATAATAGGATAATAGGCTATTTGAAAGAGGAAATAGAGGATGCCTATTTGTAATTTTTTAAACATACATTACCGTAATAAAAGTTCTAGATTTATTAGATCAGCATATTTATTTATTTAAGCATTTATTACTGATTATCTCACAAAATGTGACCCTAGATGATTAATACAGATTGAAAACAAATTAAGATGAATAAATCATAATAAATCCACAATATCCTGAAGCACAAAACGTAATATACTACGGCATAATACCCAATATTCTATGGCACAAAGATCAAAAATACAAAGTCTTAAATCATATTCAAGCTCTTAAACCAGTTTTCCAGATAAGTTCATCCAACATGCTATCTCAATGATCAGGGAAAAACTGAATTTATAAAGCCTTACAAAAATCAACAGGGTAAATCTAACTGAATCTTGGGAACAATATTCTGTTTCAAAAGACTGATATTATATAGAAATGCTTCCTGGCTTCCACTATTCGGCTTTGTTGCATGAAAGGGATCTGAAACATGCTTATTCTGTTGAACCTCATATGATAAGTGTCATAATAGGGTATCTCCCAAATAATCTGGTGTTGCACCATGAACCACTTGATAGAAAATAACCACCTTCAGTTGCAGCCAGAAACCTATTGGAAGTCAGTGCATCTAACAAAAAAGTGTTAATATGAGTGTACTATGGTAATACCCATAAAAACCTACACTGCCAAATTCTGGATCCATTGTAATTCCCAGATAATTGTCAAGACCAGCCTTATGTAGAGCATATTGCACATCCCAAGCAGGAAGAAATCCAACACATGAGTGACCTTTAGTATGTAACTCAGTATATGACTTAGATTTTCAACCTTTATAATGCATTTCTTTGACAATTAATATACTTTTACTGATTGGGTATTTCTTTTTAAGAGCCATTTAGAGTAACAAATGAGTTTAACTTATTGGACTCAGGTTTATTTTCTTTAATTATTTTTCAAACAATATTTAAATATAAGCAGACACATAACGTTTGTTTTCAAAAACAACTTCATTTCTTAGCTAACTTTTCTCTGAAATGTCCATGATCCCAGTTTTCTGAATGCATCAATATTTTTAAAACTTTGAATGATAAATGATTGGTGCCTTGAATGGGGATATAGTAATTTGTAAGGATGATCTCCATAGATTCATTTTTTAAAACAACATGTATTATTATTAATTATTCAGATTAATATATTACGTTGCTTTTCATAATATAAACTGCAATATACAATATTTTCATAATTTATATACTTTATTCTTTATCATCTTGATATTTGTAGAATTCCTCCCCTCTCCAAAGAATTTTCTAGTATTGGCATTGGCAATTACTTATTAGTATATAAAGACAAGAGGGTTGTGATGGCTCAGCAGTTAAGGGTTGCTGGCTGGAAAGCTAACAGCCTGGATTCGAGACCCAAGTGCTCTGCAGTGGAATAAGCTCCTGTTACTTGCCCTCTTGTCCAACTAGCAGTTCAAAAGAATACAAATGTGAATAGATAAATAGGTACCACTGGTGAGAAAGTAAAAGTGTACCACGTGCCTTTGGCCTATAGTCATGCTGGCCACAAAACCATGGAAATGTCCTTTGATAATCCTGCCTCCCTCAGCTAAGAAACAGAGATGAGCACTGCCACCTAGAGTCAGATACAATTGGACAAGGGCAAATATTTATCTTTATATAAAGACAAATCATTTTTTAAGATATTATTTTTTTAAATAGTAATTCCAAATAGTAAAGAAAATTTTGATTTAAGGGAGGGGGGGTTGAGAGCAGGATTGTATGTTAACCCCAAATTTCTGTTAAATGGAAAAGTCTCTGCCTTTTTTCTTTATTTTTCAGAAACAAAATGCAGATATTTAAGAAGACTGTTTAAAATATAGCATTCTTTGGTGCCAGCCGCAGGGATTATTGAAGGTCCTTTTTTTCTAGTTCTCTGTCAATAAAGAAGTGTTTATCACATAGGAACTAGAATGTAGTTCTATTTCAGTCCTCTCTTATTCCAATAAATATTCATTGGCTCACCCATTGCCTGATATCCCCAGTTCTTTTTATCCATCTTCCTTACTACAACAGTTGTCACTATAGCATATGCCCTACCTGTCTATCCATCTTCCTAAAAGGAACCCAACCTTAATCCTACTAGCCTGCCCAATCTTCTTCTTCTTGTTAACCTTTATCCAGGACTCAAAAATGAAGCATGCACAGGAGCATATCCATTTTTAGAGGATATATTAAGACCAATCCAGACTGCTTCCCTAAATAAGAGATAAATCTACTCTTTCAAAGTGCTATCTGAATAAAACGTTTTGTCTATTGTATCTAAATTCTGCTAAGTCTAGATCTCTTAAACGGAGAATTTACTTATAGCATTTCCCAGTTTAATTTTCCAGTACCAGTCCTTATAAAAAAACAAAACAAAACAAAACAAACTATTTCTTAGAAAATATATAAACAATTGCCCTTCTCGTTTTTGATCACAACTCTGCTGCATTCTAACCAGGGCTCTAGATAAAGGGGAAGGAGAAAAGCCTTTTTATAAAGCCTCTACTCTATTGGGTAACCTAAGCATTTTTAAAGCATGTGCTAAGAACCATCTGTTAAATAATGAAAAAAATAGCCTCTGCAGTCAAAACTTGGGACACCCAAATTTGTTGTTTTTCTTGTATGTAAATTATTTAAAACAAGCAGTAATAGGATTGTATTATAATTAGTACATGGATATAGGCACACACTTATCTTTGTAAAATCTTTATAAAGAGCTCTCTGGAATTGCATCTATATTTTATCTGAAGACGAATAATTTTTAGCAATTTCTAGGTAGCAGATAAATACGCTTTTCAGATTTTTAAAAACATCTGTCTTGAATAAAATTTTAAAATTCTTTTCACAAGCTGTTCTTAAAACACATTCTCAGCCATATTAACTTAAACAGCATTGTAAAATATAGGTACTCTTCTGATATATATTCTTATTGCAAAGTATCCCCAAAAAACTTTGCCCTTCCATGTATGGATATATATGTGTTATCCATTATAGTGACTACCTTTCTAAAGTATATATATATTTTACTACATAATACACTGGGGAATTTTACCGTATTAATTGTGGTGCATTTGGTGCAAATGTCCATAAAGACACACACACATTCTGTAATTTAGTTCTTGAAGGATCTTTTTGGTGAAAAACCAAGTCTACTTATACACAATTCTTGATATTAATAAAACCTCCTAAGAAAGAGTTTAACACTGAAGTGTTGATTCAACTGTGAAGAAATAAATATGTGAAGACTTGTTGAAGTACTTCCTGATATTACTGCATATATGTAATCTGGGAATTTATAATATGCTGGGAGCATTAAATAATGGACGTTTCAACATAATTCAATACTGATAATATTGAAGTGTGCAAGGGAACATATAATTGTTTAATCATTTATCCACAACTTAATAGATTTAGTATAAACATACTAATATTTATTATTTATTTATTATTGCTTTTTGAAATATTGCCTATCTGATAATCAGATTATGTTTGCAATAAATAATAGTTTGAAATGCAGTCATTTTACTACAAATGCGCAAGGGTCACTTTTCACAAAATTTTTGTCTTTTTAAGATTTTGAACTATTAAAAAATTAAATTGAATAATAAACCCCACTTAAATTTAATTAATGGGTACAGATCATTATTTTTTCAGAAATGAACAATTAATATGTTAAAATACTGGCATAAAATAAAAGTTCTGAACTGAATGGTTAGGCTTGTTTAGTTGTTATATATCTATGAGTGTTCTTAGTTATTGGGATGTATCGGTTTAATGAGTTACATATTTAATGTAAGAGGTGAAATATGGAGATAACAAAGATCGTACTGTAACTTTGTAACTTTATAACTTTATAATTATAACCATTTTTCAGCTATGAAAAATGTGTGTTGTCTACATACCTGTACACACAGCTTTTATATCAATTCATCTTTCCAGTTAAATATTTTCTATCATAATCATTTAACACTATAATATTGTACAATTTGCAATCATCTGAAAATTCTAAATTTATAGATACCTCCATATTATATCATATAATATATGTGATTCAACTTATTCATAAACAAGGAAACATACACATTAGACTGTACATATAATGAAAAATAATAGTAACCATGCTTATCTGGAATTCTATCAACTTTAGACAATTGCTTTAGTAAAATTCCATTTTAACATTGTTTTAACAATGGAGACTAAATACAAAATACATAGTAGAATGCAGAACACAGAATAGCTGGAAGGAACCTTGGAGGTCTTGAAATCCAGCCCACTGCTCATGCAGGAAATCTATACCATTTCAGAAAAATGATTGTCCAATCTCTTCTTAAAAACTTGCAGTGTTGGAGCATTCTCGATTTCTGAAGGCAAGCTGTTCCTGTGATTAATTGATCTGTCAGGAAATTTCTCCTCAGTTCTACGTTGCTTCTCTCCTTGATTAATTTCTATCCATTACTACTTCTCCTGCCTTCAGATGCTTTGGAGAGTAGATTGACTCATTCTTCTTTGTGGCAGCTCCTTAAATATTGGAACATTGCTCTCATTTTATGCTAGCCCTTCTTTTCATTAAACTAGACCTATCCAATTCAAGCAACCGTTCTTTATATGATTTAGTGTATTTTTCATATTCATATACTGACACTCATCTTCATAAAAATTCTATTTTTTTTAAAAAAGAATGTTTCAATTTTTAATATAGTATTAATATTACAGTATATTTTTTTAATTTTTATCACTTGGGTAGAATAAATTACATAGTAATTTGGGTATAAAATTACATAGTGTTATGACCATGCTAGTCATATTTTTTTCAGAAGGTTTTCGAATATTTTACTCAAAAATTACAATGCTTAATTTGGGCATCTCTCTTTTTCCATAGATCTTATTGATGGTTATGCAGATGAAAAGTCACTTCTGGAAAAACAAATCCAGGAAAAGACAGAGGTAATAGAGCATCTTCAACAAGAGCTACTTCGTACAGGTAACAAATTACAGGAACTAGAGGCTGAGAGACAGCACCTTCAAGAAGAGAAAGAATTGCTCTTCAGACAAAAAGATGCTATGAAAGCTGATGCAGGACCTATAGAACAACGTATGTATTTTTTAGAATCTTCCAAATATGTATATTATTATTTAATATCTATCGTGTTTTCCCAAAAATACGACCTACCCCAAAAATAAGCCCTAGTCTGATTTTTGGGACGATAGGCCTAATATAAGCCTTACCCCAAAAATAAGCCCTAGTGAAGGGATGGGCGTGGCCAGCATAGGAGGCAGCCCATTCCTTCTCTGTCACCTCATGGCCGCTCGACCCCTTTATTGCGGTTCTTGAATCAATTGAGCCAGTGAGGGCTAATCAACTTGGCCCAGATATCTGGAACACCTCCCTAACCCCTGGCCTGCCAGGGCCCCTTCATCAGTAGTCATACTGCCCTGCATGAGCTCCAAGGTGGCCCTGCAGCAGGAGGAAGTGGGAGATCATGCCCTACTCCTTTGCATCCCGAAACCCCATCTTCCATGGATACCAAGCCTCTGCCAGCACCCCTCTCACAGGAGAAAGACATGCAATTCAATATCGATATTACCCGTGGAGGGCTACCAGTGCAACGCTCTGCAGTAGCATAGAAGCAAACTTCTTCCTCCCCCCCCTTTCCTATCGATCATTCTTTATTTAAGATTGCAGAACCCTCTCTCTCTCTCTCTCTTTCTCTCTCTCTCTCTCTCTCTCTCCCTCCCTTTCCCCGTCACACACATAAGCACATATACACACAAACAAAGGTCCCTCACCCCCCTCCCTTGCCCTGACCGCGCATCAGTAAACAAGCTGGAAAGCAGGTTAGTGAAGGGATGTGGCTGCCTTGGAGGATGTGTGTGCGTGGGTGTGAGAGAGGGAGGGAGGGGAGAAAGAGAGAGGGAGAGAGAGAGATCGTTTTGCAAAGAAAAGGCAGCTCTTTGCTGTGCCAGGCCACCTGGGTTGGGACAAAATAAACACTGTTAAAAAAATTGTGGATGGCTTCTGTGAGTGTTAGTTCAGGCAGTGCGAAGTGTGTAGGGCGGAGAGAATGGGAGTCGCTCAGCCTCCCATTCTTTGCAGTTGCAAAAGAAGCTGGGCTGGGTTATTGGAGTGGCTGCTGGAAGACTGTTTCAGGTGGATGGCAGGTGCGACTGTTAGGTAAAGGCATGCGGGGCATGTTCCTCTCCCCTTTCCCTCCCCTCTGGTCTCATCTCGTCTTTTCTGCAAAGCAAGCAACGGGAGGCCAAACGATGCATGGGGCGCGTCACTTGGCCTCCTGCCACTTTTACAGCTACAAAAGCATCCACGCTTTCTGGAGGCGGCGGTTTCAGCGGCATCTGTGGCTGATGGTATGGCCTACTGGAACCCTTCAGGAAGCTCTGCAAGGGGCCACTCGCACTCCCTGCTTCATACATAAGAGGGAAAAATAAGGTCTTCCTATACAGAAACCTTAGCCATTTTTCGGTGGTCAAAAGAAAATAAGACCTGGTCTTATTTTGGGGGAAACACGGTAATAGATTTTATAGATGTGTAATGGGTGATCCTAAGCCTTTTAATTTTGCATTTAAAAAGATTTCCAGGATATAAAGTCAATGAGGTGCAGAGGTTGACATGGGGAGAAATTTCCCAGATCCAGGCATTTTAAGGCAGCATTTATTGGGAACAGTCATTCACTTAATTTTGCATCTGCTTTTATATAATTTGTAGGTTGCTTTGATAGATGGAAGGGCATTAATAACATACTCATTTTATATTTAGCAAGATTTAGTGCAGTTCTTTAATGTAATTGCTTTTATCAGCAGAACTGAGAAAGGAACTATTCTTCTCCTATTTTACCTTTTAAAATTGAACCGGAGCATCAAGCACATTTATCCATAATGTTAACAGGGTCTCATCCAATTTAATGGCACATAAGTCATTCATTAGATGCATGGATTGAACAGATTTTTAAAAATTTATATTATGTTAAAAAATCAGTCAAAATGGATTATGGATATGCAAAGCATTATTTTCATGTAGCATTCTCTGCATGCACTATTGGGTAGTCTATGCCTGAAGTGCAGCACACACACTTTGTTCAGAGCACACATGTTGTGGAAAAACCTTTTGAGGGGAGAAGTGTTAAGCACCGGGGAGAAGGAAGACTGGCAGCTAATCTGGTTTCAGAGAGAGAAGATGGTGGTCATGTTGTGCCTAATGGCAAAAGATAAAATGAGCATGTTAAGTATGTACAGATTGGCAACGATGAGGATGGAAGGTATAAAGGACTGAAGAGGTATGATAGATATATTGGATAGATATAAAGCAAAAGAGAAGATAAGAAAAATGGCAGGAAGGTATGCCACTTTTTAATTCAACAATATAATAAAATAATAATGTATAATAAAAGTATGTGAATAGCTGATTGTAACATTTTAGAGAAAAATAAGTGGAAACATGGAAAAATATCTAACAGTTATGTTTAATAAATCAATGTCACTTTTTTTTTAATTCACGGCATTTTACTGAACTCTATAATCTGTCTTCAGCTTCATTTTTCTCATATAATATTTCAGCTTAAGAAACCTATAGACGGCATGTGAATTACTTTGCTTCTTGTTTTTTTTTTTTCTGTTCTCCTAGGCCTAGTAGATGCTGCAGTCAATGCAGCTTCCCAAACAGGTGTGTTTGTATATTGCATGGCAAATCTTTCATTGGGTGGAAGATTTAACAGCTACTGACACTTGTTAATCATGGTCTCTCTTTGGGCTTTCAGCTTGTTGACATTAACTTTATTGGCCTGCTGCTTTGATACTGTGTTTCATGTTCACACTTTTATTTTGAATAACAACTGCTCACAATTATATAGTATGCTATATTAATATTTTAAAAATGCAGATTACTTCAATAACCATCATCTTAATCAGCTAATAATTTCTGCGTTGTACAATAAAATGAAAATAGAGATCTTTGTCAAATAAAACTCTTCCTTCATGTGTGATATTTGAAGAAGCAAGTATGATGTAAAATGATGGGTACAAAAATCTACACAGTAAGACGCAAACAAACCCTGCCAAAAGACCATTATCTGGTGATGTTTTTTTATTCATTTGGCAAAGACTTAAATCCAAAAATTATTATTTTTAATATTTCTAAATCAAGAAATGATTTGTGATTACAGCATGTATACCAATTAAATGACTGAAATGTAACATAAATAAATTATATTCCCATTATTTCTGATTATATATATAACATTAAGCAATGTATGCCCCTTTGATGTTACCTCAGTAAATTGGGAATTGTCCTGGCATGTGAAATTTCATATGCTGCTCAGTATTATCTGAAGCTTCAGATCATGTATTTTTTCAAAAAAAATCACAGGATGCTTCTTGCCACTATTAGTGCAAGTCCCAAGACGTTATTAGGATATGAGAATTACCTATGTACTGGATAGAAGGAATATAACACCCAAAATCATATTAAAATTCCAGTGTTACTGGAGCAGTATGGACTGTATATCTGCAGCCATAGCTCTCTTACCATATATCCCTAAATTCTTCAGTTCTTTCTATTTGTTTTTTAAAAGTTTCTTTTAAAAAATTGGAGGGAGGAAGTAAACTGATTGAAAATTTCAGATGAAGGTAAGAAATATCTGTGTGTATTTTTTTCTTCCTATAACTCACCAGGTTAAGGTCTAAATTATTTTACATCAAAATGTTGTATGTTTCATTTGTGGGAATATTTATGTTTCAATTGGAACAGCCCTACAGGATGAGAAGACAGTTGGGTTTTAATGCCATTGTACATTTTCTGCAGTATTAATGAAAATAAACATAGAATAATTCTATCAGGAAAGTTAAATCATGCAGACATTATTATTACTTCTGTTTATTGAGAATATCACATAATTTTGGTGAAACCCAAAGTTATTTTCATCCTTTATTATGCTGTAGTGTAATCTTGGGAGTGAGTTTATTTTATAGAACAATAACAACTATCCAAACATAACAAGTTATGCTTTATTAAACAGAGTTGCTGGCGGAGACAGAATTGTTAATGAAAGAAAAAATAGAAGTGCAGCGGCAGGCTGAAAAAGAATACAATTACCTTCAAAAGCAGGTGAAGGCCCTGGAAACTGATATAGAAGAGCAGGTCAACCAGTTTTTGGAACTAGAGCAAGAAAAAAATGCAGAGCTAATGGATCTAAGGCAGCAAAACCAAGCTCTAGAGAAACAGCTTGAGAAAACAAAAAAATTTCTAGATGTAAGTAAAATGATGAGCTCAATTCAACAAAAACCCAATTAGCACAATTCATTAAAATGCTTATGTCATACATAGTTTATACTTTAAAAAAATAGCACGTTATTAAACATGTTAAACATGTTTTTTGTAAAAAAATAAATAAGATGGCTGTTTCCCTTTTTAAAATACGATAAATTTAAGATATACAAGGTTATCATTGTAAACTCTGTTCCTGTGAACAATGGTTTTAGTTTGACCCAATCTCAGCATGAACCCTTTAAAAAGCCTTGATTCTATAGTAGAGCGTTTCTGATAATTTCAAACAATGTTAAAGTATCGTATTTTTAGGAGTATAAGATGCACCTTTCTCCTCCCCCTAAAAGGGGGTGAAAATTTAGATGCGTCTTATACACCGAATGTAGCCCCACCCACCTACTGGGCCCCACCCTTTGGCTTCTACCTCCCAGCAGTTACTTCCTTTCAGCTGCAGCACATCCTAATTAGCACAAGTTGATGGATCAGCCTCTCAGCTGTTTTGCTCTCTGCTGTTTTGCCCGGGCCTCTGCTGCTTGCTGTAAGGAGATAAATTGCTGGAGCAGTTTTTTTTTTCTTGTGCTAATCAAGCTATGCTGAAAACGAAAATGAAAGCAGGCTGATTGCTGTTTGCTGCAACAAGGCAAAATTTCTGGGAAGCAGAGGCAGATTTCTTTTTCTTGTTTTCCTCACCAAAAAAGATAGGTGCATCTTATACTCCGAAAAATACGGTATATCCAGTAGAATTGGACTTCTCTAGCTTTTCAAGTCTAAAATGATTTCTATGTAAAAAGTTTGTAAAATTAATTACAATCTTTCTGATATAACAAATTGCATAATTTTATGCTAAAATTGTCATTGATTTTATATTTTTGCTGAGAATCTACTTGGATTTTGTTTCTAATGAATAATGTAAACATTGATTACCATCAAAGATCACATTTAGCACTATAATAACCTTTACATTGCAAAGGATTTGAAAAATTAGATGCCGTTACTTTGTGTATTGCTTGTCTATGTTGTGCAATGTTGTATGTAAATGTATAGAAAGGGGTTCATGTTCCATAAGAATAGCAATACACACACATACATACACTCAATTCTTGTCACATTCTAAATTATCACAAATAATTACTAAGGTTTTATGGAATTAGCTTAATAGTGTTTCAAGACATCTCAGTGTTTTCTATTGTATTTTGAAATCAGTTGAAAACAAAATACAAATAATCCTTCACTTACAACAGCAATTGGGACCAGAATTTCCACATAAGCTTAGCAACAGCAGTTCTTGTAGTCCCAGTTGCTCTTGTCATTATGTGAGCAACTTCCTGCCAACTTCTAACAAACAAAGTCATATGAAAAGCCAGCAGGAAGTTGTGAGTCCCAAACCGGCAGGCAGGTAAGTAGTTGTTGCCCGGTGGGGAAGGAGTGAAGTTTTGTGTAGGCAAAAGTGAGACGTATTATGTCAGGGAATGTGTGAGGAAACTGCCATGCAGTCATGGCTGCACAAGAGATAGGAGGATGTGAAGGGATGCACGAAAATGACTACAGGTCAAGGAGATTGTGGGTGGTAGCAGCATGGGTCAGGGAAGTTGCACAGGGGTGCAAGAGAAGATCAGGTAGGCCGTGTGGGGTGCGTGAGTGGCTGGTGCAGCATGGCAGCAGAGGAGCTGAGGAAACTTAACCTAGTGAGTTGTCACCTACCCTGCCAGTTTTGTCATTGACCTTCATTGATCTTCTGCAGAAGCCAGAGGAAGATTGCAAATGGCAATCATGTTATCTTCATGACCATTTGGAAACAAGTAGTAAGTGAAATTGGTTGCCAAGTACCCAGATTATGATCACATGTCCATGGAAATACTGGGACAGCCAGTCATAACCTCGATTCATTCAATACCATTGTAACTTTGAATAGCCACTGAACAAATGGTCACAGGGTCGAGCACTTTCTATATTGTGCATAACGTTTTGATATTTCCCATTAAAATATAAATATATATATATATAATGGCTTACATTTCAGGAACAGGCAATTGATAGGGAGCATGAGAGAGATGTTTTCCAGCAAGAAATACAAAAGCTTGAGCAACAGCTTAAAATACCTCAAAGATTTCAACCAGTCAGTGAACATCAAAATAGAGAGGTAAGATAAAGGGGATAAAGGCTAACATGGCTTTTTGAGAATTAATGATGAGACTCTACAGAATCTTATGGGTATATACATATGTTTGAATTCAATGACGTGCTATTCTGTGTTTAAGCCACTTTTTACAGTAATTTTTATGGTAATTAAAATAAGATTTACAAAGTATGGAAAAACACAAGTATTACAAATAATGTATAAACAATGGCTGTGTGGGAGAGGATTTTTTTTTAGAAAAAGCTTCCTGGGAAAATACAGAGGAAGGGGAAAAATAGTCTGTTCATTGCCAGTCTGTACTTTTCCCAAAAGAACCCCCTGATATCTTTAGAACTCTTACAAACAGGTAGTTCTTAGCTTAGAACCACTTCGACATGAGAAATTTGATTGTTAAGTAACACAGTTATAATTGTAGTTGTGAGATATCATGTGACCACAGCAATTTATGGTGGCAAGCTCAGCACTTCCCATTATAATTGTTAACCAAGAATTGTGGGCCGTTAAGTATCCATCCCAAGACAAGCTTTGACCCTCCCCAGCCCTGAGCTTCAGTAAGGTAAGGACTGCCTCCAACTTCTCACATCTTCCAAAAGAAACACAGCTTTCCAAAGACACATAGCTTTCCAAAGGCTTAGGGAGCCATATGTGGGAAACATTCACCAGAGAAACTGGGTTCAAAAAGGAGACAAGGAAGTGCTTTGGTTCTGGCTTCATCTGGCTGGATGTGAAAAGAGCAAAGGTTGGTGTAAGCAGCTGGGAGAGAAAGTAGCTAGGTGAATTAAAACTTGCTGGTTCTTACTGTGGTTGATGGATGCTGCAGTTTGGTGCCATACTGCTCAGGTGGGCTGGACAGCCACATGAGCGCTCGCTGGAGAAACTGGTGTGCCTGAGGTAGCATGGTAGCCACAGGTCCAAAAACAAGGCAGTGAGTTGTTTGTTTTCAGCAGGGCTGGCTGGGTGCAAAAACTGGGTGAGAAACTATTGCAAGGAACTGGGAGAGAAGACAACAAGGCTTGCTGGTGTTTGTTGGGTTGTGTAGTGCTTCCTGGAGTGTGGAAATGGGCCCCAGAGCCACATGGTTTGGGGCTGTTTGCCATGCTTCTAACCATGATGCAGGATGACCAAAAGGGTGGGAGATAGGCAGGTAATGGGGAGTTGAAGCGCCCCTACATTTGTAATTGCAGTCAGGCTACCAAGCACTTGAATTTTGATCATTTTGCCATAAGTTCAGGCATGGGTTGCCTATCTACTTTTTGAGCTTTGTTGCAACTTTGCAGAGTTGCTAAATGAATTATTTATTATAAGTCGAGGATGAGTACACACACACACACACACACACTCACACACACACACACACCACACACACACACAATATATATATATGTATATATATATATACACACAATGTAGCCTAAAGGCGACAAATTCCAATAGGTATAGTACAGAATAATTCTGTTATAACTTGAGCATTGAAGGACTTACAACATTGGAAATTATAACTCGAACATGGAAGGACTTATATCATCAAATATTCACATTAGCAGAGCTCTATGTTTTCATGTTTGTGTATGCCTGTGGATATGTTTGTAATCTCAGTTAATGCTTGCTGAAATAATATCTAAAAACCTATGCCACAATATTAAGAATTCTACAGTTTACTTTTAGATGGCTATTGGTCATCTATCCTTAGATTATGTATTGGTCATTACTTTTAAGGCCCTTTATGGCATTGGTCCAGGATCAACCTGCCTCATTCACACCAGCAGTAATATGGATCCCATCAGCCAAGGAATTTTGACTAGGTGTGGTCCAGGAGAAGAGCCTTTTCTGCAGTGGCCCCCACTCTTTGGAATATTTTGCTGCCAGTGATGAGATCTGACCCTCTTCTAGCCTTCAGGAACAGCTTTATTTTTTTGATTTCGCTTTATTTATTTGATTTTGGTTGCTTGTGATTTTCTCCAGACATTAAGTTTTTTTAAATACATGTACATCCTTCTCTTTTCCTATTTCACACAATTTTAACTTACCACAATTTGTAGCAAATTTGTGTTTGAAACATAGCCTATATTAGAATTTCCTCTGGTCTGCCACCAGGTTGAAGAGTTAACAAATAATCTTCAGGAGAAAACAGATAAATGCAATGAGCTTCTGCTTTCTAAGGAGCAACTTCAGAGAGATGTGCAAGAACGGAATGAAGAAATTGAGAAATTAGAATGTAGAATTCAAGAACTGGAACAAGCTTTAATGATCAGTGCAGACAATATACAAAAGGTATTTTTCACTAGTCTGTTTCATTTAGAATTATTTATGCAGTGTAACTTGCTTTACTTAATAATGAAAGAAATATGACTTAAAGAAATGATAATTAAATATACTTACTTTAAAGGTGGAAGGAAGGAAGAAATTTGGGTCTGCAACTGTAAGGGGGGACTTGCCTCTAGAAGTACAGCTACAGGCTGAGCAAGAAGCTGTAGACAGGAAAGAAAAAGAGGTAGAGTATTTTTTTTTTAATTATTGAGAACTTTCACTACTTTGAATTGAATTCAGAATATGAGGTGTAAAGGAATTCATATTTATGCAGATTTTCAATTATCCAAGTCATGGTTGTCCCAACAATGCTTTTCCAAAAGGCAGCTGGACTTTCTTGGTTTTTTCCTTAAAAACGTGTCACTTCTCCTCCAATAAGCTTTTTCAGTTCTGATGAATTGAAGTTGCTTCTTTGATGATAAGCAAAACATATTCAAGAAAAAAAAAATCAAAAAGGTCCAGTTGCCTTCTGGAAAAGGACCCTTTGGAACAAAGGAATTCATGGTTCTGTATAAACGAAACTTGGGTTTGTGTTAATCATTGTAGAGTTCAAAAAAGTTTATTAAACCTATAGAAAATTATTCAGAGGGAGTAAAAACAAATGTATAAGTAAAAAAAAAACACTTTGCCTTTGTTTTACTACTAGATAACCCATGACCCATTCATTTATTGTTTCAAAAATATTTCCTTACCTAAATAGATAAATAAAATTACCATGTATAGACATAAAAAGCAGTGCCTTTATGTGGGAGGGCAAACTTCCAGCTTGCTGGCAGCTTTGCCATTGGCTTTGTTCATGCAAAGCTGGCAGGCAGCATTAGAAACTACACGTGGCTGCGGCAGCATTACAGGGTGGTGAGAAAGTGCTGGAGGGCACTACTTTGTCACTACAATTGGCCTTAGGATCCTCGAAATTTCAATCTCACAGGAGAAGTGGACCCCAGGTTTTGGACACATTCTTTTAACTTAGCCCATTTGAGATACCTTGATTCAGAAAAAGTTGGCCTATGAGATACACACCCATTTGAAGGTTGCCAACAGACAGGAGAGTTTGAATAGCATGTAGGTCCATGTATTTTATTTTATATGTTTAGTCATCCGAAACAACCTAAACAAATGCAGCTCTAATCCCCACCATAAATATTAGGATATAGTATCCTTATATGCTCAACACACATTATAAGATATTTTTAATTATTCTGAGAACCATACTGACTTTTAACCAAATATTTGAAATTTTTCTTAAGTATCCTATATTAATAAGGTAACATAAAATGTATTGAAAGTTGTTTGCCAAGAATCAACACAGAAGATAAATCAACATGATTTTGCTATTTTATTTTCTTAGATAAGAGAAATGACAATGATTTAGATCTTCATTGATGGATTAAATCATATATAAATTAAAAAAATATCATGCTAAACAGGTTATTCACTGAGATACGTTTAAAATATACCCAAATTATATTAAAAATCGTTGTATAATTCCACCCTAGGATCATCTGCCTATTTTTAAATTATCAAATGTTCCCTCTCATCTTTGTAATGCTGAGAATATATGAATAAATCATATTTTATGCTTGAAGGTTTGAGGATGTCTTTTTAATATTTACAAGAAAATGTTTAGTATAGTAGCTTGTTCCTCAAAACAAGTACTGCTAAAAAAAATTGTTCTTGTTTACATAAAATAAATTATTCCGTTGCCACTTATTTTGGATACACAGATTGTAAATCTTGAAGAACAGTTAGAACAGTTCCGTGAAGAACTAGAAAACAAAAATGAAGAAGTGCAGCAGTTACAGATGCAGTTACAAATTCAGCTAAAAGAGTCTACAACTCGACAACAAGAACTTGAACAAGAAAATAAATTATTTAAGGTATTATCTGAGAAGAAATCATGTTTTTCTTTCCTGTTTTAAACAACGTGCGTTTATAAAATCTGAATATTATGAAAAAGTATAAAATCTTGAAGTATTTAACTATTTATAAAATGGTATTTGAAAATATTTTCTTGTTTCAGTTTATTCCTCTGATAAAATGAAAATAATTAGTGAAGGAAATCTACAAATTATTTCTTTGCCACTGTTTTTTATCTGTAGGAGGACATGAAACAATTGGGTCAAGCTATCCAGAATCCTGAAGATATTTCTATAAAGGGTCATCATCAAGTTCCTGGAAAATATATAGAGATTATACAGGAAAAGGAACAAAAAATCCATGAACTCCAAGAACAGATTTCAAAATTGCAACAGCAGATGGAAATTACAACAGATAATAAAGTAATAATTTATGGAATCCTTAGTGATGCCATACCTTTAAGCAAGTAACAAACATGTTAGAACAGGGATTAAAATACACATAATTCTACTTCAAAATAGAATTTGCATGGATGCTTATTAAAGATACTTTTTAATACATATTTAATATTCTATATCATCCCTCTATTTACAGTTTGTGACATAGTAGAACTTTCACAACTGGTACAGTTTCTGGTAGTTGTAATTGTTAGTAGTGGTTTGTGTTATTTTTCCTGCCAATTATTTTCTCATAGTGGAGAAAATAATGGGGAAACTGAACTAAACACAACTACATCAGATTTTTTAAATGCATAAAGTGATCAGTACCCCCCCCCCCCATAACACATTAAAAGGCAACATCTGAATGAAATATTTATCTTATTTTACTTAAATAAAATAAGAATTACTCTGATTTAGTTTTTACAAATTTCATATAAAAAGCACTGGTATACAGAATTTTAAATATATATATATATTTAATGCAAAGAAATATAATTAGTGACATAAAAATGAGAATTCTTGCCCTTCATAATATTTTTTCTTTGTTTTTATCTCAATTCTGCTTAGTTGTTTGAGCAGAAAAATGAGCACATAAAAGAACTGGAAGCCCAAATAGAAATTTTAAAGAGTGATCAAGAACGTGTGAAGCAGAACAATGAACAAGAAATAGAACAGCTAAATGAAGTCATTGAAAAACTCCAGCAGGAAATGGAGAATATTGAACACAAGATACCTTTGGACTTTTCACTGACTCAAGATGATTTTGATAATTTAAAACACCAGCTGGATGTTGTATTGGCAGAAAAGGAAGATTTAGTGATACAACTGGAAAATAATGTTAAGCAGTTATGCATTGCAAAGAATGAACTTGAAGAAAAACAAATTAACATAGTAAAATTAGAGAAAGAACTGGATACACTGAAAGAAGAACTTGAAAAAGCTAGAGAAAAATCTGAACAAAATATAAACATTTGCCAACAACAAAATGCACAAATAAATACAAAGGTTGAAGAAGATGCTTCTAGAACAAGTATAAATTTTCAGGTACTTGAGAAAGCTCTAGAGGAGAAGGATTTAGAGTTAATCCAATGCAACAAGGTTTTCAAGGATTTCAAAGACCAAGCCCATATGGCATCAGACATGCTCAAACAAAGAATAATGGAACTAGAAGAAGCCCTTAAACAAAAGGAACAAAAGATTGCTGCAATCCTTCAACATCAAGCTGAATTGAGTGTGGTTCTGGAGCAAAGTCAGCTTTCTCCCCGGGTAGCTGCAGTTTCAGAAGGTAACGAAGAAGCCTTATGTATTCCATTAGAAAATGCAAAATATATAGGTAGGGAAGATGCAACAACTAGGTTACTAGAGCTATCAGAGAAACTTTCAGAGATGCAGAGCCAACTGACAGATGCACAGAATAACCTTCAACTAGAAAGAACAAAACTGGAAAATGTACAGAAGGAGACAAAAGAAAAGGAAGAGAAACTTGTTGAACTTAAACAACTGCTAAAAGAAATAGAACAAAGGCATAAAGAGGAGAAATTGTCAATTTCTCAAGAAAAGTTGCAAACTCAGGTATGTATGGCTTGAAATTGTTTTCTTCAAATATTAAATGAGTCGGTAATTCTTCAAACATTATTGGGAGAAATGGGGCTGTAACTGTTGAAAATGCAGAAACTGAAAATGAATGGAATAAAATATTTCTATATTACCTTTATGAGGAATAAAAATCCATGTACAAGTTCAAATAATAAAAGAACCATAATATAAAATACCAATAAAATATATAAAACAGCATTAAACTGTTTAATTGGCCCATCATCAGACATTTAACAAAAGTGATGCATGCCATTATTTTTGGTTACCTTTTATTGCAAAAACTGATGATACTTTACCAAGATATGCATCATTAACAGAGTTGGAAGGAAGCTTGGAGATCATGTAGTCCAACCGCCTGCTCACACAGGAGACCTATACTAGGGATTCGAACCACTGAACTGCCGACCTTTCTGATCAACAAGCTCAGCGTCTTAGCCACTGAGCCACCTAGCCAGGCGCATGCATATATGTTTCTACCATCTTAGTTGCATAAGAGTTGCCACTTTAGGCAGTAAACTGGAGAAATGCTTAAATCTTTATGCCAAGGGTTAATTTAAGTCAGGATTATATTTAAGTATAATCCTCCATTATACTTTTAAACTACTACCAATGTGAGATACTACCTTAACATGGTAACTAAGAAATACTAAATTCATGTGCATAAGTTGGTTTATAATCACATGAATTACTATTTTGGCACTAATAATTTAGGTGGTCACTGAGCTGGATGAAAACAAGCAAGGAAATTATCTTGAATTAGAAAAAGTCAGAGCGGAATCAGCTGCAGCCAAGGAAGAGCTTAATAACTACAAAGAAAAAGCAGAGAAATTGAAAGGACAGTTACTGGTAAGAATAAAATAAACATCTGTTGCACTTTGCTCTAAAAGTTGCTGGGAGCAAAGTATTTGAAGGGTGCAAAATAAAAGCATTAAGTAACTAAAAGCATATTGAGTGGACTTTGAAGAGAATTTCAATTCTATGATTATTATATAGCTATTTTTATACTGTCACACTATCTTCAACTAAACTTTCAAATATTCAGAAGATTTGCTGTGAGGGTTTTTTTTTTTTGCATGATTTTTCAGTAATTCAGTAAGCAATTAAGAGCTTTATTACTGTAAAATAAAGCTTTTATGTAAAAGTAAACATTGAGAATGATTTATGTCTACACTTTAAGGAAGACTAGCAATAATCTTAAAATGTGATTTATGGATAGAAAAATATGACAAGCAATTAATATAATTCGGATCAAATTTTTATTACAGGCAATACTCCAGACTAAATAAAATTTACTAAATAAAATCTATAGGGCAAACATTATTAGCAAAAGCTGGTCTTACTTTTTATTTCTTTTATTTTTATTTTGTTTTCCATTCACAAGCCCAAAGTGTATAGTGGTCCCTCTTCCCATTTTTCCCCACAAGAAAAAAAAATCATGTGAAGTAGGCTAGGTTGGGAGAGGAGAGCTGGCTGGAAGTTGCAAAATGAGTTTTTGTCGCTAAGATTTGAACCTGTGCCAATCCAACATCTTAATTACTGCACCACACTTAAAATTTGTTCACTGTGTTCATTGACTGCTTGTTGTTCATATACAGTTAGCCTTTTTTCTCAACTTGTGAGTCTTAATATGTTCCTGAATATAATCACTTAGTTACTCTTATATACTGTGCCCTGCTCCCCACATCATTCTCAGTATATCATTCTTAAATTTGTACAGTATATCACCTGTGTTTTAATAATGAAAAATAAAATTTAAACTTGCTACCTATTAATAACTAGTGATATAATGATATTCATTAGTTTCGGTAGTGGAAGGAAAATATAGAGCAGCAAAATTACAAGTAGGTCCAAAATGTATACTTATAAGTAGCTATGACTTCAAAATATTTGCGAAGAACTGGGTGGTTTAAAAAGATCATACCAGTTGTATCTTCTTTCTGTAGGAGAGAGTTTGGACGCATCTGAACTTTTGTTTGTTTACAGGTAAAAGAAACAAACCTGATTTGTCTTAAAGATGAATTAGAGCAAATCAGGAATAAATTAGCACAGGCAGAAGAAAAAATTGCTGGATATATAAAGAAGGAAAACAATATTATAAAACCAGAGCAAATAGATGCCAAATGGATAAATGCATCAAGTCAGACTGAAAAAGCACAGCAGATCAGTAGCTGCAACCAGACTTCAGAACTCCTTGTGAAAAGTGAAGGAATTCAGATTGATTTACAAAACGAATATTCTTCAGCAGAAGTTACAGAACTCATAAAAGAATTTAATGAAAAAATTGAACAAATGCAGGAATTACATGCTGCTGAAATAATGGATATGGAAACAAGACACATCTCAGAATCAGAAGTTTTGAAAAGAGAACAATTTATTGCAGTACAGGAGTTAACAGAAGAATGTAATGCTTTGAAAAATGTCATAGATGTCCTAAGAAATAAAGAGGTATGTGCTGTGTAAAATACTAACAATACTTGGTTTTTCATAGATAAAATTTTCATTGCTCTACAAATGTTATTAAGGCACCACACCAATGAAACTATTTGATCTTGGATTGTTTAGCAGTAATTAATTGGATAAGTATCCAAATCTGTTTCTGAATATTTTTATATTGTTGGTTAAAATAAAAACTGTATTATGCTAATGAGTTTGCTGTACTTTTAAGTTGAGATATTGAAACAGAAGTTCTTATTTATAGAATCATATTGTCAACTGTAATTTCTGTTCCATTTTAGGCAATCCCGGATATAGCACAGTCGGTAACTTCTGTTGCCAATGATAGATCATATAGTGGTAAGAGAATATTAATTTTCTGGAAGATCATATGGGTTAACTTTATTTTCAGAGTGATTATTAAAACCTTGGAAAAACTATGTATTTATGATTTGACAGCTGAGTTTGACTTATTATTTCAGACTCTGCTTCAGACTGGAACCAAGGAACATACCTGACTTCAAGCCATGGATCAGATACCATATCAGATGCTGTAGGAGAGGAAGATGAAACAACAATGGATTTTCTTCCAAAGAAAATCAAGGTGAATAAGAACTTAAATAAAAAAACAATTGCAGTAAAAAAAAATCCTTGCAGATTCGTGATACCATCCAGATAGCTACCATAATTTAAATTATTAATCAGTTCTCTTTTTCTTTCCTTCCACTCCCACCTACACATTCTTAAAAGTAGTTTCTAAACATTGGAAAAGGAATAGTTATGAATAGTATTGATTCATTCTCCATTTTATCGTATCTGATGTTTCCCCCCCTAGGGTTTGCTAAGAGCTATTCATCACGAGGGCGTGCAGGTACTTTCTCTCACAGAATTTCCTTACAATGAAGGTGAAGTTCTTCCTGCTAAACAAGAACTAGTACCTTGGCTAGAAGAACGCAAGGCTTTCTTAAGCAGTATTTCATCTCTGAAGGAATTAATTGCCAAAATGCAGATTCACAGACAAACCAAGGTAATTATGATCATAGAATGGTTATATTTTAGCAATAGCGCTTAGATTTATATACCACTTTACAGTGCTTTACAGCCTTCTCTAAGCAGTTTACAGAGTCAGTATATTGCCCCCAACAATCTGGGTCCTCATTTTACCAATTTACATACATAAATTATGAAATATTCTATTAATGTGGTAGAATCTCCAGCTGAAGTGGAGGGAGGGATCAAGAGGGATTAGAGTTTATAGTAGTTGCACTGCAGCAAGCGGCATAGGCCAGATCTCCAGAATCCTTGAATCTTGCCATCCTTAAGGGAATGCAGTCAGTCTGGCAAAATTCTGGTAACTTAAGTGACCAGCAATAAAACTTGTGTTGAGATTATTGATGAATGGTTCTTGTTACTTTCGCCTGACAATTCTCTAGTTATAGAAATATTTATGTTTATTTTTGAATCAATGCCTCTTATTTAACCAGCTGAGACAAATTCTAGTCTCATTTTTCATTTTTCAAAAAATGTTATCAGTCCAGTCTTTCATATGTCTGGGCAAATGTGTACTATAGTATAGTTTTAGTCATGTAATAGTAAATTTCAGTATAGAGATTCTAGAGGAAAAAAATAAGGCTTGATAATATTATTTTTGACTTCTGTTTTAACACTAATCTTCAGTTTCACAACTTTTTTCAGTAGTGACTTTAAAGAGGCTAAAGGAGCCTTCCCCAGTCTGCAAATATATTGGGTCTCTCTCTATATATATATTGGAATTCCAGAGATGAATACATCTGAAATGGGAAATGATGGGGAAAGGAGTTTTAAAGGAAAAAAAGTTCATATAAAACAAGAGTTGCTAAAATTACAAAGTTTATATGATAACCTATAGCCATAAATCTGTTCTTAAGACTACTGGAAGTCATTATATTAATTAAATGAAAAAAGTGAGAGAGCTAAGAATTTTAAATAACATAAATATTATATAAACCATAAAAAAATTCTTTTTAAAGCTTTTATAAATTTATACACTATTACTTTTGTTCTCCCCTAGTTTTATGTAGCATCTGAATCTTCTGATGATGTCTCAGATTGGCGGGCTGAACTGCTCTATGCTGTTCAACAAATTTTCCAAAAAGAAAAGGATATTCTTCTAGCAGCATTTCGGACTGAATTGGCAGAAGTCGGTGTTCAAGATACTTTGGGACTAATAGATCAGCTAGAAAGGAGACTTCAAGAACAGGTGAATTATACTTGATAGAAGTAATGAAAAATGTATTTATTTTACCAGTTAAAAATATTCTTTGCTTATACTTTTTATCAGAGCAGAGCAGAGAGATGAAAGGAAAAGATTTCAAGAGAGAATGGAATGGAATGGAATGGAATGGAATGGAATGGAATGGAATGGAATGGAATGGAATGGAATGGAATGGAATGGAATGGAATAGACTAGACTAGACTAGACTAGACTAGACTAGACTAGACTAGACTAGACTAGACTAGACTAGACTAGAATAGAATAGAATAGAATAGAATAGAATAGAATAGAATAGAATAGAATAGAATAGAATAGAATAGAATAGAATAACAGTTGGAAGGGATCTTGGAAGTCTTCTAGTCCAACCCCCTGCTTAGGCAGGAAACCTGTATCATTTCAGACAAATGGTTGTTCAATCTGTTCTTAAAAGCTTCCAGTGTTGGAGCATTCACAACTTCTGTAGGCAAGTTGTTCCACTGATTAATTCTTCTAACTGTCACGAAATTTTTCCTTAGTTCTAGGTTGCTTCTTGAATTAGTTTCCACCCATTGCTTCTTGTCTTGCCCTCAGGTGCTATGGAGAATAGCTTGACTCCCTCTTCTTTGTAGCAGCTTCTGAGATAGAACACTGCTGTCATGTCACCCTGAGTGCTTTCTTTTAATAAACTAAATATTCCCAATTCCAGCAATCGCTGGAATATTGTAAGCTGATTGTATAGCATGCTTACAACCCCACAGCTTGAGCTGCCAACATGATTGCACTGATTTCAGTGTGTAAAAAAGCAAACAGTTTGTCTTGTAATCCTTTCCTTTCCTCTTCAATCTCACTGCAAGCAGGATGGGAATTAAAAACAAAAGGTCGGGGATAGGACAATTGTACTGATTATATCAGTGTTCATGTGGCTGAGGAATACTGCAGAGGTATATGTGATTTCCAATTGGCCAAAAAGTTTTTTTTTTTCAGCACCATTGTTTCACCTTACAGTTGCTGAGCAAGTGGTCAGTAAATGAGCACTACCTGTACTTGGAAAAACATATTATTTACCTTTATGATGATAAAAGTATATGATTTATTAGGAATGGAAATGACTGTTTCTTTTTCATTGAAAACTGTCCCTTTTGTCTGTATTATTAGAATAAAACTTGAAATGTACTGTAAGTAATGAAACATATAGCATATACAAGCATGTGTTTGCGTTAACCATCTGCAAAATAATGCCCAGTACACCTACAGCCCATAACCCAATTTTGAGTCCCTCATGGTAAAGAATTCTTTTCTTTAATAAAGCAGTGTACTTATTTATTTTATTTATTTATTTTATTAAATTTGTGTACCGCACTTCTCCTACTGGACTCAGGGTGGTGCACAGCCAAGAATAAAAACATCCCAATACAAAATTTAAAATTATTAAAAGAATTATACAAATTTTGGCCCAAAAATTTAAAACCTCCCGACTAAAATCAATTTACAATTAAAAATATCTAAGGGGAGGGGTTACGCTACCCCAGCTTGATGAAACAGAAAAGTTTTTAGGGCACGGCGGAAAGCCCGGAGATATGGTATCCTCTGTATCTCCGGAGACAGGACATTCCAGACGGCAGGTGCTGCCACAGAGAAGGCCCTCCCCCTGGGGGTCGCCAGCCGACATTGCCTGGCTGACGGCACCCTGAGGAGTCCCTCTCTGTGGGAGTGTACTGGCCGGTGGGAGGCTATCGGTGGCAGAAGGCAGTCCCGCAAGGCCCTATGCCATGGAATTTAACAGCCATGCAGGCTGAAGTCTTCTAACTCCTGTTGTTTTTTTTGTAATTCTCCATTCCTTCATAACCTACTTAGTCTAAGTCAGTAGACAGGGACCTGAATTCTATTGCAGTATTTTGGCTCAGCTGAAAAAACATTGGAAATAACACAATCTAGTCATGAGTTACAAACAATGGCTCTGTCACAGTGCTCTGAACAGTCAAAACACTCCAAATACACTGCTCAAAATGGTCAGATTATCATCCAAGTAGTAGCAAGAACGTAACTAGTTACTACTACTGTCCTAATCACTGGAAATTATAGAAACTCCACTAAGCTACCAGACAAAAATGTAATCACAGGTGCTCAGAACCTCCAAGTTTAAACTTAGAACAATTTTTGATCAATCAACTGATCAATTTTTGTTTTAAATACAGAACAGAACATGTTTATTTCAAACTGAAAAAAACTTCTCACAATACATCAATTTTGTTACAAGTATAGAAAATGTGGATAATTTTGCATAGTCTTCCACTGTTATGCTATTATTATTATTGTATACATTTCAATTTTATGATTTATTTTTCATACCTATGTCTATTGGGAATATTTTACATATAAATTTGCAAATAAATGAAACAACTATTTTGGCCTTCTAGATTTTTTTTTTATTAGATGCAAAAGTTTTCATCATGTTCAATAGCATTTTTTTACCTTTTTACTTTAAAATAGTTAGTTGGAAATAAACACTGTAATTGGGGAAACAGAAATTATAATTCTACTACATCGTAAAGATACATGAGTAATTGGGAAATAATTGTAAGAAAGATAATTAAAGATGTGTCCTTTTATTGCAACAGCATTTTTATGAATATTCTCTGAATGTTTAATAAAACTGAAGGACTGGCACTTAAGAACACCTGCATAGGACATAAAAAACATTTCATGAAAAACATTTTTATTCTTCTGTTAATGAAAACCACTACATTCCTATAATTTACCTGAGATGAGAACTTGTTAACTTTTTAACTAGTAAAGGCAAGTTCTACATAATTTATTAATCTGGTATTTCTTTCTGCTTTTTATTCTTAATAACTAATAAAAGGTGACATATCAGAGGAGTGCTTTGGATTTCCTTCAGAATGCAGACAGACAAAGTTTGTTAATGGAAACCAATATTTTGCATGCACAACTAAAAAGGCAAGGTGAAGAAAAGGAAGAAATAGAAATTAATCCAAAATGTCAAGGTAATGTGTAAATCTGTTTGATCAATGGGATTACCTTCACTTTCCTTGCATCAGACTTCTTTTTTAGGCTTCAGTTTGGTAAAAAAAAAGAAGAGATTTGTGTGTTATTATTGGTATATGTGAACTAATAACAAGGATACCATAAACTCAACTTGGACAATATATCAATATATCATAGGATCTCACTTAACCAACTTCAGAAAGACAGAAAGTAGCATTAATAATGCCAAGGCCACAAGGGTCAGCTTGAGAGATTCCTGATCTCTCAGGTTAAAGATATTTGAGGTAACAGATATTAGCCCACGAGCTTGACAAATAAAAATTAGTGGCCTAATTTTAGAGTGAAATTCTTGCAGTGAGTTTAAAATTACTATATGATAATAATTTATAATATAGAACACTGTAATGGAAGTAATCCACATTTCGTTAAAGGACTAAAGATTAAACACAGATTGTTGAAGTTAAATATTTTCTATAAATAAGAAACTGGTTTTGTTCTTTGTTCAGGATTTTGTTTCAATATGACAGATTAGCATGCTTAGTCTGTTTCTTATTATGTGACAATGTGCTCCCTAGAACTGTTGGGATACAATATGGAAATGCAAATAGAGCTCAAAAATACCAAGGATAGAACAGTTGAACTTCAAGAGCAGCTCAATTCTGAAAGGATGGTGATTGCAGAATTGAAGAATGAACTTGGGCAAACCAAGCTGGAATTGGAAACAACCCTAAAAGCACAACATAAGCATTTGAGGGATCTGGAAGCTATCAGGTATAATTTTCAAGGGCTGTTTTCTTTAGCACTATAAAGGATTGTACTTTTTTTTAAAAAAAATCTATTAAAAATCAGTTTTAAAGTGAGGCTGTTCAAATCTTACTCATTTTAATGCAAGATTCACTTTGACTTCTTTTGCTTTTTATCATTTTTAAAATGATTAAAATGAAGAGGCACTTGCAGCAAACATTGCATGGAATTGATTATTTTAATCATATTTTAATTCGATTTATTTGCTTGCTGAATGTTATTGATAAGAGAAAAATAATCAATATTAAATGTTCAGTGTTAACTTACTCCTAGCCAGTCAAAAGAAGAGTATAGGGGAAGATTAGTACAGGTAATATTTACTACTAGAGTATTACTATTATGCCTACTGTATAATTATTACGTGCCCATGTCAGAATTATTAAGAAGTAAAATTTAGGAAAACTTGCAGCTTTGCCTTGTAATGTACAGTTTTGTGCTTAGCAGACAAAAGAATATAAATATTTTTTCCTATTTTAGTTATTTTTCAAATAACAAAATAATTTATTTTGGCTTTTGTCAGAAATGAACTTAAGGGTAAGGCAACTGAACTTGACATCTTAAAAAACACGATTACAAATGAACAGAAGAAATCAAGGGAGTTTCAGTGGGCCCTGGAGAAGGAAAAAGCAAAAGTGGAACACAGTGGTAAAAGAGAAAAAGAAGAAATTGAGGTAACCAATCTTTGTTATTCAGAATGTGCAATGGAATTGATTGCTACACAGATTATTATGATGAGCAGGAAGAGAAGTTTTTCATTCTTTAGTATATATTTAATAAGATACGATGCGTTGTAAAGATTGAGAATTAAGCAGCATCTTTAATGTTTGTATTTCTTCACATACTTTGCAGAAGAGGCTCAAGATTAAAACAACAAATTGCAAAAAGCAGAGTTCACTCCAAATTCCTCAGTGATCAAAACTAGATATTTGTAATTGTTCTTGTCAGAAATTTCCTTGTACCAGATGTAGTCTTTTACACTAAATCATTAAGAAAAAGTATTTTTCTATAGGTTTACTGAAACAAATTATGAATACGATGAATAGGTAGGTAGTCCTCAACTTAAGAACGATCACTTAACAACTGTTCAAAGATTTTGGGGGTGAGTTTAGAAGCCAGACTCAGTTCCTAGGAGCACAGAGTGTTAAGAAAGAGACTTAAATCCTAACAAGGCAGCAAGAAACACAGTTAATTGTAGATAAGACTTTATTGAGCAAGGCACATTTCCAAGTTGAGCAGTCCAAAGTGAAACTGAACATTTACAATGCCAGATGAAGAGAAAGACTTGGTCAAGGTTAGTCAACAAGCCAGAGTTGTAAATAACTAGATGTCAAGATAGAGAAACCAGATGCTGGAGTTGCTTCTAGCAAAAGGCCAATTCATCCTATAGGAACTTAAGCACTCTTTCTGCTGAGAATGCGTGCAGCTTTGATCAAACCTGGCTGATGAATTCAGTGTCTTGCTGCTTGATCATGATTTGCACTTTGGCAAGGTGCAGGAGGAATTTCTACTCGGGCCAGTGAGTGCCTGGACCAACCTGCATTATAATTGTGTCAAAGTGGGCGTGATGGGGACACTTACAACCTGGATTCAAAGTTCTGATAGTCACTGCCCCACCTCCGCACTCATGTGACCACACTTTAGGCACTTGGCATTGGGGCTGCACTTATGGCTGTTTTCAGTATCCCAGGGTCATGTGACTGTATTTTACTACGGTTTTGCTGAAAACAAGCATTTACTACTGTAATGGTCAGCCTCCATTATAGTCCTAACTTGAAGACTGTATTTACATAATATAATTGTGAGGGAGACAGCAATAGCAGAAATACTTATTGTACACATGTTTTACAATATTGCTGTGTATTTATAAGACAGTATGATCCCAGGAGCTTGAGATAGTTCACTATAATATCTAATACAGAACTTGGAATTGTGCCAGTCTACTTCACTTCACCGAACCTTGAACTGTGCATACTTCATCTCTATAATCCATGTTCAACAGTGAGAGTTATGAAAAAATAAGCAGCCTGCTGGCATATTTGTAGATATGTGGGATGTTCAAAGAAATATTGAACACATAGGGAATTTGTCTTCAGTGCATAAGCTCACTGTGTACATAAAAGCTATAAGTGGTAAATCAAAAAGTGATAAATATTTCACTTTCTCATAAAGCTTTCATTACGTTGTACTGGAGAACCAGGTACAACACATGTAGATGCCTGAATGGCCTTTAAATTCTCATACTGCTCTAACAGTAAAAAAGCAATAAAAGTGATAAAAATGTTCTTTATGACTTTTGAATTTATAGTTTTATAATCACTATTTCATAAATAGCATAATCAGTTAATATATGAGGACACATTTGAAATATTGTTTCCTTGAGCATTTATTTTATTTCTATATTGTTGTTCTTCCAGTTTATAAGAGAATAATAAACATTGCCTTAAGTAAAGGCATTACAATTAACCATTCTTACAAAGAATAGAAAATGTAAAATATTTTTTAAAAAAACAGGAAAAGCAAAATAACCAGTGATCTTGTTATACTATGAAATTTTTGATATATATATATATATTAATTTACTTGGCAACATTACAGAATAACTTTGCCATTGCCTTCTTCCAGGATTTTCTCAATTTCCCAGTTGTTGAGTAGCCTACATCTCTGGATTTACTGATAGTCTCATTTCTATGTACTAAGTGGTGCTGACCTTATTTGTTTCTGAATAAACACAACAATAGTAACCAACAAACATTCCTCAGGAGAGTTTTGTATTTAGAACACTGCCATTGAGATTGCTCTACTCTCCTGGTCTGTTGTGATCTGTATGAACAGGGCTATTCAACTTGTCTTAATGCATGCAATCCCAGTCAATCTTAATGCATGGTTGGATGGCACTAGAAAAAGCAGTACTTTGATCATCTGGTTCCTCAGCCATTTAGGATTTTAAAGACTAATCACAATACCTAAACTGTGCTATATCCAGATTTAAAGACAGGTTGAAATGGATGGGTAATTGGTTTCCTCCAAGTGTATTTGTAGTTAGATGGCCATTTCCATGTTCAGCACCAAGAAATAAATGTTTTCCACTAGGTGATAGCTTTCTGGGAGGACCTCTTTTAAGAGAGATGGTATCACTACCTTTAAAGTATTGGTTATAATTCTTACATATAGAAACACTGTCCTTTCTTAGGAACACACTGTAAGATCCCTGCCGATGCTTAACAATTATGAGTAAGAATCTAGCTCAGATAATTGGTTTAACCCTCCATAAATGTATACTTACTCCATAAGTCATTGTCAGCTGCCTGCAATTACTGCAAGTTCAAATCTCACCAGGCTCAAGGTTGACTCAGCCTCCCATCCTTTCGAGGTAGATAAAATGAGAACCCAGGTTGTGGGGGCCATAAGCTGACATTGTATAAAAACGAATACCGCTGGGGGGGGGCTCGAAAGCCCTACTAAGCAGGTATATACAAAAATATGAAGGCTATTGTTTAATACATTGTAAGCCGCCTGAGTCTCCAGAGAAGGGCAGCATATAAATCGAACAAACAAACAAACAAACAAATAAATGTATACTAGCCGCCCTAGTGGCATATAAATTGAACCAATAAATAAAATAAATAAATACTTCCATAGGGTCCAGTAGGTGAAATTTATTTTGTAAGTACAACTGACTTGACCCCAATAGTTAACAAGAGCAGATGTAAATATTGTTATCCTTCAAAGATATTACAGATATGTTCTGAATCTTCCTCTGTTTTAGCCTCCAGTCGATAAGAAAACTTATTGTTTAAGGATGCAGTGAGGTGAGAAATTAACTCTCTTCTACATTGCATAAGTGAAGTTACCCATTCTTATCTATGGTCAGTAGTATTTTCCCAAGATGTGTGCTACCTGTGCAGTCAGTAATTCTCGCCTGTTTCCTTTGTTGGTCTGTAAGCTTAGGATCATTTTGGACTCATCATAACCAAAGATGGTCTTGGGAAACATAGTGTCACTGTTTACAGAGATTTCCATAGAACTGTCAGGCATTGCATCTGAAAAATATTTTAAAAATATTTAGGAATTATCTCTAAGAGTGCATGGATACTTCTCTCTTTCAGAAAAGATAATTAGATAAAGTTCACATTTCACCATAAATTCCTTCTCAGTCCTCCCACTCTCCACCCCCCACCCGGCAATCTCAAAGCCAGATGAAAGTAACCAATATGTGTTAGGCATATTAAAATCTGAGACGTTTTCCATTCCCTATAAATGCCTGTTTTCAGATTCTCCAAGATCACTACAAAAATTGTGTCCACCAGCTTAGGCAGGGAAGATGTTGAACAGCAACATGGGTAGAACAAATACTTACAACATACACCCAAACATGTTGGCAAAGCCATGGCAACTTCTTCTTCTCTGATCCAACCTGTGCTGGTGCTGCTTATTGGTTACTCAACTAGTAGAGTTGATTTACATCTCCTTTGTTCTAATATGCCTAAACAGGACTCAGATTAGATCAGCCTTTCATTTCTGAACATTATTTGTAGAGTAAATTTCTTATTCCAAGATAGCTTTGCTAGCAGTAAAATAAATAGTTATGATTTATAGCTTTACTCCTAAAATCGCAAGTGACATATGTCCTTAATATACTAGTCCAGAAAAATAATATTGAACAGACTTCTGAATTAAATTTTGATTAGAATCCTAGTAAGATAAGCATGTGACTAGAGTCTTCCCAAGCTTTTAACTATCAGGTTCTAACATCTTCAAAATTACTGTTTTTTATGGTACATTCCAGTGGTCTTACAAAGCCGACAGTTTTCTTATTTTTGTTGTTTTCCTCTTGTAAGGATTTGAAATCTTCTTTTGAAAATGAAAGACAGAAGAATATAGAACTGAGTAATCTTTTGGAACTTGAAAGAGAGCTGTCAAATGATTTGCAAAAGAAGATTGAATCCCAGGAAGCACTAAATGCAATACAACTATCTGAGGAGCACAGCTGTAACTCTGAGCTCCAAGTACTGTTGGAATCTGAGAGACTCAAAGTTCTTGAGTTATGCAGCGCCCTAGAGAGAGAAAGAGAGTTACGTGCCCAGCTGCAGATGATTGAACAGACAAAGCGGGATGGAAGTTCTACATATTCAGAAGAACTGTTCAAAGATCTGCAAAAGCAGTTGGATGAAAAGCATAACCGTATAGTTCTAATGGTTAATGAATTGGAAGAGAACAAATTGGAATGTGTGAAATTGAAACAACAGTTGGAAAAAGAGAGGCAGATTCAAAGGAAAACTCTACAGGCAGAACAAGATGCTAATATCTTGGCACAGAAAAAAATACATGAACTGGAGTCCAGAATGGAAGACTTGCAGTGGCAACTTGAAGAAGAGAGACAACAAGTTCTTCAGTTGCTGGATAATGAAAAGAAACAACAAGAAATGGTTGAAGAATTGCAGCAAAAAATACAGAGAAAAGAGGTGGGATCACAAGTGGAAAAAGCAACATGTCAGGCTGTAAATGAGGTATGTGTCTCTCAGAAACAAAATTATTTTGCCTTTTAGTATTAGAAGTGGTTATTAATACATTTATATTTGTTATTTGTCCAGAGTAATTTTCAAAAACCTGCCTTTGTTTATTGCTCATTTACAAATAATTTCATTGTTTCCTATAATGCAGATGACACTAACAATATGAGGAGAATGTCCATAAGCATGATTTCTGAGATTAGGCACAAATGTGCACTTAATATTTTGCAAAGGCCCTTCTGAAAACTCCCAGATAATGTAAGGGATGGAAATCTCCACTTCTAGTGTCAGAGGAGCCCAACTCCACATTCACTCAGTTTTTCCAGGGTTGATCTGAAGCCTTTACTTCTGCAACTAAGGTTCTTCATTCTCAAGACACTAGGACAGAACCTTAGATAACCACTTGGTCAGCCTGAAGCGGGGGGAAGGGGCAATGGGGAGAGGGAGACAGATGTACTGACAGCTGATTTCCCCCAGCAACTTCCTGCAGATGATAAAAAAGCAGGGAAAGAATATAATCCTGACTCACTCCACAAAGCAGGAATCCGGAACTAGACTGCTTTCCTCTTACAAATACTGATTGGAACTGGTCTGTGAGAAATGAGGAGAATAGCAGCAACACTGTCTCTCACTCTGAAGCAGGGGTGAAATGCTACTGATTTTCTCTGGTTTGACAATCAGCTGTGCCATGCTATCATCCGAATCTTTTTTTTTTTTTTACTTTTTTAAAGCAATTTTTTACTACCAGTTTGCCTGAGCTGGTATTTTTATCAATAAAAGCTATGCTGACAGACAGTTGGATGTAGTGGGTTTGGGAGAGGGAAGAAGCTACATCTCCATTTGTGGAGTAAAGCAGTTTGAAGCAGTTAGAAAGAGATAGTTGTTCTGTAGTAGTATTCACAAGGAGTAGGTATAGTAGGAGAAGGAGTGATAATTGCAGTAGCAGTAATAGTAAACAGTGGGGAAGAATGCTGTAGTGGTGAGCAATGAGTAATATTTATAAATGTTTGTTTAGGTACCATTGTATAAGGATCTGTATTGTTGGGTCTTTTGTATTTGGAGCCCATTAAAATGGGTATAGTTAAAAAAATATTATGTGATACATGTAAAGTCCTGATCCAATTGCATCCCTTTCTGGATCGGGACTCCTCACGCACAGTCACGCCCTCATCACTTTCCGCCTGGGCTATTGTAACACTCTCTATATGAGGCTCCCCTTTAGGAGCACCCAGAGGCTCCAACTGGCACAGAGTGCAGCCATGCGGGTGGTAATGGGAGCGACATGGCGTTCCCATGTAACACCTCTCCTGCGCGAGTGCACTGGCTCCTGGTGCTCTTCCGGGTGCGCTTCAAGGTTTTGGTTACCACCTTTAGAGTGCTCCATGGCTTAGGACTTGGTTACCTACAGGACTGCCTACTACCACCAATAGCCTCCCACTGGCCGGTACGCTCTCATACAGAGGGACTCTGGGTGCCGTTGGCCAAACAATGTTGACTGGCAGCCCCTAGGGGGAGAGCCTTTTCTGTGGGGGCACCTACTATGAGCTCCCCCTGGAGATATGGAGGATCCAGGATCTGTGCACCTTCTGCTGCACTCTCAAGACCTTTTTATTCCACCAGGCGGGCCTGGCCTAATCTTTTTCCCCTCTTTTTTAATTATGCAAATTTTAATCGGTTTTTAAATGATTGGGGTGTTTTAATCTGTCTGGGCCAAATTATTTAATTCGATTTTACTCTGTTTTTAAATTTTGTATTTATGTATTTTTACTGTTCACCGCCCTGAGTCCTTCAGGAGTAGGGCAGTATACAAATCAAGAAAGAAAGAAAGAAAGAAAGAAAGAAAGAAAGAAAGAAAGAAAGAAAGAAAGAAAGAAAGAAAGAAAGAAAAGATTAATCAAATTTATGTTAAAATGATTCTTTGTGGTCATAGATTTTCTAGCTTTTAGAACTGTTGCATACATAAATAACTGTTCTAAAAGCTGGAGAATCTGCGAACATGTAGACTTATATAAAATAAGCTAAACCAGACTTTCACATGCTAATTTTTTCTTTAGAATTGTTTATTCTAAAAGTATTTTTTCCTCTCTCCACCTCCAATATACACACAAACTATCTTCTGAACAGTTCTTTATTACAATATATGTTCTTTATTATCATAGTTTGTCAATTCAGAATACAAGTCCTCCCAAAGCAGCTAACAAGCAATATAAATGATCAAGAATAACAAGATAAATAGTTATCTTATTTTTAATAATGTGAGTAAGTATATATTTTAAATAAAGCTCTTTTTCAATAGTCCCAAATGTGAACTGGACTTTCTTGGGTCTCTTTTCTTGAAATCATTAAAAACCAAGAAAGTCCAGTTGCTTTTGGAAAAGCACCTTGGGGACACCATTACTTGGATGATTGAGAATCTCCATAGATACTCTTACTCAGTAAAAGTATTATTTAACTGTATAAAAAATATAAATGCCACATGCATAAAAATGTCTTTTCTTGACTTTAGAACTTTCATATATTTAGTAGAAAGTAGCTTTCTTCTCTTCTCCCCCCTCCCCCACCTCCCCGGCATACTTTCATGTGCAGGTTGCTTTGGATGAATCTAATGAACGAACAAGAAAGTGGATTTTCCAGCAGAAAATGGGACAAGCTGAAACAAAGGAATTATCTTACTCTTCCTTAATGGGCATTGGAGGAGGAGGTGATGCCTCCAGACAATCCCAAGAGCTTGAAATGGTTCGACAGAAGCTCAAAAATGTGTTTTCCAAGTTGAAACTCTTGGCCAATAAAGCTGCCTGCAGGTTAGATATATTTATTTTTAATAGCAATACAATGATGAAAAACCTGTATATAATGTGTGTATTACAATTTAGGAGTATTTGATGTGAGCAATAGGAAGCCAGGTTATGAGCCAGTATAAAGTCATAAATAAAAGTAACAATTTCTGAAGGAAGTCTTTATTTTTTTTACAGTATTAAGCCATAGCTATACTTGTATCATTTACTTTCCATTATTTTATGTTTCACATTTAAAATTATGACCATAGATAACAGTCTTAACTTGGCTTGGATTGCTTTATAATCATAATCTTTGTTCTATAATAACTTTTATGTGTTTCATCTTTCACAAAACATTATTGAACGTCATTTAAAATCTGTGATAGACATAGGAAAATCATGACGGTGGTACAGGGAAAATAATGATTATGTGTATTTCATGGTCAATTGTGTTACACAAATGTCAGATGTTATTTTTTTAATTCCAGATTACCCTTTGAAAAATCAGATGATGAAGACTTAATTGGAATACAAACTGACATTGAAGAAGTTCTATTAAAATTACAAGTGCTCTCTGATTTATATAGCCTGGAGGTAATGTTCAGTGAGAGGGAGCAGAAATACTTATTTAGGCCTATTTTTAAGATTGAAAATGATTCATTTAAATTGAATTAGTTTGTGGATATTTGCAAGCATAAGATAACTTCTGTTTTCCTGTTTTAAAGCATATGCACTGTTTTTAACATTGTAATTTGGGAGAGTACAATTGGGTCTTTACTACATGGAACTAGAATTTTGAATCAGTTCTGCCTTTATGTGAAGTAATCCATGCAATTTACAATAAATCCAAATACATAAAGCAAAGTACAATCTTTCATGGAAGATCTTATCTGAAAAGAAGCAATAGATTTTGTTTGCAGTGGAAATATGTGCTACATTTGTGATTTGATGTAGCTTCCATTTCTTAGAACAGTATTGCAGCATCTTTCCTAATTGTGGATGAGGTCAAGCTATTTTGAGCTGGTTTACTTCCTATTTTTTTCCTACACAGATTAATTCAGATTGCCCATCTTCAGCCTCATTGACTGAAAGACTGCTAAAACAGAATGCTGAATTGACTGGGTATGTCGGTAAATTGAGTGAGGAGAAGAACAATATGAGGAACACAGTCATGAAACTGGAGGAGGAACTGAGGAGATATCAATACAAAGGATCTTGTGGAGTCTCAGTACGTTTTTTCCATCCTTTGAAACTTCATCGGTTTCCACTCCATCTTAAGTATTTATTTGTTTGGACAGACTGTCAAATAACTTGCAAGCCCAAAGTAAAGTTAAATACGAAATCTTTCATTTAACCTACAACTTTTAAAAAAATGAAAACAGACTAATGGTGGATTTCCTTCCAGTGGAAATAATTTAAAGGGATTTCATTATAAGGGTTTCCTTTAAAAATCAACAGCTTTCTCTTTAATATTTGTATTTTAGATCTTATGCATATAAAAAGTAACTTATTTTTAACTGGATATGTAATTCAGTACTTAGATTAAAATCCTATGCAGATTCCATAGTGAGGAAGTAGTGGTTTCTACTTAAGAATATTCACTTTTGCATGCAATTGCATATATTTCGACTAATCACAGATAATCATTTTACGGTAATAGGTAATCAATCTGCAGAAGCATAATGGGTAAGTGAGCACTAGATTTGCCTTATGTTGCATCCACACACAATATATAAGAGGCAAATATGTTTAAGTTGTAGAGTTCAGCATTAAGGGTTTATCCACAGGTCTTCAGGTTAATGATTACTAGCACTTATTTGCATATTTATTCAACCAGTGATACCTGAGGCCAGAAAGAATCACCAAGATCTTTCTATAAATGACTATTGTACACCGTTTGGTTGTGTACATTACATTTGTTATTTTCTCTTAGTAACAAGGAATAGGTTGTAGTTGCTACTAATTAATTTGGATGCTTCTTTTTGTTCCTTTTGAAATTTCGCAAGACTTTTAGACAGTCACTACATAATGGAAGAAATGTTGATGCACTGATTGCTTCTGAAAAAGAAATCTGGCATAAAGAGAAATTAAGTCTTCAACAGTCCCTCAAGCAGGCAGAAACCGAATTGGCCAAGCTGAGAGCAGAATTAAGAAATGAGGCTTTCTTGAGAGAACTGGGATCAGATTCTGAAAATGCAGCTTTAAAGGTGAAAAGCTTTATCTTAACTATTTATTGGACTGTCATTAGATGTTAAACTGATTTGCTTTTTATGGCAATCTGAAATCAAATGATCCAAGCCTGAAATGTGGCACCCTTATTTGTCAAAATTTAGCTGCAAAACATTCCATATCTTTTTCTTTTGACTAAGGAAGGGTGACAACCCCACAACCAAATATAGGTGCCAATATTTCCTATAGAATATCACAAATTGGGTAACAAAATGGGTGCTTGAGTTTTGGTGTCATCTGTTTTTACTCAATTGAGATTTCGAAGATTTTTAAAATGGAAAACATTCTTACTTTCATTCCTTCTGAAATCTAATATAAAATGGTATGAAAGTTCTTTATCTTGTTTCTTTTTGTGATATGACTGCATCAGTAAAAGATGTTGTGTAGCCCACTAGCAACAGAGAGACCTGAATTAAATCCCTCACCCAAATATATGCTGGACTAAATTGAAGGAAAAATCAGCTTCCTACATCAGCTGATTTTCAGAAGGAAGCATTTGCCCATTTACGATTGGAAATTTCATGCAACTGTGCTGTATTACTAAAGCCAGCAACTCAGAAGAATAGTAATCTAATAACATAAATTATCAGTCTCAGTTTGATTTATTAGATGATAAAGTGGGCTGAATGCCATAAAATCACAACTTCTTTATTAGTTTTTATTCATAAGACTCGAAGTTTCTATTCGTCCAGAAACAGAAAAGCATGATTGCATGTAGCACTTCACAATGTGTAATTTGTCATGTATTTAATTTCTACTCTAGAGAGTTTATGGAAGGTACCTGAGAGCAGAGAGCTTTCGGAAGGCTCTCATCTATCAAAAGAAATATTTGTTGCTTTTACTGGGTGGCTTTCAGGAGTGTGAAGAAGCCACTTTAACTCTTATTGCAAGAATGGGTGGACAGCCTTCCTACACTCAACTAGAGGTCATTACACACCATTCAAAAAGTTTTACCCGATTTCGCTCAGCTGCTAGAGTGCTAATTGCAATTTCAAGGTAAGACATAAAAGATTCAATTCTTTCTTTAATAAGAAATATATCAAGCTGATTATGTAGGTAAAGTGGTAAAATGGGGAAAACAAGGTACTTAATTAAACACTAAGTCTTCTATCTAGGAAACTATTCTCCAAAGTACATAGAGAATATTTAGAAAGCAAATAAGGAGATAGTAAATTAGGAAATTGGTTATATCTAGCAAGAATTTCTCATATATGGACATGAAATGTGTTACTTATTGATTTTTCATATCAGATGTCCTAAATATTACAACATATTTCCCTTTATTATAAATGCAGAATGAAGTTCCTAGTTCGAAGGTGGAAACGAGTTACTGGTTATCATTTAATTGGCGTCAACAGAGATAGTTATAGTCAGAACACAGGTAAATATTTCAATGGCACTGAAAAAAGTGACATTGCTGTTTTTCACACTTATGACCATTGCAGCATCCCCAGAGTCACGTGATCCAAATTCCAGATGCTTGGCAACTGGCTCATATTTATGATGGTTGCAGTGTCCCAGGTCATGTTTTGCACCTTTTGCAAACTTCCATCAAGCAAAGTCAATGGGGAAACCAGATTCACTTAACCACTGTGACTAAGTTAACAACTTCAGTCATTCATTTAACAACTGTGCCAAGAAAATGACGCAAAATTTGCTTAACAACTGTCTCAGTAACAGAAAATTTGAATTCTATTGTGTTCATAAGTCAGAGTCTATATGTATATAAGAACATGGTATCTATTGTAAGGTTCAGTTTCAGATCTCCTCTGAACAAGAAGAGTGAAATATCATCACATATTCCTTGTTTCATATGGTATTACTCAGAAGTCATTTCACCAGGAAATGGCAACCATTTAAGGCTTTCAGTTTTAATTAATTTCAATTGAATTTTGTAATATTTATTCTATGTTGTATGGTTGTAAAAGTGTCCGATGCCTATTGCTGCTTCAAGTTTCTATGTTTATTCTTTCCAAAATGCTAAGGAAATTTCAAAAAATATATTTGGCTAACAATAGCGATCATTGGAGACATGATTAATAAAATCTTATATTCTCATTGTTCTTGTACCTATGCTAAAAGCTTTCTCTAAAAAAAATTAAGAATTTGTCAGAATATTTACAGGCTCTTAACAAAAAATGTCTCCATCTGCCAAATATTAAAGAAAGCTGCTTGAGTTCTAAAATAAGATTATTTTTGTTCTTTGTGTAGGTAACGAGTTACGGTCAGATTCATTTTCTGGTAGTCTGGAACTCTGTGGAGAACATAGAGCTGCTTCTTATAGATCCAGATCGGAACTGGAGTCTCTCAGATCTCCTTTTTCTTATCAGCAAAGGTAAATGTTGATCTATGCTCATTGCTTGCATTTCAAATACCAGGTTGCTAGAGCATATATACCTTTTCTCAGTATAAAATGCTATTGATAAAACAATTGTATTAGCTCTCCAGATGCACATGGTTGGTGATTCTGGAAATTGAATGCTAGAAATATTTTGGTGTGAATCTTTGCAACTTGGGATAGCATTCAATGGTAGTTTTTATGGTTTGCAAAGTAATTTTTGCAACTTGAACCTGGAAAGTATATACCTTTTTTCAAGTATATTATGAAACTGTTGTGTTCCATTACATATCATATACATCTCAGACCTGTGCTGAATTGGAACAGACATTCAACTGTTCCACTAATTTATAGTAGGAGAATTCTTGTATGCTAAAAAGTTCTTCAACTTCTCCAATTTTGCATTACTAAAAGTAGCTTCTGAAGATTGGGGAATTCTTCATAGAAATATATAACTTAGCAAAAGGAGCTGCTATCAAAACTAAATCAGCACAACTCTTTGTTTTGTGTATGTAGGAAAACACTTTTCCAAAGTGCTGCTCCTGCATTCCATCGGCTGGGTTGATGTTCTAGTTGCTGTATGGGAACTAGTGTAGCTCTATGATTTTTCTCTCTTGGATCTATCTTCCTCCCCTGTTGGTAACTCCCTCTCTGTAGCTCCTCCTCCAGTCTGTTCACTCAGTTGCTGAGGAACTGGAGTGTTTTTTAGTGAATAGTACTGTACTATAGGAATGCTACTTTATAAGCTATGTTACTGTATTTTAGGGATGTGAGGGCTCAGTGGTTAAAGACACGGAGTTTGTCAGCTGAGAGCTAACAGCCCAGGTTCAAGACCTGAGCTCCACACAATGGGGATAAGTTCCCATTATTTGCCCTAGCTCCTGCCCACTTAGCAGTTTGACAGCATGCAAATATGCAAATAGATTAATAGGTACCAAATTCAGTGGGAAAGTAACAGCATTCTAAGTGCCTTTGGCGTATAGCCATCCTGTTTTGATGACCACCAAAATTGTCTTTGGACAACACTGGCTCCCTCCACCAAGAAACGGAGGTGAGCACCGCTCCCTAGAGTCAGACACACTGACAGGTAAACCTTTACTTTATTAGTGTATTTATCAGTTGAAAACTTCTATGGCTAGACTATTTGAAGTTCTTGAACAAGAACTTCAAATAGTACATATATCAAGTGCAACTGAAATAATTGTAGACTACGTTTTCATGTAACCTGCCTCCATTTCTTTTGTTGAATCTTTAATTGCAATGCTTTTTTAAAGATGCATATCAATGATGCCAAGTAAGTATTCATGTAAAGTTAATGGACAGGAATGCCTGACAAGTTTAAATTGATAGATTGTGTTTCTTCAGGGCATTACAGTATTATTTTTATTATTTTATTTGACTTATATGTTGCCCTATCTCCCAATGGACTCAGGGTGGCTCACAATGATAAAATGCACAAGGCACAATACAAAGTTAAAATCTAAAACCTAATAAATTTAAAACCCTTAAAACCCCATCGGTCCAGGTCGGGGAGCTTGAATAACCAAGTTTTTAATTCACTGTGGAAGGTGGGAAGGTCAGGCACCAACCTGGAATTGAAGAGAAGTTGATTCCAGAGGGTGGGCGCACCCACAGAGAAGGCTGTACCTCTGGGGGCTGCCAGCCAACACTGTCTAGCCGACAGCACCCTGAACAGGCTCTCTCTATGAGCGCAGACCAGGCGATGGGGTGTCGTTGATGGCTGCAAGTGGTCCGCCAAATATCCTGGGCCTAAGCCATGTAGGGCTTTATAGGTCATCACCAGCACCTTGAATCTTACCCAGAGGACAATCGGTAACTAATGCAAGCTGCACAGGAGGGGTGCAACATGGGAGTATCGTGATTCTCCCATCACAACCCGCACGGCTGCATTTTGTACCAGCTGAAGCTTCCGAGTGGCCCTCAAAGGCAGCCCCATGTAGAGAGTGTTACAGTAGTCAATACATGAGGTGACCAGCACATGAGTAATTGTGCATAGGGCATCTCGGTCCAAGTAGGGATGCAACTGGCTCACTAGATGTATCTTCTTTATTTTCCTAGTATCTAGGATATTCTTTTCAATAGTTATAAACTGCCAGTTATTTTGCAAGTCTGTTTCATTACCATTTTTTATCTGTTTCTCTTTTCTAAGGTATCAGGGCATCCATACTGATTTCAGCCCAGTTTCCCTTGCATGTTCTCAGCTGCAGAATTATGATCCTGATAGAGCTTTAACAGATTATATTAATCGTCTGGAGTCCCTACAGAGACGACTTGGCAATGTACAGCCAGGTAGATATTACTGTTCTTTTAGTTAGTTTCCTTGTCTGGTACTCAGACTAAGTTCTACTGCATGTAATCCTCAATTTAACAGTTCATTTAGTGACTGTTCAAAATTACAACAGCACTGAAAAAAGTGACATGACAGTTTTTCACAGCCATTGCAGTATCCCCATGGTTACGTGATAAAAATTTGGATGCTTGGCAACTGGCTCATATTTATGACACTTGTAGCATCCAGCACCTCTTGAGACCTTCTGTGAGCACCTTTTGAGACCTTCTGGCAAGCAAAGTCAATGGAGAAGACAGATTCACTTAAAAAGTTATTAATTTAATAATTACAGTGATTCACTTAACAACTATGGCAAGAAAGGTCATAAAATAGGGGGAATTTCACTTAACAACTGTCTTACTTAGCAAAAGAAATGTTGGGCTAAATTGTGGTTTTAAGTTGAGGCTACCTGTATTGCTGCTTTCAGTAGTTACTATGTTGATTGTATAAGATCTTTAAGATTCTGAATGTTTGTCTTTCTGCCCCACAGCATCTGCTTCACAAACTCAGCTGCATTCTGCTCTCCGAAGATAATCTTTGAAATATTTTTGCCACCAATAGTAAAATCAAATGAAATGCCTTCTGCAAATTATTCTGCTGCTGTGCTTTTGTACAATGTCGTGGGACCAACATGAACACAGTCCAACAATTGTATGCAGTTCACCTTGTTGTTACCACACAAAGATTAGAAGTTATGTATATAGGCACTTTTTGTGGTTGTTTGAGCCTGATTATTAAATCTCATGTATATTTGTGGAATGCTAATTTAAACACTTAAATTATTAAAGTGTGTATTTATCAAAGGGGTGAGAGGGTAAAACCTTTAAGTATTGAGATTACTGAATGCATAGGAGCACAACTTTTCCTCCCAATAAGGTCTAAGTGAAGGACTTTTCACAATTTTATTCTATTTGCTACTGGCATCGGAGAGAGAAATATCACTTCTAGAGACCTATTTTTGTACAGGTAGAACTTTTGGATTTTCTGGTTATTTTGTCAAAGTGCTGAAATAAAGATGATTTCATCATTTTAATACGTGTCTGAAACTATTTTAAAATGGGTTTTTGTGTTCTGCTTTTAAATAATGAAAATGTTGTTTTAAAAGCTTGAATATAATTATTTGTATTGACATCTACATTTATCAGTCCTTCACAGCAAAAACTCAACTTCAGAGTAGGTTTCTTGAGGTTGTAAATACAGTAGACCCAAGCTAACAGAAGCTTTTTGGCACAAAAATTATAGCATTTAAATGCTATAATTTTAAATATAAGAACTGTTGTGTCTCCATATGAATATTAGAATATAGTCTATATATAAAATTCCATTTCTATCTATTCTAATAATACAGAATATATATTCCATTAGAATATTAAAAAGGGAATGAATCGGATTGAAGTACTAAAAATCCACCTGCTTACGATACATGATGATATATGACAAGTGTTATACAGTACCAGTCAGTTTTCATTCTCTTTAATTAAAAATATTACTGAAGGTCAAATAGTTAAATAACAACATTTTTCCACTGTACATTCTATATGCCTAGTTACATAACAGTGATTAAACAGTTCAAGTTTCTGAGGAACTACTAATATCTCACTAATCACTTTAACAAATTAGTTTCCCTAATAACCCCCAATGGCTGAATATTCCTAGTTTCTGCAAAGGAGTTACTAATACATCATCACTTTAACGAATTATTCTTTAAATCTTGAAGATTTTATTGCTATTTTCTTCTTAGAGAGTTGCCATATTGCAGTAGCAAATATTTCGTATGGTACTAGGAAGAGACCCTGCTTTATATTAACTTAATAGGCATCAGGCGTCACAGTCATTAAGATGAAGGGAACAAGATTCGATTTTCCCCAATCATTTTAAACTGCTTCTAAAAAACTATTCAAATTTTATTTTAGAAGAAATAATGTCATTTCTGGTAAGCATGTTAATAGCAGTTTTCCAGGAAGGAGTCTTGTTAGTCATACAGAAATATCTACAAAGTTATAACAACCTAAAATTGATTTTGTATTTCTAAAAATTCATTGATAGTATTTTGGTTTTTTTCCCCATGTTTAAATTATGGCACCTTATGTGCGTTATGAACCAGTCTCTTTTCATCCATCTTATCTGTGAGCTTTACAAATTATGTTTAGTAAGAGTTTTCACTTAACAAGAAAAATTAGCTCAAACACATTCACGTTATTGAAACATTAAAAAATAGCAAATTGTAACACAAAATTTCAAGTTTTCTTTACAAATTACAAACAATTATCAATTTCTTTAGCTGTGCTAGAAAAGCTTCTCTACAACGTATGTGTCTCATTTGGTGATCTCCTTTTATATATAATTAATGGGTTAGTAGGTGTGTGTATCATAGTAGTATAATTTATGTCAGGAAAGTATCCATTCACTAAATCAAATTCATATAAACGCAGAAGTGTTGACCAAATTGTCTTAATCTGAATATATGCAAAGTTCTCTCCAATGCAGCGGTGACGACCTAGAAAAGAAAAAAGCATATTGAGTTTCCGTTTTTAAAAATTGTTTCCATTTTATTTAATCTACTTTAAAATAGAATTGTAATTATTTATATTTAAAATACAAACAGAAAATTATTCATACCCCTTCTCATCTATTTCCATGAATGAACTTTGAAGAATCACTGTACCGAAAAGAGGATGGTACTTCTGCCTCACAAGGATTTTAAAAAAGTATATGACATTCATGGGTAGAAAGAAGGTACATTAGCATACACTTGTCTTCCATACAGGTAGCCCTCGACTTATGAACATAACTGAGCCCAAAAATTAGCAATAAATAGCAATAGCACTTAGATTTATATACCACTTAACAGTGCTCTACAACCCTCTTTAAGCGGTTTATAGAGTCAGCATATTTCCCCCAGCAATCTGGGTCTTCAATTTATGGAATTTATGGAAAGCTGAGTCAACCTTGAGCCAGTGAGACCCAAACTGCCAAACTGTTGGCAACCGGTGATCAGCAGAAGTAGCCTGCAGTACTGCATTCTAACCACTGCGCCACCGCAGCTCAGTGGGATACTGCAAACATCATGAATATCAGTCAGTTCCCAAGCATCTGAATTTTGATCACATGACCACAGGCATGCCGCACTGATCGTAAGTGTGAAAAATGATCATAAATCTTTTTTTCACTGCTTGTAACTTTGAACGGTCACTAAATGAACTGTTGTAAGTCAAGGACTACTTTTCTATGCATTCTGATGTTTTAATAAGGATAGAAAAAATAACTTCCTCATTCTAGAGAATGAATATTAATCCTTTTTGTAATCCCAGAAAAGAGCTCCTCTTTTCCTATCCAGTTATTGGTTTCCCATATTTAAGAATCCCCATTTAACGTTGTTCACCCTTCCCAGGATAGCCTTCCCCAGGTGCTTTTTTCGGGGTGGGTGGGCATTATTATTGGAAAATATATGCAGAAATCAATTTTATAATTAGGACAACCTACGCTATAGGCATCTCATTCAATTTAACCTTAATTTTTTCTTACCATGAACTTTCTGGGAGTAGCTTTAGGCCAATGAGTGTGAATAAATATGTTATATGTGTACAACGAAACACAGATTTATTGGGAATGAGGGAAATCTCGGGGATTGGCTCTGGTTGCTAATAGTTGCATAGCCAGGTGAGACCAGGTAGACTGAAAATTTATTTATTTATTTATTTTTGTGATTTATATGCCGCCATTCTCCCTGAGGACTCAGGGCGGCTTACATAAAACAATCACCAATACAAATCACAATAAACAATAAACTCTGGTGGGTTATGCAGAATGTTTTGAAAAAGAAGCTTCAATTTTCTCCGCAATTGTTTTTGTTGGGTATAGTTAAGGATTGCTCACCGAGTGAAACAAGATTGATTTTATATATGATTACTGCAGCTAGGTTACTGATTGGACAATATTGGAAAAAAGATAGTGTACCTACTATAGAAGAATGGACTTTGAAGATGGCTAATTTTGCAGAAATGGCAAAGATTTCTGCATATTTAAAAGATAGGACCCATGAAGTTTTTGTTCGGGAAGGGAAGAAATGAGTGGATTATGTGCAGAATAAATATCAAACTAAGAAGTATCAGTTAGTATTTGATTGAAAATATAGAGATTAGTTAATATTTTGGGAAAGGTAATTGGGGGAAAATTAGGGTTATTTTTTATGTATTAAGGGGGATTAATTAACATAGATAATTAGCTTTACTATACTTACTATATTGATATGTGGGGAAATTTTAATGTTAAAAAATATTTGATATGTTTATTGACATGTTTGATTGAGCATATATTTGATAGAATAATCTTATTTCATATACACGATAGAATTGTTAAATTATTAATACAGTACTAATCAGTATGTTAAATTATTAATACAGTATACAGATTAGTTAATGTTTAGGGATAAGTAATTGGGGAAAATTAGGTTTTTTTTATTAATTTTTGGATTTTATTATGTAATAAGGGGGATTAATTAACATTTGATGTTAAAAATATTTGGTATGTTATTTGGATTTCACCTATATTTTTTGTTTAATGTTGAGAGATATATAAGAACAATATTTTTTGTAAGGGAAGCCAAGGGGGGGAAGGGAGGGGGGGTCGAGGGGGGGGGGAAATGGGGGGGAGAAATGATAAAATTTGTATTGTAAAACTTTTTCAATAAAAAAAAAGATTAAAATCCACAATAACAACCATCAAAATTATAAAAACTATACAACCCCACGATCAGAAAATTGTTGGAACAGCCACGTCTTTAGTCTGTGGCAAAAGGAGAAGAGGTCGGGAGCCTACCCCTGGGGGCTGCCAGCCGACATTGTTGGCTGACGGGACCCGAAGGAGGCCCGCTCTGTGGGCGCACACCGGACGATGGGTGGAGGGCAAGATATGATCGTGTAAGTACCCCAGGCCTATGCCATGTAAGGCTTTATAGGTAAGTACCAGCACCTTGAAACGAATCCGGAAAACAACCGGCAGCCAGTGCAGCCCGCGCAGGAGAGGTGTAACACAGGAGTAACAAGGAGCCCCCGTAACTATCCGCGCGGCCACATTCTGAACTAACTGGAGTCTCTGGATACATTCCAAGGGCAGCCCCATGTAGAGAGCATTACAGTAAACCAACCAAGAAGTAACTAGGGCATGAGTGACTGTGGCGAGGGCATCTCCGTCTAGGAAAGAGCGCAACTGGGTCACAAGACGCACTTGTGTGAAAGCCCCCCTGGTTACGGCTGTCAGATGGCCATTCAAGGAGAATCCAGGAGGACTCCCAAGTTGCGAACCCTGTCGGATGGGGTAAGGATCTCCCCAACGATCGCTAGGGATGGTATCTCTAGATCCCAAGATGCTGGCACCCAGAGCCACTCAGTCTTGGAAGGATTCAGTCTGAGCCTGTTCTTACCCATCCAAACCTGCACCACCTCCAGGCAGCGGGACATCATGGAAAGGGCATCCCCAGGGTGGCCCGGGGTGGAGATGTAAAGTTGGGTATCATCCGCATATTGGTGATACCTCACCCCAAAGCTATGAATGATCTCACCCAGCGGCTTCCTATAGATGTTAAAGAGCAGGGGGGAGAGAACCGATCCCTGCGGCACCCCACAAGTGAGAGGCCTCTGGGAGGATCTCTGACCCCCCGCCAATACAAACTGCGAGCGGCCTGAGAGGTAGGAGAACCACTGCAACACAATGCCTCCTATCCCCAACCCCCTGAGTCGCTGCAGTAGGATACCATGGTCAATGGTATCAAAAGCCACTGAGAGGTCAAGAAGGACCAGGATGGAGGAACAACCCCCATCACGGGCCAGCCAGAGGTCATTCATTAGGGCAACCAATGCCGTTTCCGTGCTATGACCGCACCTGCAGCCAGATTGGTAAGGATCCAGGTAGTCCATTTCCTCCAGGAAATGAGGGAATTGCTGTGCCACCACGGTCTCAACAACCTTCACTAAAAAGCGAAGGTTGGAGACAGGATGGTAGTTGTTAAGTGAGTCCGGATCCAGGTTGGACTTCTTAAGGAGAGGTCGTACCACCGCCTCTTTTAATAAGGCGGAAACAAAACCCTCCCTCAGCGAAGCGTTAACGACTGCCTGGATCCAGTCTCCAGTCACCTCTCTGGCTGCAGAAACAAGCCAGGAGGGACACGGGTCCAAAATACACGTGGCGGACCCCAGCCGACCCATAATCCTGTCCACTTCATCCAATGATACAGGGTCAAACTCAATCCAGAAGGCTTCACCAAGACTAGCCCCGGTCTCCTCAGCGGATTCTGCCCAGCCAGAGCCCAACTCAGTCCAAATTCGAGCGATTTTATCTTGCAGAAACTATGCAAAATCCTCAGTTCAACTCTGCAAGAGGTCATCCCTCCCTCCCTGGTTCAGGAGGGAGCGGGTTACCCTAAACAGGGCGGCTGGGCGTTTTTCTGCAGATGCAATGAGAGCAGCGAAATATTGACGTTTCGCTGCTTCCATCGCCACAAGGTAAGACCTAATGTAGGTTCTTAACTATGTTCAGTCGGATTCGGATCTGGAGGACCTTCAGCTGCCCTCCAGGCGTCTTTTCCGACGTTTCATTTCTTCTTCACCTGGGATCCGCATCGGGTCAGAGGCCGCATAGGCGCGATTCGATCCAGGGCCCCTACCGCAGCCTGCTCTCAGGCCGCCATGAAGGCCTCAGAGGAATCGTGGGTTAAGGAGACGGGAAATGACCCAAGCTCTATCAGGAACCTTTCGGGTTCCATCTGGCGCCTGGGGCGGAACCAACTCACTGGTTCCGCAACCCAGCGGCGGGGTAAGGCGGTAGGAAAGTCTAGCCTAAGGAGGGAATGATCAGTCCATGACAGGGGGGTTAATGGATAAAGACCCCTCCCCCCAATCATTTATCCACTGCCCGGAGAGAAAAATCAGGTCGAGTGTGTGTCCTCCTTTATGAGTTGGGGCCTGCACAATCTGAGTCAGGTCCATGGCCGCTATGGAGGCCATGAGCTCCTGCACCAACTCAGATGTCTCCCCAGCTGAGGGCAGGTTGAAATCCCCAAGCACCAAAAGGTTGGGGAGTTCCACTGCCAACTCGGCCAAGACATCCAGTAGTGCGGGCAGGGCTGAGGCTACGCAGCTGGGTGATAGGTACGTAACCAACAGACCCGACTGAACTCCAGGATCCCACTTCAAAAGGAGCGATTCACACCTGCCTATCTGAGGGACAGTGACCTCCCTAGGGCTAAGACTTTCCTTAATCACTACCACCACTTCCCTGCCCCTCCCCTGGAGTCGTGGCTGATGGAGTACCTGAAAACCTGGGGGACATAAATCGGAGAGGGGAACACCTCCCTCTGTCCCAAGCCAGGTTTCGATGATGCAAGCCAGGTCCACCTCATCAATTAAATCCTGGACGAGGAGGGCCTTGTTCATACGGACCTAGCATTCAGGTACAATAGCCGGAGTCCAGGGGACCGCACTCCGTCCCCACTGGGGGAACAGGATGGGTGAAGGGGGCTGGAGAGCGAGACCGCCCGAACAAAGCGGTGGGGCTCTCCAAGCCTCCTACCCACAACACCCCTGCCCCTCCCAACCATCACAGGGATTGGAAGACCCTCTCTCCATCAAACCTCTATATTCCCCCCCCCCACAGCCAACAGACGGGCCAGATTTCTGATAGTAGGGAGCCACCCCCGGCTCATCTTTCACCACCCACCTCCCCAATCCTCTTAAAATTTGATATAAAACCTTAGTTAAAAAAACCCTCAGACCACGCTTAAAGGCATGCCATCTCTCGGGGTCCCAAAACCCGTCCTTGAGATAGGACTTAGATAGAACAGAAGGCCACGTCTGCGAGAGGGGGGCATCTCACAGAGCAATAAGGTCCGCCAATGTATAGGTCAGATTAAAACATATGAGGTAGGCAGAAATGACGCAGCACCCAAGATGGTAGATGGAAAAGAAGGGAGGGGCACATACAGCATAATCAAAAAGGTGGAACACGGGACAAGAAAAACCATCGCTCTCTCACAGCAATGGGAGAGTCAAAAGTCTATTGTACAGAACAGGCAAAAGTCCGCTATGAGTAAATCCACTGGCACCCACTGCAACCATCCTCTCACGATGGCTGGCGGGAAACCGCCAGCAGAGTCATAGTTCAGAACCAGGGTAACGAAGCAGCAGTAATCTTCCGAGACTCGCAGTCTCCCAGTCTGAAAGGCCACCATCTCCCACAAACATTCCAAGTCCGATGATGATGACAAATTGGAGGGGGAATATAGCAAGATCGACAATAAGGAGAGCACAAAAATCACAGGCGGCATAATGAGGTTGATGACCATAAACGATAAACAGCTGCAGGTAACAAATGGATAGGCCAAACATGGGCCAGTGATGTCAGAGGAGGACCTCAATAATGAGGAAAGGGAGGGGGGACCCCAGGGGAGAGGACAGATGGACATTTCCTACTCATCCTCCGGTCTACTCCCACCCCGATCTTCTCACTTCATTCACCCTGAACCAGTTCTGGACCATGCAGGCAGATTTAATTGCCCAGTTCACAAGGCCACATACCCATTAAGGATTGTAGAAATCCAGCAAGAAATTCGCTAGGCAACAGTCCCAGCTATCTTCAGTGAAGAGAGGCCGCCATAAACAGGGCCCGGATTAAAACGCCGTCCCTGAAGCCGCTCCCAGCTGACGTGAAAATGCACCTCTCCTTCATGCTCCCATATCAACTCTATTTAACTAAACCAATCATTGGAAGTATTTACATTATTGATTTCAACAGAACAACTTTTTTTAATAAGACTGTTTGAATTTGCAAATAACTTTAAATACTTGAAACATTAGCATTAACTATAATTCAGGCATGGTAACATTTTTCCCTAACAATGAACGTTCTGCCCAACAGCTCCAGTTTATTAGTTCAAATCATGGGTGTTTTGCTGCTTTTTGGGGGGTGGAAGGGAATAATACTTCCTAGTTCTAGACAGCTCCAAGGATATACTGCAAGCAATCATTCATTGCAATAAAATTAGAAATTGAAAATATAGGGATGTAGTAAGTAAACATACCAGCACCAAATGGCACAAATGCAAACTTTTCTGCAGCTGCAGGATTATCTTGAAGGTAGCGGTCTGGTTTGAAATTTAAATTTTCCACCCAACAGTCTTTAAGTCTTTGATTAATAGTAGGAGATACACAAATCTGATGACCAGGTAGAATTGTATAACCAGCAACAGTCTAAAGACAAAAGAATATAAAAGTTTATTGATGCCTAAATTACCAAGAATATACATTAGGAATTGGGATTCAGACACAACTTTCAATAGACACATAGAGATAAGCTACATTTACACAAAAAAAATCCAAAGTGACAATAAAAAGCTAAAAAGGAAACAAACAAACAAACAAACAAAAAATCAGAACACATCATCTCCAGTAGCCAATATTTAGATAAGCAGGGATTAAGACCAGAAAAACAACAGTCTAATCAAGGAACTATCAAAGAGAAATGCACACTGCCTACCAATACTGAAAGGAAAACTACTTTATAAAACCCCAATACTTTTGCACTGATAACATTATCTAGTTGGGCATTGCAACATCTGCAAGCAAGGTTTTCTTTTTAATATTACCTTAGGAGTTTATTCTTATTTACACTAATATATATTCAATATATATATTATATTCAAATGTCTTACTTGGGGAGTTTTAGCCAGTCTCATCATGGTCATTATAGGTGGTCTAAGTCTTAATGTTTCTTTCAAGCAACGATCCAATAAATTCAAATCTTTGACCTAAAAAAAAGTTTATTTACAATTCCTTATATTCAGAATTTTTAAAAAATATAATTATAAGCTATAATTTCATGTTCGTGTAGTTGATATTGCAAATCTTCAATGAACCAAATAGCTTTCATACAAGAATGGTAATATCTACTTATGATTTAAAATTGCATTCAGAAGAATTTACTCCTAAGCAAAGAAATAAAAATGAGTTGTTAGTATTGATAGTAATATACAAAACTTGATACATATAATATATACCTTGTACATAATAGTCACTGCAAAATCTAGACAAAAGGAAGGAAGGAAGGAAGGAAGGAAGGAAGGAAGGAAGGAAGGAAGGAAGGAAGGAAGGAAGGAAGGAAGGAAGGAAGGAAGGAAAGAAAGAAAGAAAGAAAGAAAGAAAGAAAGAAAGAAAGAAAGAAAGAAAGAAAGAAAGAAAGAAAGAAAGAAAGAAAGAAAGAAAGAAAGAAGCAACCATTGGACACCCACTTTCAGGCTAAGATAAATGATCACCTGCAGACTAAAAGTACTTTTAAAAACTGTCATACAGGAGTTTTTTGTTTAATACATTTCTGTCTTAATATCCATATGCAAAAAACCTTGTAGGTTTAGAATAGTATATTATCTCACTAATGCAAATTTTCTCTGATTCCACATATACGTTTAAAAGCTATATTGGTAAATTGAAAATGAGTAATAGACCTACAAACCTGTTCATAGGTCAATGATGGTAAATCTTCTCCACATACATTTTTTTGTTCCTCATAACACTGTTCCTGTATTGATTTATCCCTAGCCAAAAAGAAGCCAAGCCAAGTGCTAGTGGTTGAAGATGTATGCTGGCCTGCTAAGAGCAATCCAATAAGCATTCCAGCAATTTCATCATCTGTTAGTGATCGTCCGTCTCTGAATTTCAAAACATAAATAACACACCAGAATGAGAAGGATAATCCCCAATTTTTTGTTAATCCTCACAATATTTTACAACACAGAATTTCAGCATAGGTATCAGTATTATTAATAGTATTTAATTCTTGCCATTTCTATATTGACTTCAATTTAAAGAGCTCCTGCTTCTTGTGCCAGGTCCGTCATTGGACGTTGGCGATCATGTTGGCAATCCTATTTTTGTCAACAGCTGTATGAAAAAGTGCTGCTGAGTTTTGTCCAAACCAACCAAACCTTAGGTTTTGAAGCCATGATGTTCTTCTGCCTGGGCCTCATTTGCCTTCAATTTTTCCCTGGAGGATTAAGTGAAGGATGCTGTATTTTTCTGAGTGTTGCATCACATGTCCAAAATACTCTGTCGCTTTTTAATGGCTTTGATTATTTCCCTTTGCTTTCCCAGGCGATTTATCACCTCCTCATTTGTCATTTTGTTAACTGAGCTTATATAACAGCTGTCTGTAAATCCACATTTCAAATGCTTCTAGTTTTTTCAAGTGGTTTTCTGTCAGAGACCAACCCTCTATTCCATAGAGAAGGGTAGAAAAGATGTAACATCTGACAAGCCTGATTTTCAGTCTTAGGCTTATGTCGTGACTGCAGAAGACCTTTTTCATTTTGAAGAATGCTGTTCTAGCTTTCTCTAGCCTTGTCTTTACTTTTTTTGTTTTTTAATTTGATTTATATGCCGCCCTTCTCCGGAGACTCAGGGCGGCTTACAATGCGTTAAGCAATAGCCTTCATACTTTTGTATATTTATACAAAGTCAGCTTATTGCCCCCACAAATTGGGTCCTCAATTTACCCACCTTAGAAAGGATGGAAGGCTGAGTCGACCTTGAGCCTGGCTAGGATTGAACTCAGAGAAATTACAGGCAGCTGGTGTTAATTGCTGCCTTTAGTAGGAGGCATTAGCCCCCTACGCTACACAGGCTCCTTAACTGAACATGTCCCAGCTTTCACGTAAATTAAAACCAAGGTGATCCTTTCAACTTTTTCTAACGGTATTCCTTCCAAATTTATCAGTGGTAAATTAATGGGTTGTTTGCTGATGACCATGATCTTGGTTTTTGAGGTGTTAAGCTTCAAGCCATATTTTTCAGATATTTCTGAAACTCTGTTGTTGAGGAGCTGAAGGTCTTCATACTTAGTGGCAAGCAGAACTGTATCATCAGTGTATCTTAAATTGTTGATCTGAACACCATTTACTTTGAGGTCAGCATCAATGTTTTCCAGTGCTTCGTTGAAAATTTAACTCAGAGTAAATATTACATAACAGCAGAGACAGAATACAGCCCTGTCTGACCCCTCTTCATATTTCTGCATCATCTGAGTATTTTTGGCCTAGTCTCACATTTGCTACCTGATGCCAATACAGATTCTTTATGATTCGGATATCTTTGTCATCTAGCCTCACTTGTTTCAGGATTTGTAATAGTTTGCTGTGCCTTATTTTATCAAATACTTCTTCAAAATTGATGAAGCACATGTAAACACTCTAATTGACATCTCTACAGCGCTGTACAAGAACTTGAATGCTGAATAGGACATCCTGTGTACCAAGATTGTTTCTGAAACCAAATTGTGTGTTACACGCCTCAATTTTCTTGTATATTCTTGTGTGAATTATTCTCAGGAAGATTTTCAGGGCATAACTCGTTAACCTTATTGTTCTGTATTCGGTACTTCTTCGCATTTATTTTTGGGGGGATCGTCAGAAAGGTTGACTTTATTAATTTATTTATTTATTAGTTCGATTTATATGCCGCCCTTCTCCGAAGACTCAGGGTGGCTTACAATGCGTTAAGCAATAGCTTTCATACTTTTGTATATACCTGTTTAGTAGGGCTTTCGCCCCCTCCCCCAACGGTGTTCTTTTTTTTATAAAGTCAGCTTATTGCCCCCACAATCTGGGTCCTCATTTTACCTACCTCAGAAGGATGGAAGGCTGAGTCAACCTTTAGCCAATCATTTGGTATCTTTCCTGTTTCATATATTCGATTGAAGAACTGCAGTAAAAATTTCTTCCCATTGTCTTCCAGCAATTTTAAAATTTCTACTAGGATATCATCAGGCCCTGTGGCTTTTCTTATTTTTGCTATTTTTATTGCGTGTTCAACCTCCCCCATAATGATATTTGGTCCAGCTGTTATACTTCCCATAGCAATATCATCTCTAGTGTCCTCAAAAAGTTCTTCAATATATTCCTTCCATCTTTTTAGTTTTTCATCCTCATCCAAGATGATTTCCCCCCATTATCTAAGTTGTTGGTTTTCTTTTTGCAGAAACCTGCTGCTTCTTTCATTTTTGTTGTGTAAATTGAAATTATCATGCATACATTGTCTCTTCTATTTCTTTGCATCTCTTTGCAAACCACTTTTTCTTCTAATTTTTTTCTGCAATTCATTGTATTTTTCTTTGTTTTTATTTTTAAAAGAGCATCTTTCATCCATGAGATGAAGAATTTCATCCATCATCCACTGTTTTCTTGTGGTACCCCTCTCTTTGTTTTGAGTTTGTTACCTCTACTACTGCATTTTTAAATTTATTCCAGTTTACTTCTACATCTTTATTATTTAGGTTGTTAGTTTCTCTTAAGTGATTTTCTAGTTCTTTTATCTTATCTCCATGTTTAATGATGAAGTCACTGTCAATTCTTGGTTTAGGAGGATTTAGGTTTTTCATCTTTTTTAGTTTCAGCTGGACTTTGGCAAGTAGTAAATTATGATCGGGTGGTACATCTGCGTCTGGGTATGTCTTTGCTGATTTTACTGAGTTTCTAAAGCTTTTGTTTATTGTAAAATAGTCAATTTGGTTCCTTACTGTATTATTTCGTGTATCTGCCGGTGATCTCTAAGTATAAAAGCGTCTTTTCAGTAACTTGAAAAAAGTATTCATCACATATTGCCTATGTTTCTTGCAGAAGTCTATAAATCTGTCACCTCTACCATTTCTGGTTCCTAAGCCAAAGTTTCCAACTACAGGAGCATCACTTCCTTCTCCCACTTTTGCATTGAAGTCCCCCATAAGTATTGTGATATCATTACTTTTTAGGGTTTTCAATATACTGCTTATATTTTCATAGAACGTCTCTAAATCTTCATCATCACTGTCAGCTATGGGAGCGTAAACTTGCATAACATTCATATTTACTGGAGTACTATTTATTTGGATCATCATCACTCTACCGGATACAGGAATAAAGGACTTGATGCATTTATTTACAAGATTGTTTACTATTATAGCTACTCCATTTAGATGATGTTTGCTATTTTCACCAGAGTAGTCGATAGTGTAATCTCCTATTCTACACATTCCATTTTCAGGCCAGCGCATTTCACTCACTCCCAATATAGAGATATTGTATTTGAACATTTCTTGGATAGTGTTGCGTGTTTTCCCAGATTCATATAGGTTTCTCAGGTTCCACGTTCCAATTCATAGTTTGGGGTTTATCATGCTTCTAGCAGACTGGGAGAATCTTAGCACACCTGCCCCATTTAAGGGGTGCCCACATTGCATCAAAGTTTGCCTTTTATAAAAGTTTGGCTCCTGGAAACAAGCAGCTTCTGAATTTATCAGATAAATACTTTATGGCAGAGATGGGCAAAATTGGTTCTTCAAAATTGTTCTTGTGTTTTATAGATTAAAGTTTGAATCTACTCCTGATTTCTGATCCATTATACAAGTTTTCACACAGTTCTGTTTTTATTCCTATTAGGATTATTGTAATCCTTATCCAGGTGTTATACAATTTCACATACTTGTAAGTAACATCCAATAGTGTTTGCAGCATGTCATCCTCTCTCGTAGAAGACTGTCTTCGTTTCTGAATTACTTCATGGAAAATAGATTTTATTTTACGATGGGCTCTATCTCTGCATCTGAAATTAAAAACAAGTTGCAAAAATGAAAACTTGGATATTACAGATATTTTTGAACATTTAATTGCCCCCTAAATTCTTTTTTTAGTGCTGGACAAAAGATATGTCTAATTTTAAAAATTGCAGTGCATTGCCAAAACTTGGCAATTACTTACTGAAAGCAATCCATTGTCCAGTCTGCAATTCCCAACTTGGTTCAGAACTGTTTTTCTTTTGCATTTGAAAGTACACTTCCTTTGGTGTTTGAAGTTATAGCCTGAACTCTGTAACTTACAATAAACCTAAAGGTAAAGCTGGAGGTTTCTCTCGCACATATGTGCTAGTAGTTCCCGACTCTAGGGGGCAGTGCTCATCTTCATTTCAAAGCCGAAGAGCCAGTGCTGTCCGAAGAAGTCTCCATGGTCATGTGGCTGGCATGACTAAATGCCAAAAGCGCACAGAACGCTGTTCCCTTCCCACCAAAGGTGGTCCCTATTTTTCTACTTGCATTTTTTACGTGCTTTCGAACTGCTAGGTTGGCAGAGGCTGGGACAAGTAATAGGAGCTCACCCAGTTACACAGCACTAGGTATTTGAACCGCTGAACTGCCGACCTTTTGATCGACAAGCTCAGCATCTTAGCCATTGAGACACTGTGCCAAATAAAACCAATACGTTTTTTGAGGATCAGTTTGGTGTTGTAGGGTTTGGTGTTAAGTTTTTGGCCTAGAAACCAGGAGACTGAGTTCAAGTCCTTTCTTAGAAATCAAAACTGGCTGGACCAGTCACTCTAACCCCAACCTACATCATTTTTGTGAAGAAAATAAGAGTGTTAAGTATGCTTCACCCTTGAAGTATATATGGGGGAGAAAAAGGATTTTTAAAAAACGTTCTTATTGAATTGATTTTTCTGAAGGTTTTTATACATTTTAGCTGCCCTCTCTCTTGCACAGTTGTATCTAATGTTTGCACTAGATTATCTCCAAGTCCTTTTCAACCCTTATATTCTATGATTCCAGCCTACAGATGATAGAACTGGTATAATCACAATACTATCTAGTTTCAGATGTTGGTTAACAGGCCACTTTTGAGTATACTAACCATAATATATGATGATGTAAAATAACTATATCTAATAGAAAAGGCTCATAAGTCTCTACTATTAGCTTTCAATCCTGAATGAGAGTTTAGAAGATTTTTTCATTTATAAGTTTACTGAATTAACTGAGAATTTTAGATTCCAAAATGCACTCCCTAAATTGGATTGGCTTATTCACAAATATATACAATAATACTTTTTTGCCATGCAAGAAGTGCCATCTGAACATAAGCAAATTGTGAAAATTAAAACATTTGAAAATTTCAGGGGTTAGCTTATCCACACATTTGAAAAACAAGCTTCTAGAATTTGACAGGGCAAAACTGACAGCAACTTGTAATTCAACTAGGAAATATTGGGTTCTGTGGTGAAGTTCAATGGATAGTGCTGGGCATAAAGAGAGATAAAAGTAACATGTTAATTATTTAAAAGATAGTAATATGTGTTAGCTTTAAAAGGCACACTCATCACAAGACAATAACAAGGATTACTAGCTCTATTTTTATTGCAACATTAATAGACTTATTGCAAGTCTGAAAATACTCCTCCCATTCTTCACTTTTACTCCCCCAATTTCTAGGGAGGGTCTCCCCTTCTGAGACTTTTTCCTCATCTCACCCTCTTTGAACTCAAATTTCATTTATAAGATCATTGAGTAAGATACAGTTGTTCATCTTGTCTTCAAGGTCATTCCCACATACCATTCATCATATTTGATTAATACTATTCTTGGGTGATCAAGGTGTTAAAATACCTGAAGCTGGGCAAAGGCAGCCACCCTGGTAAGAGCCATGCGGCGTGAGTAAATCCCCCATCCAAATCAGCATAGAGCTGTGCTACTTTCTCATTGAGAATGCTTCTTATTTCTTTCCCATGTAAACAGTGGCTTGCGGTCAAAATGATTAGTTCGGAAAGGGCTTCAAATAAATCTGTGAAATTCAATAAGGATTTTTTTTAAAAAAATAGGGTTATTATTTCCAGCCCACTTTTAAAATTACAAAAGTTAATAAGATGAACATAACAAGATCAATATAAAATTTTATGACGGTTCCTTGGTTGATATTTTGAGATAGGAAGGCGAAAGATGTTCTGGAACAGACCAGAAGATGGGGAGAGAAGGGATAAGCTGACTTTTCCTTTTCATCCCTCATTGTCAAAAAATATCACACACACACACAAAGCATATCACCACTGAAACTTGAACTTTAGTTCTGATAAGATCAATAAAATAAATTATGTAAACAGAAACCTAAAATATCACAAGCAAACTGGCCAACGTCTGCATTCTACCTAATAAGGAATGCCAGGGGCCAACCCAAAACTAGCCTACTTCCACACATTCAGAGCCAGCCCTTGCATAAGCCATGAGCAGCCATCAGAAAGCAGATAATACATTTGTTTATTTAGTTGTATTTTCAAATTTTTACCCAAGTTCCGTCTGATATTCACAGAACTGCCAGCCATGATCTCAACTGAGTTTCATCAAGTTTCTGCAAGACAGCAAGGACCATTTACAACCAATAATGTAACAACTACCAGAATTTCCTGGGGTTTGGAATTGACATTATTACAATTTTCACTGAAGTGGTTTTTTTTTTGGCTTGACATACATTTTCTACATACTACATCTGCCTTCCTTGGTTTGATCAGATTAAATCTTATAGTCCAAATGTAAATCTTTTCAAATGGTATACTTACTTCTTTTTCCTTTATCTCCCCAACTTCTAAAATATTCTATAGTTTCTTTCTCAATTATTGGTATATGATTTTTAAATTGACTTATGTTCAGACCAGTTTTTAGCATCTTCTTTTGTTCCAAAAATACCTTAAAAATAAAAAAAATATTAATTTCATACACACACACACACACAAACACAAATACACTTATTTTACACTCTTATTATAAGGGTACATTACCAGAATCTTGCAAGTTTGAATATACAAAATTCCTTCCACCATTTTTAATCACCTGAACATTTAGGTGGGTCCTTTCTAAATTTCTTTCTCTGTTAAACTGCTGTGGGATCCTCAATCCTTTGTTGGATTGAATCCTAAATTGCATCTCTTCTACTCATCCCCCAAGGTCATCCAAACATCCCATTACTTCAGCTGAAGTTATAAGCCGTGCCCTTGAACAAGCAGTCAGAAGATGAAATCTGTATTTTCATCACAAATCCATTTGTGATGGATTTTATTGATTCTTTCTTATTATTGCTTTTTTCCAAATGGAGCTCTTTTCAAACAGTAAACCTCTATAATTAGAGATCTTTAAGGGAAATGTTTTTAATAATTAAAACATAAATTGTTATATCAGTTTTTATATTCTATTTGTATGATTCAGTACTGAACTGTAACTAATGATTCATGTAACAATATACATACTGCGTTGGGTACATCATAAGCGACTCCCTTGCCAAAAACAGGAGTAGTCAGCCGTGAATAAACTTCTTCTGCATTCAACTCTTCGTTTTTACTATTGAACAAGAGAGCAGCTGCATCACTGCCCAGGAGGTAGGTGAAGGTCTTTCCCACCATAGTGAAACTAAATACAGGCCCATACTGCAAAGGACAAACCAAGCAGTTAGAAAATAAGGAAAAAAAAGAAAAACAGAAATGTACAACAATGGCATTTTTAGTATAATTGCGTATGAGTGAAAATCATTTTTTTCATAAGTACCTGCAAGAGTTCCCCAGCTTGACAAGTAACCAAACTACATATTGAAATTCTCCTTGCTGTAATTAAAATGCCTACCTTTAGACTATTTGGGGCCTTCTTCATTCTTTTTCATCTTGACAATAAAGTACTAATTTACATGTTCTTATTTTATTTATTATGACGGCCATGGCCAGGGGGGCTTTTTATCAGGTTCGCCTGCTTCGCCAGTTGCGTCCCTTTCTGGAGCGGGACTCCTTACGCACGGTCACTCAGGCACTCGTCACTTCCCACCTGGACTACTGCAATGCTCTCGACATGGGGCTCCCCTTGATGAGCACCTGGAGGCTCCAACTGGTGCAGAATGCGGCCGCGTGGGGATTATGGGAGTGATGGGGCGCTCCCATGTGACGCCCCACCTGTGTGAGCTGCTGGTCTTCCGGGTGCGCTTCAAGGTGTTGGTTACAACCTTTAAAGCACTCTATGGCTTAGGGCCTGGGTACTTATGGGTCCACCTTTTGCCACTGATAGCCTCCCACTGGCCAGTATGGTCCAACAGAGAGGGACTCCTCAGGGTGCCGTAAGCCAGACAATGTCAGGTGGCGACCCCCAGGGGGAGGGCCTTCTCTGTTGTAGCACCTGCCCTCTGGAACGACCTGCCCGGAGATACACAGGATACTTGATCTCCATGCTTTTCGCCGTGCCCTTAAAGCTTTTTTATTTCATCAAGCTGGGCTGGCTTGATACCCCCCCTTCCCCGTTAGATATTTTTAGGTATTTTTAACTGAAAATTGATTTTAGTTGGGTGTTTTAAATTTATTGGGCCAAAATTTGTTTAATTCTTTTTTTAAAAAATTTAAATTTTGCATGTGATGTTTTTATTCTTGGCTGTTCACCGCCCTGAGCTCAGCAGGAGAAGGGCGGTATAAAAATTTAATAAAATAAATAAATAAATATTTAAATTATAGTTTAGATCAGTGTTTTTCAAACTCAGCAACTTTAAAATATGTAAATTTCTGGCTGAATAATTCTGAGTGTTTCCACATCTTAAAGTCGCCAAGTTTGAAAAATGGTCAGGGTCAATTCAAGAGGAACATATGACAACTCAGTCAGTGTTCAGTACTTTATTTGCTTACAGCCAATAGACAGACTCTTGCTAGACCAAATCCTTACTTGCTTCCCCTCTTTCTTTTTGTAATATCCTATGTCCTTACTGCTTTCCATCACACAGTTCCTCCTCCATGGACACCATATCTCACAAAAACACTGATTTAGATCCTGTAGTAGAGAGGAACCTTCTTCAGTGAGCACTGCAGAAAGCAACTAAGACGGTCTTCATGTGCAGTGTTTCCTGAAGCTTGTCCAATCTGGAACCCCATATTGAGCACCTAAGATTTTCCAAACCATGTCATTTTAGGACATGTTTCAGGCTGGGCAACAATTACCATTCCGTTGGCAATGCATGTCAACAGAAGACAACCAGAAGCAGTCACAAAAGAAGAATGGTATCAGTTGGTCATACAAAGGCTCCTCTCAGTATTGCAAAGGAAGTAACAACTTGTTGGGGTTTTGTGGATCCCAACATTCTCCTAGACTGGATGGGTTCACAAGACAGGGTGGAGTTTCCCATCCTGGATGTCCCTCTACAATGAGGACCACTGGCTTGTATGGCAGGCAGTCCTCATTCCGGAAGTATTTTGGCCTAACACTGCAAGAGAATCCTAGGAGTAACTTCCTTCTGTAACATTGCCTTCAAAGTCACCTGATCAAAGTGATTGTTAATGCTCGTTAACACTTGTTAAAGTTGTTAACACTTTAAGACTTTGTTGAATGAAAGTGAGGCTTGCAAGTTTAAGGAAATAGGGCTAACTGGCTGATGAATTGCAGTATATCTACTAAGGACAGAGAATAAGAATTTTATTGGCTTTGTTTTGTTGTGGCTGGGGAAAGTGAAACTTGGAAGTGGCGGCTAAGCAAGTAAAGCCTGGAGTGGTTAAGAGTGCTGGGTCATGCCCAGCTCAGACTTCAAGAATTTACACACACACACACAGCCCCTATAGAATCACAAGCTTTAACTTTAGAAGTTTTGGAGGGGACATTGAAGAAGCTATCTGATAATTTGGAAGAAAAAATTGCAACTCGCTTAGAAGGAAAATTAAAAGAGGTGTATGATGAACTGCAGGATATTAAAGGGACAATTCAAACTAAGAATGATGAAATAAGGAAAGACATAGTGGAAGCTTTTAAAGAAGTGTGCGGCTTTGCGACATCCTTAGAGGAAAGGATGGATGAAATTGATCAGCACAACTTGAAAGTGGATGCTAAACTGGAAGAAGCTCAGTTAAAAATGGAAAAAGCAGAAGCTGAATTTGTAATGGGACAATATAAAGCAATGGAGTGGGCAGTGAGGGTGAGAGGACTGAAAGAAAATAATCAAGAGAATCTCAGAGAGATTTTTACAGAAGCCCTTGTGCAACTTACTGGAGAATCAAAACATGAATGTGCTGGGAATTGGACAAAATTTTTCGTGTGAATTCATGGATTGCAAGACAGAGACAACTGCCAAGAGATATTGTGATTTACTTTGTAACAAGGAGAATGAGGAATGAAGTCCTACAGGCAACTTACAAAAAGAAACCTCTAGTGGCAGGACAGGAGGTTGCAATAATGAAGGAGATTCCCCCGAAAATGTTGAGATCCAGGAAGGATTATGCCTTTTTAGCAGATGAGCTTAGAAAACGTCAATTACGGTATAGATGGGATGTACCAGCTGGATTAGTGGTGACTTATCTAGGTGAGAGATATTGCCTTAACTCAGTTTGGAAAGCAAGAGATTTTTATACTACTGTGTTGCGGGCTGGAAAGCCCCCATCTCCAGAGGCTAAGAGAAGGAAAGAAGCTGGTGAGGCTAGGAAGGAGAAAAAAAGAGGCAATATAGGCTCAAGCTCAAGGAGGAGCACTGACTACTCAAGAACAATTATTACAAATTACGGAGGACATAGAACTATTGGATTTATTTGAAAAAATCAAAGAACCTAAAGACCAAAGACAGACACGAGTGGCAACCAAACGTAAAGAGGAGCAAAAGAAACAACAAACCCAGATGATGACTCTAGAAATGGTATCTTCAAATACAGAAGCTGTGGGAGGAGCTAGACCTAAGAAAAAATTCCATGAAAATTTCCAAAAGGTGCTCCAGAAGCTTTCTGGAGCTAAAGATGGCAATTAAATTCCTGACCTGGAATGTTAATGGATTAAATTCACCACAAAAGAGCAAAAAGATATTTTTCTATTTGAAACAATTTAAAAATGATGTAATATGCTTGCAAGAAACATACATAAGGACAAATGATCAAAAATATTTGATAAATGCTAGATTGGGAACACACATTGTAACAGCCACACCTGAGAAGAAAAATGCAATAGTTATATATATCAGAAGTGACTTAATGGCCAAATTAATTGAAGCAGACACACAAGGGAAGTATATAGCAATTGAATTATTAATAGAAGGAAGAAAGTCCTCCTAATGGGAATATATGCACCAAATCAACAACAAGAGAAATTTTATAAATTTTTGCATACAAAGTTAGTACAAATGGATTACAAGTCATGCATAATGATGGGTGATTAGAATGGGGTATTTGATGTCAAGAAGGATAAGAAGAAAATTATGCCAAACTCTTGTACACGGGCTAAACTACCCCAATCTTTTTTTGACATGGTGGATGCTATGGAACTGAGAGATATATGGAGTGAAAGAAATTTTGACGAACAAGATTTTACTTTTTTCTCTGATTGACATCAATCTTTTTCTAGAATTGATTTTATTTTACTTACTAATGATTTTCTTTCTAGGGTTAAGAAGACCAAGAACATTATCAGATCACAGTCCGGTATGGATGGAATTAGAGACTGGAGAAAGATCCAAGAGGTTTTGGAGACTGAATGAGAATGAGTGAGGCAAATGTGAATGAATGTAAAAAATTAATGAAGGAATTTTTTGAATTAAGTATGCATAAGGGTACAGCTATGGAAATGGTTTGGGATGCAAGTAAAGCATATATGAGAGGAGTGCTAATAAGTTTAAATAATGTATATAGGCGAAAACAGGGGAAAAAACGGAGGGAATTGGAAGAGGAAATAAAAAAGAAGGAACAGGCACTAATAGGCAAACCAGAAGATAAGAATATTAAAGAAGCTATTATGATATTGCGAGAACAGTTTAATATGTTGATGTCAGATCAAGAGGTAACAAATTTGCAATTTGCTAAGCATAACTCTTTTTGTAATGCAAACAAACCAGGCAGATGGTTAGCGTATGTGTTAAGGAAAAAACAAAAATCACGTACAATAGAAAAGATAGAATACAAAGGTAAAGTGGTGTAACAACAAAGCATGATCAAGAAAGCCTTTCTAGATTTTTATACGAAGCTTTATGCTGGTGATAAAATACAAGGTATTGATATAGATAGATTTTTGCAGAAGGAGAATATCCCTATAATTACTGATGAACAAAGGGAGAGATTGAATTCAATGATTACTTATGAGGAAATTCTCCTTGCAATTAAATAACTGAAAAGTGGAAAGGCTCCTGGTACGGATGGTCTGACATCAGCGTATTATAAAAATTTCCAATTAGAGATGGTGGAACCAATCTAGGAGTTATTTGTTAAAATACAAATGGGAGGAAAGGTACCGCCATCCTGGAGAATAGCCTTTATATCCTTGATTCCGAAAGACCAGGATTATACTGAACCAAAGAATTATAGACGTATATCATTGCTTAACACAGATTATAAGATTTTTACAAAAATTTTAGCAAATAGGTTAATGTCAGTTTTGCAACAAGTGATTCACATTGATCAAACTGGGTTTATACAAGTTAGATATGTTAAGGATATTGTTGCTGTGTAACAACTAGCAGAGTAAAGTGCACAGAGAAACATTGCTGAGACAATGAGATATGAGATACATACAAACTGATGTTATCAAAAGTTTTCTTTATAGTGGAAAATAAACAATCTCGTAGTCTTCTAAACAGTCCAAGTCTTTACCGGTTAAATCCAAAAAGCTTCTTACCAAACAAACAGTAGTTGGTTCACTCTGGTTCACAAATCCCAGATGATAGCAGATCCACCCATACACGCACGCGATGATAGCACAATGGCAGTTTATCATTAACTGAATACATTACAATACCTTTCTTAAATACGTTGCTAAATTACACCTAATTATAGCATGACTCAGCATTACAGCATGATGCAGCATTAAAACTTAAAGTCACAGAACACATATATTGCCTGGACAATCTGTTAGGCCCAAATCATATCCTAACATGCTACCCTTTGGACAGGCTAATATATACAGTTTAGAAACAATATATACAATATATCATATCCTAACAAGACAAATGAAAGGCAATGTAAGGCAAATAGTTAATATACTGGAAGATTTGGAAAAGAACAACCAGGTCTCTGCAGTGCTCATGTTTTTAGATGCAGAGAAGGCTTTTGATCGCCTAAATTGGCAATTTCTAGAGAAGGTATTTCAAAAGATGCAATTAGGGGAGTATTTTATAAAATCAATTCAAGCAATATATCAGAGACAAACTGCACAAATAATAGTAAATAGTAATTTAACTGAAATATTTAAAATTGAAAAATGAACAAGACAAGGGCATCCCTTGTCACCATTGTTGTTTGTCTTGACTTTGGAAGTGTTGTTGAATAAAATATGGGAGGCAGATAACTTAAAGGGTATTAAGATTAGACAACAAGACTATAGACTACGAGCATTTGCAGATGACATGGTTGTAACTTTAACCCAACCAGTGAAATCTGCAGTAAATCTTATGGATATAGTTAGGCAATATGGTCAAGTTTCAGGATTTAAAATAAATGTAGGGAAAACAAAGATGTTAACCAAGAATATGACTAAAAAAGAAAGAGAAGAGTTGGAAAAAGTAACAGGCTGTGAGATAGTGAAGAAGGTTAAATATTTAGGAGTTTTTATTGGGACATGAAACGGGAAGTTATATAAACATAATTATGAAGTGCTATGGCATAGAATACAGACAGACTTAGATAAGTGGGAAAAAATTACAATTATCATTACTGGGAAGGATAGCAGCGGTTAAAATGAATGTTTTACCCAAGTTTTTATTTCTTTTTCAAATGATACCAATACTTTAAAAAGATGCAAACTTACAAGAATGGCAGAAAGGCATTAACAAATTTATCTGGATGAAAAAGAAACCATGAGTTAAATTAAAAATAATGCAGGATGCATGTGAAAGAGGAGGGTTTGAAAATGCCTAATTTAAAATTGTATTATGAAGCAGCTGTCTTATCAGCTATTAGTGACTGGATTAATCTAACAGAAGAAAGGATATTGAATATTGAGGGCTACAATTTGATATATGGGTGGCATGCTTATTTGGTTTATGACAAGAAAGTGGATAGGACTTTTAAAAGCCATATATTAAGGAATGCTCTTTTGTGTGTCTGGAAAAAATACCAATATAAATTACATGATAAGATACCGCTGTGGACAGTTCTCAAACATGCGATAAAGAATATAAGTATAGAGCAAAGACAGGATATGATTACTTATAAAGAATTACTGATTATAGAAAAGAATGTGTTACAGCTAAAGTCCTTGAATATATTAAGAGAGGAAAGGGCAATTCAAACATTGTTCCAATATGTATAGCTGCAGAATAGGTGGAAAAAAGATCAGAAAATTGGTATTGCACAAAGTAGAGAGTATCTGATACAACAGATTAGAGATCAGAGGCCTATGCACATAAAAAGATTGTATAACATATTGATAGAAATTGATTCAGAGACAGAATTAGTCAAAGATTGTATGATAAAGTGGGCACAAAATTTTGAAGAGCCAGTAATGATGGAAACTTGGGAAATGATTTGGATTAGAAATGTAAAATTTACACAAGCACAAAATTTACGAGAGAATTTTTATAAGATGTTCTATAGATGGCATTTGGATCCAAAAAAATTAGCCTGTATGTATCCGAACTTACAATCTAAATGTTGGAGATGTGATTGTGTTGATGCTACTTATTTTCATATTTGGTGGACATGTAAAAAGGTTAAAGCATTTTGGATAAAACTATGGTGCATTATACAGAACATTTTGAAAAAAAATGGATAAAATTTACTCCACAGTTGTTTTTGTTAGGTATTGTACAAAACTGTATGGTAACGGAAACCAATTTGATTTTGCATTTAATAACCGCAGCAAGACTTTTGGTGGCGCAGTACTGGAAGAAGAAAGACCTACCATCTATTGAAGAATGGACATTAAAAGTAACAAACTTAGCAGAAATGGCTAAAGTTTCAGCATATCTAAAAGACTATTCAAACGAAAAATTTAGATTGGATTGGAAAAGATGGATAGAATATATTCAAGGCAAATATAAGACTAAAAAATTACAAATAGCTTTTGAATAAAGAAGGGGTTAAGAGAGTTTTATAATGCATTTTAGGTTAGATTAGTAAAAGCGAGTTAAAAGTTCAAGAGGATGATAGGAGAGTATAGATTACTAGCTTATATTAGTTTACCATTGTTAAATATGATACCCTGTATTTTGCTTTGGGAAGTGGGGGGAGGCTTAGGGAGGGCAAGGGGGGTTGGGGGGGAAGGGGAAATATATGTAAAACTTTTTAAAATTTTCAATTAAAAAAAAAAGTCACCTGATATTTGCATTGAGGCAAATTGCTACCATCTCACTTCAGCAAAGCAAATCATATGTTGCCTCCATATTAAGTCCATATTGTTTTATCACTTTGCTTTGACCTGCCCTAAGAGTAAGATTTGTTAGATTTCACATGCACTCCTAAATGAAATATTGGAACCACTAACAAGATGATGTTTGGAGAAAGAGAAGACATGGGAAAAAGATTACCTATAATATTCTGCTTTTATGCTCCATGAGTAATATCAATATTCTTACATTTGGTGGATATGCAATTATGTTTGTCAAACTAAACAATTGTCTTTATTTAGTTATGGATTCCTTAATTCCTTCAGTTATCCAAAATGAATATTGCTGTTTAAATTTGGAATAACTCTATTATTACAGAACTATCATATTAGCGGTGCAAAAGAATTAGGCTCACCTTTTCATAGGCATCTTCTAAAAATTGAATAGGATTTCTTCCAAAGGCAATTGCATGTCCCAGAAAAGGGATATTTGATGGAATGTGAGGTGGATACTTCTACAGATGGAAAATAAGAAAGAGAGAAACAAACTCTATTTTATACCTGTTCAGAGAGCAATACCTATCTAACCAGACTGGTTTTAAACAGCAAATCTGAAATCTTTATTGAATCTCTTGCTTTCCTGCCTTTATTAGAAGTGAGTAAACAAATGCGAAATACGACTGCTAAGATAACATTTTTAACAAACAACACTCTGATTGGAGGAGGCTTTAATCATACAAAAAAAATTGCATGGAATTGATCCCAGAAAATCAGAGGACTATAACTGAAAGAGAAATGATAATAATGCTAGGCGAACCGATCAAGAGTGATGCTTAAAATGAGTAAGTTCACTTTAAGAACAGAACAAGTAAGCATTTTACTTTAGGGCACATAACTTTTGGCTAGGAACCTAAAACCTATGCTACTGGTCCTGCCTCTTCACAATTAGTTTATTGTTTGCTAAGCAGGGTTTCTCACAGTAGTTCACCATTAGAGAGGCTCAAAAATGCTCACTTCTGGTACTCCATTATGGGAAAGAAGGACAACTGCTTTTTATTTTGGGTTGGATAGCAAAATACTCTTAAGATCTGCAGTTGCTATGCAACCTACTATCTTTGAAACTTGAAAGGTGATAGCAACTGAAGTTGGGAAGAAAGGCTCATCACCTTTGCCAGTGCACACTGGCAGTGGATTCTGGAAGTCACAATCCCAAAACATCTGAAGGGCATTATATGGGAGCCAGATGAGTGTCATAGCCAGAGACCACAATGAACTAAGTAGTGCTTTCACTTTTCATCCGGAAATATTGAGGACAGGTCTCTCACTCTCACACACAGGTTTCTACAAAGAAAGACCCAAAGTATAGTTGCTTTTTTTATTTTGGAAACAAAAGGGAGTTCTCATCATCAAGGGCAGGGAAACTGTGTCGTGGTACCTGCACCGGTGTTCTTTCGTATCCTGAGTCACATCAAAGTAAATGCACCGAAGGGTTCATATGGGGAATGAGATTCAACACACACACAGCACACCAACTCCGCCGTGCCTTTAAAGAAAAAAGGCTCTACCGCCGATGTGGACCCCATCCAGGATCAAGTTACTTACCTGGCCGCTGCCAGAGTGCCGCTGCTGGCGAGTGCCGAGCTGGAACAAGTAGCCCAAGCTCAGGGCAAAAGCAGAAGCAGCCAAAAGCAAGGAGAGCGGGCTGTCGGCCGCGACCTTTTCCAACAGAGAGCCACTCGCTTGGAACCAGCTCGGCTCCATCGTGCCTTCAGCCCGGGAGGACGCTCCGCGCGGCTCTCACAAGACGGGATCCAAAAAGACACGGGCGGAGCCCACCGCGGCTGGGCAGATCTCTGCCCATCTGACGAAGAGCGCCCAGCAGCCAATCGGCGAGCGGTCGACGACAGGTGACTACAGGAGGACTGGGAGGGATTGGAGCAGAGCGAGCCCGGGCGATTGCGAGGCTGGAAAGCGCCGGAGATTTCTGGTAATGACATATTTTTTTTGTCGTGGTATTTGTAAACACTACGGTCAACGGTCAGGCTAGCTGCGGACCGGTTGAGGATTGGGACGGGATGACATGAGGATGGGGGAGGGGGGGCGTGGCAATTAACTTCTCTTGTTACTTTTCTCTCTCTCTGCCTATTCATTTGTTTAGGAGAGATCTGACGCCCTTTGAATGGCTTGTGCCTGCGATCAGGACCATTCTTCCTAACATTTATTCCGAAACTGCATTAGGTGGTTTAATTTTAAAACATCTAGGTAACAGATGTCTGTTTCATCAAAACTGTTAATGTTTTGATTAATGTTTTACTTGATATATCCTTGCATTTTTGTATTTAGCTGCCGAAAGTATTCAACAGACTATTCAGTAGTATTGGAATATGCAAATAATAAACTATCGTATCACACAGATTTCTGTGTAGATATTATTCAACAGCTCCCTTTTCTTGGAAAGAAAATTGCAATTTCCTTAATTTCCTGGCCAACATTAATTTTCTTCATAACTAACGTACCGTTGTTAGTTGTGAAGTTGTGTCCGAATCATTGTTTAACCCCATGGATAACATTCCTCCAGGCTTTCCTGTCCTCTACTATCCTCTGGAGTCTATTTAAGCTCACTCTGACTACTTCAGTGACTCCATCCAGCCACCTCATTCTCTGTTGTCCCGTTCTTATTTTGCCCTCAATCTTTCCCAGCATTAGGCTCTTCTCCAGTGAGTCCTTCCTTCTCATTAGGTGGCCAAAATATTTGAGTTTCATCTTCAGGACCTGGCCTTCTAAAATCAGTCAGGGTTGATCTCCTCTAGGACTGACCAGTTTGATCACCTTGCAGTCCAATGGATTTGCAGGAATCTTCTCCAACACCATAGTTCAAAGGCCTCAATTCTTTAGCGCTCATCCTTTCTTAGGGTCCAAATTTCACAGCCATACATTGCAACTGGGAAAACCATAGCCTTGACTATACACACTTTAGTTGGCAGGGTGTTGTCTCTGCTTTTTAGCATGCTGTCTAGATTTGTGATAGCTTTCCTCCCCAGGAGCAAGCGTCTTTTAATTTCTTGGCTGCAGTCCCCATCTGTTTGATCTTGGAACCAGGAAAATAAAATCTGTCACTACCTCCATTTCTTCCCCGTTTATTTGCCAGGAATTGAGAAGGCCAGATGCCATGATCTTAGTTTTCTTAATGTTGAGTTTCAAGCCAACTTTTGCACTCTCCTTCTTCACTGGCATCAAAAGTTCCTTTTCAGTTTCTGCCATTAACATGGTACCATCTGCATATCTTGAGGTTGTTGATATTTCTCCCGGCAATCTTAATTCCAACTTTTTATTCATCTAGCGCTGTCTTTCTCATGATGTGTTCTGCATATAAGTTAAATAGGCAGGGTGACATTATACAGCCTTGCCGGACTCCTTTCCCAATTTTGAACCAATCAGTGGTTCTGTGACCAATTCTCATTGTTGCTTCTTGACCTGCATGTAGGTTTCCCAAGAGACAAATAAGATGGTCTGGTACTTCCATCTCTTTAAGAACTTGCCACAATTTGTTGTGATCCACACAATCAAAATGGCCTTCAAAATGGCCACCATGTGTTGAGTCTCTGCCGGGGGTGAGCGATTTTGGCCAAACAGGACTGTTTGGGGGTTGTTTTTACTACCCCCCCCCAACATGGGTGGAAGGTAGATTTACCAGAGAACCAGAGGGGCCATTGTGAGTCCTTGAGTTTGCTTGCTGTTCCTGGGCAAGGGATGAGACCGATCGCTGCAGCAGGATTCAGCGACCTACAAACGGCGTCCGGGCTTTCGGCGACGAATTTCGGTGACCGGTGGTGGAGTTGCAGGGCCTTGGAGAGGCTGGAGCCGGCGGGCCGGGTCGTTGGGAAGCCAAGGAGCATGGACGGTGCTGGCCCTCTCCAGGAATGTAGGAGAGGGTCTCCTCGTGAGTCGGGGGGTGGGGTTCGGTCGATCGGATGGAGGAGAGAAGAGCTGGAGCCGGAATGGAGAGCCGAAGGGAGTTGGAGATGGCTCGCTGGCTTGGGTTTTCCTCTTCTGGCACCGACGGCGAATGCGAGACCTGCTGTACCCATGGACTATCAAGGGACCACCCCTGCCCTCTGCTGGTCGCCGCTGAAAATACCTGCTGGAGTTACATCGGCTGTGCCTATGATATTTCTGGGCCACGCCCCGGGCTTGAGGGACCTCTGGGGGGATTAATCCTGAGAGGCTTCTCTACACCTCCAATGGGGATGTTGGACCCTGGGCCCCTTTTTAGTTCGTTTGGGGCTCCACCCAGGATTAAGCGAGTTGGGACTCAGACTTGGACGAACAGGATGGCTCTGATTTTTCCTCCTCTATGGAACTGGTGTATTCTGGATCTCCCACTGCCATGAGAGGGCAGTTGTGGTATTACGACATCGAACCGACTGTGCAGGGGTGAGAGCCCTGCAGCTGTCGAGAATACTGCCGGACAGAACTTCCAGACGAATCTCGAGAAACTATCGTAGTGAAAGGACAATGGGGGTTACCAGCTCTCCCTCACCCAGGTGTTGTGAGGGGATGCCTAGGTGGGGAAGATCTCAATGTCTGGAAGAATTCTCACCCAGTTCCTAGTCCGCTATTACCATCTCCTGTTGGCCATCTTTTTCATACCCTCTTTGTGGCTGGTTATGGCTCCACGACTGTATTCTAGATCTGATTTATATGCTTTAAGGAATGCCCCCCATTCCTGGAAGTGGCCTACCGGCCTAGCCAAGAAATACCTCAAGGACGGGTCCTGGGATCCTGAGAGGTAGCATGAAGGCGTTGAGGATTTTACTGTTTATTGTATTCGTTTTTAATTCATCTTTTAAGGAGTGGGAGGGAAAATGAAATATGTACGACTGGGATGGCTTTGGGGGGCAACCCACAGATGTTGGGAGGGCTGAGGGGGCTAGTTCCTATACTAGGAAGGCACTTCCATCGGCATTGTGGATGGGAGGGGCAGATATGGCCGAAACAGGGGGCCGTATCGTGTTAAGGGAGGACGTTCTCGCTACTTGCAAGCGATCACGTGCTCCGGCCTCAATGCACTTCTCGCTCCCCGGGTTGTTCAGACTCTCAGGCCTTGGGCCTCTGGTTGATGTTGTGCAATGCCAGGTACGTGGTAAATAAAGCCCCCCTCATTTGTGATCTAGTTCAGGACGGGGGGTGCGGACCTGGTAGGTATTACGGAAACCTGGTTGGGCTCGGAGGGGGGGGTCCTCTCGTTGAGATGTACCCGCTGGGTTTCTTTGCATTCCATCAGCTGAGGTCCCAGGGGAGGTGCAAGGGGGTGGCGGTTCTTGTAAAGGAAGGTCTTGCACCAAGGGAGTCCACTGTGCCTCAGATAGCTGGATGTGAGTCTCTCCTTGTGAAGTGGGGACATGGGAGGCAGATGGGTTTGCTGATTATGTACCTGGATTATGTACGAAGGGGGTACCTGGATGAAGCTGTCTATCTGGATCTGCTCCAGTCAGGCTTCCAGCCTGGGTACAGCACAGAAACGGCATTGGTCGCGTTGGTGGATGATCTCTGGAGGGCTCGGGATAGGGGTTGCTCCTCTATCCTGGTCCTGTTAGATCTCTCAGCGGCTTTTGATACCATCGACCATGGTATCATGCTGCGCCGGTTGGAGGGGTTGGGAGTGGGGGGCACCGTTTTGCGGTAGTTCTCCTCCTATCTCTCTGACCAGTCGGTGTTGGCAGGGGGGCAGAGGTCGTCCCTGAGGCACCTCATTTGTGGGGTGCCGCAAGGTTCGGTCCTCTCGCATGTTCTGTTCAACATTTTTGTGAAGCTGCTGGGCGATATCATCTGTGGCTTTGGGGTGGAGTTCCATCAGTACACTGATGATACTCAGCTGTACATCTCCATCCCAGGCCACCTCAACGATGCCCTTGAAGTGATGTCCCGGTGCCTGGAGGCCGTGCGGATCTGGATGGGGAGCAGCAGGCTTTGACTCAAGCCTTCCAAGACCGAGTGGCTGTGGCTTCCGGCATCCCGATATGGCCAGTTGATGCCATCGCTGGCTATTGGGGGCGAGTCATTGGCCCCCACGGATGGGTCTCGCAACGTGGGCATCCTCCTGGATGCACGGCTGTCTTTAGAAGAGCATATAATGGCCATGGCCAGGGGGGCTTTTTATCAAGTTCGCCTGATACGCCAGTTGCGTCCCTATCCGGTTCGGGACTCCTTACAAACAGTCACTCAGGCACTCGTCATTTCCTGCCTGGACTACTGTAATGCTCTCTACATGGGGCTCCCTTGAGGAGCACTCGGAGGCTTCAACTGGTGCAGAATGCGGCCGCGCAGGGGATTATGGGAGCAAGGGAGTGCTCCCATGTGACACCTCTCCTGCGCGAGCTGCATTGGCTTCCAGTGGTCTTCCGGGTGCTCTTCAAGGTGTTGGTTAAAGCGGTCCATGGCATAGGGCCTGGGTATTTGCGGGAGCACTTTCTGCTGCCGATAGCCTCCCACCGCCAGTATGCTCCCACAGAGAGGGACTCCTCAGAATGCCGTCAGCCAGGGAATGTCAGCTGGCGGCGCCCAGGGGGAGAGCCTTCTCTGTGGCAGCACCAGCCCTCTGGAACGATTTGCCCTCGGAGATCCGCATGATATCTTATCTCCGGGCTTTTCGCCGTGCCCTAAAAACTCTTTTATTTTGTCAAGCTGGGCTGGCATAACCCTCCCCCCTTTTAGCTTTTTAATTGTCTATGGGTTTTTAAATTTTCTGGGCCAAAAATTGTTTAATTCTTTTACAAATCTTAAATTTTGTGTTGTAATGTTTTATTCTTGGCTGTGCACCACCCTGAGCCAACCAGAAGAAGGGCGGTATATAAATTTAATAAACTAACTAAGCTATAAACTAAAGGCTTTAGCATAGTCAATGAAGCAGAAGTAGATGTTTTTCTGGAACTCCCTACTTTTCTTCATGATATCAGCGTATGTTGGCAATTTGATCTCTAGTTCCTCTGCCTCTTCGAAATCCTGCCTGTACTTCTGGTAATTCTAGATCCACATACTGCTGGAGCCTAGCTTGTAGGATTTTAAGCATAACCTTACTAGCATGTGAAATGAGTGCAATGGTGTGATAGTTTAAACATTCTTTGGCATTGCCTTCCTTTGGAATTGGAATGTAAACTGACCTTTTGCAATCCTGTGGCCATTGTTGAGTTTTCCAAATTTGCTGACAAATTGAGTGTAGCACTTTTATTGCATCGTCTTTTAAGATTTTGAATAGCTCACTGGAACATTGTCACCTCCACTAGTTTTGTTGTTGCTCAGATTTCCTAAGGGCCATTTGACTTCACATTCTAGGATGTCTGACTCAAGGTCAGTAACCATCCCATTGTGGTTATTAGGGATGTTAAGTTCGTTCTTGTATAGTTCTTCTGTGTAATTTTGCCACCTCTTCTTAATCTCTTCTACCTCTGTTAGGTCCCTGTCATTTTGGTCCTTTATCATGCCCATCTTTGCATGAAACATTTCCTTCATATCTCCAATTTTCATGAAGAGATTTCTGCTCCTTTCTATTCTATTGTTTTCTTCTATTTCTTTGCACAGTTCATTTAAGAAGGTATGGGAGGCGGGATTGTATACAGTGTGGGTGATATGTAGTCAAAAGAACAGAGAGTCAAGGACACCTTGCCCTAGCACCTGGAATCGGATGACTGGGACTGTTGGCCGCGACCCTTTCTAGCACCCACTTGGAACCAGCTTGGCTCCATTGTGCTTTCAGTTCAGGAAGACACACCGCACGGCTCTCACAAGACGGGATCCAAAAACACTCAGGCAGAGCCCAAGAGCAAGCCTGGGCGATTGTGAGACTGGAAAGTGCCGGAGGAGATTTCTGGAAATGACATCAATATGCAACAGCTATTCTTGAAAGCATGCCCTCTTCTCACATGATTTTCAGAAGCCATGTAGGAATAGGGTGAGTTCTCACACATCCTCCGGACTCTCCAGAATTTTTTTCTCCATTCTCTCTCATGGCTTTCAGACCCTCCAGATTTGCCAAAAAGATTTGCCATCACTGCTCTAAGCATTACTCCGTATTGTATGATAATCATAATCATAAGTTTATTTGTCAAGCATATATAAGATAACAAATAAAAGTATAAACGTAATTTGAATACATGAAAAGAGTAAGTAAAAAGGAATATTAGGACAGGGATGGTAGGCATGCTGGTGCACTTATGCACGCCCCTTACAGACCTGTTAGAAATGGGGTGAGATCAACAGTAGACAGTTTAAGGTTAAAGTTTTGGGGGTTTGAGGAAGAAACTACAGAGTCAGGTAGTTCATTCCAGGCATTGACCAGTCTGTTACTGAAGTCATATTTTCTGCAATCGAGTTTGGAACGGTTTACCTTGAGTTTCTATCTATTATTTGCTTGTGTATTATTGTGGTTGAAGCTGAAGTAGTCATTGACAGGAAGGACATTGTGGCAGATAAATTTATGTACTATGCTTAGCTCAGACTGAGGTCGGCGTAGTTCTAAGTTGTCTAAATTTTGGTCTAAACCCAAAATTTGGAGTCTGGTGGCATAAGATATTTTATTGTGGTTAGAGGAATGGAAGACTCTTCTCGTAAAATATCTCTCGACTCTCTCGATTGTATTAATGTCTGATATGCAGTGTGGGTTCCAGACAGATGAGCTGTATTCAAGAACTGGTCTAGCAAATGTTTTGTATGCTCTAGTTAGAAGTACAACATTACCAGAAAAAAAGCTATGCAAGATTAGGTTAACAATTCATAATGCCTTTTTGACAATGTTGTTACAGTGGGCTCGGGCACTTAGATCTTTAGAAATGAGTACTCCAAGGTCCTTGACAGAGTGATGGTCATCTACAAGATCATATCCATCTAATTTGTATTTTGTTTTGATTTTTTTTCCCAATGTGCAAGACAGAGCTTTTGTTGGTTGAGATTTGAAGTTGCCCCTTGTTAGACCAATCTGACATAGTCTTTTTGAAGGGTAATTGCATTGTCGGTGGTGTTGAATACTTTAAGATCATCAGCGAAGAGAACACAGTTGCTTTTAATATGATCACAAAGGTCATTTATGTAAAGTATGAAGAGTGTTGGACCTAAGACACTGCCTTGGGGAACACCGCTATTAACATGTACAGGATTTGATAGAGCACTTCCTATTTTGACCACTTCTTGTCTGTTTGACAGGAAGGCAGCTATCCATTTATGTAAGAGTCCAGAAATGCCATAGGATTTTAGTTTTATAAGTAATTTGTCATGTACCACTGTACTTTACAGAAGTCTATGTAAACTGCGTCTATTGCTTTGCCCTGATCGAGATGTGTAGTCCATATGTTTTTGCAATGTAGTAGTTGTAGATTACTGGATAATTTTTTTCTGAAAACCAATTGTTTGTTAGAAAGTAGCTTGTTTGTCTCTAGGTGTAGTGTAATAGATTGGTTAATGATTGATTCCATGACTTTGCAGGTGACATAAAGAGATTGGTCTGTAATTTTCAACTAGGCTAGGGTCTCCCTTTTTGAAGATAGGGTTGACCCTGGCTTGTGACCATTGGTACTGGTACTGGAAAATTTTTCAAAAATTATGCTTAGAGGTTCTGCAGTTGCAGTGGAAAGCTTTTTTAAGAAGTATGCACATAGTTCATCAGGTCCAATAGATAGAGATGATTTTAGATCGCATAGTGCCTTTTCAACATTGTCTTCTGTAAAATCAATATGTATAAGATCACCATAATCGTTTTAATTGTCTGTAGCACGACTGGGAAATATTGGGTATGTGTTGTTGCTGTTTACAAACACTGAACCAAAGAACGTGTTAAAGAGATTGGCTTTAACAGTTTCGTCAATACAATCTTCATTGTTTGGTCCTTTTAGGAGTGGGATGGATATCGAGTCTTTAAGTTTGTTGTTTACAAAATTATAGAAGGCATGGGTGGATTTTGTGCATAGAAGGTTTTCTTCTTGTTTGATGTGATAATTGGTGCATTCAATCTTTATTTGTTGGCATAAGTTTTTATAGCGTTTTTTGAAGTTAGCTACATAGTTTGTTGTGTTTTTTTGCCAAAGAGATTTTTTTCTAGATTGTAATTTCCTTATTATTATTGGTAGTTTATTTTTTCTGGTTTTGTGAAGTATTAGTGGTACATAAAGTTTCATGATTCTTTTGAGTTCATGAAAGAAAATGTTGTAATGGCCATCAGCAGTATTACAGCCAGAGAATAGATTTTGCCAATCAAGATATGAGAGTTCATTGTCTATGAGATCATAATTGGCTTTTTTAAAGTTATAACTGAGAATCCATCATTACGATTTTTGAGAGGTATAAATTGAGACAAAAGTCAATCATGTTGTGGTCGCTGTTGGAGAATGGTTCTTTTATTTGTAGTCCATAAATAGAATTTAAACTGTTGCAGAAGATGAGATCAATGATAGATGATAGCTGCTTATATGTTTTTGCACTGAGTTATAGAAAAGATGTTGCTGTTTTAAAGAACTGATAATGAAAATGAAAATAGGTGACAACACTTTCCAGGCCATCATAAAAAATTGAGAAAACACAGACCACTCAATAGCAGAAATATATTGTGTTTGTGCAAAGATTGAAGCACTTCTGGAACTTTCAATTTACAAACTTACACATCTGGCTGAGTCGTCAGAAGGATTCAAGGGGGATTTTAAAAAATTGAATGGTGGTCATAGCCACTTGACTGAAGCCCTCCATGATTATGCAGGAGGAAGAGATGTAGATGGGTTAAGCATACAGGGAATGATAACACTGGTGATTTTACCTAGTTTAGGTATTGAAACATCTGGATGAAAATACCCAAGCTCTGAGAGCATCAAGCAGCCTCATTTCAATCCTGAGCCATAAATATTCTCTAATTCTCTAAGGAAAGGCTTACCAACTCAGAATATTAGGGATATCTAATGCTGGTTTGCCAAATCCAAAATAGAGAAGAAATTATATAGTGCTCTCTGGTATTTAAAAATCTGTTAGTTTTACAACATTATGTGCTGGTTGGGTGAAAGATGGAAGATAGAAAAGAAACGTCTTTGAATATTATGGTAACATGGGGAAAAAAGTTAAAATAGAACAAGAAATAAGAGGAATAATTGTGTGTGTGTGTGTGTGTGTGTGTGTGTGTGTGTGTGTGTGTATCAAGATATATGTAATAATAAAAGAGAGGTTTGGAAATTGAAGGGCCATGATATATGTCAAGTACATATTAGATAATGTACATATAGGTATAAACATGAATTGAATAATAAAATGAATACAAATAAAGGATACATTAGGACAGGGACAGTAGGCACACTGGTACCCATGTACCACACTATTGACACAGTGATATGTTTAAATAATATAAAATAAAAAACTTGGGAAAAAACGTGCTGGTCATAATCCAGGCATATATCATAATGTTATTATGACAGGCTGTAAATGCTAATCAAATCATATATGTGGGATTGTAATTTTTGGAGACAGAGTTTAAAGATTAAAAGTTGTGTTCAGATCCAAGCACTAAATGTACTGAATGTAATTCTATGCTATATGTGTATTAAGTACGGTATTTTACAATTATTTTGCAATTAACTTTGAAATCCATTTTTAAACTTAAATAATGATTATTTTTATTTATCATTCCAACTTTTATTCCCTTCTCCCAGTTATATAAAACTAAAGGGCTAACAATGGTTAAAACGAACAATTAAAACATTTCCGGTGGTCAAAGTGGGGTAAATAATTCAATCTAAAGGCAGGGCAATGGGGATACTCCAGATGTCCTACCCAGTGTTGTAGCCAGGTTTTAAGTACTTTTTTGAAGGCAGGCTGTGCGAATCCAAGGTGGCATCTTGTTTCAAGAGAATGCAGTAAATTAAGAACATATCTCCTCACTCCCATGAAATGACTCTGCCCCCTAGATTGGACCTAAACCATGTTTCTTATTGGATGGACATATGCAATAGGAAACACTTTCCAAAATAATCCAGATAAGCTATGTAGAGCTTTATATATGACAAAGCCTGGCATTGCCTGAAATCAATGCAGTTCAAATCATAGTAGTGTTGCTGAAGCACAGCCGCAATACCTACTGTGGACAAGTTGTAGCTTCCAATGGTCTTCAAGGGCAACCCCATTAAGAGTACAATTGATTAAGCACACTAAATCAACAAGGTACTGAATGCTGATAAATGTATTTAGTTTCAAGATATGCCCAAGCAATTGGAATTGGAAATACAGAGTTTTTCAAAACTTTACCAGTCTTGAACACAGCTTTAAAGCTTTGATTTTGTTGGACAGATTATAGAGGCCAGATATAATCAATATTCTAATCATCTCGTCTACCATAGCAGTTGGAGACAAATTTTGATTTGCTGCTTTCCAGGAGTTCAAGGCCTCAGCAACTTTTTCTTCTAATGTAAAAGATCTAAAAATATAAATAGAAAAATACTTGATGTCCCCATGAATGATAGAATCTGTGAAAAAAATGTATCAATGAAACATTAACGAAAATACCGATTAAAACTATTATCTTTTGAGCCTCAGTGGCACAGTGGTTAGAGTGCAATACTGCAGACTACTTCTGCTGACTGCCGACTGCCTGCAATTTGGTGATTGAATCTCACCAGGCTCAAGGTTGACTCAGCCTTCCATTCTCCCGAGGTGGATAAAATGAGGACCCAGATTGTTGGGGGCCATATGCTGACTCTGAAAACCATTTAGAGAGGGCTGGAAAGCACTGAAGTGCTTTCTAAGTGCTATTGCTATCTACTAGGAAAGGGAAAAACATTGCATTTATTAATGTAAGTGTTTATATGGCCACTCAACTTAGACAATGGGACCCTGGGTGGCTTACAAAGAAGGGAAACCGCCATCAACCCATACAAAACAAGATAGAATGTCTCATTAAATTGTGATCATTAAGTATCACTAACCTCTTATTTTCAATATTTACAATTGTATCATTGTCAAGTTGCATTTTTCGGCAAAAATAATCCAAATGTTCAAGAGGAATATTTTTACTAATGGTTTTCAATATTTTCTCCAGGACTTTTTCTAAAATAAACACGTTATAAATATTAGAGAACAACAATTTGATATTACAAATTATTTTAGGCTATAAACACAATTCTGGGAAATATTGCTCTACTAGGAGTAGATCAAAATCACAATTCAATATGCATCTGAACCAAAAAGAATATAGGATTGGAGACTAACTGTATCCTTAACTAGATATTAAATTGTGGGTTTATTAATATAGCCAGAACAGTCTGTAGAGACAATTATTAATTTCTAGCATCTAATTTTGTTTGATTTCAAGCTACTGATAGACTATAGTTGTCTGTTTAGGAAAACACTTTACATGGAGTTGTTTTTCCTGCTTTGTAATATATATTGATTAATGTTTTCTGGGCCCACCCACTCATCTTCTGATAAATGTAAAATGTAGAAGTGAAGAAACAATGATAGGGAAAGCAAAAAGTAAGTAGGACCCAAGTAACAAGCATGAATCCTGGGAAAGACCAAAAAAACAGTGGGCTGAATTTTGAGCCATTTATTCAACTCCAGGTATTTGCCATGAACAAAGTTATATTTAATGGAGTGCAGTCTTTAGTAGAATACAAAGTAACTGAAGACTTTTGGGATGCATTGTATGGGGAAGAAAAAATGCAACCTCTTTTAAATAAACCACAGCAGCAGAATGTAAGCACCTGTAAACTCAGTGCCTGAGATTCCTAAAGGCTCTTTTGATACAGGACTAAGGGATTAGAGAAGAAGGTTGAGGGAGGTAGCAGATGACAGAAGCCAGAGAAGAAACACATCTTGGATTAATTTATCAGATCTGTATAAACAAGCAAGAGAATTGGTTCTTCAACCTGGAAAGCTTTTTGTAGAGAAGGAAGGGGTCATACACTATTGAATTCAAGAAGCGTTGGAAGATTTATTAAAACTGTTGGTGTAAGAGTAGGAGAACAAAAACTTCAAATTGCTGCTGGATGAATGTATCTCTTTGCTTAAAGATTTTACTTTAAATGCTATCTTAAATTCTCAATTTGGACTACGAGAGCTCCAAAGTTTGTTTCAGTTTTTCTCTCTGAATGTTCAAAAGACTGGGAGGAATAAAACTTCAGTAGGTTCTCTATATCTTTGAAGAGTCCATTATTTGCTTTTTGTAATTTTTAAGTCAGTTCCACCTCTGTTTACAAAGGTCTTTGCCACACTGGTGTCCAAAGTGAGATGAAGAAGAGGCTTAGTACAAGCAGCTAACACATGAAAAGAGTATCAAGGGGGATTCCTTATAGTGTGAATTAAGGTGACGTCTAGGTGCAGCATAGCTATGTTTTATGCTCAGCAAACAATCTGCAGACACTCATAATTTGCTGCCACAGCTTATTAGCAAGGACCCATAATTACAACATCATTGAACCTTGTCTATTATCTATCAATGCTATAAGATAGTAAATTTCTTCTAATTCATGTGGCTTATTCCAATAGGAGGTAAAATGACCAGAGCAATCAAGAAACAAGGGAGGCTGGTACCTCCCTACCCCATGGTAGATAGGAAATCTCAGCAGCCCAAAGAAAACAGCCCAAGGCATGAGTAGAAAGTCTACTGATATTGGGATATTTAATCCAAACTTACCATCTCTTTGATCAGCATTTTCTAAGTAATGTATGATGGGGAGCAGTTGTTTCCCTTTACAGATTTCTAGAGGAGGCCTGATGAGAATATTTTCATCAAAATCTATATCCTTTAGTTGCAGAAGAAGGTGCATATCACTAGGCAAGTATATAAGCTTATTTTCTAGTAAAATAAATACAAGGAGCTGTATTTGCATTCTGTTAACTGAAAGCCATTTTGAATTGTAAATTAAGTACAGCCATGATGAAAGATTCGGTCTTGTAATTCATTGGCCAAACAATAAATGAGTATTATAAATATTATGTGACATCAATAGTGAATCATGGTTACTGAAATCTAACACAACCTCCTGGTACTCAACAAAATCTCATTTGCTAAAGCAAAGGTTGGCAAAAGATATGTGGACCTCCTTGCCCCATTATTGTTGATACAATGGGTGCGTGTGCTCCAGGATGGGTGCGTGTGCGTGCATGCACGTGTGCACACACACACACACACACACACACACACACACACACACACTTTTCTTGCAAGCCAGCTACAGTCCTGAAACCAGGCAAGTCATCTTGGCTTAGGAGGCTGAAAACTCCACAACTATCTCCTCCTGCACTTGTAATTAAGATACAAGAATAGTAAATGCAATGAATAACTATTTGTGGCCCTCGCAGGATAAGCTGCCTTTGATCAATAGTACAGCTGGCCCTTTTTCCTTATGCATAATTTTAATCTGACTTTCATTCCTTGCAAAATGAAGAAGGCTTTGGGAATTTGAATTGTTTGGAAAACAATTTTTGTTTGGGACATTTTTGGCAGAAAGTAAGCCAATGCGTCTTTTTGCAGGGTATCTTGGCAACTTTTCTGACTATATAACAGTCTATACAATAGACCACTATATAACAGACCAGACAGCTCTAGATAATATAGCCTTGATTCATCCATCGTCATTATATATATAACTATTCTTATAATATATCCTGCATAAGGTAGAAATACAGGTAGTCCTCAAATTACAATCACAATTGAGCCTAAAATTTATATTGCTCAGTGAGAAATTTGTTAAGTTGACCCATTTTACATATTTTCTTGCCACATTTGTTAAGTGAATCTGGTTTCCCCATTGACTTTGTTTGTAAGAATCACATGACCCTGGGACACTGCAACGGTCATAAATGTGAGTCAAAATGTCAAGCATTCAATGGGCCAGGTGGCTCAGCAGACTAAAGCATTGTGATTAACATCAGCTGTCTGCAATTACTGTAAGTTCAAATCCCAGCAGGCTCAAGGTTGACTCAGCCTTCCCTCCTTTCTAAGGTGGGTAAATTGAGGACCCAGTTTGTGGGGGCAATAAGCTGACTTTGTATAAATATACAAAAGTATGAAGGCTATTGCTTAACTCCTTGTAAGCCGCCCTGAGTCTCCGGAGAAGGGCGGCATATAAATCAAATTTTTTAAAAAAGCATCCAAATAGAAATCATGTAACTGTGGGAATGCTGCAAGTGTGAAAAATGGTCATGTCATCTTTTTCAGTACTGTTTACTTCGAATGGTCACTATGTAAACTGTTGTAAATCAAGGACTACCTTTATTGGCATAATTGACCTTTCCTTTTAAACTCTTAAGTTCACAAGGTAAAAAATATCAAGATAACAGCCACAATGATGCAATTGAGAGCGCACCTGTTTTTGATGTTTTAAATCAAAATGTGCAATTCACATAAAACTTAAACTGCTTCAATTTCATCATCAAAGCAACCACTTTACCTTTTTTGATCATATCCTGCAACCAACCCCAAACTTCAGCTTTTGACCACATCTTATTCTAATCTCAGTTTATGGGAAAGACTTTTTATTTTGAACTGTACTGTCTTTACATAGCAACTCTTAGTCACCCTTGTTTGCGTTGTAAAATACTAGAAAAACGTAAACTCCTCAGGGCCTTTTGTAGAATATTTATTACTCTTGTTCTCTCTCTTTTAAAAAATTTTTCTGTGTCACATAAATTTTGTTTTCTTCCGCCTTTCAAATCCTAATAACCATAGGAATATTATTATTAAGCAACATGATTACACTGATATAATTGTGGGAAAATAGTGGGCTATACTATATGAATCATTTGATTTTTAAATTTTAATTCTAATTCAATTTTATCATGTTGTAATTGATTTCATTTCATTCATAACCTGACAAATATTTTTATTATGTAATGCAAACCCTATACACCCAAATTACCTTCTTATTTAAGAACCGCAGTTCTCCAGTTATCCGGGCATTGTCAAAATAATTTATTGGCTTTCTATTGCAGCTGAATACAAGTTTGTACATGTTTACACTGACTTTTGTGTACTTGCTACATCTGATCTGCATATCACAACTTGGTTCTGCACATTCTCACTGGATTAGGGTTATTTTTTTCACACCTGAGTATCATTTCCTAGAATAATAAATATAAAACTGCTTACCTCTCAGATTCAGATGACACAAATTACAGAGTGATGAAAAACTTGAGGGAAGCTTTGTTAAACAATTGTTGTTTGCTATTAGGGTGACCAAGCTCTTTATGTCCCCTATACTTTCTGGTATTTCTTGTAATTCATTGTGAGAAATATCCAGGTCTTTAAGAGATATCAGCTTTGATATCTCTTCTGTCAATGATTTTAACTGAAAATAAAAGCAATTAAAATATTTTTATAGCAAGGAATAGTTTTGTTATAAAAGAATCATCTTTTGGTACCCATATAATAAAATATTGAATAGATTCTGCTAAAACAGTGCTGGACAACAAAACAAAACAAGGATAATAATCCAAGTAATCATTTTAATATTCTCAATAGAAAAAATATATATGGCTCAAGTTTGAACTGTAAAGATTAGTGCTCTCTGATCTTTAGGAGTCGTTTCAGATTTCTAGAAGTAAAGAGTACAGATATAATTTAAGGGAGATTCAATTCCAGGAGGTAAGAGCTTAAGGAGAAGATCTCTGAAACATAAACTGTAATTTTAAAATAGAGAAAAAGTCATCAATCTTGATTGTGCTATTGGGCCTAGTGTACCAGAACATATATCATGTTTTTCAAACCTGGCAACCTTAAGATGTATGAACTTCAACTCTCAGAATTACCCAACCAGCATAAAGAGTCATAATTTTAAGTAGCTTACCCTTAATCCATTTTTCTGGCTCAGAGTTAACTTCTGCAATGATAAAAGTTGGCATATTTCATTTGGAAATGATGCAAACTTGTTGTCTGATAGATTTAACTCTTTTAGCTTTGATAGTTCCTTAATATCTTCAGGAATGAACTGTATTTTGTTTTCAGAAAGATCAAGAACCTTTAGATGACTTAGAACACATAATTCTCTGGGAAACAAAGTAAATTTGTTATTGTATAATAGCAGAACCTGGAGACATTGCATTTGACGCACACTTGTGGGAACAGTGCTTATTTCATTGTTACTTAGATCTAAATAGCTTAGTCTAGAAAGAGTGCAAAGGTGAATGGAAAATGATGGCAATTTGTTCTTACTAAAATTTAGATGCTGCAGATTTTTAATAAATGAAATATCAATAGTTATTTCTGAAATATAATTTCCACTGAGATTTAAGTGTTTAAGAGCAGCCAGTGCACACAATCCAAGTGGAAACACAGCCAATTTGTTATAACTTAAGTCAATTTTAATTATTTCAGTACAGCTTTTTATTTCAACAGGAATATACATTAATGAATTTCCTGATATTTCTAAAATTAAGAGTTTCTTAATGTATGCTATTTTTTCATCTAACAAGATCAGTTGGTTTCTGCTTAGGTATAATTCTCTTAGATATTTCAATCTGTATAGACTGGAAGGAATCTCTTTTAATTGGTTGTCATTAAGGTTGAGGCGTTCTATCATGATACAATTGCAAAGACTATCGGGAATTATTTTTAACAGATTATTAGAAAGATTAAGGTCACAAAGCTTTTCAAGTGTTTCCACTTTATCTGAAAGACTTTCTAACTGGTTGTTATCCAGCCTCAGTTTTTCAATATGTACCCACTGAAAAAGCTGCACGGGCAAAAATGTAAGCTTGTTGTTACTTAATGAACACTCTTTTAAACCTTTGAGTTCTTTGACTTCTTTTGGTAAACTTTGGATCTGATTTTCTGACAAAATAAGCTTATTTAGATTTGGAATGTAACAGACCATCTTTGGAAATATTGAAATGTTACAGGAATGTAAAAAGAGTGCATTTAATTTGTTCATGGTAGATATTGAGTCTGGGAGGGTCACATTATTTCCACTGAGATCTAACATTTCTAGCCTTTCAAGTTTTTCTAAAGCAAAGTTGATTTTTTCAATGTTGTTATAACTGAGCAAAAGACATCTGAGTCTTGATAGTTCAGAAAAATTTTGTGGCAATGATGATATTTGATTATGGCTGAGATTCAAAGTCCTAAGTTTTTTAAGAAGACAAATTTCAGGAGGTAATGAAGCTAACTGATTTTCTTCCATACATAGTATTTCCAGGTTTTTCAACAACCTTATTTCTTTTGGTAGGGTCTTTATTTCATTATTGTTTAAGTTCAAAAACTTCAAGTTCTTTGTGTCAAAAATCGCTGAAGGAACTTCTATGAGCCCTCTTGCATGTAACTGAACTGCAAAGTCATCAAACATCATTTCAGATGGTGATTCTCTGATTAGCGATGCCGAAGCATTTTCTACAGAATGTAATAAACTTTTTTTAGCCTGAACTTCAAGAAAATCTTGTGGGATTTCAGCTAATCCTTCAGCATACAGATATGCCAAAAGTTCAACATGTTTTGTATCGACTGTCCAATCTACTGGAACCTTTTTCAGTGTTTCTAGTTTCTTTGAAGAATCTAAACTGCATTTTTCATTTTCTTCATCTTGTACAGGACTCATGGAGCTTTTTGCTTCTTTTTCAGTTTCAGTCTCCTGGAATTTACTTGCCTTTTCCTTGAGCAAACTGCCGGAAGATATTTCTGACATTTCCAATATTTGTGGGATAGTTTCACTTTCATTAGCATCAGTGGCTTCATGCTGATTTTCTTCTGGCACTTGATTTGATCCAGTGGTATCATATTCTTTAATAGATTGCATACTGCCATTTTCAGTCTCTTTTAGAGAGTCTTCATTGACCCCATCTTCATCTACGTCGTCTTCTTTATCGGACATACTTTGAAAAAAAAAGCAGGATCAGTCGTTGTTGCTTATTCCAGCCTTTATTAAAAAATAAATGAGAAAACCATAATATAATGGCAAGATATATGATAGGTAAGAAACAGGATTTAGACAATATTAGTGAAATAGTGTAGGATATAAGAAAATTCAAAAATAAAATAGTATGTAGGTATTTAGGTTAGAAATGCATATAAGTAAAGATTCAATTTTGCTTAGGCAGGGGGTTGGACTGGATGACCTGCCCCTTCCAACTCTGCTACTCTGGTAAATTTTTAGATATTATTCTGCTTTAAGATAGTTGGAGAACATGCTGACCAATATGTAACAATATTGTGTTAAAATAAATCTTATTTTATCTTATAAGGCCGTCAGAAAGAGGCCTTGAAAAAGGGGACATTCCTTAATGCTAGGACAGTAGAGATAAGAAAGAGCTATGCTTGCAAAATATTGTATGGGTAATTATGGGGAGGTGTTGATAAACATGTAATTAGAGAAAGGAATGATGTTCTCTCTAAAAGGTGTTTGGATTAGCTGTGATCGGTCACTGGATGTGATGTAGGAGGGGCATGGAGGGCGTTGGGATAGGGAACTATAAAATGTAATGCTTTTGAAATTTTAGGTGTGGCTTCCTGGCTCAAATCCTTGTTGAGGTGCATTGGGGTACCACCCTATTTTGCAAAATTGTTTTTATTATTTTCTTTTAATAAAGTCTCTTTGTTTTCATCGACCCATGCTTGTTGGTTGAATTCATTTCCAACAATAGTAATCAAGCAAAAATATCACTTAGTAGTTGTAACTGTTAGATTGAATTTTAGCTGTTTGTAACTGCTTAGAACCATCACATTTAGATTTTAAATGTAAACTTAATTTGTAAAAAGATGAGACAGACATAAAAGAATTCTAATAATATCAGCAGCTTATTCTAATAACAATAAAATTTACTATAAAACTATGATCTTATTCAGGCAAGGTTAATCCTTATTTCATTCATGACTACAGCTGTACAATGCAAAAACTAAACATATCTTTTTAGAAACAAGATCTTATGAGGCTTATACCTAGATATTAAGATTATGCAGTGCTTTGGATACAAATGTTATACCTTCCTACAACTTTTAAAAGACCAATTTATTTCTTTACTGTAAAGAGTTGCCACAGCTACAAAACTATATACAGTACTCTAAAACATCTTTGTGAAATTGAATCTGAAAGTTTCTGAAGCCATCATACATATAGTGTCGTGTCTAGAATATTTGCCATTTGTGGACTTTTGTCATTAATACTAAAAGCTAGAGTATATCTACCAAGTAGGGCCTGTTGTTCGTTTAAACCTCACCTTATAGAATTTCCAACTGCCAGAGATTTTCTAATGCAAGTTCCAATTTAAAGCAATTCTGATTGGCTTATTTTTCTCACCAAGCCAGAGATTCTGATTAGATCTAGGATTTCAGTTGTATAACTTTTGAATTTATCTCAAACCGTTTTTCTTAAGTAGTTGACAATACGTTTCTTAACTTTGATATTATCTTGTGTTCTTGTGAGTGGATAATGTAAACTTGTTTCTTTAGAAAGCATATCCATTCAATATCTATGAAAGTGCCTCATGTGATTAGATCCTTATTTGTTTAACAGTTTAACAAACAAAAATACAGAGGCCTGGGAAATGTCTTCTGTGACAATATATTGATTCACTATATTGGTATTTTTAGAAGAATATTCTATTGTAATGCTACTTTCATATCTTTTTAAAAGTTGCATTGCAGGTAATCCTCGACTAATAACCATTCATTTAGTGATTGTTCTAAGTTACAATGATACAGAAAAAGTGACTGTTAGGACTATTTTTCACACTTATGACCATAGCATCATCCCCATAGCCATGTGATCAGAATTTGGGCACTTGGCAATTAGCATGTATTTATGATAGCTGCAGCTTCATGGTATCATGTGAGCACCATTTGTAACAGTGGTGGGCTGCCCCTGGTTCGGACCGGTTCTATAGTAAAACTGGAGGGAGGCTCCGCCCACTGACCCTGATGTCATCAGAACGCTTCTGCACATGCGCAGCCCTGTTGCGAACTGATAGTAAAGATAAGTAGAATTCACCCCTGATTTGTAACCTTCCCAGATAGCATTTGACAAACAAAGTCAATAGGGCAAAGCAGATTTGTTCAATGGCCGCTTGATTCACTTAACAACTGCAATGATGTGCTTAAAAACTGTGGCAAAAAGATCATAAACTGGAATAGAAGCAATTCTGGGCTATTTATATTATACTATCCTCATGTAAACAGCAGGAACTTTTTGCATTATCTCTATTCTAACTGAAGTAACATCAATAAACTTTCTCACTCCAATAGGAATGGCTCACACCTCTTGCTGCCAAAGAAGGGGGCTGAGTAAGAACTTGGATGGGATATTTTTAAATTATGAGTTTTTAATGGACAATGCCAAATTGTTTAACTCTTTTTAACTGGTTTTAATTTTTATATGATTCTGTGTTTTATTATGGCTGTGCACCACCCTGAGTCCTTCAGGAGAAGGGCAGTATAAAAATCTAATAAACTCAAAACTTATATTCAAAGAACTTTGTCTAGCAGGATCCAGGAAAAGACCCTTTTCTGCAATGGCTCCTGCCGTCAGGAACATTGTGCTGATGGAGGTGAGAGCTACCCCCACCCTTTTAGCCATCCACAAGGGTTTAAAAACATGGCTCTGCTGATTGACATGGGGCTGTTCCATGGTGCAGATGGCTGGTGAATTAAGAACATCCTGCTTACCTCCCCTTGTGTACTAGTTTTACCTAATTTCAAGTTTAAATTTTAGAAATTAGGATGAAAACAGTGACATGTACATCCTAATTACTAATGTTTTAAAAATGGGGAATGTGCTATTAAGTCAAATTCACAATGTTTGTGAAGTCCAGGCTGGAGTATGATATAAAAACAAATATCATATGGGTCATTTAGAAAGGGATATAAAACCTAGTTAAGAAATTAAATTCTTGGGAGGGCAAAGCTGGAAAAAAAAGCATCAGTAGTTTGGAAATACAAACTGGAATATAAATTTTGTAAATAAATTAATAAAGAACTTAAAAAAAAAACATAGTCCTCAATTCTTTGGTCTGTGAGTATCAACAATTCTATCTTTATAAGGATTGCCCCTGAGAAACAAGTTACTTAGAATATGTGTTAATTCTTCTAATTTGATGGTATAGCCAAGCCTTATTTGTTTCCTCGTTTACAGTGGTACTTTAATATAACATCTTAATATGTTATCGGATTTGGTGGGGGTAAACAAAACATGAGGAAAGAAACTCAAGTCTTGCCCATAGGATGCCTACCAGCCAACTAGAACAACTAGAACAATGTTTCTCAACCTCAGCTACTTTTTTGAGGTGTGGAAATCCCTGGCTGAGAAATTGTGGGAGTTGAGGTTCACATATTTTAAAAGTTGCTGAGGTTGAGAAAATTGCACTAGAGCTGTCATGCCTTCACAGTGGCATCACGTGACATATCAAGACTTTTTCCTGCTTCTCTAAAACAGGTCTGGGCATGGCCAGCCCACGGGCCAGGAGTTTGACAGCTCTGCATTAGAGCAATGGCTGCTTTTATCTATCTATCTATCTATCTATCTATCTATCTATCTATCTATCTATCTATCTATCTATCTATCTATCTATCTATCTATCTATCTATCTATCTATCTATCTATCTATCTATCTATCGAATTTGTATATCGCCCTACTCCCAGACAGTTCTCAGGCGGTGAACAGTCAAGATAAAATACAGTAGCATATAAAAGTTAAAAATTGTTTAAAATAAATTAAATAATTAGGCTAGAAAACAATTTAAAAATCCAATTATGTAAAATGTTTTAAAAACCCAGTATAAAGAGGAAGTTCAAGCCAGACCAGCCTGTTGGAATAAGAATGTTTTTAAGGTGCGGCGGAAAGTACGTAGATCCTGTAACCACCTTATCTCAGCGGGGAGCTCATTATCTCACCTTGTCTTATGGCAGAAATGCAGAAACTAGAAATTATTCATTTAAATTTAAAATGATTAAATATTTAATAAAAACATAAATTTACATAGTTCTAATTCAATGCTGGACCACATTGATAGCAGGTTTATTTCTGACCAGCAAGTTGTTCTAGATTAATGTCAGAGAAACATTGCACTAGAGCCGTGATGGCAAACCTATGGCATGCATGCCACAGGTGGCACATGTAGCCATATCACTGGGCATGCGAACTCAGGTCCTGTGCACATGTGTGTGCCAGCCAACTGATTTTCAAGCCTTTTGAGCCTGCCAGAAGTGGAGAAACAGGCTGTTTCCTGCCTCCAGAGGACCTCAGAGGAGGGGGTGGGGAAGGCCTATTTTTTGCTATCCCTAGCCTCCAGAGCCTGGAGTCTGGGGAGGGTGAAAACAGCCTTCCCCACCTCTCCGGAGGTCTTCCGAAGCCTGAAAACAGCCTGTTCTCCGCATAGTGGGGACGGCTGTCATGATGGGGTGTGACTAGCTCTATGGAATCCTGGCCGGGTCGACCAATTTGCATGGCTCCGCCCTCCATGCCCAGTGTTTCGACTCGGCCTTGGACTGGCCAGACGTGTCTTCTATTCTTCACCTCACAGAGTGGATTGTTTTTTCTGGCCTTTGTTTTTTTTCGCTGGCAAGCTGTCTGATTTTACTGCCTCTGGCAGTCGCTGCTTTAACCGGCCTTGATCGGGCAGCGTGCGGAGAGCTGAGAGTGGAGTAGCGCTGGTGTCGGAGGCCCGTTGTTATCAGGGCCGTTTGCTGGATCCCCTGGCGGGGCTAGTAAGCGCTTCTCCTTGGAGCACAGTGAGTCTTTTTCTCCGTTTGGATGAAGGGGGGGGGGTTTTGGGCTTCGCGCTCCCCCCCCTTCCCCCTTTTTTTCGTTCCTTCCCCCCCCTCCTTCCCGCCCTCCGCTCCTCTCCGTTGCTTGCTTTAGCGCCTAGCCGCTTTAACAGCCCGTTGGCTGGCGGCTCCAAATTCTCCAGGCGCGCGCTCTGCCTCGTCGCCATGTCGGCGCTCTTCCAAGATGGCGGGCGCTACTTTTCCGGCCGCTTTAACAGCCCTTTGGCTGGCGCCGTGATCGCTTGATGGCGGTTTTTTTGCACCCCCCTCCCTCCCCTTCCTCCCTCGCTTGCAGGAGTCGGGCGGGGGGTGGGGGGGGGGAGAATCTTCCGAGGGGGATGGGATGTTGGCCTTATCGGGCCCAGGTGGCTAGAAGGCTTCGTTTGCGCGCCCTTTTTTAGCGGCCGCCATTTTCTTTTTTCGTGCAGGCCTTTCTATCTGCAAGATGGCGGATTCCCAACGCTCTAAGCAGGCAGCAGGTCATAAGAGGCCTACTCAAGAGGATCCCTTGGAGGGAACTTCATCGGGAGCCTCTCTGCCTAAACGTGCCAAGAGAGGCAGGCCTAAGGAGGGCGGGGGCTCCCGTCCTTCCAAAGACGAGCAACGCCGCCATAACGCATTTGAGAGGGTTTTTGAGCGTGCCCAGGCCAAGGCTGCTCAAGAGGTCACGGCTCCCCCTGTTTCTGGCAGATCTCGATCCCCAGCTCCTTCTGTCGCAGGGAGTTCGACCCGGGAGCTTTCTCCTGATGTTTCTATCCACTCCAGTGGGCCTACTCCAGTGCCAGGCACGGAGCCTTTGTTTCAGTCTAATCCGGCTCCTTCTCCCTTGCTCCCAGCGGCGCAGGTTGCACCTCCTCTGACTACTGCTCCTGGGGTTTCTCCATCCACGCCAGAGGCCTTTGAGGGGATGCTGGCAAGAGCCTTTCATCAGGGCCTCGCGCAATTTTTTCAGCAGGGAAACTGGCCTCAGTTTTCCCAGATGCCTCAACAACAGCCTGTTTCTCAGCCGTCTGCTGCTCCTACTCACCCTAGAGAGGGGTCTGTGGAAGGTTCCTTGTCTGATCAGGATGCGGGCGATGCTTCTGATCAGTTAGATCAAGCTTCGGTATCCGAACCTGGGGAGATTTTGGATTCGGCCTTGTCCGATGATGAAGATCCCGTTCCTGATCAGACCCCCTTTATTGGTCTCTTTCGACCTCAACTTTTCCGTTCCCTCCTCCACAAAGCAATTGCAACTACGCGCTTGGGGGCTCCTCCTTCTGTTTCTTCTACTTCTGATGCGGCTGATCCTGCTTCTGCCATGTTCGCTGAACCCACAGTGAATCCTGAGACCATTCCGGCTCCCAAACTGTTTCTAGATGTCTTGGCTCGCCAATGGGGAGCGCCTGGATCGGGCCCTGGTCCCAACGGTCTTGACAAGCGATTATACAATTCGGCTCCGGCCTTAGCGGATTCCTTGGCCCCGCCGGTGGTAGACCCGCCTATAGTAGCTCTTTGCAACTCCTCTCATCCAGCTGGTCCGTCCGAAGACGCTCTTCGGCCCGAGGATCGGCGGGCGGAAAGAACTCTCATCAAGGGCCACCAAGCGGCTGCTTGGTCGGTACGAGCTGCGACCTCTGCTTCGTTTTTCAATAGAGCAGCTCTACTCTGGATCAAACAGCTCCAGGAACGGCTTCCCGCTTCGGATGCTCGCTCTCGTCAAGATTTGAATAAGATCTCGGCGGCATTAGAGTATTCCGCGGACGCCACCCTTAACGCTTCACGGTTTGCGGCCAGAGCTCTTGGTTCCTCGGTTACGTCTCGCCGGCTGCTGTGGCTCCGGAACTGGAACGCAGACTTAAAGAGTAAATGGCAGCTGGCGTCCACTCCTTATGCTCCGGGCCGGCTTTTTGGTACGGCTCTTGATCCACTTCTGGTCGAGACCAAGGACCGGCGTAAGATTCTTCCGTCTGTTTCCCGGAGGTCGGATTCCCGTTTCTCGGCTGGTTCTCGGTTCCAGTCCTTTCGGAATTCAGAGTCTGGTACTTACCAGCACCGTTTCCACAGACCGGCTTCCTTCAGGCCTCTCGGCCAGGATTCCCAGGTTCGCCAGAGTACCAGATTCCCACCAAAGCGGCCCTTTCGAGGGGGGCGGGGGCGTTTTCAGCGCAGGCCCCGTTAGTGACGTTTCTCAGGCTCCCATTGGGGGTAGATTGGCTCTTTTCGTTCATCAATGGGAGCTCTCTACTTCAGACAAATGGGTTCTGTCCACCATTAGGTCAGGGTTGTTTTTAGAGTTCTCTTCTTTCCCTCCTCAGGTTTTTCTCCCTTGTCCCGTTTCGCGAGATAAGGTCAGGAGAGAGTTGGTTGCGGCTTCTATCGCTCATCTGTTGGAGATTAGAGCGGTCCAGAAAGTTCCTTTTGACCAGAGAGGTTTAGGTTTTTATTCTCGGTTGTTTATTGTTAAGAAGAGTTCCGGTGGTTGGCGTCCGATTCTGGACTTGAAGGCCTTAAACCGGTACATCACTTACCGTCGTTTTAAGATGCATTCCTTGTCTACCATCCTGCAGTGCATCCGGCGTGGGGATTTTCTGGCCTCGGTGGATCTTACTGAGGCTTATCTACACGTTCCCATTGCTCATGACCATAGGCAGTTCTTAAGGTTTTGTTATTTGGGGGAGCACTTTCAGTATCGGGCTCTCCCCTTTGGTCTCTCCTCGGCCCCTAGGGTCTTTACTAAGATCATGGCGGCCTTAGTGGGTCACATTCATTCCCTTGGTATACGGCTTCAGTTCTATTTAGACGACCTTTTGTTGCTTTCTTCTTCGGTGCAGGCTGCACACAGTGACTTGGCTTCCGTCCTCTCAATTCTGCAGGCCCATGGTTTTTCTGTAAATTTCCCTAAGAGTCATTTAGTTCCACAGCACAGTTTGGTTCACTTGGGGGCGGTCATTGATTCCAGGTCTTTGGAGGTTTCCTTATCTCCCGAGCGTCAGGCTAGTCTTAGAGCCCTGGTGGCCCAGTGCCTCGCAGAGTCTTCGGTTTCAGCTCTTAAGCTATCTTGTTTGTTGGGTAAAATGGTTTCCGCGTACGGTATTACTCCCTGGGCACGGTTGCATAGTAGACGGCTCCAGTGGTTTTTGCTTCCTCTTCAACGCTCGGGCCGGGCTTCTTCCCTAACCCGCCTTCGTCTTCCACCTCTGGTCAGGTCGTCTCTCCATTGGTGGAGGTCGCGGGCTCTGGAACAGGGTTCGTGCTTCCGGGATCCTCCACGTCTCACGGTGGTGACGGATGCCAGTCTTCAGGGTTGGGGGGCCCACTTCCGTCATCATGTGGCTCAGGGCCTTTGGTCTCCTCAAGAAAGCCGCAGGAACATCAACTTCCTCGAATTGCGGGCAGCCCGTTTGGCCCTCCTCCAGTTCCGGCAGTTTCTGGAAGGCAAAGACGTTCTGATTTTGACGGACAACGTCTCCACCAAAGCGCATATCAACCGCCAAGGGGGGACTCATTCCGAGTTACTGCTTTCGGAGACCCTGCGTCTGGGGTCGTGGGCCGAGAGGCATCTTCGGTCCCTCGCGGCGGACTACATTTCCGGCAATCTCAATGTCCAAGCGGATGCCCTGAGCCGGCAGGTTCTGGACCACGGAGAATGGTCTCTTTCCCAGGCTCTCTTTCAGCAGATAACGGCCCGTTTTGGGACACCTGTAGTCGATTTATTCGCTTCGTCCTCCAACAACCGGGTTCCCAGGTTTTTCTCCCGGTATCCGGACCCGCGAGCGGAAGCAACGAATGCTCTTCGGACTCCGTGGCCCCCCGGTCTCCTCTATGCGTTTCCGCCACTGCCGGTGATAGCCAGGTGCATTCGGAAGCTGGTCGAGGAACGAGCAGAGTTGATTTTCGTTGCTCCCCTCTGGACACGTCAGCCGTGGTACGCCGACCTTCAGCTTCTGTCGGTGGCCCCACATTGGACAATTCCCTTGTCTCAACTCGAGCTGTTTCAGGGACACCTGCGGCACCCGGATCCGGAGTCTCTCCGATTGACCGTCTGGAGACTGAGCGGCACCTCCTTCTGACGGCCAGAGTTCCTCCCCCAGTTGTGGACATTATGTTAGCCGCCAGACGTGGTTCTACGCAACGAATTTATCAGGCTACCTGGGCTGCTTTCCGATCGTGGTGTTCGCGTTCTTCATTGGACCCTCTTTCGGCTTCAGTATTAGACGTCCTGGCCTTTCTCGAGGCGGGGTTTTCGTCAGGGTTGGCTCCCAACACGTTACGTCGACAAGTGGCGGCTCTTTCCACCATTTTGCCGGGGGGTCCCGATGGTCCTTTGTCACGGCATCCTTTCATTAGAACCTTTCTCCGAGGAGCTGTCTCCCTGAGACCCCCGGTGGTGCACCGTTTTCCTTCGTGGAACCTTAATACGGTTTTGCGGGCTCTTATGGATTCTCCGTTTGAACCACTTCGTCAGGTGTCTCTCCGCTTTCTGTCTTTTAAGGTGGCCTTTTTGATCGCGATCACGTCAGCCAGGCGTATTTCGGAGCTCTCAGCCCTGTCGGTCCGGTCGGATCTTTGTATTATTCATAAGGACAGAGTGATTCTGCGTTTAGATCCGGTTTTTGTGCCTAAAGTCAACACCTTGTTCCACAGGGCTCAAGAGTTGGTGTTACCTAATTTTTGTCCTCGTCCTGGGCACCGATTGGAAAGGTTGTGGCACACCTTAGATGTCCGCCGGGCAATTAAGATATATTTGACTCGCACGGCACCCTTTCGAAAGACAGAGGCCTTCTTTGTGGCTTTTCAAGCGGACCGCATTGGTATGCGGGTCACTGGTCCGACTTTGGGTCGCTGGATTAGGGCGGCCATCGCTACTGCATACCAGCGGCAACATCTTCCAGTTCCGCCTAGGATTACGGCTCATTCAACGCGGAGCGCGGCTACTTCGGCGGCTTGGGCTACCAGAGCGCCTCTCGAGGAAGTCTGCCGGGCGGCGACGTGGACAACCATTACGCCATTCATTCGCCATTACCGGGTGGACTCCTTCGCATCCGCGGAAGCGGCTTTTGGTCGTCGAGTTCTGCAGGCGGTGCATCGTTCCTGACAGGTTTGCATGTTATCCCTCCCTAGTGGACATCAGCTTTGGTATGTCCCCATCATGACAGCCGTCCCCACTATGCGGAGAATGGACGTTGGTCTTACCTGATACGTCCGTTCTCGCAAGTTATGGGGACGGCTGTCAGCCCCACCCGTGGTTGAGTTCCTGGTTCAGGAAGGGGGGAGGGTTCTGTCTCATTCTCTGTCATTGTAGGAAGACACGTCTGTCGTCGACTGCGCCCTCGCCGAAACACTGGGCATGGAGGGCGGAGCCATGCAAATTGGTCGACCCGGCCAGGATTCCATAGAGCTAGTCACACCCCATCATGACAGCCGTCCCCATAACTTGCGAGAACGGACGTATCAGGTAAGACCAACGTCCATTTCCCCACTTCCAGAAGTTAGCAAACAGGCCATTTTCAGCCTCTGGAGGACCTCCGTGGAGATGGGGAAGGCTGTTTTTGCCCTCCCCAGATTCCTAGAGAGGCTCTGGAGCCTGGGGACAGCAAAAAACAGGCCTTCCACTGGAAGTTGGCAAACGGGCCGTTCCTGGCTTCTGGAGGACCTGCAGGGTAGGTAGAGAAGGCCATTTTTGCGCCCCTCAGATTGCTAGAAAGGCTCTGGAGCCAGGCAAGAGAGAAAAAGGGGTTTACCAGGCCATTGCATGCCAGGAGTAGGGGAGGGGGGAATCGCACGCATATGCACAGGGTTGGGGCACATAGAATTATAAGTGTGGATACACGCACGCATAAGAACCACCTGCCCCCCTCTCCTGGCATGCCATGGAAAAAAGGTTAGCCATCAATGCACTAGAGCAATGGCTGCTAACAGGAATAATTTACTTAAGTGTTCAGCTATTTATTGTCACATGATTTTACCCAAAAAAGTGATGTGTATTTTAATGTAGAATTTCAGCATTTTGGCACTGGAGCTCCCCATGGGTGGAATTTACTTACCTTCCTTACCGGTTCGGAAGTGCACGCACCACACACGCGTACAACCTTCTGCACATGCACAGAGGATAAAAACCACATTACTTCCTGGTTAAAAGCAGGAAGTAATGACACCCAGGTGGGGGGGCGGAGACTCGCACCACTATCACTACTGGTTCTCCGAACCACCTGCCACAATCGCTACCGGATCACCCAATCCGGTCTGAACCAGGAGCATTTCACCCTGGAATTGCCTCATTCTCAGCATTGATCAACTATTTTGGTTACTACATTTTGATTTCTGAGAAAATAATAAAAGATATAGGAAAATACCATATGCGAGGAGCATGATGTTTAGCAGTGTCTCTCTAGAACTTGGGCAGAAATCCTTGACCCAATGGTTACGTAACACTTTAGTGTGAGATAACCAGAGACTGAATTTTGACTTTCTCCACAGAAACTTATACCACATGATTCTGGGTCCTATCTTTTGTTTGGGTAAGAGCCAAATATATTCCTACTATACTATATTTCATAGGAATTGCTAATAGGACCATCCATATGGGTGAAAATGACATACTGTAATTAGAGTTTACTGTACTTTAGTGCTTCTCTCAACTAAAGGGGATGGATGTTTGTCAATCCCAGTTGCTGGAGAGACATGCCATCCATAAATGACAAAATGACATCCACAAATTACCTAAAATGAGTAGTCCATTAAATCCAAGTTTCATTGCACTGATTATATAAAATTAATTTTATAAAGGAACTTTCTATTATCACCAAATATATAAATATTGACCAAATCATATTTTAATCAACCATTTTTATTTAAAAAACATTTTCTTAAGCTTATATACAGATATTTTTAAATGCTGTATTTCATAAACATAATTTAAAAACAGAATTATTATCTGATGCAGCAAGGGCATACAAGGACCATATATTTCAAATTGTTATGTAAGGTAACTCTTATTGACATAAATTATTCAAAATATGTAATAAGGTATCTTTGAAACACCAATGTTAGCCAGTTACACTGCTCTAGAGATTCCCAGATCCCACAGATTACATATAACATATGCATCTGTGTATTTATTTATGTGGGATACGTGTCACACCATTTATTTTGGAATTCAGGAAGCATACTGAAGATACCCCCTCTTATTTTTTCCACCTGTGAGGTAAACTAGGCTAAGACAAAAATACTGAATAAGCAGACGAATTGTGTGCTTGTGGACAAGTTAAAATATGTATCTCCCATTCATAATCCAACCACACCACTACAAATTTGGTGTTTTTTAACCACAAGACCACAAATAAGGAATTTAGAAAGATCCCATGCAAATGTTTCATAGGTTTCATATTGAATTGCCAGTACCTTGATGTCTTCTTAGAACAGAAAATAGCAAACCAGTGGAGGGTTGCCCTCGGTTTGGACCGGTTTGCAAGAACCGGTAGTAAAACCGATGAGAGACTCTGCCCACTGACCTGGATGTCATCATAGGCGGTCTGCACATGCGATCCCGTTGCAAACCGGTAGTAAAGGTAAGTAGAATCCACCCCTGTGGCAAACCTTTTGGGCTTAGGATATTAAAAACTCAGAAAATGCCTAATTTGGCTCTACTGATGTCTCTGTCTCTCTCTCTGTCTCTCTCACACACTCACACCCCAAAACAGAAGCAATTGTCTTCCTCACTCCCATCACATTTTGTGACCCTGAACAGCAGTACTCAGAGCATCACCAAGGCTGGGCCTAAAATAGAGACTCAGGCCTTGATTCAGTCCTCGTGCCACAGGTGCCACGCAAAGCTGCCCTAATCCTGTTCTCCAAGGAAAGTGAGCCTTGGGGAACAGTGTGATTGTCCCCACAGCCCAGAGCTCCCCAAAATCTGCCATGTGTCCTTCAAACAGTATTCTTTTTCTTGACAGGCCTGTTACCTAGCCTACCCAAGGCTGTTCTAGGTTGCATGAGGCCTTCATTTATTCTCCACTATTTCTTTGGAGAATGCTTTTCCATGGCTTCCAAAAGCCATGTGAAAGAGTTCTGTAAAACCCCACTTTCATGTGCTTTTTGGAGATTTTAAAGCAGAATATTTTACAGCCTGCAAGCCACATCCTGCCCTTTGATTATTTCTGTTTGGTCCATGGCGACTGTAGGGTAGCACAGTGGCAGCCCTTCACAAAGGTCCCTGTTTCTCAGGTGGCCTCTTAGGAAAATTAATTGACCATCACTGCTCTAAAGGCCACGCAAATGTACAGCCATCTCACATGACGTCCAGCGGGTCTGGAGAATGCATAAGAACACACACCATTCTCTCAGTCTGCAGAGTCCAAAAATCATGGGAGAACAGACATGCTTTTGAAAATAGGAGTTGATGTTGGTGAACGCTGGAGTGTCATCCAAAACATTGTGGCGTATTACCTTTGACATATGTGTCATAGTTGCTCCATCACTGTCCTAGAGTTAAACCTGCACTTTCTTGGGCAATCTAGAAATAGAACATATTCATAATAACACAGAATAAATTTAAACCCATTTAAAATATGTCTTTTCAGATATGTTGTTTATTCTTTAATTTCTTAGTGCAATGTTTCTCAACCTTGACATCTTTAAGATATCTTCATTTCAACTCCAAGAGTTCCCTTGTCAGTATGCCTCAGTATGTCTAGAATTATAGTCCTCATTTTATTTTCTGAATTCCTGTTAATTACATACACAAATGTTATTCTTATGGCTTTACCAACCAAATACTTTAAATGATTATATTAGAATAGTGCTGTACAATATAAATGTACAAATGAACAGGGTATTTTTGGTATGACCTCCATCAGGCAGTGTCTTTTATCCTGTTCAATTAATCAATGCGGAACATTTGAAAACGACAGCTCCCCATTTAATTTAATCGCTTCTCTCAGGTATCAGCTGACTGCTTAGCTTCATCAGAAGTTTTATGACAAGACCTGCCTACAAACAAAAGAAGACATTAAAATAGTAATAAAAGTCATGTAATTGTAGCATTTTCATCTATTTACTTAGAAAATTCATATGGGCAACCATGTTACATGTGATGTTGGGCAGCATACAAATGCAGCAATAGTTAAAACAATGTAGCCACTCTTAAAACACTGAAACGTGAACAAAAAATAAATTATAAAACAGCCAAATTTGTGGGGGAATATCATACAACCACCTTTCAGGCTCTCTGGAGGATGCCTGAAGGCAATAGAAAAATATTTCAAGGGGTTTCCCAAAGATTAAAGAGATGGACCAAAGCTAAGTGAGCAGAATTCTATAACTGTCTCAAGGAGAAACTTGATAATTGAGGATTGTGGAAATGAGCATTCTACATATCCACTTAGGGAATATTGCCCAGGTCTCACAACCCAGTCTTCTTTGAAGTCTAGCACAAAGATACCCAAATCTTTGGGGCGAACAAGACAAACACATTGTATTGTCCACTGCTTTAAGCTTGAGCTTTCCAAATTCCTTAATTTCCAGTAGGTAAGCTGAAGTATTATTGTCAGCAGCATAATTGTATGCAGGCCAAACTGTTCGAAAGGAGAAGCATAATAATGGAAGCTATTTAAATGCTGTTTCCTCTCTGTTAAAAATGTAGGGTTAGTTTGCATTTTGATTAATAATAATTATGCAGATTGAAATATTTTCTAGAGTATAGTTTGGCATTTGGTAAGTATAAGATTATAAAAAATGCTATTAACATTTTATCCAGCCTTAATCACTCAAGTGTTTTCAAACAGCTTCATATATTCTGTATAATCTTGCAAAGTGAGCTGACATACGCAGGCTAGTTGCCTGAACTATTCTGAATTCAGTTTCTGGCAGGTTTAATTATTATTTTTTATAGTTGAGAATATTTCTATGCTGCTGCCAGAACATGTCTGATCAAATGATTATATTGTGAAGACTTCATTCAATAACTTTACGTTAACCTAATAATCCAGTCAACCAAATGTTCCTAATTTGGGAAGATTTACCATTAGGGAATATTAGGGGGAAGGACACTGTAATTTAAATACCTGCTTGGTGTGAACTATGAAGCTCATTTTGTTTTCCAGGCTATGTATTTGAAAACAGGTATCGCCATCTCCCAACTGCCACATAAAGCAACCATATTTTAAACTTATGAGCAAAGCCTGGAATATAAAAAATATAAAAGTGAAAAAAAATGACAAACCGAAATAAATCCTGAATTGAAATGGGTTAATTACTCAAAATCTTTTGGAGTGGGGTCACTAAAACACATCTAATAAATAATGGCAACAATGACAACAGCTAATCACATTAAAATAAAACAAAATACATTTTGAGGTTTAGCATCCAGTGGTGGGTAGCCCCCGTTCGGACTGGTTCTATAGAACCGGTAGTAAAACCGGCAGGAGACTCTGCCCACTGACCCTAATGTCATCAGAAGCGATCTGTACATGGGCAGAAGATACATGAGTGAGCGAAGCGAATGCGCACGACCAATCCCATTGTGAATCATTAGTAAAGGTAAGTAGAACCCACCCCCGGTACCATCACACTATTTTCTCTTATGTCAACCTTGTTTCCTCTTCCAGTTCCTCACTGATTCTTCTAGAAATCAATTCTACCCATTGTGTGTAGTATCCCCTATACATCAGTACCAGTTAGGGAAGTAAGCCTAATATGTTATTTAGTAGGAGAAAATTAGTACTGCTCACACTGGTGCCAAGGGAGACAAATGTTTTTCCCTCTAAATGCTCCACAAGAAACCTGTGCTTTTGTCAATGCCTGAAACTGTGTTGCTTGGCCTAATTAGAATGGAATGCTTATCTATAAGTCAGGAATCCCCAAAATCTTCATTCAATCAATTCATGAATTTTCAGAATCTTCATTGACTCCCTAGCATTTATTATATTAAAATACTCAAGGTTGCTGTCACTGCTGGCTGTTCATTCAATCCTGAATACCAATACTGCTTCATCATTGGTGATCTCACATTCAGGATTAAGGACTGGGGTGGAACTCAACAGAGAATTCCGAAGATTAAATGATCCCAACTAATTTTCCAGCATTTATTGATCACCTATTGACTCCCAATCAGTTACTAGCATCTTTTTAACTTCTAGCCATTAATTGACCCTTGGATAAAACCATCAATCATTGGGGGGTTCAATACTGACCACTTTGGGGACCCCTACTAAAAGTAAATGTGATCATGGGGGTTTTAATATCCAGAGTTTCTTTTCCTATGAATTGAGCCAAACAATTTAAATTCTACATGAATTAAACTAATAATATCAAGGATGTACACAGAATATTACCTTGGTACCAATATATTAAGCCTTTCGGATAATTGGCAGATAAAGTATGCAACTGTATTGAGAACTCATATTGGCTACATTACAGTCACTTGTTAAAAATAATTTTATATATTTTTGTAGCATTGTTTTATTTCATGAAAAGAAGTGGACACTTGAAAAACAAAAATGGAAATGGGCAATAATTTCTGAAGTTTGAGGGCACTTCAAAGGAAAATACATTTTTATTAGTGAATAAATTACAGAGAACTAATTCAAGACTATCAATACAACAATCGGACAAAAAAATCACTAAATATGAAATATCTGCTGAAATATTATGCCTAGAAATTCCTTTTTTCTTCCCATAAGTAGCATTTTTAACACAATTTAAATTAAATGAGCTAAAAAACCAATATGAAGTAATGATACAAAACTTGAGTCTTTCTAGACTCACAATTCCTATACAAGGAGCAGGAGGCAGCTATGGCTAGGGGCTTTTGCATCAATTACAATTCCTTTTAAAATGAGAAGTTTGCTCATTATCACTCATGACTTCCTTACTGGGCAGGATTATTACATGCAGTTTGCATGAGATTTTATGAAGTTACAACTGATCCAGACTGCAGTTATAAGTTAGTCACAGGCACTCCTTGTGAACATATCAACCATTACTCCAGGAGTAGTAATAATAAATAATAAATCAATTATTTGGTTTAGTCCAAGTTGAGGAAGTTGAATTGTATATCTCTAAAAGCTAGTTGTGACTGGAATGGTTTATTCATCCTTTTAAATAAATACATTCAGCAAGACAGCTAGCTAGCTTAATAGTATCTACAGAAATGTCACTAACATTCATACTACATTTAGGAAACTGTCAAGCAATTTGGGATTATTTTAGAGCAGTGTTCTCAAATTTAGCAAGTTTAAGAGCCGAGGTGGTGCAGTGGTTAGAGTGTAGTACTGCAGGCTACTTCAGCTGACTGCTAGCTGTCGTTTGGCAGTTCAAATCTCGTCAGCTCAAGGTTGACTCAGCCTTTCATCTTTCCGAGGTGGGTAAAATGAGGACCCAGATTGTTGGGGGCAATATGCTGACTCTGTAAACTGCTTAGAGAAAAGCACTATGAAGTAGTTTATAAGTCTAAGTACTATTGCTATTGTTATTAAGATATATTAAACGAAAAGGGGGGACTCAAAACTAAACAAGAATTGAGTGATCAAGGGATTGATATGACATGGTATTCACAGGTGCAGATACATTCTACATATGAGAAAGATGCTAAATTATATGGTTTTAATAAAGAGGCAACAGAACTAGATATTAACAGGGACAGAAGAAAGACTGATAAAAAAGCTGTATAGCTATTCATTGGCTATTAAATTGGAAGATGAACAAGTGAAGGAGACAATGATAGCATGGGGAAAAAAATTGATTGTACAATAGAATTAGACAAATGGCAGAAGTTTGGTATAGGAATTATAAATTAACAATGTCAACCATATGCAAAGAAAATTTATATGTTTTATAGATGGCACCTGGCACTGGCGAGTTTGGCAAAGATGTTTAACCAGCCAAATGTTGGAAATGCCACCAGATATCTGGGTCATATTATCATATGTGATGGACATGTGTAGGGGCAAAAAAATATTGGATAAAAATACAAATGTGGTTGGAAAAGAAGATAATGCAGCATATTGATTTAAAACCAGAAATATTTTTGTTGGGCATTTTGCCCAAAACTTACAGTAAAGGAAATGCATATTTAATTATACCAGTGGTGGTTTTCAGCTGGTTCTCACTGGTTTGCGCAAATTAGTAGCAGTAATTTAGCCTGAGTCACCGAACCAGTAGCGACCGCTGGCTGGCCATGCCCCCGGATCAGTTGCCTGCTCCCTGCTCACTTGGCCTGCCCGCCCACCCTGCCCAGTCACTCCTTACCTCCCAGGTGGTTTGCCTGCCTAAGCTGCCTTTCCACATGGTGCTTGCCCTGTGCCCCAATTGAGCTGCCTCCTTCTGTCTACAGGTAAGTCGCGCTAGGTCCTCTCTCCCCGGGGCTTGTTGTATCCCCACTACCATCCCCACCAAACTCGCGTAGCTGACTAAGCTGCCAGGCCCTAGCGCGGCTCCATTCCAGGAAGGAAGGAAGGAAGGGAAGGAGGGAGGGAGGAAGGGAGGAAGAGAAAGAGAGAGGGAGAGACAAGAAAGAAAAAAAGAAAGAAAGAGAAAGAGAAAGAGAGTGAAAGAAAGAGAAATAAAGTGGAAGGAAGGGGGAGAGGGAGAGAAAGAGAGAAAGAAAAGGAAGGAAGGAAGGACCACAAACCCTGGCACTAGATGTGGCTTCATAAGACGCTTTGAAACAGCACAGCCGTCTAGGGCTGGAAGGGACCTTGGAGGCTATCTAGTTTAGCCCCTGCTCCAGCAGGAAACCTTATATCGTCTGGATTATCTGCCTCTAACAGAGGAAAATGGCCAGAAAGGAGAAGGAGTTTATTAGGACAAGGCTGCCATGCAGAGGAAGGCAGAGATAGTTCTTGATTTATGACTACAATTAAGCCCAAAACTTTGGTAGCTAAGCAAGAGAGTTGTTAAGTGAGTTTCACCACATTTTACTAAATCCATGACTTCTGGCTCTAGCAGTCATATGCAAGCTAGAGAAGAAGATCTGAAAATGTGTGTAATGTTCTAAATGTACAGAAATTATAGTTAAATGTGTGGCATTTAACTATAGACTCTGGGTGTGTTTTTCCAAATGTAGTAAGTGAAGTTGAATGTGTATAGTTTTAGAAGACCTGTGTGTGTGTGTGTGTGTGTGTGTGTGTACATACACATACAGTATGTATAGAAGATAATTTATCTTTTTGTGTGCCTATTCGCATTCTATACTATGTAATATGTACATATGGCATATATACATAGGATTAAATAGTATGTTTTGAATGTTTAGTAGTAATAAATAAATAGACAGGGAAATTGTACCTCGCTGAGGCCTTTGAGGCGAGGGGAGGCCAGGCACCCTAACCCTAACCCTAATCCTTGACATAAGTGACCTCAAGTTGGCCATGCCCACTCAGTCACATGATCGACCAACCACGTCCACCCAGTCACAGGACCACCAAGCCACACCACTAAGCAAGCCACAGGCTCAGTAGCAAAAAAAATTGAATCCCACCATGAATTATACACGTATTAACTGCAGTAGAATCGTATTTGCACAAAATTGGAAAAGTAATGAGATCCCAATGGCTGAGAATGTGATTAGGAAAATATTAGAATGTGCAGAAATGAATAGATTAACGCTTGTTATAAAGGAGAAAGAACAAACTAAATATAATATGACATGGGAGCTATTTTATGGATGCTTGGAGAATAAAAACAGAAGTGAGAAATGAATGGAGATTAGTGGAACAAAGAATATATGTTAAGAGAGATGTAAACAATATGATTATTATCAATATGATTATTATCAATATGATTAAGATATAATACTATATTTTCATTAGAAGATATGTTAAGAGGAAGAAATGAATAGTTATAATGATGATGATTATTTTAAGATTAGAAAATTATTATTGTAATGAATACTGTAAATTTTGATTGTAATAGCACAGACATTTGTACCCAGACAACACACTGTTTAATGGAAGATATGTTCAAGTTAAAAAAATTTTTAAAATCTATTATAAAAAAAAAAGATGTGTGAAATTCAACTGCCAGAACTCTCCAACCACTCTGCTGGGAGTTGACAATTACACATCTTAAACTTGCTGGGCTTGAGAAACTCCAATCTCAAAGGAATGCCTTAAAATGTTGTATATATTGCTTTTAAAAATCCCTTGTATTCAACAATAATAAGTATTACAATAAAAGCATAACACATACCTTTGTTTCCATATTTAGAAGGTGGAGCCCTTTGACATTTATGCCTACATAAACTCTGATGACCTTATGATTACTTGAGCTTGCCTTTGTGAATACTTGTCCTGTGAAAAAGGCAGCTCCATACGTAGGAATTTCCCAGCAGTTTTGCAAAAACATGCGCTGCAGATGATGCATCTCTTTACTCACACCCTCGCTAGTACTGAGGCTCTGGAAATATAAGTGGACATGCCCACAAAGGATATAGATTTAGCTTTTTAAAATTTAAAAGCTTCAAAGAAATTTAAAAGCTGTGTAAAAATAAACATGCTGTTGAGTTTCAAATAAGCATAAATGGTTAAAGAAGGTAAATGCTGTATCTAATAACTTGTGGATTGGTCTAAAAGTTACGCCAAAAGATTTTGAATTTTTTCATGGCAGAAAATACATAAAATCATAAAAATCAGGATCCAATTTGAGTCAGTCACTGGGACCAGAGGCTTGTTCAGATACAAATACAGATTAACACAATTGGAAGAGACCTTGTGGGTCATCTAGTCCAACACCCCGTCCAAGCACGAGACCCTATACCATTTCTGACAAATGGCAGCCTAATCTCTTCTTGGAAGTCTCAAATGATGAAATTCCCATAACTTCTGAAGGCAAGCTGTTCCATTGATTGATTGTTCTCGCTGTCAGAAAATTTCTCCTTATTTCTAGGTTGAATCTTTTCTTGATCAGCTTCTATCTATTATTCCTTGTTTGGTCTTCAGGTGCCTTGGAAAATAGCTTGACCCCCTCCTCTCTGTGGCAGCCCCTCAAAAACTGGAAGACTGCTATCATGTCTCCCCTCGTCTGTCTCTTCACTAGACTAGCCATGCCCAGTTCCTGCAACCGTTCTTCATGTTGTTTAGCCTCCAGTCCCCTAATCATCTTGGTTGCTCTTCTCTGCACTTTTTCTAGAATCTCAACAAGCTTTCAGACTCGTGCAGAAGCCCATTCTCAGGAAACTTCTCAATCTCAAGCATGGGCTCCAGTGCAAGTGCAGAAGCTTGAAAGAACAAATCCCTGGTTCATTGATCCAATTTTGTCTGACTCAGATTGGACCCTGCAACATTATCTTGGGACATGTATATTTGCCTTCATCCATAAAAATCGACATCCATATGCGTAATCTTCCAGATTGTGCCTCTGATCTGCAAATAACATTTAGCCAGGCTTATCTTCCAATAACTGGCTTTCAAGAACTCTAAATCAGTGATCATCACCATATTATATAATAGTTAAATCCCTGTGTTATATAGATTTTAGGTCTAGTATTTTTTTAAAAAAATCTTGAATCTTTTTTTTAAATCTTGAAACAATTTGGCTTCCTCAGATCATCTCGTTCTACAACTTCAAGAATGAGAGAAAGAAAACTGCATACTTCCTATGCGATTTCATAAACAACAAACATGTTCTTTGCTCATCAACTAAAAGGAACAAATCTTCTAATTTTCCTATAGTTTATCTTCCTGATAATTTTGGCTAATCTTTTGAACACCACCATATCGTTTTAAGATGTTCATTGCAATCACAAAATAATACTCTAATTGTTGTGATCCACTCCATTTTTAAAAAATCTTACATTCAATACTTTCGTTTCAGGCAAGTTCTGTTTCAAATTTCCACAAGTTTTTTTTCCAAAAGAGCCTGAATTTCTGAAATTATAATGGTGTCTTAGTGGATAAGACACTGAGCTTGTCGATGGAAAGGTCGTCAGCTCAGCAGTTCGAATCCTAGTGCTGTGTAACGGGGTGAGCTCGTTATTTGTCCCAGCTTCTGCCAACCTAGCAGTTCGAAAGCACATAAAAAATGCAAGTAGAAAAATAGGGATCACCTTTGGTGGGAAGGTAACAGTGTTCCGTGCGCCTTTGGTGTTTAGTCATACTAGCCACATGACCACAAAGATGTCTTCGGACAGTGCTGGGATGAGCACTTGCCCCCTAGAGTCGGGAACGACTAGTACTTATGTGCAAGGGGAACCTTTACCTAATCATAAGTTTATAATAAACTTCTTACCTTATACTCATGAAGTATTCGATTTGTCCAGTGGGGTGCCTTGCTCTTTAATTTGGTGATTGGTACTATAGACTTCAAGTTTTCTTCACTAAAAATTAAAATCATACACATTAAATTATTATAGAAAACTTGAAAAAATAAAACGTATATGCCTTAAGAGAGTGCATAGAGAAATAATATGCGCTAAAAGTCTCAGACATGAAATATTCTGTAGTACATTTTTATGAACATTTTATTGAATAAACAGTGGAATATCAATAATTTAAATGCACGTACTTTAGGAAGCCCTGCTTGTGCTTTTTACTTTCATAATTTCCATAGACGATTTGCAGCAAGAGGCTTGCAAGTGTGATCAGTTTGGCATCAGACGAAGCATAGAACCCTTTCAATAAATTGTACCTGGCCTCATCAAATAGGATAAGGATTGCTAGTGGATCTTCAATCTGAAAGCATATAAAATAAAGATATATTTTATGGACAGATGTGTATCAGTGGTGGGTTTCAAGTTTTTTTACTACCAGTTCTGTGGGTGTGGCTTGGTGGGCGTAGCAGGGGAAGAATACTGTAAAATCTCCATTCCCTCCCCAATCCAGGGGAAGGTTACTGCAAAATCCCCATTTCCTACCAATCAGTTGGGACTCGGGAGGCAGAGAATAGATTGGGGCGGGCCAGTCAGAATTTTTACTACCAGTTCTCCAAACTACTCAAAATTTCCGCTACCAGTTCTCCAGAACTGGTCAGGACCTGCTGAAACCCACTTCTGATGCAGATACAACTAAATGAAGTCAAAGTTCAGATGCTGAATTTGTGAAATCCAATTTATATTATTGTATTCAATAACATGCCAATATATTCATTCTTTAAACTCCTAATTCCATCTCTAAGATTCAAAGCAATTAACAGCTACTAAAAGCAAACAAATGCTCAAAGTAGAATAAATAATAACTAAATGCTTTGCACTTTGGGTCAATTATCAATAGAGGGAAACAACTGGTTTGGTCTTATCCTAAAAGCTAATTCATTTGCTTTTTTTCAAATGTTCTATAATATAGGAATCATATAAATACTTCTGGAGAAAAACAACAACCAGCTTTTGACTGCAATCCTATATATATTTTTCTAGGAGTAAATCCTATAGATTTACTTCAGAAGCTTGCACATTACTACTGCACATTACAGCATTTTTAAAAATTGTATACATTTTCCAGAGTGAAATAACCATAACTTTCCTTTTAATAACCATAAATAACTGAAGCATCATAATAATCAAAATCAATAACATCTTATATTCTTATATGTTACAGATGGAATATTTGTAGGTATATCTTGGTTGGTACCTTGAAAAAGGGCTGTAAGAATGGTTATGTAAACATTAGTGTAGCCCTCTCGGAGGAGCTGAGAAAAAACCCAAGACTATCCTACATTGATTCCTTTTGGTATATGATGGCAGAGTTAATTCTGCTGGGCTTTTAAGATTCTGTAACTGTACATTGCAACAATAAACTAGACCACGGGTGTCAAACTTGCAGTGTTACATTGCCATCACGTGATGTATCACAATTTTTTTCCCTCTGCAGAGGGTGGGTATGGCTTTCACATGAAGCATTGGGCCGCGGGTTGCCACTTTGATACCCCTGAACTAGAACATTTCCCCAATCTGGCCTATTTCAAAGTATTGACAGTAAGCCACTTTTGTTCAAAATTACAAATAACTTTGTAGCTATTAAAGAAGTAAATATCTAAACTGATTAAAAATCAGCTATCTGATGACAAATATTTAGTGAACAAAGAAATTTAATAGTTATTGACTGTAGTGAGTTTTACGGCTCATAAGTTGGATGTGTAGGAACTATTCTATCCTCTTTTTAAGCAAGATAACTTGCCTTGTTAAGTGCATGCATAAAATAATTTCTGGAACATTCAGACAGCGCTTTATTTATTGGCCTCCAGTTTCATTCTCTGGTTTTGAACCTGCATGTGACATAGAGTAAATTATAACGCCAACCTTTTTTTCAATCTCTAAAGGTAGTCTCACATCCCTTTTCAAGAATAGTTGAGGTGTTTCCCTCTGAGGATCCAGGTTTGTTAATTCAGTAAGAATTTCGGGCCAGTCATGAACATGTTGGAGAGGCTTATGGTACGGCTTCAGCTGGAGACCTATACAACAACAGTTCTATTTAAAGGTAAATACCAAAGTCATATATTTGACAGCTTTTTAACTTTAAAGACTATACTGATTAAAAGAGGAAGAAATTCAAAAAATATTGTTCATGTTAAATTTAAATTTTAAATACTTGAAAATAAAATCACGTTTTTGAATCAATATAAAATTTGTACTTCGTTATTCTGTTTCTATCATACTGGCAAATCATACTAATGTTCCATTTTGAGTTGAGGAAATAAGGCTGATTTTTTTCCCCACAAATTCTGATATTTTCACTATGAAATATAATTTAATTTTTGGTGCACAGGAAAAATGATATGAAATGTTGAGCCCTCATCTTAAGCCACTGTCATGATCACGATTAGAATCAACTAGAATTTAATTTCATTTACCAGTTTGAAAATGTATTGCTATATGCAAACCACACACTGAATTTTAAAGTAAAATCTAAGTATTCATTTACTCAACAAAATAATTTCAAAGCCTGAATTGCTTTTGTAGTTTGCTTAGAAAAATTATATTTATTTTAAGCTATAGTTTTTGGTTTGCATAAAAAAAAACGTGCTCAGCTAAAACTAAGATTCTCCTCCTGTCCTTATTGGAGAGAATTGAATCTGCACCTTCTTGTTTCAAAATCATGTCAACCGAAAAGAATGCAATTATTTTCATTAATGTCCTTAGAATTTTTCCAGCTTCTACAATCATTCAAACTGAAGCTTAAATCCAGCAGTGAAATCCACTTACCTTTGCTACCAGTTCGGGAATGGGAGCGTGTGCATGCCTCTTCTTCTGCTCATGCGCAGATGGTAAAAAAAATAATATAATGATGTCCAGGCAGGTGGGCCGCTGGCGCTACCGGTTCGATAAGCCAGATAGAACGAGGGGGATTTCACTGCTGCTTAAATGTCTTTATAGCAGGTTTTCAAACTCAAGGCCTGTGGTCCAGATCAGGCCTGTGGGGGCTTAGATCTGGCCCATGGGGTCTTCCTGGAAACAGTGAAGGACCAGTCCGTGGTGCCTCTTTCAGTGAAAATGGAGATCGGAAGGGCCGCGTTCTGTCTTCTCTGGCAGAGCACTCGGGCCACCGACACAAGAGACATTGAGCTGGTCATGCCACCTGGCCACACTCACCCTGGCTCCCCAAGATCAAAAACAATCCTGATGTGGCCCTCAATGAAATCTAATTTGACACTCCTCCTTTATAGGATTAAAGGACTTTGCCCAGTGGTCTTTAAAAGAATACCTTAAGTACAGCTAGTCCTCAGCTTACAAGTTTATTTAGTGAGCTTTCAAAATTACATTGAAAAAATGATATGACTACACTTATACTTACTATTGTGGCATCCCCACTGTCACATGATCAAAATTCAGAAGCTTGACAGCTGATACATATTTATAATGGCTGCAGTCTTCTGGGATCATGTGATCAACGTTTGCGACCTTCTAACAAGCAAAGTCAAAGGGGAAGCCAGATTCACTTAATAACCATGTTACTAACTCAACAACTGCAGCAATTCACTTAACAACTGTGGCAAGAAAGGCTGTAAAATAGAGCAAACTCACTTAACAACTGTCTCACTTAACAACAGAAATTTTGGACTCGATTGTGGTCTACAATCAAGGACTACCCATATATAATTTCTATGGCTGTTGACACTATTAGAAGTAAAAGTAAAAGTAGTTTCATACTCTAAAATCAACATATTTCAGAATCAACAAAAGCATTTTTAATTACTCACTAAGGTTTTCAGAACAAATCCAAATAGTGAAGTATTGCTGTGTCTCTTGAGAAAGACGCATGCCTTCCATTATCTGCTGCACAGTAGTATTGTTTCCATATTTCAATTCCACAGAACGATATGAACCATCCATTCGATAAATTCGTACTTTTTCATACTATAGAAAATTGAAGGTGAAGATCAGCAAATTTTGCATAGTACTGATAGCAAAATAAAATACATTGGAACTATCTCTTTTACAAATAATGAGCATCCCTGAAGGTCAAAACAAGGTCTTTCATCCCCCTTTTCTGTGCAGAAGGTCAGGAGGAGCATTAAAGTTCACCATGAAATTCCAAGAATTTCAGAAAAGTTTGTTTTAATCTACTGAAACCATATCATACTGAGAAACGTAAGAAAATTAAAATGCAAAAGAAACAGCCTGTTTTAGAAAACCATTATTTATTAAATTATGTTATTAATTTTAACAGAGGTTTTAGTTTTTAGGTCAAAAGGTCAGCAGTTCAATGGTTCGAATTCATAGTGCCGCTTAATGGGGTGAGCTCCCGTTACTTGACCCAGCTTCTGCCAACCTAGCAGTTCGAAAGCATGTAAAAAATGCAAGTAGAAAAATAGGGACCACCTTTGGTGGGAAGGTAACAGCATTCCGTGCGCCTTTGACATTTAGTCAAGCCGGCCACATGACCACAGAGACATCTTCGGACAGCGCTGGCTCTTCGGCTTTGAAACGGAGATGAACACCACCCCCTACAGTCAGGAACGACTAGCTCATATGTACAAGGGGAACCTTTACCTTTATAGTTCTTAGCCTTGCTGCAATGGCCCAAAATCAGTCATTTAAATTATAGGTCATTATACTAGATATGAACCTTTTTAGCCTATAAAATGTAGGTATTATAATATTAGGAACATGATGCCTACTTGTTTATTAATGGCCTCTTTAAGTAACATAGCTGTTTTTTCCCATTCATTTTGTTTGTTTTCTTCACAGATATTCAACGGTGTTCTTCCTTGTTGATCAGTGATGTGCTACAAACAGAAATAAGACAACTTAAAAATACAGTTTTGCAAATATAAAATCAAATTGTACTTTCCTTTTAGTGAGATCTGACTTTATCTACCCCAGCAATTTTTACACCATTGTTATTTAATAATTTTAAAAAAGTCATTGAAATCTCACAAAATATTCTCAAAAACTAAATTTTCATGAGATTTTGGATGTATTTATGTTTTCTTTTCTTTTCTTTTCAGTTTTTGTTGCCCAACATAACAAAAGTTCCTGATTTCTCCAGGATTTCAAAGAAGTGTCTTTTTTAAAATTACAGGTACTTGTACCTGAGATTGCTTTCTTGTAAAACACATTATAATATTATTATAGTTTTGGTAATAATTGCAACATGTACAATAATTTTCCTGTCCCAAAAACTTCTTAAGTCTCCATACTCATCTATGCTTTCCAGTTTCAACACATAAGATCTGTATATTTAGGTTTAAAGTTCAAACCATTTCTAAATATAAATAAAACCACTTTTGAGACTTTTCTAGTCTTTCCTAGGAAAAAGGTCAATTGCAAACACTGTTCAAAGGCTGGCAATGATGTTAATAATTACTGTAGCAATAGCAAATCAGAAACCCTGCAAGAGAAATCAGTTCTTCCTTAAGAATCTTAACTTTTGATTTACCACGGTGATACCAAAAAGCCACCTACTTTTATCATTCAAAGGACAAAATGGGTCCCTTTAAGCAAGTTTAACTGCAGCTAATAAAAATAATCTTACCCTGTCAATTTCTGGATGGTTTAGGAGAATCTGAACAATATCTGCATGACCACCACCAGAAGCAAAATGAAGAGGGGAGCTGAGTTGTCCATTCAACAAATTTGGGTTGCACTTTCCTTTCTCTAACAGCATTCGTGTTGCTTCTACTTTTCCATACCTGTCCAAATGAAAAAAAAAATACAATAAAATAAAGAATTTTATTTTATTCAACCTAGACTCACTTCTTTGTGAGATTGGCACCTTTAGAAAAAATAAAAATAAATACATAAACATGTATAAAATAATTCTAGAAACGGTCCAAAACATTAATCTTGCTCATCAATAATCCTGGTACAAACTACATGACAGATGTCTTGACTAAATACACTGCCTTCCTCAGAATACAGGTGCAATCTAATGAAAAATAATTGTGTGTGCCTTTATGATTCTAAATGAATTATTTTTTCCCAATATATTAGGAGACCACATATTTTTATCTACCACTATTTCACCCAGATTTTTCAAATAAAATGTTCTCACCCTCTGAATTTAAATTCTAGTAAGGTTCAGAACATACAACAGATATACAACCATCTATGCCTAATACGTTTTAACAAGAATAAAACCAATTTTCTCATTCTTTCTAGTAATCAGTAGTGAATATAAGCACAATTATACAAAGCCCAGTCACAGGGAAGCGTTGAGACTTCCAGTACGAGATCCAGTCAAATTAACACCTTACCTTTCTAGCAGGGGTGAAATTTTAAAAATTCCCCTATCGGTTCTGTGGGTGTGGTTTGTTGGGGGGGGGCAGGTCATGTGACTGAGTGGGCGTGGCCACTCTACATCACTCACTTCGAGCGGCTCCTCACTGGCCCCTCCCCTCCCAGCCACTTCTTGTTGTGAATGGCAGAAAAATGGGGAAGGGGATTTTCCTGCCTGTCATCCATTCCTCAATCTCAGCACACACTGAGGGAATGATGATAATCAGGAGTATCCCCTTCCCCATTTTCCTGTCTTTCACAAAAACAGCTCCATTCTAGCTGCTTTCCGCTCCCTCCCTCCTGAGGACTACCTTAAAAGGGACAGGCTACAGCAGCTCCGTTGTGAATGGAGGGAGAAAAGCTAGCATTCTCTCTGCTGCATTTAACATTGAATTCTGTGGAATATTGAGCAAGCAACCGGCTGGGCATGGGTAGGGCCAAGGAGAGGTAGTTACTACCAGTTCAGTGAACTGATGCCCATAATCCCTAGCGGTTAGCCTGAACTGGTCCAAACTGGTAGGATTTCACCCCTGCTTTCTAGTCTGACTGCAAATGGCTAAAAAAAAGAATGTCCATCATTCTCAACCAAGATTCAAGCAATATTATAGCAGGAAGACAGCTTATAGCAGCAAAGCAAATTGCAAAAAGTCACCTGCTGACAACCACATAGAAATTAGGTTGTGAAGATTCCACAAAAGAAATTATATTTGAGTTGCCACATCTTTTCACAGCCAATGAATAAATATCATCAGAAGTTTTTGAAATACTATTATTATAATGGGGTAGTATATACTGTGTTCCTCCAAAAACAAGACCCAGTCTTACATTTTTTTGAAACCTGAAATAAGCGCTTAGCCTTATTGCCATGCGCTCAAAATCCCAACTGGGTTTATTATCAGGGGATGTCTTATTTTGGGAGAAATAGAGTATGTGTAGATGATAGACATATATCCTATACAGTTTCATTTGGATTTGCACTATAGCACAATAATCTCTCTCTTGGAATCTTATTAATAGAATTCAAACTTCCCAGGATAGGATATGAAAGACAGACTTTGCCAATATTACAAAATTCTAATTAAGTATAGTATAGCAATATTCACTGTATTGAGGGGAAGCAAAACTGTCAGCTCAATAACACACATTTCCTTGTAGCTCCTTTTATTTTAACTATATCATTAGTTTTTAGCTATTTTTAATGGAGCTTTCTTTTAAATTCAAGTTATACTCCTTTGGGTGAAACAAATGTGAAGGTAGAAGCAGAGATAAAGAATTTTTTGTGGACTTGAATGATATGAGAAAAAGAAAGAATGACATATCATTAGCCAGGACTCTCTCTCTTACAGAAATCAGGCAAATAAATAAAGATAGAACACTTTACAAGGCAAGGATCTGTAAGTAAAACAGATGATTCTTTTATTTCAAACAAATTTAATGCCTTAGAATGGAACCTTCAAACAGAAACAGAAAAACAACAGCTGTCAAAGCATTCCTATCTGTTAGGGAAGAACAAAATGGGAGTTAGGACTCCCTCATGGACTCGCTTTATGAGTCACCATTCCAGCTAATTAGTCCATCTACCAGCCTTGGGAATTAAAAACAAGCTGAAAGATAAAAGCTGAAATTAGGAGACAAAGAACTTCCCCAGGGAAAATTCAATAGAATATATGGCAGAACAGTGCCTGCACACAGGTTAAACTTTGATCTCCATTAATTTGAACAGTTCTCAGTCATAAAATATGAACAGAACATGCTGAAAGATGATATTAAGTTTATATTTAAAAGCATGAAATTGGACCATTCATGTCTACCAAGGCAGTCCATTTAACCCTTTTATCTGGGGCAAATAAAGAAAAAGTAAAACCATCTGACAAAATGCCACAGTGCCTGAATATTCTTTAAAGCTTGACAAGGCAAAAGGGGTGAGCTTCACATATACTAAAGCTCCCCCAGCTGTTATAGAAGAATCTTTGTAATTCAAACTCCTTATGGCAGACACGACAGACTGCTCTCAGCATATTGTAAATAGTTGTAATATCAAATGCTAGATTTTTAACAGAGCAGTAGTAACTTCTCTAAATCAATTTACTGCCAGCATGGTCAGAGAGATGTATATGCTTCTGACTGGCTCTCAAGTGTCTTAACAGATTCTTCTTTCAAACAACTTGCCATTCTATTTATGTTCTTTAGGTTGAGAAAATATTTAGGTTTATTTGAAATCTTGTCCAGCAGAGTCTTTTATCACAAAAAGATTAAATTGCTGCTCAATTCTAGGTCAGCTATAGCAAACATCCATGTCCCAAAAGTGCTTTTTCAAGAGGCAACTTTGAAGATGTTTCACTTCTCATCCAAGAAGTTTCTTCCCTACCATCCAGCCAGAGCTGAAGAAGCTTCTTGGATGAGAAGTGAAATGTCTTCAAAGAAAAACCAGAAAGTCCAGTTGCCTCTTGAAAAAACACCTTTGAGAGGCTCTGTAGGCTGGGGACAGCAAAAAATGTCACTTCCTGTCCAACTGGAAGTTGGAAAAAATGGGCCATTTCTGGCTACCGGAGGGCCTCCAGGGGGATGGGGAAGTCCTTTTTCGTCCTCCCCAGGCTCTGGAAGGGCTCTGGAAGCAGGTGAGAGAGAAAAACGGGCCTTCCACATCACCTCCCAGGCCCTCCGGAGGCAGGAAACAGCTTGTTTCCCTATTTCTGGTGGGCCAAAAGGCCCGAAAATCAACTGGCCAGTAAGCTCGCATGCCCACTGATATGACTACATGTGCCACCTGTGGCACGTGTGCCATAGGTTCAACATCACAGTACTAGGGCATCGGGGGGAGGGAGGATTTTCCAACACACCAAGTTATTGAGGGCAATATGCTACTCTGCAAACCCCTTAGAGAAAGTTGTAAAGCACTATGAAGCGGAATATAAGTCTCTGCTATTGCTATTGCTATATCCAATTGGGTTTACAAGCAAGAAATGGGGGGCAGGAAGCAGACTTCTTGCTGATCCAATTGGGCAGAGCAGCATATAGCAAGAACCATCAATCCTCCACCCATTGTTGCTGAACAATGTCCCTGCAATGCAAACTTTATTGGACTGTGATGATTTTGTATTCTAAGAACAAGATCCCCAGGAATGTGCATGAGACAAGCTAACTCTTGCAGAAGGCTTGGTTGGTTTCCCATTGGCTCTGTAGCTCAGTGCAATGATCTCAGGTTATTAGCTCACCAAAATAGAATTCATAGCCATTTGACTATCTTTGAATGATGATGTAATTTTCTTGTTAATCTGGAATATTGATGGCTGATCTACTCCATCAAAAGTTTCTTTTTTTTTTGTCAAAAGTATTTGGCATGCTTTTGTCATCTTTTTTGTCTGAGAATCTCTAGCTATATCATGGCTGTTGGGTCAGCTCTGTTTTGGCACCTCAAGGAGCAATGCAGGAAGGAGACCCAAGTGTAGCATTGTGACTTTAGTCACTATAGCTTTGTAATGAGCTTTTTCTATATTAAAATAACTTCAGTTCTGAACAATTGTAGGTTGATCTGCAACTTTGTTGAACTCACCAGCATGCATAATGGATAGGTGCCCAGTGATCACTATCCAACTGATTTACAGAGAACTTTTCATCTAAAAGTTGACTCAGTAATTCAGTATCACCTTCACAAGCACTACGATGAAGAGGAAAATCATCAACCCACTGACGTTCCCTAGGAGGAATAAAAAAGATGTAATTTTTAAATTGTGTCCCAATAGAAAGCAGTCAGAATATAAAATACTATGAATGTGTACAAAACAGCATATAAATCTATTTTCTAATGCAGTAGAAGTGAATGCACTTGAACAAATTACATGCCAAGTTTATCTTACATTTCACAGATCTAGTTCAGTAACATGTTTCATTTTAAAAATCCATTCACTTTTGACAAAATCTTTTAGAAAGCTGTAAGAAAGGTCTGCTTCATATTGAATTCAATTCCCAATGCCTTCATAGACTCATCTACATAGTTTTTCAGCAGCAATAGAAACAGTTCTGTTTCAACATTTTTTGGTGACTATCCAGTCTAGTTTACTGCTCTAAGATTTCCTTTTTGGGCCCCTATTCAAATATTAACAATGACTGATCCTGTGCTGGTTTTTGCATCAACAGAATTTGGTTTGGTATTGATATTTAGCTGCAAACTCCCACTTATGAAAGTCATATTTTTTTTAAAAAATGAATGAAAATTATTTTAATAGACTAGAATTCTTGGCCAAATGTGATTGGACACACAAGGAATTTGTCTTTGGTGCATATACTCTTAGTGTACTGTGGTGTGACATAAATTATTGCATGTTGACAGCCATAATAAACATCAGAGAGGTGCTGAATCATATAAAACCAGACGCATCATTAAAAGCTAAAATCTGAACTTTCGGTTGTCATTGCAGCGATTTCAGACACAGAGAAGTGGGTCTCCATGTTTCCTGTCCTGAGTTCTTCCTGTTTGTGGACTCTGGAGAGCCTAAGCCACTGAGGGGAATGAAGCAAAGGGAGGTGTCCTGTCAGGAAAGGCAGAATCGCACTTCTCTTGTCTTGCTCAGAGGTTTTTTTCCCTCTCAGCCACAGCAAGAAGAAGTAGCAGCCTAAAGATGGCCACTACAAAGCTGGGACAACCAATAAATAAAAGCTAAGACTGGTGCAGGAGAGAAGAAAGTGAGCTGTGGTGGAACTGGGAAAGAGGATTTTTTTTTACCTTAAATTTAACCCCAAAGAGTAATCCAGAATATTTGGCTCCAAATCAGCTGTTTAAGCTGTGGCTAGGCACTCAAAGAAACTACCAGACCACCTGACAGGAAGTGAACTATTGGAGTGAAAATAATGAACTTTAAAATTTTGGAATATATAGAAATTTAAACCTTTAAGCTGTGAAGGCGTGGTACTGATACTGGGAAGGTATTTTTATGCTGGAATTATTTAAAACCTATTGTTATAACCCTGTTATAACTAAGAATACACTGGAAATGTGATTATACTGAAATCTAAGCTGAAAGTGCTACCTGCTGACGAAAGACAAAACTACGTTAGAAAATTTTATTTTACAAGCTTGGAAATATCCAATGGAATTTATATGAAAATCTTTATTGAATTACTTCTAGCCACTCTATGACTATTGGATTATTGGAGACTCAAGTTTGACCTCTGGAACTATTCAAATGGAACTGATTGTTTAAGGGACATAAAGAACTGGGATTAGTAAATTAAAGATTGAATAAATAGCCTCTTGGATTGTTGGATAAAAACTGAAATCTTTTTAAAAGGAAAACAAGGTATCTAATAAAGGAGAGATCAGTGGAATTGTACAAGAGTTGGATTTACAGTTTCAAAATTTTAAAAATTTTGGATAAAGAATTTAAGGAGACTATAGGCAAAATAGAGAATATTATACAAGGGATGATAAGCACAGACAAAGACACCCAGGAAAAGGAAGAGTCAACTGAAGGAATGAAGAAGGAGGAAGACAAAGACAAAGAGAAGACAACTATGGAAATAATAATGGCTAATGAATTAAATCAGGAGGAGAATATATCAGAGGGGGAAGAGAGGTCTGAAAGCAAGATAGGGGCTTGTCTAGAAAGGTTAGAAACTAGGCAGTGAAAAGGGTAGAGGTGGGAGGAATACCTAGATTAAATATTCAGGAAGCAGATTTAAGAGAGGAATTTGGGAGGCAAGTCAAAAAAAATAGCATAGCAATTAAAATTATGAGGTGGGCAAGAGACAATGGATATTATATTGTTGTTTTGATTTACTCTCCTTCTTTCCTATTTTTCTTGTAAAGCATAGTAAAGAAAGTAAGGAAGCGGGCAAGGGATAATAGATAGATGCTCTTTTGTTGTTATGAGTTATTTCTTTTTTTTCTCTCGCTTTCTGCATCTTTTTCCTCTTTTAAGTAAATGACATGATTAGAAGTTAGATAAGAAAGAAAGGAAAAGCTTTCTTTTATTAAAGGGTGATATGATCAAAAGCTAGAATAAGTGATAGAAATAAGAAGAGTGGAAATATTAGTATAGACTTTTTATATTACAAAATGAAAGTAATAACAAGACAAAATTAATATAAGTATTCATTATTATTAGAAATATATAAGAGGATTGAATGTAAGGATTATTATTAACTTGATTAGCTTTATTTGTGTTAGAATGTATGACACCCAGGTGCCACACTGTTCACACATTGATTTGATATTTTGATAAAAGAATAAAAAAACTTGGGGGTGGGGAAGCTAAAATCTTAACACTACATCTGATTTACTTTGTCTGTGTCATGCGTGCGAATTTGTTGGAGGAGTCAGTGATGCTAGGAATGGTTAGTGGAACAAGAAGAAGGCCAAGCCAAGAGCAAACTGGCTTGATAATATGAAACATGATACAAAGATGAATATCCAACAGTTAAAAGAAGTTGTGCTTGACAGGGCAGTATGGAGACCACTTGTCTCTACAGTCAGTTAGAGAACAACAAATAATTAAAATAAATAAAAATAAAATAGTACTTGTCTTCCATGACACTGCTCATGCTTCGTTGCCACTTTTCCCGTTTTGGAATCTGTATTTTCGAATAATCTGGAGCTCCAAGGCCAAAATAAGGATTTATAACTACTTTGTCCACCTGGAAATATTGCAGAATTTTAAAAAGTTTAAAGCACAAAATAAACATATGAAGCCCAAAGTGATATTAATAATTATTTCTTCTTACTCTGTTGGTATACTGAAGATCAGATCCAAATAAAGGGTTGTAAATACACATGTCCGCCTTCTCTAGTGCAAGCATTTTGCTCTTGATCTCCAATGCAGTGTATCCCATGTGAAGGGTACTTTCGCTCTGTCCGGGTTCAATAGCATAAGCAGGATTTGTAACGTTTGTTTTAATCCGTTCTAAAGGAGATGGTCTGAATAAAGCTGGGATGGAATGAGATTGCAAATGCCGTTCTTCTAACCATCTGAAGAAAAGAATGGATTAGACTCACCAGTATTATACCCTTGCAATCAGACGAGAAACAGGGTTATTGACCCACACTGCCCCATGCATAAATGATGGGCATCATTTTATATATACTGTTAATATTCCTTCCTGCCCTTTTTAAAGTGTGAGTTCTGGCAGAAATGTACATATACATACATTAGGAATGTGCATAGAAGAACTATTTGTGGATGGTTTATGTTTAGACCAGGGGTGGGTTCTACTTATCTTTACTACTGGTTCACAACAGGGCCGCGTGCGCACTCTTCTGCACATGCGCAGAAGTGTTCTGATGACATCGGGTCAGTGGGCGGAGCATCCCTCCAGTTTTATTACCAGTTCTATAGAACTGGTACAAACTGGATGCAACTCACCACTGTTCTGCACATGCGCAGATCACCCATGATGACATTGTCGTGAGTGAACGGAGCCTCCTGCTGGTTTTACTACTGGTTCTATAGAACCGGACAGAACCGGGACCAACCCACCACTGGTTTAGACTAAAACATTTCATCAGGTCATGGATCTGAAACATGTAATACTCCAAACAGAATTGTTTTCTGGGTGAGGAGAATGTGAAAAACCCAAACGCACTAATGGCAGGAGATGATAACGGGAGCTTGGAGAAGTAAGGGAAAGAACAGGAGCAGCAAGATGTAAAGAATGAATGGCAGGTTGGATATGTCATACTTGAATTCAGACACGACCCCATTTAGTTGCTGCCCTTCTATTCAAGCATACTACATCCTATCTATCCAAGCTCTCTTTCCTTTTACTTTTCCAAATGGGACAGGGCAGCTTGTTGGATAGGTTGCATTTGACTTCAAAGGTGGCAGTATGTGGTTTCACCAGCTAGGGGTAAGGACAAGCAGGCTGGCATACTACCCATTAAAAAGGAAAGCATGAGAAATACCAACGCTTCGCTGCATTTGGCCTCTGAAACCTCTCTAGGGTTATTTTCTATTGTGTGGGGGAGGGAAACTGAAGCTTACAATTATCACAATGTTCTGAGTTTCAATTAGATGAATTATGACTTGATCAGAAAGGTTCAGCTAAATTTCAGTCCCATAGTTTTTATTTCATACAGGCAGTTCTTGACTTACAACCACAATTGAGTCCAAAATTTATATTGTTAAGTGAGACATTTGTTAAATGAGTTTCGCCACAGTTTTTATAACTTTTCTTGCCACAGTCATTAACTTATCAACTGCAGTGAATCACTGCAGTTGCTAAATTAGTAACCTGATTGCTAAGTGAACCTGGCTTCCCCACTGACTTTGCTTGTCAGAAGGGTGCAAAATGTGATCACAGGACCTTGGGACGCAGCAACAGACCTAAATATGAACCAGTTGCCAAGCACATGATCATGGGGATGCTACAAAGGTGGTAACTATGAAAAACGGTCATAAGTTACATTTCTCGGTGCCGTTGTAACTTTGAACAGTCATTAAATAAACTGTTGTAAATTGAGGACTACCTGTATTTGGTACAAAATGCATTTCTCCATTCCATGCAGCAGGCACTATGTATGTCACAAAGGTTAATTACTGAGAGGGTAATTCTCCTACAGACAGAATTTTAAAATTAAAATTAAAATAAAAAAACATTTCTTACTTATCTAAGAAAAGTAACATTCTAGCTGTTATTGTAGCAAAATGAGAACTGGATTCACTGCAGACTCTCATGATGTCTTGTAAACAGTAGAAAACTGGGCATCCAGGACTGTAAACATACTTTGTATTATCTATAAAGAAAAGAATTTTTAAAAAGGTAAAGCACTTTTTAATCTTTTTTTTACATTTTACATTTATACTTTTATTCCCATAGGTATATTTTTCAGCATACCCTTCTTAGACTGTACAGAAATACTTTTGCTGCCGTATTTTTTTTTCCTTACATAGGCCACATAATTTGCTATCGTAGTCCTTCAGACTTCATTTTAAGTAAGAATGGATTCCTGGTTGCTCCCATTTCTTTTCTGTCAGTGTAAATGTCTAAACAAAACTATATAAGCTAAACTAAAAAATGTGAGATGGCTCTAAGATATTAGTAAACAAACAGTCAAAATTCCTAGTTTAAGAATAATGATAAACCAATCATCTTAAGAAAGATGAATATCCAATGAATGATAATCGATAGTAAACTTAAAATACTCTAATAAACTTGGCAAAATAATTGTAGCCCAGAAGATAAACTGGTGAAGTGATAAACTAGTAAAATAAAAATACTATAATCTAATAAATTAAAGAAAGCTTTAAAACAAAAAACTATCTTTGGAATTTGGAGTAATGTCATTTCAAAGACCAATAAGCTTCTTCTTTTCTGACATTCAAGAAGCTCCTCTGCTGAAAAGCAAAACACTTTCAAAGGAGGAAAACCAAGAAAGTCCAGTTGCATTTTGGAAAACCATCTTTGGTATAACTATAGCCTGTATGATTGAGAATCTCCATAGTCAACTTGGAATAATGTTTGCAAACCAATGTTTTACACAGATAATTACATCACTGACAGCTTTTAAAAAGCAGCCCACAAGCCAGCAAGCAATAGTACTACTGGACACCATAGAAAAAATAGGAAATCCTTAGATATGTAGAAAAAATGCCTGCACAAGAATCATCTGTAGTACCTTCCTACATAATGGGAACTACTGGCTTACAGCTTCTCCATTGCTGATTTCCCAAAAGGATTCTAATTAAATCATTGACAGATAATTGATAAAGAATAAAGACTGAGACATAAACATGTTTTCATAAACACCTTAAAATGCACATTTAGGGAAAACAAAGTAATGGGATTAGTTAAATAAGCAGCATAAGTTAATTATTCATCTGTATCACATAAACATAAACAACCAGCCACATAAAAACCATCAAATAAAAAACAACACAAGCCACCACAAAACTAATATAGAGAGACTTCTTTTTTTAAAAAAGCAGAAACACTACATATATATATATAGAATATTTTCTAACTTTTGATTAACACCTGTGCTTTTAAAATGCACTTTTTATCTTACCTTTCACAACTGTTGGTACAACGAAAAGAGATGCATCCTTGCCTGTGTCCTCCCCAAGAGGAAATGTCTTCATTAGCAGAACTCTTTTTCCTTCACATAATAAGAAAATCTTTGTCAATTAAATAGCTGAAATATTATTTTTCTACCACATATAAAATATATTGAAAACTAGATTTAGATGGCTTGGGGATTGAAGAATGATTCTTGGAAAAACCTGCAGATTTGGAAGTAACCGTTGATGTAAAAATGTTTGTGAATTCAAAGGGTTTGTCATGACCACTGATGATTCTAAACAATTTTACTAAGTATGCCAGTGTCCCACCAGATGATTGATAGTACATAGTTGGTAATCTTTAGGGAAAACAGCTATAACACACCTTACAAAGGATTGCTTTTAATGGTATTTGAAAACTTTAATTAATTTTTAAAATACATCCATCCATGTGATTCTAGGAATAAGATGCAAAGCGCATATTAGCTATTTATAATTTCCAGACTCATTAGAAATTATTGGTTTTAACTTGGACCTGAGCTGTATAAATATTACATAAACTTCTTTTGTGTACCTTTCTGACCATATATCAACATTTTAGGATTTATTCAAAGCATCAGAGATTAGACTGGAAGAGACAAGAGAAAGGGTCTTTAAAAGCAAGAGAACTTTCCATTTTTTAAAGATAGATAAAATAATCCTATACTGCAAAAGAAGTCAAAATGTATCTTTTCTAGCAAGCATTCAGAGAATTAGAACAATATTTTAGTTGGGTTGATTAATTGATATTAATTGATGGGATTAGAGTTTGGAAATGTTCTTTTATGGCTGGATATAGGAAAACACAGAACACAAGCATTAAAGCCATCATTACCTTTAATCCCTTGGTTTCCTGGTGAAATTGGTTTGGTGGTTTCTAGTATATAGTCCAAGATGCTTTGGGTTATATCACTGCCTTCCTGAATCTTAGTTTCTAATAACATTTTCCTTCTCTTTTTCTTATGTCCTTCAATGGGAACCTCAAGTAACAAAATCTTGCAATGATAAAATTAAATATTATTGAAACACAAAGATCCATATTTATTTAAAAATCTAACACCTATATCTAACTATTGGGGTAATAAAATCTAATCTTCCGCAACCCAAAATTCTCCTATGGAAATTATAACTCACAAAATTTAAAGCTAGAAATGCTAGAATAAGACATACTTTCCTGCATGTAAAGTAAATGCAATAAAATTATTAGACTTCATATAAGAAATAACTAAATACTATGTCAAGAAATTTCAGAAGATATTACAAAAATATTGCATCCTGTTTACGAGCAAGACTTGTTTTTTCTAAATCAAGTATAGATTACTTTTTGCTATGAATTTTTTTTATATATATAACATTTTCTTTTTTTAATTTGTCAAAATACATTCCAACAGAACTTTTGTGACTATTATTTGTTTCAGATAGTTCTGATCATTAAGCATGGAGTTGCTTTAAATCCAATATTTTAAAAGTTCATGGTTGAAATTACTTCATTATCACAATTAACATGGTTTTAAAGAACTATATAATAAAGCAAAAGGAAAGAGCAACAGCAATAGCACTTAGACTTATATACTGCTCCGTAGTGCTTTACAGAATTCTCTGAGAAATTTACAAATGTCAGCATATTGTCCCCAACAATCTAGGTCTTCGTGTTACCAACAATGATGGAAGACTAAGTCAACCTTGAGCCCTATCAGGATTGAGCTATAGGCTGTGGGCAGAGTTAGTCTGCAAAACTACATTTTAATCACTGTGCCACAAGAGATGTTATAAATATTCACCAAAAATAAATATAAATAAATGCAATACCTAATATTGAAATAAAATCTGAAACAAAGCAAAACCACAATGCTAATTTCAAAGCATTTGCTTCATATCTATTTCATTATCTTTATTAAGGAACAACTACATACTTTAGATTCAATGTCATCTTCATAAGCCCACATCTGTGGTACTGCCTACCATTATGATCAAATAATTACAACTGAGAAATTAGCAATTTATATAATCATTTCTAATTTATGAAAGGATGGTTTACACAGGCAAAAATGTTTATAATGGAAGTGATCCAGCTGGAAAAGAAATCATTCTACAACCTGAACATATTCCTGAATTTTTATTTGCATTATGAAACATTATGGATATATTGATAACTAAATGTAATTACTGGTAATTATAAAAGTTGTTTTCGTTGAAGTCAACCCCTGTCCCCTTATTTTACCTCATAGGATTTAGCACGATATTCCCGAGAATTGAGGCTTGCAGTATTCTTTGGACGAATGACAGCCACGTAGGCTTCTGTTATGGTTTCTGGATTTCCCATCATTTGTTGTTAACTTTTCTTACTGGAAAAAAATCAATTGAAAATAACAATTAAATTCAGAAAACAAGGTTCCAAAAACAGCAGTGTTTCAATTGCTCTGTCCTTCTTTGTCTACATGAATATTACATGAATTATGCTTGCAAATCATATGCAAAAGGAAACTGTCTCTCTGTGGTTTCTAAAGCTAGGTTGTTATCCTTTTTAAGATAAAGCTTGCAGTTTGCAACAGATGTTTGTGAACTAACTACACAGATTGGAAAGATTTTAATGCTTTCGTTTTTGATATTGCTAGACACTGGAGGGGAAGAGACTGAATTACCTCCCTTCCTATAAAGATACAAAGACTGCACTCTTCTATATAAGTACTTTATTTCAAAAGGTGGATATATGAAATTCTCTTTGTCCTGCATTTCGACAGTCAGCCTTTTTACTTGAAGTTCTCATTAAAGCAAACACAAATTTCATTATGATTAGCAAAGCTGATTTTCATGTGATGCTTTCAATATCAAGCTACAAGTTTCCGATATGAAAATAACTATACTTGGGCAAAAATAATCAGTCCTATGTCTATTTATAGGTACAGTATACAAGTCTGAAATTATTTTATTATAATATTCTGATAACTCAAAAGTCAAAGCAAGATATCTTTTTAAAACATTATAAATGAAATATATATACTGTACTAAAGTACAGTGTTTGACAGACGAATCTTATTTGGATTATTCTAACAAAATCTTGTGGAATTTTAAAACAAATATTTATTATGGCATGATTTTGTAGATCTGTTTTATTAAAGGCATGACATTTTTCACCACTGTAAATACAGAATGGGTTTTCAACTGTTGATTTGTAGCATAAATGTTTACATTGGTAAATCTGGGTACATGCAAATGAACCCTATGGGTTTGCTTAATTATGGTTTATAAATAAATATCTTTTTTGGAGTCAGTCCTTTCTACCTGTTACTGTAAATAAAAACTGGTGGCATGTTTTTTTTTCCTATCTTAAGATAAAGAACATGAAAACTGTTGTGTGAGATCACAACAGTTTTCTGGGGGTGATATGATAGCAGTGTTCCATGATATCTCAGAGGCTGCCACAAAGAAGACAGAGTCAAGCTATTCTCCAAAGCACCTGAGGGCAGTTCAAGAAGCAATGGGTGGAAACTAATCAAGGAGAGAATTTCCTGACAGTTAGAACAATTAATCAGTGGAACAACTTGCCTCCAGAAGTTGTAATGCTCCAATACTGGAAGAGATTGGATAACCATTTGTCTGAAGTGGTGTGGGGTTTCCTGCTTGGGCAGGGGGTTGGACTAGTCCCTTCCAACTCTTTTATTCTAATAGCAAAGATCAAAAATAGGTTTGACTGCTTTTAAATCTTAGAAACTCTTACAAAATGTCAGGCCTATCTGTTTCAAATGATGATCTTTGTCCATAAAAAAAGCACACTGAAAGCCAGGATATAAGTTATTTGGTTTTATTAGCTAATTGGATACACTCAACCATAGTTTAATTAAAAGACAAAACTATCCATTTTTGAAGCCATGGTACATAGAGTTGAAACTTTTTATTCATCAATTTCTTCTGGAAGTCGACTTTTGCTGTTTCTCAACTCCAGAAAATATACTTTTATTATAAAAAACATGGGAGAAATGGCCATTTATAGCAATAGCACTTACACTTATATACTGCTTCACAGAGCTTTACAGCCCTCTCTAAGCGGTTTACAGAGTCAGCATATTGCCCCCAAACAATTTGGGTCCTCAATTTACCCACCTCAGAAGAATGGAAGGCTGAGTCAACGTTGAGCAGATGAGATTTGAATTGCCAAATTGCAGGCTGCCGGCAGTCAGCAGAAGTAGTCTGCAATTACTGCACTCTAATCCCACTTTGTCACTGTGGCTCGTTTATAATGTTTTTTCTCTATATTTGTCTTCCTCCATATAACTGACAAAAGGTTCTTGCTAGCAATGTGTCATAGGCCACATTTTAAAATCACAAAAGGTTGAGATTGAATTTATTAAGTTCTTTAAGAGTGCCATCATAATAAATATGTAAGCACATTTTGGCATCTAGATCAACCACAAGCTACTTTATATGGTCTATATTATTTTGTCCCATTGCTGGGCAGTTGCTATTTTGTACTTTTATATCAACCAACTAGAAAGAGTTAAGGGTTAAAGCTCCATTTAAAAAGTATTAACAAATATATGGAGAGAACATTACGAGACTCGTTTATAGGTTCACTAAAAAGTGATGATAAAAGTATCACCCCGTCCCCACAATGTAATTGTGGCATTTATTTTGTGGACAAAAACTCTACATCAAAGCAAAATTTCCATTCTCAGTGGTAGAGCAACCGTTGTAGTCATCAACTTCATTTAGTGACCATTCAAAGTTACAATGGCACTGAAAAAAGTGACATGACCATTTTCATAGTTATGACCTTTCTAGCATCCCCATGATCAGGTGATCAAAATTCAGATGCTTGCCAGCTGGTTCATACTTATGTCCATTGCTGTGTCCCAGTCATAAGATCACCTTGTACAACCTTTTGACAAATAAAGTCAATGGGAAAGCCAGGTTCTTTTAACAACCAGGTTACTAACATATCAATTGCAATGATTCACTTAACAATTATGCCACGAAAGGTTGTAAAATGGGGAAAAATCATTTATCGAATGTGTCACTTAACAACAGAAACTTTGGCCTCAATTTTGGTCGTAAGTTGAGGACTTCCTATATTATTAATATTTTTATTGGTTTTTTTTTATTCCTGGCAATTGCAGTTGTTCCTCCTGTTTTCTTGGCAAAATTTCAGAAGTGGTTTGCTACTTTCTCCATCCTAGGGCCGAGAGGTGGTGATTAGCTTCATGTGGATTTAGAACTCATAGTTTCCTCCACCAAACAGACTGCTATCAAGATATAGGAGCCTGGATAGCTCAGCAGACTAAAAGCATTGTGATTAACACCAGCTGTCTGCAATTACTGTAAATTCGAATCTCACCGGGCTCAAGGTTGACTCAGCCTTCCATCCTTTCTATGGTAGGTAAATTGAGGACCCAGTTTGTGGGGGCAATAAGCTGACTCTGTATAAATATACAAAAGTATGAAGGCTATTGCTTAACGCATTGTAAGCCGCCCTGAGTCTCCGGAGAAGGGCGGCATATAAATCAAATTTTAAAAAAAAGATTATAGTGTTGCAAATTTTCTTAAGAGTGGACTGCAAGTATGAGGTCCTACCCAGTGTTAAGCAAGAGAACTCCCTATAGATACAGGACACAATCAATTCTCTGAGATTGCCTGGCCAAGTCCCTGCAGTTTTCTTGACAGGGTTTTTTTGTTCCGTTGTTCGCAATCACCTCTTTCCGAGGGCTGAGAGAAAGTGATGGGACTTCTCCTGGCTTTGTACCTAAGATGGGAACTAGAATTCATGATCTCCTGGTTTCTAGCCCAACGCTTTAACCACTTACACCAAACTGGTGCTCTGTATTTTCTTAGTAGAAATCAGTAACTGAAGGGTCCTTGGTGCTTTCTGAGCTTGCTTGTTTTCTTGCAGACCCAAAGATGCTTTTTCAGGAGGCAACTGGACTTTCTTGTTTGTTTGGGGGGGGGTTTCCCATTCCTTCCATTCCCCACTGTCCTGTCAGAACTGAAGAAGCTTCTTGGATGAGAAGAGAAAGGTCTTCAAAGAAAAAAACAAGAAAGTCCAGTTGCACCTTTGGGGACAACCATGACCTGGATGACTAAGAATCTCTACAGACATTTCTTGCAGACGTTTCATTACCCAAACTAGGTAACATCATCAGTGGCTGAACGGGCTATATTAATATGATCACAGTATATTTCACACAGCATATATATATATATATATATAACATGAGATGGGGGTGTGGCTGACTGATGAAGGCAAACAAGCCAAAAATGGATCTTAGTCTCTTCTAAATCTCCAAAGAGACAGCAAAATGCTGCTTCGATGTCTGAGAAAGCCTAGAAACTAGTGAATGAGATTTCACTGAACTATGGCTGTGAAACATTTTGATTTCCGTAGGAAAAGCCTGACATCAAGAATGATGCTACGAAAATAAAATTATATATATGTATTTCTCGTATTTCTCTTTAGCCAGGTTCTACCTACGTAACCAAGATTTTATGCAACCCTAGTTCAGTGAAATCAAAATCCACTAGTTTCTGGGCTTTTTTTCTTCTGGCAGCCATATATATATTTCATCCTGCACGCAATGATTTCTAGCAACAACACCTGCTCGTCACAGTGGGAAAGATTCACGCATCCCAAATCCGAAGACTATCCAAGTGCTCCTTAAGACGACCGCCGATGAAGGGAGGGAGCCGCGGAGTCTTTTGGCTTTTCCACCAGCCAAATGCCCGTCGATTGGCTCCCTTAACGAGCATCTGCAGCGGCGCTAAAAGGGACGGAGAACTATATAAAGCGCCGGAGCGCTCTAAGCTTTGGAAACTCTCGGCTTTCCTTACCACGGAGCCTTGGAGACTTTCCAGATAGAGACGCATCCTTGAAGCCCGGGTTTCGCTTCTCTCCGGCGGCGCTCCGCCTTACTCCCCACCCATTTAGCCGGCACTAGATCCGGTTCCCGTATGGCTCTGGCAGCCGATAAAGGTTCCGGGTCGGAGGCCTGATAAATGGGCGCCGCCGCTGGTCGCGAGAGGAGCAGTTATCTTGTTGTGGCTGCCCGAGATGGATCGCCTTGAGTCGAGACTGTGAGGGCCGGTCGGAAGAGGAAGGACAAGAGGCGGCTGAGGAAAGAGAGAATCGGACGGGCTCGGCGATCCGAAGACCCTGCCGCCTGGGCGGAACAAAAGCGGGGAGAAGGAGACGCGCAGGAGCGCCAGCTCCGATCCTCACCCGGCTTCGTTCCCCGCATCTCCCAATTGCCATCCCCGTTGAAAGCCCGCCGCGGCTGTCCACCTTGTCCTCGGCGCCTGGAAAGCAGGCCGATCTCCCGGGAAAGGCGAGCTCGGTAAGGGCGGGGGGGGGGGGGTGACAGATAGACGGGCAGAGATTGCCTCAGAAGCTCTGCGGAGTGGATGGAAGGTGAGATGCGCCCAGAGCAGGTGTCTTGTGTGGAGAAGGAGCGTTGCTGATGGGAACTCGGGGCGCTTTTCCTCTTTCGTCCCCGGATAGGCCTGGGAACCGCAAAGCCTCGGTACCCCTTGTGTGCCGTTTGTATGAAAGGGATCTCTCCCTCCTGGTCCCCGGGTACTTTCTCATGCTCCTTTCGCTGTAGCTGCCGCCGGGAAGGAGATGCTAAGGCCGGGGAAAGATCGCAAATCTCAGCAGCCTCTGGCTAAAGCAGATTCGCCTGGAGGTTTAATAAAAAGACTGGCGAGGGAAAACAGTTCGCCCTAGCCGAAAGTTCACTGCCGTTGAGGGACGGCTTGGAAGGCCTCTGTGGCACTAGGGATAGACAGGGGAAGGTGGACATCCAGGTGAATGGAGGAAAGTCCGGTTCAGAAAATGTGGGGCTTCAGCTTTTGCCCTAGTGGGGTTTGGCTGAGCTTTTTTATTATTATTTATTTATTTATTTATTTATTTGATTTATATGCCACTCCGGAGACTCAGGGCGGCTTACAATGCATTAAGCAATAGCCTTCATACTTTTGTATATTTATACAAAGTCAGTTTATTGCCCCCACAAACTGGGTCCTCATTTTACCTACCTTAGAAAGGATGGAAGGCTGAGTCAACCTTGAGCCTGGTGAGATTCGAACTTACAGTAATTGCAGACAGCTGGAGTTAATCACAATGCATTAGTCTGCTGAACCACCAGGCCAACCTGGCTGGAACCCCTCCCGACTATTCTTGGAGGCAGTAATCCAGAGGAATGGGTAAGATTATTTTTTTTTCCCCTCTAGGAAAACACTTTATTTTTCAGTATCAGCTTAGCGGGTAAAATTCAGATTTCCAAATCTATTTTGGCAATTTTTAATGTACGGTGGTCAGGTTTTAATTGATTCTAATTAGCAACAAATTGAAGGATGTGGTCTTTTATAAAGAAAGACATGCATCTAATTAGAGTACCAGAAAGTTAATTTTCTGATTGATAATGGGCTACTGTCTGTACAAGGATTGCTCAGAAATTATTATGTAAGGGGCTAGCGTAAAGTGTTTTCCAGTTCTCGTTCCCACTTCTTTCTTACAGAATTAGCCAGGTGACAGATTCAATTTACCTGATTTTACTATGGGTACTAATTTTCAAATTAACAAATCTAATTTCTCCCTATTACCTTATGGAATGGTTCAAGAAAATCTTTTATTTCATTTTTTCTATTTCATTCTATTTCTATTGACAGGATTCAGATTGTGATTAGAGCTACCCTATTTTTATTATAGATCTACTTTTAGTATGCCCACTGTTTATCAGAAACAGCTGTTAGACATGAATGTGTTTAGTAGCATTATTCTCCACAAATGAAGTCTTAGGACAAGTCCTTAGATTTTAATCACTTAGACATTTGAATAGGATGTTCCTAAATTTAAAGCTGTCTTTAAGTTCAGCTAGTAAATTTGAGAAATAAATGTTCAGCTAGATAGCAAACCAAAAACAGATAATGGGAAATTATGGCTAAAGGTGTGGGATTAAATTGAACCTTTTGTGTGGTTAAATCAAAAAAGTCTTATCTGAAAAGCTTGAGAAATAAAAATGTTTTAGAAATTTCCAACAAAATTTAATAGCTGTTAAGCATAATTGCATTTTAATTAGGTAGTTTCCAAAGTACTGGAAATAACTATATTACACATTTGTCCAACTAACTTATCTTTATCCAGTTATGAGTATTCTTTCAGCAAAAAAATCAAACCATAACTGATAAAGAAAAAAGCAACAAAATGCAGCAGACTGTAAACTAATCCTTTTTATGAGATGGTATAATATAACATCAGAAAAGACAACTAAAGCAACAAAGCACATTCATTTTATACAAAAGAAGACTCAGACTTATTTCCTATTACCATATAGTGGAGGCTATTGAAGTTTCAATAAGGGGTTGATTGTTAGGAAAAAAAATTCCTTAATGTTAGGTATAATTAAGCATATACCCATACTATGGGGTTGTGGGGAATTTGGCACACCTTGGTAAACAACATATTATGTATATCCATATACATCAATGGAAGTGTTAATTGCCTCTTCACTAGAAATATTTGAGCAATTGATTATGTGCGTGCAAATGCCAGCTTATTGCAGTTGCATTCACAAGTTTCTATAAAATTTTATAGTTTTATTTCAAACTATCTCAACCTAAATTGATTTATTGTGCCGATTGGATTTTGATTTTGGGTTAGTGTTTTACTACCCTATTTTTCTGGCTTTTAATATTCTATAGCAGTGATGGCTAACCTTTTTGCTATCACGTGCCAAAAGCGGGGAGAGCGGGGGGGGGTCATGGGTGCGTGTGCCCACATCCATAATTCAATATGCCCCGCCCTCATGCACATTCGCACATGACCCTCCCACACTTCCCCCTGCTTTTGGCACGTGATGGCCTGGTGGGCCCGGTAGACCTGTTTTTCCCCCTTCCTAGGCTCCAGTGGTTTTCTAGGAGCCTGGGGAGGGCAAAAACAGCCTTCCCCATCCTGCCCCGGAGGCCGGAAACAGCCAGTTTCCCAACTTCTGGTGGGACCGGAAGGCCTGAATTGGCTGGTGCATGCATGCATGCTGGAGCTGAGATAGGGCAACACTCGTGTGCCCACCAATATGGCTCCATGTGCCATCTGTGGCACCCGTGCCATAAATTTGCCATCACGGTTCTATAGCATGCAGAATCTTTAGGGACTGAAATGGGCACAAAAAAATGGGCACTATACCATTTTAGTATGGATCTCGGACCTTAATGAGGTTAGACTCAGAAGTTCATATGGCCTTTCCAACTCATTGACTCTACTATAATTTCATAAATAATTCTGAACCGAGTAGTTTTGTTTCTAAAACTTTTTTTTTAAAGGTAAGTAAGAAAAAGGAAAAAATTTAAAAAGTGAGGGAGGAAAACAATAGCTAAGCCAGAGAAATAAATCATATATATTTTATTTACAAATTTAATTGCATATGTGTTTGTGTGTGTGTGTGTATAAACAATTTGTATTTCTTTTGTAATTTTCAAAATTCATAAAGGCATCATTGCTTTTTAATGAAGACTGTATAGAAGAAAAAGAAGATTACTGTTTATAAACTAGGCTTTTCAAAAGATCACTGCCCTTGAGTTTCAGCATATTGGCTTGGATAATTGAAAATTAAGTACTTTGTTTTGCTTAAGATATTTTAAAATATTATTTATGAACACCTTACTTCTATATTTTGTTTCCTTAAAAGTAATATTTCAAAGCATCAACAATGAAAGCTATAAACAAATGTCTTTCTGTTATTGTTTAAGAAACTTTAATAGCTAAAAGTGGCTGTTTTTGCTTCGTTTTACTGGAATAGATTATTAATAAAGTTATTAGAATGCAGAAGATCAGAGCTGTCCTTTTAGTTGAGTCTTTTAAAGAAGTGAATCATATGACAGCAGACTCATAAACAGTATGCACTGTTTAGCATGGAAGACGTATTACACAATTTTTCTTACCCAAAGCATATGCTGATAATAGTTAGCTATCCTGTTGAACAATCTAATACAGAGAAAGTAAAAAACTTCCTTTTTTATGATAATAAACACAATGAACTTTGAACTTGGAGGCTTTATTTGTTTCATGCTAACCAATGTGGAAAAAAATAGAATTGAGTACCTAGATAATGCATAAAAAGTGGGAAAGATATGCATCGTTATAGAATACAAACAAGGAAAGATTCTTCCCTCACAATTGTTGCTTTCCGTGTTTATTTTTGATCACCAACATCTTGAACATTTATCAGCATTCAATAGCATGTTATGATTTTTTTTATCTTTTGTTGTACCAAACACTGGATACCTTTTTTTAAAAAAATTAAGGTCACTTTTCTGCTTTAAAAGTATATTTATAAAGTTGTTCAACTCAAATCATACCAACTTTTCAGAAAATTTGGAATTACTATTTTTAAAAAGCACAAAAACTGTTTTCTAATAACATTTGATTTTTGAAACTAATGATTGGTTATTTGGCAGTCAGATAAATAAATGTATTGAAACTGGTTCTCTCTCCTCAAGTTTATTGGAATGCATTTAAAAGGTACTTGCATTCAGGAACCCAATTTTTTAAATTATTACAAAGTCTAAATTGTTTTCAGGTAGTCTTCAATTTACAGCAACAATTAGGACCAATATTTCCATTGTTAAGCAAGGCAATTATTAAGTGAGTCATGCTTTATGACCTTTTTTGCCATGGTTATTAAACAAGTCACTGCATTTGTAATGTGAATAATGCAGTTGTTAAGCAAATCTGGCTTCCCCCATTGGTTTTACCTGTTCAGAAACTGGCTGAGAAGGTTGCAAAAAATGATCAGATAGTCCCAGGGTGCTGCAGCCATCATAAATACATGCCAATTGCCCAAATTCTGATCATGCCACTGTGGGGATGCTGTGACCATTTAAATCCTTAAAGGATCATTTCTTGAGTGACCGCTTAAGTCACTTTTTCAATGCTGTTGTAATTTCAAATGGTTGTTAAATGAATGGTTGTAAATTGAAGACTACTGGTATTGAATCTTCAGTTTACTAATATAATGCTGACTGAAAATGAATACTTTCTGATTAAATGCTCAGAGCCTAATTTAAATATGGTATGTCTGCAAACTGCATATTTGAAGCTAAAAGTTCTTTTCACCAATAAATGCAGTGAAGTATCTACTGATTTATAAGATAATTCAAATTACATATCCTGCTTCAGACTATCTAGACATTTACAGTTAGAATATAAAATGTGCACAAGTTTATTTATTATTTATTTTTGTAAACTCCAATGTTTTGATCAGAACATGAGTTAAGCATTACAATTTTCTGTTTTGAAATACAAAATATACTAGCATTTTCAAACTTGCTAGAATTCTCATTTAGAATGAAATGCTATTAGAATTGCTAAGGAACATTTATTGAAAAAGCATCTCTGATCTCAGCCATCCTTTCAGCTGAAAAACTATTATATTAAAGTAGGGGGTTCCTGAAATTTGAAATGGTTTGTTGTATTTTTACAGAATAAATATGTCCCATCAGATAAATTGCTATCAGATTAATATACCTACATCAAATTTGTACAATTTAGATGATTCCAAATTGTATGAAATTATTTTGGACTGAATATCTACAAAATCTTTTTCAGTGCTTGCAGTTTTTCTGGATATTTTTGAGCATGATACAGTTAGTACAATAATATGCTTTCCAAAGGATTTTTGTTTTCAAAACTAATAAGTGATAATACAAAGCCCCCATTTTTCTTAACTGAAATGATACTTATATTTTCCCTATATTTAGTGATATTTAAAAGTTAAATAACTGCGAAGTATCACCTACTGATAAATTCATAAATTATTTAAACTCTGTTAATACTTCCAGATTTAACAATAAGTTAATAGAGATTCCTTTATTGTTGGAAATAAAAAAGCATAAAATACATCTTGGGTGTACTTTTATTACTATATAGATGTTTGTTTCTATTTCTAGAGGCAATCTTATACCACAATAAAAAATAAACAGCTTTAGTACATTATTATTTATTTGGCTTGTATTCTACTTTTCCATCAAGAAATGTGTTGATCACATTAATTTATAGTAAAAAAAACCAAAACAATATAGTGCAGTTAAAAAATATTAATATAATACAATGACACAGGTATCTTAAAACAATAGTTCTATCTGCATATAAATTATATGCAGATGTATTTTTAGGAAATTTTTAAACAAGTTTTGTAATCAGAATATAAAATGTTTTGGATTTGAAAAATTCAGAGGAGTTTATATGTTTCAACATAAACGATGATCCAAAGGTTCGTTTTTCCCACTAAGCTCAGATTTCGTCATTTTGAGAAACAGCTCAGTATTCTGGGCTGTTCTGGGCATTGCAACTGAATTTTTGTATTGTTACATGTGATTATTTTGGGTTGTTGTTTTGTTTTAAACATTTTAAAATATTTCAAACCTAGCTAGTACGGCAGCAAGGACTGTTCAAGTCCTTATGATAGGGGCTAGACTGGATGGAAAATAGTGCTGAAGTAAAAAGCAGCAATTATTTGAGCATAGGGCTAAAGAGCAGCTATGGATTTTGCTGGAGAAATAAATTTATTTCAGTAGATTGATTAACTGTTAGTGCTAAATGCAAAAACCATTACTGGTTGGTTTATTTTTGAGCATTGTATTTATGTATGCACTTCATCTTTGCTGCTGTGCCTTCTTGAGATTCAGGTTACGTTTGAATGCAGACTTTGTAGGCTTATTACTAATCACCCAATCTAGAGAAAAAGTGGTCAGGGAAATAATTTTCAATAAATAATCTAAAACTTTTAGGGGACCACAAAGAGCAGTTGAACTTATTGTGAAGTATATTTCAGAACAACAGGAATGGATTAAGCATTTCTTCTAAGTAGAAATCATGACTACTGTCTGTCCATTGGAAGAAACTTCTCCCCTTTAGTAATTCATTAACTTTATATAATGTACATCTTTAATAGATATTTCACTGTAATAACAATGATATGCCATTGGCAAAAATAATATAGACAATGGGAAATAATATATAATACTTAGGTACAATAATTTGTATTTCAACTCATGTTTCTTAAGTCTGTTGATATATCTGCCTCATTTTGGCTGAGCATTCTAGGTAAGTATATTCTCTATTAAACGTGTAATTTCCTAATTTTATGCCTAAAAACAAATAATCCATTATCTCTTTGGTGATCGACCCTAACAAGTAGTCACATATTAGTGATCAAAGAGTGATGCTCTTTATCCATTCAGAATGGAACCTTAGCTGGTACCTGTCTACATAACTTATTTGCTGCTAGCCCCATCTGCAGCTATGCTTGTAGGGACAATAACTAAATAGGGTAGTTGTTAAGAGAGTACTACCTGTATATATGTAATCTAGGAATGTGCATGAAAACAAAAAGCATGGCATTCAGAACAAAGTAGCTTTGAAAACAATTCAATGGCACATAAATCCTGGTGATTGCATGTACAGTTGTTTTCTTGTCAAATTTGTCACAATTTGACACAATTTGTCAATTGCCCTTTTTGCAGATTTTTTTTTTCAAAGGTGCTTTTTTCAAGAGGCAACTGGACTTTTTGGTTTTTCTTTGAAGACATTTTGCTTCTCATCCAAGAAGCCTCTTCATCTCTGACTGGATGGTGGGGAATGGAAAGATTTATATTCCTTTATACAGCATTTATATATTTATACTGCTCCCTAGTTTTGCTTAAGGTCCTAGTAGCCTCCTATCCAATTACTACCTCGGCCTGATCCTGCTTAGCTCCTCAACACTGACAAAATCAGTTAAATCTGATGAAAAAGCATAAAGAACGTCTCTAGAATAAGGTTAAGGGAATTTTTCTCCAGTAGACTGGGAATTTTTCTCCAGTAGACTTACAACTTTTGTTGTAAGTCTTTATTTGCAATTGGATAATTTGAAATGTTATGATATTTTGATACTTCTTAAAAAGTATTTGCTTAATGGATGAACTAACAGTTCAGGTTAGTTTTTTCTGAAAGGGAAATACTGTACTTAGTGTCATCATTCTTCTTGAGTTCCCAAGTGATACTGCTTGGCAACAGCAACAACAGCACAAATTGAAGTTAATACTTGGTAAGAGAATGCATCCTGTCGTTGCTAAATAGCTCTCAAATGTTTTTGCCACTTTTGTAGCTGTACACTAATATACTAAATCTTTTTTTGTGCTCTGAAGTCAAGTAACTATAATTATTTATTTTAAGTACCTTATTTCTGCGTAGTTTTGCTATGCAGTGCCAATAAATTGCAGTGAAACTGAATTTTGGGTTACATTCACAAAGACATGTTATTTCTTACTTCAATATAAAAAGCAACTATTGTTATATAACCAAATTGAAATAATTTCTTGAACTTCAGTTAGTAATGGTTTTGATTATATGAATGTTAGATTTCCTTTAGATGTACCTTTAAAGCAAATGCTATCATAATAGGGCTCAAGAGTTATTTATTTTTCTTTTAGTAGAGATAATTGGTGCTATTTTAAAGCATAGTCAAGATCTTATCTATACATTATATTTCCATTTTATTAATTGTGGATAAATTCTTGACAGAGTCTGACTTAGAAACACTTCACATACTACAGCACACCATTTCAAATGACAGTGGCTAGAAGATACATTGATCTCTTTTGGATGTGCATATTTTGCTTTATTAAGCTAGAAGCAGAGGTGAAATCTACTTACCTTCCTTACTAGTTTGAAAGTGCACACACTGTGCTCACGCATGCACGTGCAGACCCTCTGAGCATGCGCAAAACCTGTGCATCCGCAGAGGGTAAAAAACACATTACTTCCTGGTTAAAACCAGGAAGTAATGACACCTGGGCAGGTGGGTGGAGCCTCACACTGCCATCTCTACCAGTTCTCCAAATTACCTGCCACAGTCGCTACCGGATTACCTGATCCGGTCTGAAATGGGAGCATTTCATCCCTGGCTAGAATGGCTTTCATTGATCACGGTTTCTTGATGCAGATAAAACACAAAACTGAATCTGATAGTTTCTAATTTAACTGAGGTCATGGCATGGATTTTCAGGCATAGCAAGACATTTACTCATACCCTATTAAATTGAACTGGGCCATTACGTTGATATTATAAATGGAGATAAATTTATGAAAATTTTGAGATTTTCATAAAGGGAAAATCCTAATTTTCATACAGTTTTGTGATAGTGTATACTGTGTATGGAATTTGTCTACTCTCTACTGCTAAACTATGTTTAACTCATTGGGTGACCCTTCAAATATATGACTGCATCTGTGATTGGTAATTATGACCAGACCTTGTACTTACAGCTGTCATGGTGTCTTGCAGTTCTGTGATCACAATTTATGACCTTCCCTTCTGGCTTCCAACAAGCAAAGCCAACAGGAATTGGAAATCAGTCATGTGAGGGCCTCATTTAATGATCCAAACAATCCTTGCTTAACAACAGCAGCCAGAACTGCCAGAAATAAATTAGTTAGTCACAAGGTTTTTTTAACTTATGACTATGTTACTTAACAATGGAGTAGCATTGTTAACAAGGACTACCTGGAAGGTGGGAATAAAGTCCATCTATCTGTTCTCACCCCTATCCTTTAAGTAACTTTAACTATTATCTTAGTGTTTAAATGCTTCATACTGAAATGAAGTCTCTCTTATCTTATTAAATTTTATATCCTGACAGGAAATATATTTAAGTAGCATTATCTGATTCTATTGCTTCATTGTAATGTAAAAACTGAACCACATATTTATAGAATGTTAGAAAGCAAATACTCAATATATTTTTTAATATAATCATAATGATGATTCCAGCAAATTATATTTATTATTTGATAGCTTTTTGTTTTTATACACAGTTGTTCTATAAGAGAGATGGACAGTCTATTAATTTGATTGATTAAATCCCATGTAAAAATAATGAAAGGGAATTTTGGAAATATTAGCTTCTCTTTTGGCATAGGACCATAGATGAGTAATGTCTATGTCTTCAAGCTTTGCGTCCTTGCTTTCCAGTCTAACCTGCTTGTTGTCTAATTTACTGCCAGCTCTTTAGCCTGGATCAGGTAGGAGACAGTTTTGAAAATGACTGGATCTGTACTTTATTAGCTTAGACTATAATGGCAGAATCCTGAAAGCCAGACGGTGTTTTCCTTTCTCTTCCTCTTATAACTCAAGTATTTAAGGTAGAGTCAGTTTGAGTCTCTTTCAAAACTTTTCTTTGTCTTCCAGACTTTAAAAAATGGTTTTGTAATACTGTTTTTCCAAAGTCAACTCTGTGATTCTTTGCCTCTTCAAATTAATTTCTTTCATTTTGTTTGTCTTCAGTTCAACTATTGTCTTTTGGTGCTAGTTTGCTTTTATGAGTACATAAATTAAGCAACAAACAATATTGAGGAAGAGTTCTGGAAGAAATATGTAGAAGATGCACTTTAACAACTTTAACCAAACTTTATTGTACCCAAATAACTTCTGGTGGCACAAAGTGCCACATATAACCTTCATCTACTATGATCATTGCAACCCCATTCTGGCGAAGAAAGTATGATCATACATTCATGGTCTGAACATCTTGTTCAGATCTTTTGCGTTATCTCTCAGTTTTATGACACCACATAATAAAATTATTAGTTGTAGCGACATTCTGGTCTTGTGATTGCTGACAGCTAAGATAACATTATAGTAGGAATCCTTTTCTAAGAACTTTATGCTAAAGTTTCTGTTTTAGACAATGAGGATAAAAAATAACAAAACCAAAAAATCACTTTAAAACATTGCAAAGAATGTGATACTTACAAAAGGCTTATCTGTTTACTGAGTTTGCCTTGAAAATTCTTATTTAAGACTCAGAGTGTGTCATCCAAATACATTGAAATCTTTCTCAGTGATAATTCCATATAGTGTAAAGTAGAAAATTGGAAAATTTAACATTTCCTAATTCAATTGGCTGATTTAATTAACTGAATTAAACAACATTTTACCCAGTAAAGGATACCTTTTAACTCCAAATTTTAACTCCAAATGAACTTGTTGATCAAAAAGTTCAGCGGTTCAAATCCCTAGTGCTGCAAAACGGGGTGAGCTCCTGTTACCCTTCCCAGCTTCTGCCAACCTAGCGGTTCGAAAGCACATAAAAAATGCAAGTAGAAAAATAGGGATCACCTTTGGTGGGAAGGTAACAGCATTCCATGCGCCTTTGGTGTTTAGTCATGCTGGCCACATGACCACAGTGACGCCTTCGGATAGTGCTTGCTCTTTGGCTTTGAAAGGAAATGAGTACCGCCTCCTAGAGTCGGGAACGACAAGCAGATATGTGTGAGGGGAACCTTTACCTTTACCTAGTTAGAAGGTTATCTTATTTTATTGCAGAATAAAATAAAACGTTGCAGAATAAAAACTTGTGTTGCTTTTTTCCAGTGCTTAGAGTTCAAAGTGTGTTTTTAGACATACTATTTTACTATGCTTTTCTAATAAAGATGTTATAGTTTAACAGAATAAATCTTAAAACTCTGTAGAAACAGCTAGAGAATCCCCTTTGTCTAGATAAAGTCAATATAGTTTAAGATTATGATTTACTATAATTTTTCAATATGATTAGTTTTGACAAAACCTTAATAAATTTTTCAGTAGAATTGGAATACTGTTTTTTTCTTTCAGACTTAACATGCTACTGATCTTCATCCCAAATTATTGAAAAGACAAAAGAAGCACACTTATTAGTATCAACATGGGAAATACAACTACTAAGTTCCGCAAAGCACTTATCAATGGGGATGAAAATTTGGCCTGCCAAATATATGAGAGCAACCCTCAATTAAAAGAATCTCTGGATCCTAATATTTCTTATGGAGAACCTTACCAGCACAATACTCCATTACATTATGCTGCTAGGCATGGGATGAATCGAATATTGGGGTGAGCATTATAGACGTACATTTTCATCTTGCTTCAGTGAGACGCACAATAAGATTGCATTATTACCAGATGGTTCCTACATGATTTTATTTTTGAAGTGGAAATGTAATTTCATAAAGCATGGACAGTACTGATTAGGATTTCTGCCAGACCCAAATAAACGAAATGAACACAATGAAATGTATCAATAGGATGCAGGGAAGCAGGGAAGAGTCTCCTGGCAACATAATATTCTGTTCATTTAAAATGTCAAGTGGAAGGCTATTTCCGTATTTTTTATTTAGCTAACTGGATTGCACTGTATGCTTAAATTCAAAACCATAATGTTTTATTTTGTTGCGAATTACTAATAAGCCAAAGTTTTAGGGCATTAAGCACTATTTGAAAATATCATTTGTTCTTGGGTAATTGACTGTAGTTGTAACTTAGTGAGATGGTCAGTGAAATGAATTGCTTGATTTCTGGAATTGTAGATAATTCTTGGCTTGGTCTTGTGCCTTATGCAAATATCTATCTTAATTCACAAAAAGGCAAGTCAAGGACGTCTAAAAATCAAGGACAATGATGAAAAATGTGAAATTAGCCAAAGAAGCGGTGATAGCTTTGCTCTTTGCTTTGTTCATCTATAATATTTGATTCTGGCTTTTTATATCTTATTCGGCAACAACCTATAGCTTCTTATAATATATAAACATATCACTTAAACATACTAAAATTACAACTTGTTTTATACCTCTAAAGAGGTGAAATAAATGTTTGATGGGCCTTGAGCATTTTGTTCTAAAAGTGGGAGAAAATTATTTTTTACATTTTTCTGTCCTTGCAGAAGTATTTTGTACAGCCATGATCAAGTAGCCATGATCATGCTTTATAGTTTTTCGTCTTATATTTGTATGCATATATTTCTTTTGATATGCATTTTGGTTGTTTGCTATAATAATATGTTATTCACAACTGCACTTTTCAGTAAAAGACCAAAGTCCCTATTAAAAATCTGGAAGTGTAATAATTATTTCATTTTTATTCTTGTGAACAGTCTCATACAGATCAGAACTGTATGTAAACTTTTTCTTTAATTATTTCACTATTTTAATTATCCTGGAACAATCACATTAATAAAAAGTTCAGTACTTATTTTAATTGCATGTCTTAGCAGAAAGAATTCTAGAACTAATTATTTTGTTTTCTCTGAAATACTTTCAACTCAGTAGCATAGGAAAAATATAATTCAGAATTGCTTAAAATTCAGAGTAGTAAAAATTGTCTTCCAAATTACATAATTATTTTCTTTATATAGGACTTTTCTTTTTGTGAGAGATGGGAACCCAAATAAACGAAATGTGCACAATGAAACTTCTATGCACTTGCTTTGTATGGGACCTCAGATTATGATTTCTGATGGAGCTCTTCAACCTCGCCTGACAAGACCTTTTGAAGATGATTTCAGAAGAGCAGATTGTCTACAGATGATTTTAAAATGGAAAGGAGCAAAGCTTGATCAAGGAGAATATGAAAGAGCTGCCATTGATGCTGTTGATAATAAAAAAAATACATCTTTGCACTATGCTGCTGCCTCAGGAATGAAGACTTGTGTAGAGGTAAAAATTCATATATAGGTAGTCCTTGACTTATGACCACGGTTGGGACCAGAGTTTCCTTTGCTAAGCAAGGTGGTTGTTAAATGAGTGATGCCTGATTTTATAGTCTTTCTTGCTATGCTTGTTGAGCAAATCATTGTAGTTGTTTAGTGAATCACATGGTTGTTATGTGAATCAACTTCCCCCATTAACTTTGCTTTTTGGAAGCCAGCTGGGAAGGTAGTGATTGCATGACCCCAGGTCTTTGCAACTGTTACAAATATACTCCAGTTGTCAAGAGTCAACTGGGCATATTGTGACAATTATAAGTGTGAGGACTGGTCATAAGTGAATATTTTCAGTGCTGTTGTAACTTCAAATGGTCACTAAATTGAGGACTACCTGTAAATACTTGCTGAAGTGAATAAAAAACATATACTTGGCACAAAAGATAGGCAATGTAATAAATTATCAGGCAATATTTAAGAGTATTAAAGAAAGCACTAAAGAAATACTACATCGAGAACTATGTTTTGTATTACATTTTTATACATTTATATCCTGCTTTTCTTCTCTGGTAGAATTACAGGTAATGCTCCTCAAACTTGGAATGGGACTCCATTCAGTCGCTATTTAACTTCAACAGATTTGCTTCATCAACCACAGTAGCTATTCTTAAAATACCTTATGGCATTCCATATGTTCTACTATCTTAGTTGTAGAAGTGTAATCTCTGAATTTAAACTTAAATATCAGTTTTGAAACTAACTCTTCAAGTTGCATAGTTACCATGGAGAAGCAGACCTAGAATTTCTTGTTACGTTACACTGATGTCATTTCTTTATCGACTAGGTTTATTTAGCCAGGGTGAGAGATCTAAGACATGGGCCAAGGGCCAAGATTTAAGTCTGATAACAAGATTTTTAAGGCTAAATTTCTATAATGCTCTTTATGTGAGAATCACTTGAAAAAAGCAGAAAGATCCTGTTTGTGCAAAAGGTAAAGCACTATTATTTGCTAATTATTTGCCTGTGGAAAAAAGTGATGATGCTAAAAATAATGTTTGACTAAAAGTAAAACTGTAGAAGGAATACTGAGTGGTGGCAGCTACAGATTACATGTGTTAGAGTTTAAACTGCTATTACTATTAGGTGTTTGTTTCTTTATTCATGTCAGAAGCATCACAATTAAAATAAGGCATACTATATGACATAAAATTTAAAATATAAGATAACAGATTAAAATATGTACTAGTTAAACAGATCTAGCCCTGAAACTAGCAAAATTAATTGCATAGAAATGAGCACCTCATTATGTTTCGGATGCTTCGGGTATTGAAAGGATTAGCCAGCTATAAACTGTTGCCCAGGGGACACCTAAATGTATTAACAGCAGGTGGAGGATCCTTTCATGTTCCCGACTACTACAGTCTTTTAAGTTTGAGCATAAGTATGACATGAATGATACATGTAGCATGTTTGATACATATATATCGGTGAACTGCTGGAGATGATCAACTCTCAGTTGCAATGCATGAAGTTTCTTGATGTTTTTATTGAATAAAGGTTAGAGCACCATTTAATATTAAATACTGGATCCATTCATGTGTAGTATGAATGCTGATTAATTTTCTGCAGAAAAAGGGCACTTGGGATTTTCAGAATTAACATGGCAATCTTGGAATTAACTAATTTTTATATATTTTTGAAACAAAGAATTGTACAAATGTTCATTGATAACTTTTTTCACAGCCTCCACTATAGGAGAAAGAAAAAATAACTGGCGTATGACCCAATAGCTAGCGCTTCCTAGAAGTTAATTGCTTGTTGGCACTTATATGAAGCTAGCTGATAAAGAAAGCATTCCTTAGCAGGGGGAAGGCTTTGATCTAGGTTGAAAGGCAAAAGGGAGTTTAACTAAAGTTAGAGCCTGCAATTTCCGTATTCCTGTTTCCAATCTAATAATGAGTGTTTTCACAAGAGAAAAAGTTGGGGAGTGAAGGTAAATCCAAGGTTATCTAAAATCCCCTTTCCATTCCATCACCTTATTCATGAAGAGAGCATATCCTTCAAAAATAGATATTATCAGAAATTACATCAAGTGCCAAACTTGGTACTTAGGCAGATTTCTGAGATGGTTAATTTCCCACTTTCCCTCCCTTTTAGATTTTGGTAATAATAGCTAATAACATGGTAATTTTGGTAATAACATGGACCTGAGTGGCGTAGGAGGCTAATGCCTCCTATTATGGCAGCATTTAACATCCAGCTGCCTGCAATTACTGCGAGTTCAATTCTCACCAGGCCCAAGGTCGACTCAGCCTTCCTCCTTTCTAAGGGGGTAAATTGAGAACCCAGTTTGTGGGGGCAATAAGCTGACTTTGTATAAATATACAAAAGTATGAAGGCTATTGCTTAACACATTGTAAGCTGCCCTGAGTCTCCGAAGAAGGGCGGCATATAAATCAAATTAAAAAAAAAAAAGCCAGGTCTGCCCTTTTATGCATAGTGAAATGATTCTGGCACTTATTTATTTATTTATTCATTCATTCATTCATTCATTCATTCATTCATTCATTCATTCATTCATTCATATTTCTATACCGCCCTTCTCCTGAAGGACTCAGGGCAGTGTACAGCCAAGATAAAAACATAAACATGCAAACATTGATAAAATTACAGTTTCGAATTATTGTAAAGTTCAGCCAAACAGAGTAAAACCCAAAATTAAAATGATAAATTTAAAAATCATTTAACTGTTTAGCTCCACCTGTTGGAACATCAAGGTCTTGAGAGCACGGAGGAAAGCCCGAAGGATGCTTACGTATACCCGGGGCAGTTCATTCCATAGGGCTGGAGCCCTCACAGAGAAGACTTTCCCCCTGGGAGTCGCCAGTCGACATAGTTTGACTGACGGCACCCTGAGGAGACCTCTGTGAGAGTGAACTGGTCGGTGGGAGGTTATTGGTGGCAGAAGACGGTCTCGCAGATACCCAGGTCCTAAGCCATGGAACGCTTTAAAGGTGGTGACTAACACCTTGAATCGCACCCGGAAGACCACCGGGAGCCAGTGCAGCTCACACAGGAGAGATGTCACATGGGCACAATGAGCTGTGCCCATAATCACCCGCACGGCCGCATTATGTACCAGTTGGAGCCTCCGGGTGCTCCTCAAGGGGAGCCCCATGTAGAGAGCATTACAGTAGTCCAGACAGGAGGTGACGAGGGCATGAGTGATGATGCTCAAGGTGTCCCGGTCCAGAAAGGGATGCAACTGGCGGATCAGGTGAACCTGATAAAAGGTCCCCCTGGCCACGGCCATCATATGATCTTCTAAAGACAGCCGTGAGTCCAGGAGGACACCCAGATTGCGAGCTCTCTCTGTGGGGGGTAAGATCTTATCCCCAATAGTCAGCGATGGCGCTACCTGACTATACCGGGACAGCCACTCGGTCTTGGACGGGTTGAGTCTGAGCCTGTTTCTCCCCATCCAGATCTGTACGGCCTCCAGGCACTGGGACATCATGTTAAGGGCATCATTGGAGTGGTCTGGAGTGGAGATGTACAGCTGCGTGTCATCAGCGTACTAATGTACCCTCACCCCGAAACCACAGATGATCTCACCCAGTGGCTTCACATAAATGTTGAAGAAGAGGCAAGAGGACAGACCCTTGCAGCACCCCACAAACAAGGTGCCTCGAGGTTGACCTCTGCCCTCCTGCCAACACAAACTGCGAACGGTCAGAGAGGAAGGAGGAGATCCACCGCTACACGGTGCCCCCTATTCCTAATCCCTCCAGGCGGTGCAGCATGATACCATGGTTGATGGTATTAAAAGCCTCTGAGAGATCTAATAGGACAAGGACAGAGGAACAACCCCTGTCCTGAGCTCTCCAGAGATCATCAACCAAAGCGACCAATGCTGTTTCTGTGCTGTATCCCAGTCTGAAGCCCGACTGGTATGGATCCAGATAGACAGCTTCATCCAGGTACTGGGGTAGTTGTCGCGCCACCACACTTTCAACAACCTTCACAACAAAGCAAAGGTTGGAGGCTGGACAATAATTAAGTCATACAGCCAGGTCCAGGGAGGGCTTCTTGAGGAGGGGCTTCACCACCGCCTCTTTCAAGGCGGCAGGAAACATATCTTATAAAGGTATGGAATCTTCTTTCCCCAAGAGCACCCACCATACCTAATTTGCCCGTTGCAATCAAGGTCCTGTTCCTCCATGACTTTCTCCTAGCTAATACTTTTCTCTCTCCCAAGGAAATCTGATAAAGGAACATTCAGCCAGTTGCTTCAGGCTTAAATCAGCTGTTAGGTGCCATACAGAGGTGGGTTTCAAAACCCATTGCTACCGGTTTGCTTGTGGGTGTGCGTCCAAGCGCCCGCAGAAGTGTCTGGGTGGGTGGGCGGAGCCTCCTACCGCCGTTACCAGTTCGCCTGATCTGGTAGCAACCCACCACTGGTGCCATATCTTGCTCTCACCAAAAACAGGAAGCCCTAACAAAAATTGAAAATTTGAAGCCTTTGCTGTCACTCAGGAAACCAGTCAAGATCCCAAAGTCCAAACCCAGTGCTGTCTCCACAGTCTGTTGCAAGGAACAGTTCGTAGGACATTAATGCAGATGTACAGTAGTTCAACAAGTACATTGTCCCAGATCACATTCCAGACTATAATAAAAAGGATTAAGCTTCCAGAAACATTCTTCCAAACCATTTTCCTGAATAATCCAGATGAATTAAAAAGTCAATAGATTAAAAAAAAAAGCCAATGGAGCCAATGCTATGTCAGTAGCTGCCAATAAAAACCTTTTGCTTTCTTAAAGCTCTTGCTTGTTTCCACTCTGGTAATCTTAGGCTTTCATGACACAGAGAGAGATTGTCAAAATGTTAATTGCTAACTTAAAGCTGTCCAGAATTCTAATGCCAGGAATTAATCAGCCATCTGGACCCCCAGATAAAATTTCCAGATAAAAGCTGTAATTCAAGCTATGCTGCCTAAACAGGACAACAGAGACCTTTGCACGTCTTCTCCAGCAGTTCACATGTAGTGATCTAGCAATATTTTCACTGCTTAGTTGAAAAACAGACCATATTCCAACTGACCGAAATCCTACAGCAACACATCAGACCTCTAAATTAACGCATTCTAGAGCCACCTTAAATTTACACTTCCCTTAAACACTTTGGTTGTACTTCCATAGTGAAAGAAAAAAGCTATCATTGTTTCATATTCTCCTACACTGCCTGAAAGTTTGTAATATACTGTAGCTTTTTAAAGAAGTTTATATAAACAGCTTTTTAAAGATGTTTATATAAACATTTATATGGTTCTTGAAATTTCCTGACTTTCTATAGTATTATCCATAGTATTAAAAAAATCACTGATATTTCCGTTTAATTTTTAGCTTCTTGTAAAACATGGTGGAGACTTGTTTGCTGAAAATGAAAATAAAGATACTCCCTGTGACTGTGCAGAGAAGCAGCACCACAAAGAGTTAGCTCTCAATTTAGAATCTCAGATGGTGTTTTCACGAGATCCTGAAGCTGAAAGTATTGAAGCGGAATACGCTGCTTTAGATAAAAAGGAGGTAAAATAAAATGAGGAATGATTTATATCAGCCAAATATGTATCCTCTTAATGTGCTTTTTATTAAAAAAGCCTGAGTCACTAGAGAACTGTGTAATGTTTATCGTAAGCTCTTGGGCTTGTGTATTAGAGTCACAAGGAGCTGCTTTAGGGTAACTAGATTTATGCATCTAACCGTTGAATTCTCTAATAAGCACAAACTGTTCAGAGGCTTTTGGAAAGCAGGGTTCTTTAATGTGATTTGCTCCTTATACCTTCTTTGAATTGACTATATCCTATGCTGTATTTACACAAATTGTTTTCAAACTACATATGTAGAAAGAAATATGTTGCAAATGTCTGTACTTTATAAATAGAAAAGGTAACATTATTTGACCCAGTGGTCCCCAACCTTTTGATTACCAGGAACTGGTCTACTGGAGGGCTTTTTTTTTTTTTTTGGTGGACGAAGAGGGCATGGTTTCGCAGGCCATGGACCGGTATTACCCTACAGCCAGGGTATAGGGGATCCCTGATTCAACCTATTATGATAAAAGCTTATAAACCTCTGAAAGATAGTATCTAGCTATCTTAAATGTTAGAGGTTTTGAGGTTTTTTTACAGTAAATAGAGATTTTTCTCTCTTACTTTACTATTATTAAAAAAATTTAAATTATTGCAGACTTAGTTTTTCTATAGAAATACATTTTTTTTCCAAAAAAGGAAGATAAGGCAAGAAGGGGTTATGTTGCAGCATGGAGTGTTGCAGTTCAAGACTGGAAGAATGCCACATGTGGACATGCTTCTAATTAGTCAGATTTACAGAGTGTGGGTGACTTTTTTCCCATCTAAACCATTTGGCACTTCTCAAAATGTGCAATTCGTCTTTATGTTCTTTCTTGACTACATGAAGACTAGTGGTCAAGAATTTGTGTGCTTGTACACAAAGTCAAACCAGGTAAAAACTAAAAGCAGCATAGTATACTTGCAAACCTGTGTAATCTTAAGAAAGATATGTATTTCGTACCTTTGGCTCCTTTGCAGTAGTTTTTTTAAAGTTCTGATAGGTGTAACAACATTACAGTCTTAACTCTCCAAATTCTTTAAAAGACTGAAAGTGGAGGCTCTACATTAAAACAAAGCATAATGATAGAAAATGAGGTGAAGAGTTAGTGTTATGCCCTAGTTATATATAACACAATAGTGTATTGTATAAATTAATGCTTTCTGAAAAATTCAATAGGAGAAGAAAAGATATTAATGACAAGTTGAACAAGCTTGACATTCTAGGAACCATTTTTTTCTTTTAAAAATCTGAAAAATAATTGTTATCCCATATATGCTGAAACACATGTTTGAGCACATTGCATGTCTATTCTAGTGGTTTTGGACTGTTTATTAGTCAAATTGGCTAAAAAATGAAAGTCATAATCTCACATTCTTACACTGACTGCATGTAATTTTCAGTTTTAGCGATGTTCTTTTAAATGTACCCCCATAATGCACCAACTTGCATTAAAATTTTGGTAACAAGATTTTGGTTACAATACAATATGCACTTTATAGGAGAGTGTTTGGGTTCTGTTTTTGGCCTGAAATCTACATTAGCCAGGATGATAGTGCATATTCAGCGAAGCTATATTTGTATAATCATGACCAAACTTCTCTCTCTCTCTCCACATTTGTATCAAAAATATTCAAAAGTAAAACTCATATTAATATTTAAATAGCTTTTTAATCTACTGTCAACTGAAATTGACAGGCTTTGATGGCTCAGAAGGCTTTAAAAATCATTTTGGGGTTCCTGGTATTGTGGGGGATTATTGAGTAGAAAAATGTGAAGGTTAGGTTGCCTTGAATAGTTGCCATAAAATTCATTTTAAGAGTTTTTATCCAGTTCATTTTGAAACCTTCTTATAAATAAAATATTTTTTATTACCTTATTTCATTCCATCTCACAGCCATATGAAGGACTACGACCTCAGGATCTTCGAAAGCTCAAAGATATGCTGATTGTAGAATCTGCTGATATGCTGCAAGCACCATTGTTTACTGCCGAAGCTTTGCTCCGAGCTCATGGTAATCAGAAACTATATCATTCAGCAAAATTTTAATAACAAAATATGCTAATATGTTTTTCCTCTGCTTTTCTAATAAAAATGACAGTGTTATAAGCTCAAATTGCTTAAATACTTTATTCCATTTTGCATTTCTTGTAATTTAACCTATTCCTTATGTTGCAAAGTATAAAACCATTTTTAACATTGATAGTGGTGACATTATATTTAGTATTTTAATGATCATATTGAAAGAATAGTAATTTTATTCAAGCCTGAGCCCTAAATGTTGGAAATCATTTTTGTCTGAAGCTGGATAGGTCCACTCATTATGAAAGTATAATCTAACAGTTATGTAAATTGTAGATATACCTCTTTTATGGAATTCTTAGCTGCAAGAGATTGGAAGTAGGTTGAATTGTTTATTCCTGTCTTGAAGAATAAAATACATTTGATCAGAATAAACAACTTAATTCTAAAAGTTCTTAAGAAGATTGTAGCAACCTTCTTAAGAATGGAAATTTAGTCAAATTATTGACTATTATTACAATCCAATTAATAATCCAGAATAAAGTGAAATCTGGATCATGATTTGTTTAGTCACTTTCTTTAAGGAATTAACTTGAATTTTGCAGTTTTAGCCTAATTTACTTATGGAGGTTCAGATGATTGCTCTCATTTATGTGTAAGGTAACACCATTTTAAAAAGGATCAGGGTTTGTAACAAATTAAAAAGTATGACTGTAATCATGAATAATTGAAAATCAAACTCTTTAAGATCTCAGATTCAAATTTAGAGCAGTTTCATTCATTCATTCATTCCATTCTCAAATTGAGATTATAGAGGACTGTTTCTTAGTAATATATTAATTGTAACTTTATTCATTTGGTCACATGAAATGTAAATACCTTGTATGTTAAAAAATAGGACTTTTCTATCTTTATTTAGAATTAAGCAGGACAACTATTTAGTTAAGCAGAACCAAAATTCTGTGGTTAAAATCCTTTATGCAGATAATTTTGGAACCATGTAGCAGTACATACCTGAGATTTGGTTCTTAATTTTTTTATATACAATGGTTATAAATCAGTGAACGAGCCATGAACAAAGAGAAAACTGATCAGAACTGAAGACAGTGGGCAGGAATAAAAACACAGTTTTATGCTTTTTTGCGCCTATATATAATACAATAACATCTCACAAATCAATTAATAAATTGTTGAACAGCAACTAATAAAATTAGCTTTCTCATCACCGTCGCAAAATGTCAGAGTATAGTAAAATGGTTCAATTAAAAACTGAATTGAAATAATTTGTTATAAGCTCAAAAAAATTAGACCACAAAAGGAAATCATTTCTACTTCGGACAGCACTAAATCTAATCATAATACAGCATAACATGTAGCACAAATCTAATCTGTGTTTTAGTTTTCTATAACTAACATATTTTTTCTTCAATGCCTAAATAGGTAGGGGAAATGTATCACTCTTTACATCCCCAATCTGGCAACTAGATTATCTCTTAGCTAACCTAAAAATAAAGTTTGGTTTGATCTACCCAGGACATACATATATAATAGAAAAGTCGCCTTTGAATTAAATTTAATTTCTAATGATTTCTTGGACACAACCATATGTTTCCTTGACAACAAAATAAAAGCAGTTTACCATTGTCTTATTCCAGAATACTTTTTTCCTCAATTTCTTTGAATAGTCTACTATCCTAGCCTGCTTATGTTTTTAAGATCAACCACATAATTTTAAGGTCAAGATAAATCTACTTTTTCTGTAAAATAAAAACAATTTTAAAAATCAAACCCCATTTTTCTTTTAAAACCTTCCTTCAATAGATCAGTTAGTATTTTATCAGACAGAATTGTACTTTGTGTCTCTACTACACAGTCTTGAAAGCTGGGAAGCTGTTCTGAATATATTATTGTGATTAGTCCTAATCTTATCTTAATTTTTTAATTCTGAAGATTTTCCTTCACCATTACATATGCCCATGTTTATGTATAAGAATTTTTAAAGGTTATAACATCTATACTTTAAAATTCTATGACATTTTGTTGAAAGGTTGTAGCTATCCTACTTTCTTGACACTTTTTATTTAAGATTGGGACAGAGAAAAATTACTTGAAGCTTGGATGACTAATCCAGAGAACTGCTGCCAGCGTTCAGGTGTTCAAATGCCAACACCACCTCCAAGTGGATATAATGCCTGGGATACACTTCCTTCACCAAGAACTCCTCGGACTACTCGTTCTTCTATCACTTCTCCAGATGAAATTAGCCTCTCACCAGGGGACATTGAGACAATTATGGTATGCTTTGTTCTTAAAATACATTTCTAGAATATTTTATTTATTAGATTTGTATCCTTTGTTCAGGAGGATACAAATGCATACAGGTGTTCAGGGCAGTGGTCAGAGTTCTCCTCCTATTTTTCTCCCTACAATGAAAAACCTTGTGAGCTACATTGGGCTGGAAAAACATGACTGATTCAGGATCATATTCTTGTGTCTGTTTTTGAGGGTGAACAAGAAACTCAGTCTCTCTGCTTCTCATCCATCATTTATACACTAGTATACCATACTAGCTCTCAATGTACAATAATATATTACTTGTGCAAGTAATATTACATGATTATGTACATTTTCAAGTTGTTAAATATCTCACTGAGTCATATTTTAAGTAGTTGCAACAACATTTTCCCCCTATATTAGGTAGTAGAATGAAATCTCACTTTTGACCAGAAAAATGTTGCTGTTAAACTGCAGCTTTATTAGTCCTGATTAGGTAATATCCTTGTATGCAGAACTGAACACATGAGCCGTAATGAGCAAATACTCTCCTTCTAATTCTACATTGAGATGGAGGCATCATCAGAGTTTCAGGTTAGCCGTTGCATTGCAGCCACAATGGCCATGGAATTGGTGATTTACAGGCCAGAAAGCACTTCTGACCACCATAAAGCAACATGCTGTATTCTTCCAGGTCACATGACTATATTACAGATGCTTGTCAACCTGTTCCCATTTACTGTATTTTCCTGCGTGTAAGACTACTTTCTAACACACAAAAATCTTCTCAAAAGTTGGGGGTCGTCTTATACGCCGGGTCTCATTCTCCTGTAACCAGGCAGACCAGCCCATAAGGCTCTGACGAGCCTTAAATGGCTCTGAGGAGGGTCGTCTTATACGCCCAGTCGTCTTACACGCCGGAAAATACGATATATATGTTTTTATTAAATGTTTTTTTTCTTAATATAATATACAAATAGAAATAAAAACAGTGGAAAAAAGATTAAGGTAAAGGTTTCTCCTGTCCAGTTATTTCCAACCCTTAGGAACATTTCTCATATCTGTTTCTTAGCCATGGGAGCCAGCATTGTCCGAAGACATTTCTGTGATCATATCAGGGGTGGGTTCTAGTTACTTTAGTAGTGGTTTGCATTGTGAGCACACACACTCTTCTGCACATGCGCAGATCACCTGTGATGATGTCCGGGTTAGTGGACAGAGCCTCCCGCCAGTTTTACTACCAGTTCTTGCGAACTGGTCCGAACTGGGGGCAACCCACCATTGGATCATGTGGCCGGCATGACTCTACACCGAAGTTGTACAGAATGCTGTTACCTTCCCACCAAAGTAATATCTATTTATCTACTTGGATTTGCATGCTTTTGAACTGCTAGGTGGGAAGGAGCTGGGCAAGTAACAAGAGTTCACCCTATGGCATGGCGCTCATGTCTCAAGCTTGGGCTGTCAGCTTTCCAGCTGACAAGTTCAGTGTCTTTAACTGCTGAACCATCATACTCCCATTAACAACGGAAAAAGGGGGTAGCGTAGAGGAGATAAAGTGAGGGAAAGAGAAAAGAAAAACAAAAAGCAGTGACTTCCAACTACTTACGGTGCAGTAAGCCATGATACAGTTATATCAACTTTTTACTTATACCAAATAGTGAATACAGTAAAACAACTTGCTGATATATGTATTTCAGGTGCTTGGCAACCTGTTCACATTTATGTCCAGTTGCCAGGTGCCTATGATAATGTGATCTCCATTTCCAATCTTTGCTATTTTCCCTAAAAAGTCAGTGGTAGGGAAGGTTACAAGCAGATGATACATTTGGATTTTAGAATGAAACCCTCTGCATGCTGAGAGATTTCATCTCCCCTCTTTACCCACACAGGAGGACGGACCTCAAACCTGGCAAAAATGCTAGTAAATGCTAGCATTTGGGGATTTTTAGAATGCTGGAATTTGCTAGCAATTTCTCTTCCCTCCAGAGCCCTTCTGAGTCTTTTGGAGTGGACAGAAAATGCCAGTGAATGACAGCGTTCTGAAAGAGTGTTGAAGAATTTGCCTTCATTTCCAATGAGGCAGGAAGAGAGTCTGGACCTCCAAGATGTGTTGAGAGGTCCAGGCCCTCTCCCCTCCTCACCATGCCCGAGAGGTCTTGTCCCTCCGCCAGGTGCTTTGCTTAACGATTCGCACAGTAATTTAATGACCACCACTGAGAGAGCCAGGTTTGTTGTCATTGAGCAAAGCGGTCATATAGTGTCTGACTTAATGACCATTTTGTTCAATGATCAAGATTATGGGTCATAAGTGACGGTTATCTATAATAGGTCAAATAGTAACTGTTTTTTATATGGCCAGTATGTATAAATGCAACCCAAATAAAGGAAGTAAACAATTAAACAATGCTTTCTCATAAAACTTTTTCTTCTTCTCTCTAAATGTTACAGATGCATATGTTGGATTATTCAAATTCATATTAAGCAATAAGGGTACTTTATTGCCCTCAGTAAAAAATTGGGCTGTTGGAATAAAATCTACTGTAATCATGAGAGGTTGAAATATTCCTTTAAAAATTCCCTTTCCTTTCCTTCCCTTCCTTTTCCTTCCCTTCCCACCTGTTTAAGACAAGGAAAGGATTGGGAAAGCCAAATTGGTTTAACAGTTGTGTGATTCATTTTTATGACTGCCCTTAATTACAATAGAGATTCCAATCCCAATTGTGGTTGTAAATCAAAGACTACCTGTGCTTTTAAGAGAGGAAAGGTGGAAACCATAACGGTGGAAATCCCTTTAATATTAATTTCATGACCATTTTTGACTAGCGTTCTGTGAAGAGCAAAGTACTATATTTTATTTGATTCTAGCAGTTTTGCAGTAAGAGGTCTGATATTTGACAATTTACATAAAAAAGTATTTTGCTGAATTGTGATCAGTCCTGTGGCTATTATTGTGTAAAATGTCCTTGTAGCTCCATTGAAAATTTGAATTTTAGTTTCTATTGTGTGTAATTGATATAATTCTATTGTATGTAATTGTACTTAAGTTTTTCTTGTTCCTTTTTTTTTCTGTCTCCCTCTTACCTTACAGCAATCACTTTATCTAATGTTAAAAGTCAGCCTCCTAATACTCTGGTACTGTAGTTGAGAAAGACAATTACTATGTGGTCTTGCATATATCAGTGAGAACATCATACTTTTAATATGTCAAAGGCTTTTCATTATAATTGGAAAATCCATTTGAAAAACAGTTCCTTTTTAATGTCCCCCACACAGGTTCCTTTTTAAAATGAGTTATGGATTCATGGGGTTTTTTTCATATTTGTCTTGTCAGCGTCAAGCATAAACACTCTATTTAAATATGTATAAATGGCTTTGGCTTATGTACTCTTTCCCCATTTAAACCATAACAAAAGGGAATGGTCTTCTTTTCAAAAGTTCTACAGTGCTCCAATTCCGATAGTTCATTTAATAACTCTTAAAAGTTAGATAGTGCTGAAAAAAGTGATTTCTGACCCAGTCCTCACGCTTATTACCATTGCATTGTTCATGGTCATATGATCAAAATTGAGGCACTTGACAACCGGCAGTTATTTACAATGATTACAGCATCCCAGTGTCAGTGATTGCCATTTGCAATCTTCCCAGGGGTTTCCGAGAAGCAAGCCACATTCATGTGGAGCAAGCCACATTCATTAATGACTCCATGATCCCAGCAAAAAAAAAAAGTCACAAGATCAGGCATGACGCATATATCATTTAGCTACCGAAGTTCCAGACCCAATTTTGGTCGTACGTCAAGGACTACCTGTAAGAAAAGCCATTGTTGGTTGCTGTTATAAAGAGACTTGGAAAATGTGACTCACTCTGGATTTAAGAGTGCCAGACAGACCAGAGTACACAGTTCTAGTAATTGGGTCCAAACCATTGAAAGCTTTATAGAGCATACTCAACTTGGAATTGAGTCTGGAAAATAATGAGTAACTAATGAAGCTGTGGAGGAGATGGTGACATTAAATAAAAGCATTACTCACAATTTTGCTACTGCATTTGGGGGACATATTGCCTTGATGGGCTACTTCACAAACTGAGCATGGCAGTAATCTGGTAATTTAATGTTAGCAATGGATGCATTGTCTATATTAGATCCTCCCCTTCAGGGAAGAATAGAACATCTGATTTATCAGCTGGGCTGATAAAAAACCTTCTTGCAATCAATTAAAAATTGCTTTTTCAGTGGATTTAGAAGTATAAAACAGTGATAGTTTTCTTAAGTTAGAATAGTAGTTTCTAAGCCTTGGAGAATATGATCTCATTCAGTCTAATTTTTCATCTTAAAAAACAAAGCATGTTTTTTGTTCGCTGCTCTTTTGAAATGCTAGAAATGTTTAAACCAACCAATATAAGTTGTTACTTTTATCTTCCTCATCTATATCTCTTCACCACCACAACCTCTACATGTTGTTACTCTCACATTTCAGCAACATCAGGCTAAGGGCAGGATGTAAATAAAATAAATAAAATGAAAGAAATTAGAAGACACTGTGGATCAGATCAGACCATTTTAACATACACTAATTTATAAACTGTTTTTTTATCTGCAGTGTGAAATTTGTATGTGTAATATTTCTATCTTTGAAGATCCAGTAGATATGCCTTGTGGGCATGAGTTTTGTAGATCATGTTGGGAAGCGTAAGTACAAATTTAACCTCTTTATTAAAAACTGTTTTGGATGCTCCACAGTCTACTTCTTATAATTATATTTTAAAAAGTTTTGATATATAAATGTTAGTTATCATCAGTAATAAGAAATCCTATTCATGTATATTAATGTAGAAAATTTGATTTTAGTGCACCTACCTTCCTTCCTTCCTTTTTTTTTCTTTTTCTTTTTTTTTTCTTTTGCAATCTGTAGCTTTCATTTTCTGGAAATTATCCTTCCCATTAATGATGATGTCTGTTTTTCCCAGCCTGGCTGATCATTATCTAGAAGGTGGCTTATTCTAAAGATAAAAAAGATTAGATGCAACAGTAAAAAAAAGGGAGAAAGTAGATCAAATCAAAGTGGATAAGCCTTTAACCAAGCCATAGTCTTTCTCATAATACTGAAACATTGAAAGTTTATTATGATAAAAACAAGATGTGAATCTTTCATAAGTATATTCTTCATTTTGTTGACCACCTCCCATGTGGTTGGAAAAAACCTTTGGAAACTACTTGTTTAACTACAAATTGTTGGATTATCCTGATGGATAAACTATTATTGAAAGTTAATTTTGCTCTGTATCTTTGAGGGAGTTAATATTTTCTCTTCAATCTTAATATATATTCAATAGGTTTTTGAATATGAAGATTCAAGAGGGTGAAGCTCACAATATTTTTTGCCCGGCATATGATTGCTTTCAGCTTGTTCCAGTGGAGATAATAGAAAGTGTGGTTTCCAAGGAGATGGATAAACGCTACCTACAGTTTGATATTAAGGTAAACTGTGAGATTATGAGAATGTGATTTAACCATCTGGTTGAGTTTATTATTCTAAATTGAAAATAAATCTCTCAGAAAGGTGGGCAAATAATTGCTGCTCCCCGGAACCATCAGAGTATTTGCTGCTGCACCGGAAAATAGTATATATGTTCACTTAGCCATGATCCAAAGTACTCTGATAATTGAGTGTATATATAATTTAAAGTTATCTTTGGGCTTTGCATCCTATAAACCTTGGTCAAGCCATTCAGTTACTTAGACAGTTATTAATTGAGAACAATTTGTCTGATTGCATTTATTTATTTGATTGATTGATTGACTGACTGCATTTAAATCAGCAATTTCATTGAGAACAGTAAGTTTTAATATATTAGTATTTTACAGTTTCACTTAATAAACTTGGGACCTACTCTACACTCAGCTCACTCAGGTGGATCATATCAAAGTTTCCTATCCTTGTAACATTTTGTTTATTAATAATCAAGTTTCATGCCACATAATTCTTGGGGTATGTTTCAAATCAGTAAAATTATTTAGCCTGCTATATTTTTATTCTTATAATTATTTTAAACGATACTCTTCAGGCTACTCATCAGCTGAATAAGGTTTGTATAGAAAGATTTAGTTCGTAATGGAAACTAATTTCTAGTTCTATTTTTAAAAATCTTGTTTTCAGGCCTTTGTTGAAAATAATCCTTCTATTAAATGGTGCCCTACACCAGCCTGTGAAAGAGCAGTCAGGCTAACAAGACAAGGATCTAATACAACCGGTTCAGAAACACTTAGTTTCCCATTATTAAGAGCCCCCGCTGTGGATTGTGGGAAAGGACATCTTTTCTGCTGGTAATGCTTGTTTATTTTTGATCCTGGAATTTTTACTGGCTATTTTGGACTAGTTTTGAAAGCTGTGTATAAGCATTGAAACGATTACTGATAACAGTTGTGGGAGCTGATATAAGTCATGTTTTGTAAATATATTTTTGCATATTTCCAATATTCTGATTTTATTTAAATAAATGTTTTAAATTCAAAATTTTCAATAATTGAATAAAAAAAATGAATTACCATATTTTAGTGGTCTTTGTTCAGTGCAGATAGTCCTTGATTAATGATCACTCACAACAAGTTATAACAAGTTACAACAGTGCTAAATGAGCATTTATGACTTGCCATCAAAGAACTGGCCATCCTAGCAGCCATATGATTGCTATCTGGGCACTCGGCAACCAGCTTGCAGTCATGATGGTTGCAGTATTCCACAGTCACATGATTGTAATCCAAGACCTTCCTTGCTGGCTTCCCACAAGAAAAGTCAGTGGGGAAGCTGGCAGGGAAAGTTACAAGTCACTCAAGTACATCTTCTTTGCCTCCAGCAACCAGCTCCAGCCCTGCCACACTTCCACTGCACCTTACCAGCTTCTCATATACCCTCCAATACCCTGCTGCAGCCACCTTGAGCCACACCATGCTTTCATCACACAAGTGCACCCTACACTCTGGGGCAGCTATCCCAAACACCTTCATACTCATAACACACTGGATCTTGCCAAACCGCACTATGCTCACTTTGGCCTTCCACATACACTTACACCTTCCACTTCCACATCCTGTAGCAGCCATAGTGAGCCCTGCTCCACTTACATTGCTTCACACTAGTCCTTTGCATTTTGCAGCAACCACCCCAAGCCTCACTATGCTGAGCCTGTCTGCACTTTCTTATACTCTGCAGCATCCCCTCCCCCCCAAGACCCAACTTGTTTGTGTTCTGTGACTTTGGACCCTTATGTACTCTTCTGCACCCAGTAGCCAATTACCTGCCCATCAGCCTGCCTGTGAACTTCCTGGCTTTCCCACTGACTTGGCTTGTTGAAAGCCACTTAATTATCCATGATCCTCACCTAATAATAGTAGCTGTGATTTCTGTGATATCACTAATTAAGTGCTGTCACATGATGTCACACTTCATCATATCACATAGCAATGAAAATTCTGGTTTAAGTTGTCATTGTTAACTGAAGACTACCTGCATGTCTGAATATTACCAATCTCTGATGTAAGGAATATGTATTACCGTAAATTGATATTGAAAACCAGGATATTGAAAATTAAGATTTTAACATTATTTTTTGCATCAAGCAATATACACTTTTTAGTATCTAAAACGCTGGTTATTCCGAGCCATGGGCACATTTCTCTGACCATCAGACACCTTTTATTCGTTTATAATGCATAAAAATTCCCTAAATTGATCTGTGATGAATAAGGATAGAGGGGAAAAATATTCCTACTATATATGTGCTGTCAAAATGTTGCTGTTTAATCAGTTTTTAAGTATTCCTTCCTGTTCCCAAAAATGTGGTTACTAAAATCACGTGGTTACAAGATTATCCCTATGCTTTTCTTCCTGTGGAGTTTCTCACTCTTGAGAAATACAAAGTGATGCCAATATGCATGTAGATTGCAGAGAGGGATTAATTTTCTGCAAATGATCAGAAGTTATCATTTAAAATCTCAAGTATTTTAGAAAAAGATGAAGTTGTGTCTAATGGGTGGGTGAAATTGAAAGAATAACTGCCTTGAATAATTATGGGAACCCTAGTTCATAGAACTTGGCCTGTTATTTGAGAGCTGATATTGAATATTTGGTCTGTTTTTAACAACCAGAATGTTATAGTGGTATTAGGTTAGAACCAAGGAAGTTAAGATTCAAATCAATAGTTACTCATGGCATCTGACTGAGTGGCTTTGGGCCAATCACTTTCTGTTTCAGCCATTTTGTCTTTCTTACAATATTGTCATGGGGGTAAAATAAATTGAGACCTCTCAGGTAAGCTGTCTCGAGGAAACAAAAAATGTATATCTAATAGATAAAATATAAGCAAATAAACTCCTGTTCTGACTAGGCTTCATTCGTGCTTTGTTCACTTCTAAACCATATTATAGTTCAGATTTTATCTTTGGGGTTGCTTACAGTACTGTGTAGAGTTTATACAGTTCACCTATTTCTTCACTTTATGAAAATTTCAATTTTAGGCACCTTAATTTTCACTCCTCTTATTGTAGGACATGACAGAAATGAAGGGAGCAATACTTAAACATATATTGCATAGGGTAGGATTCCCATCCTAAATCTCTTTGTGCTTTAGACAGGATATCCTGTAGATGCAGGGCTTTTATATGTGAATTCACAGCTGGCCAGCTCAATGAACTCAAGTACTAGATTGAAATTTCAGTTTTTTACAATTATTCTCGAAAATTCTGTAATAAGAGTTTCATTTGTTTTAATGCGAAGTTTACTTTTCCCCTTATTCTAACTCTGGGTTCATTTTTAGGGAGTGTTTAGGTGAAGCCCATGAACCTTGTGATTGTGAAACTTGGAAAAATTGGCTGCAGAAAATAACAGAAATGAAACCTGAAGAGCGTAAGAATGTCCATTGTGTCTTTTTTTGTTTATTTTATAGAAACTATGCAATGTATTATAAGACTCATGCAGGCTATGGGACTCACTGGTGCATGGAAACCTACTGTGGGCCAGAAGGCCTGGATCTTTTCTCCCCATCCCACGATGCCGGGGAGACTTCTACCAGTTGTAGAGGTCTGCAGTGTACATGAATTGCTCCACTTATCTTTGTGTTGTTTTTTTCTTGTAGCTGCTGACAAGCAAACCCAGCTGACATGAGGCCTGACCTTGTTACAGAAGCTGCCTCATATCATTCTGCAAGGAGCATTCTCACAATTGTTTGGAAGGCTCCTTTTCCCAATCATGCAATTTAGAGAAGAAGTCTTCCAAACTATTGCCTTTGCTAGCTTTCTAGCCTAGAAAGTGTAGAAAGCTAGCAAAGGTGATTGCTCAGAAAGATCCTCTTTCTAGTGATCACAAGAGCTGACACTATTCTCACAATCATTTGGAACACTCTTCTCCAAATCATGTGAACTTGGAAAAGGAATCTTCCAAAGTATCATGAGTATGGTGTCCACTTGCAGTATGACACAAGGCAGCCTCTCTGGAAGGCCATGCCTTGCATTGCCTAAATGCACCTGCCAGTAGTTGCAGGTAAATGCAAGGATACCTGGAGCAATTTATTTGTACTGCTGGGCCTTGTAACTTGCAGAGGCCTTTTGAATGTGGGAGGTAGGGAGCAGGCTTGGGCTTCCTGTGTCACAGCAGCCTTGTGCTTGCTGGTGCACTGGATAGGCAGCTGAAATGGTGGGAGAGATAGACAGGTGGGAGAAGAGGTGGAGAATTGCAGAACCCCTATGGTCAGTGTCACATGAATAGGAAATTATAATCTCAAATGGTTTTCAAGTTCAGTTAAATTCTGTCAGAATTTTTTAACGTTAGGTTTTTTAACGTTAGGTTACAAACTTAAAAAAATAGGAAGTGCAGTGAGCTTTTTGTTTTAAGAAATATTACATGAACATTATATGCACCTAATATTTTTGTTTCCCTCTTCAAAGTTGTGGGAGTTAGTGAAGCTTATGAAGATGCTGCTAACTGCTTATGGTTACTCACAAACTCCAAACCATGTGCCAACTGTAAATCTCCCATTCAGAAAAATGAAGGATGCAACCACATGCAGTGTGCAAAGGTGAACAAATATTGTCCAGGGTTATGTCAGTCCTAGACCCAATGTCTAAAGAAAAATAAAAAGAACCAGAAGATATATTTAGTGCTTTCAGAAAGATAGGCACAGTTAGACCAAGCCATATTTTAGGGTAGTATGCTGTTATAAAAGGCAACATTTATCTAAATCACATTCTAGATAATAATTTCAGATGACTCATAGTTAATAATCATTTATCAGTTTTAGACTTTGCTAAAGAATTGATAAAGACCTATTACTGAAGACATCATCTCAGATATAATTACATTTTTAGTATAGTATAGTACATCAGAATACTGTATGTATATCTTTTCCTTTCCTAGTGCAAATATGATTTCTGTTGGATATGTCTTGAAGAATGGAAAAAACATAGTTCTTCTACTGGAGGATATTATAGATGTACTCGCTATGAAGTAATTCAACATGTAGAAGAACAATCTAAAGAAATGACAGCAGAGGTAAACTGATTTATTTTCAGGAATAGATCATCATCATCATCATTATATATTATTCTCATGTTTTAAGTATAATGGCTGATTCCATACATTGTGCTAAGCTGTGATTGTTTAATTCATAGCTAGACATTTAACATTAACTTAGTTAACATGAACTAAGATAATGTTAAATCTAACTTTAAAAAGTATTTTTGTTAGTTAAGTATTCATCATCCATTCATCTGTTTCCAAAATATATGTAATATGAGCCTCATAAACATTCTTCATCCATATCTTCTGTGCATATCAGAAATTTAAGCAAAGGTCAAACTCAGCAGTAATTGAAGCCAGCCAAATTTTCTATCAGTATCCAAAATTAAAGGTACAGAAAACAGATGTGAAGTGAAAGATTAAAGCCTTTCTTGTGAGCGAGAGGAACTGTTTTTGAAAATCTGTTTCAAATGTAAGCCAGAATATCATTTACCAACAACAAAATTTGATTTACTGGTTCATAATAGTAGCTGCATTACTTTGACTGGGGAAAAAACCCTTAGTAGTTCAATTCATTAATTGCAGCAAAGGAGTGTTGATATATATTTTGAGTTTGTTAAAATGTCCTACCATCTGCATTATATTGAAAGGGGCAATATAGAAAAAGGTGGAGGAGGCTTCAGTTTTAAGTCACCTGCCCCTTATATTGGACTACAAAAGAAAAAAGAGACTTTGAATTTTCGTAGTCAGCAAGTGTCTCTTGTAAACTATTCAGCCAGAATCTCTAGTTAATAAGTAGATGGGGCCTAACTGATCTTTTAGAATGCCACTTTTATAATTAAAGAAATCATTATGGAACAGCTATTCCCTCTCATTTTAGAATGGAGTGAGCATTGTATCCAGACAGAATCAATGTGTTCGGCCTCATTTGACTTTTAAAACCCAAGGTCTAATTTAATATAACACATCCAGTATATCATGAATTTCTTTGATTCAAAATTGATTAACTACTCTATTTTGTCTATTGAATTCAGACGACTAATTTATTTGTTCAACATTCATTACTGTGTGTGAGTATATTTCTATTGTATACAATTTAAGAACTGTGGAATATTTGGTCTTGTTTATGAGGAAAATTTAAAATCTGCTTTTTTCTTCCCTTTTTAAACATTTTTTTCCAGGCTGAAAAGAAACACAAAAGGTTTCAAGAACTTGACAGATTTATGCACTATTATACAAGATTTAAGAACCATGAGCTCAGCTATCAGGTATGATTACGAATCACTGTGTTAAATCAGTTTCCAACTTACGTTCAAAATACAAAGTTTTCATTATTATCTGCATTTTATTTCTTTTAGTTGGAACAGCGTCTTCTCAAAACAGCCAAAGAAAAGATGGAGCAGCTGAGTAGAGCCCTTGGTGGATGTAAGTGCCTTCCCCCCTGCCCCCACAGTATGGTTGAGGTCTCAGAATAATATTCTTGTATTAATTTAATTATTTTTGCCAACTATGTTTGATTAATGATCTAATACATTATATTAAATATAGCAGAGCATTTTAGGCGTGTTTGAAAATATGCCATATTCTCTGCAACAAAATTATAACAACTAAATCTCATTCTAAATCTCTCTTTGATATACAATATACTAGCGTCAAACGGATGCATTTCCTGCATTTCTCTTTGAATTGATGCTTCAGTCTGAACAGAACCCAAAGTATTTTTGCCCAGCTAAATACTCCCTTTTTATATTTAAGGAAGCATTGTTCTCTAGATACATCTGTCCTTTTTAAGATAAGGTAAAGGATTTTCTTTTGTGTCCATCACAACTATACATTATGGATATGAGGAAAGACATTTTTAGTTGCAGTGCTGTTGTTTCCTTCTCAGTCCCAAGAGAAATTTTGGATATTTACCAAAGATTTTGGTCTGAACAACAACAGGTTAGAACTTACTCTGTTTTTGTGCCGGTTGTTTATGGTTTTATATAGTAATTGTTAATATTCTGCCAGCCTTTATTGCTATAGAAAAAGTTATAAATATTTGAATGAAGAAATAAAAATACTCTGTTAAGAATATAATTAGAATTTACAACTTTCCTACTCAAAAGTTTCTTCACTGAATTCAAATTTGTATGGTTTGGGGGTATTTAATGCATTTTTGTATGCATTAAATACAAAAATGTATTTTTGTATGCATTTTTATTTAATGCATTTTTGTATCTGTTTTCATGTCTAAAAACTCTGCTAGTGTTTCTGTGGTTTTATTTTTAACAACATGAAATCTTAATAGCAAGTCATTAAAGAAGAATTATAGTATGTAGATTGAAGTATTAATAGAAAAATCAGAATTATATATCTGTAAGAATTGTTCCCTTTTCAGTCACAAAACCAATTATCATATTTATATCTTGAAATATCTGCTTTGGATGGCTATCATAATCTAATTTTACTAATTTCAGAAATCTGAATACGGTCAATTCGAAAGTTACTTGCAAGTATTTTTTTATTTGAAGTCAAGGCTGAGAAACCATTCAAATTTTATACGATATTAATAGTTTTTGTTTAATTCAGAAGAGACCTTATGCTTGCTGAAGTAGTTTTTTCAGGAACCAGAAAAATAAACATTTACTTGCAATACTCGAACATATTTTGCAGCAGAAGGAAGTTGTCCTGATACCACATTCATTGAAGATGCAGTACAAGAACTCCTCAAAACTCGACGGATTCTGAAGTGTTCTTATCCTTATGGATTCTTTCTAGAACCAAAAAGCACAAAGAAAGAAATATTTGAACTGATGCAGGTAAATATATTATCTTATGGTGGCTCTTGTTCTGCAATTCTTCTTTATCAAGATTTAGACAAAGGGATTCTGTGCCTGCATACCAACTCATAAAATAGCAATTCCTATATTGTTGTTTTGCAAGTGTGCTACACCAACATATATCTGAATATGTTGTGTTCAGTATGCACTTAAGTAGAACTCCCTCACTACTTCACTACTATTCTGATTGCCATAGCAGTGCTTTTATCTGTTATTTCCCTTTCAGCATCTTTGCATCAAGTTGTAGGTATGACCAACGATTCTAGCCCTGCATTATCTTTTGAATACCTTTTAGAAAATATTAGGAAAGTGGTGGGTTCAATCTAAGGACATGTTGCAAAATTACATCTACACAATCAGGTATTTAATTATGCAACCTTGACCAAATAAATCATTCTATACAGCTTAAAGCATTACTTTGAGCCCTCTCTACTACGCCATCTTTACAAAAAGTATCCTGAGCTATTCACGGCTCTTATGACTTCTCCCAATTGTTCTACCATGTAATAATAAAAGATCACATAGGAAGACAATGTTTCAGTGCTGCTTGGATCTGTGCCACTAACCTTAAGTAGTTGCTTGATAGGAAGACTCTGACCTGAAACATTTGGATTGGCCAGGCATTCTGAAGCCCTCCCAACGCTTCTCAAGCCATAATTTGATAAACTAGTCATGCCTTACAAACACATTTATCTTATTTTCTGCCAGTGTTTTGATTATTTGTATTGCAAATACTTTGTCAGTTGCATGGGGGGAAAAGATTGACTTTGATTTGGCATTATAGAAATATAATAATAAAAAAACCAATTTTAACAATAGAAAATAAAAATTTATCAAGGCAATTTATAAAGACTTCCTTGATCCCACTTTACTATGTGTTTTATTCTTACTTTTATCAATATAGTGTAATTGTTAAAAAGTTGGATTAGGACAGTGATGGCCAACCTTTTGGGCTCAGCGCATCAAAAATTCAGACTTGACCTCGCTAATGTATTATACCTATCTCTTTGAACAATACAGAAACAATTCTCTTATCTTCCCGATCTCCAATCCAAGCCACTCTGAACAGTGGCACTCAGCAGCAGAATCAAAGCTGAGCCTGAAGTAGACACCCACAATTTAATTTCAGCCCCAGGGCCACCAACGCTACTCCAAAAGATTGCCTCACACTGTTTCCAAAGTGCATCAGCCTGGGGAATGGTGGGATAACTAACACTTCTCAGGATCTGCCATGAGTCACTTACCTTCAGCTGATGTTCTTTGTGACAGACCCCTATGGCCTATTCAAGGCTGCTCTGGATCATATGAACCCTTTGATATTGATGTGGCTTTGAAGAATGATGTTGTGATGTGAATGATGTGACCTTTGCTGCTTCTGAACATCATGCAAAAGCACATCTCATTCTTGCACAATTTTTGGAGTTCGATTCTGGTATGATTTCTAGAGGACATGAAGGCCATACAAGAGCATTCTCCATTGAAGGTGGAGACAGCAGCCAGTATGGGTAATGTCAGCCAATCAGCCTGAAGGATTGAGTCTCTAACTCTTGATAAATCCCGCCTCTGTTGCTGGGCAGACCAGCTTTAGACTCAGTCCTTCAGTCAGGACTGGCGTGTGGGATTCTGGCTCTGCCTTTTTTCCTATTATTCTGTCTTTAAATCAGTTTTTTCTGGTATTTGCTGACTTTGGTTTGTTGGACTACGGCTTCTGATTATCCCTTTGGACTCTGATGATTTGGACTTTATTGTAAGTGATCCTGTATTGCCTCTTGCCAGGATTGGCCTTTCCATTGAGGCAACGGCAATTCCCCCCCCCCCCCTTTTGGGACCATCTCGTTCTTCGTTGTGCTGGCTGGACATTGCCTTTTTTTGGGCTTCCCTGCTAAAATCACCCAACTTTCACATCCAAGCCAACGCCTGTTCTTTCGGCTCCCCTGCTGTTTCCTCGGCTATTTTTCGCGCTGTTTAAAACGGCAGTGGCCATTTTGTTGTCAGTCGTGTCGCCAGAGCTCCGCGGGCTCATTCTACACCCAGCGCTTCGTTTGGCTGCCTCTCCGACCCCTTTTTCAGTCATTTCAAGCCTTTCCCTTCTGGGCTGTTGATTTTCGGCTTCCTGGCTCTCGTATGCAAAGCTCTGTGGGCGCTTTGGCTTCAGGACTGACGAGCGGCTTTCTTTCAAGCCCCGACTACCAGCTGGTGCCTTTCTTTAGCCATTCGGCTCCCTGCTGCTTTGGAAATCCTCATTAACTCTAACATTGCTGGATGTGAGGGGACTGAAGCTCTCCCTAATCTTAACACTGCTGGACTGTGGAGACTGAAGCTTTCCCTACCATATATATCTGGACATCGCGCTCAATAGATTGTTTGCAGAGGCATGTAGCAGCCATTTTGTGGAGATATCACGCTCCCTGCGCGGTGCTTATTTGCCTGGACATTCAAGGAGTGCCTTGTGGAGTTTGTCACGCCCCCTTGCCTCCTAATTTACATATTGACTGACTTGGGCTGTAATTGTCAGTATGCCTAAGGCTCAAACTAAATCAAAGCACGATCGGAAGGCCGGAGCTCCTGACCAGAGACAATCCAATAATTTATTGGTTACCCTTCCTGCGCTTGACCAGGCCTCCATGGCACCTTCACACGTTGGCAAGCCTACTCATTCGCGTCACAAAGGTCTCAAACATGGCGGTACTTCCTCTAAAGTGGAAAAGCGCCGAGATAAGACTCTCATTAAACTTTGTGACAAGGCGAGCGCTCATTTCAGTGCTTCTACTGTGGTGACTCCTGTGATTTCTGAGGCTGTTGAGACCAGTTCCAATCCTCGGCCTGTGACATCGCACCAGATCTCTCTCCAGGACTGTCCTATTGCTATTTCCACTTCTGACTTGTGGGGCGCTGAATCCTCTGCTCCTTCCACTGTTCCACCTATGACGGTGACACAAGACATGCCCCTTTCTGCTCACGCTCAGGCTACTTCTTCTGATGCGCTGCCTCTCCAGCTGCCCCCTGTTCAACTGCAAAAGCTCATTGAAGCTGCAGTACAAAAAACTTTGGCTGCTGGCTATCGTTCTTTAAGTGTAGCTAGCTCTGTGCGCTCAATCTCGCCCGAACAGTCTTGCTCCACAGAGCAGTTTTTCACCAGGGCACTGGCATCTCCTTCACATTCTCATGCGAGTCATATTTCCTCTCTGTCTGATGCAGATGATGATAATTCCGGTTTGTCGGAAGATAAAAACCTCCCTCTGGACCAACCGTTTGTTTCAGGGTTGTTCCCGCAGGCCTTGTTCAAGTCTCTCCTTTTTAAGGCCATAAACATGGCACAACTATCTTCTCCAGTGGCTCAGACCTCCACTACGGTTCCTCATGGAACTATGGACCCGATGTTTGCTGAACCGGTGAAGCAGGTTACTACCATCCCTGCTCCTCCTCTTTTCTTGGACACAGTCAAACGACAGTGGCCTTTGCCCAGCTCCGCCCCCCCTGCCTTCCTCTAATGACAAGAGGAATTTTAACGTCGCAGCCGACCTGGACTCGCTTCTGCAAATCCCATCTATCGATGCTCCAGTAACTGCCCTTCTGCCCAATGCCAACATTCCGGGGGATACGGATGAGAGCTTAAGACCTGAGGAATGCCGTTCTGATTTGGTCCTTCAGAGGGCTCATCTAGGGGCAGCATGGGCTATTAAGGCCTCCTCCATGGCCTCTTTTTTCAACCGCACCACCTTGCTTTGCTCCGGCAGTTGCAGGAGAAGCTGGCACCTGAGGATGCTCGCATCAAGCAGGACCTCAATAAGATCGTGGCAGCTATCCAATTTTCAGCGGACTCAACTCTCACCGCCGCTCGTTTTTCCGCAAAGTCATTGGCTTCTTCAGTCGCTGCTCACCGTCTGGTCTGGCTTTGCCATTGGCAGGCGGATGCCAGGCACAAGTGGCACCTCGCCTCCACTCCTTTCGGGGGCTCTCGCTTGTTTGGAGACGCTTTGGACCCATTCTTAACCAAAATGTGAGACAAGAAGAAGGTGTTGGCGGCTGTCTACCGCAGAGGAGAGTCTCACTTCTCGCCTTATGCCGGTCGGCCCCAGTCTCGTACGGCTGATGGTGGGGGCCCTTCTTCTTCCTCCTTTCCTCCACCCCGACCATATAGCAATTTTGGTCATCACTGAAGCTCCCAAGAGAGGGTCTCCCAGGGAAAACCCTCTATGTCTAGCCGGCCCTTTGGAGGGGGAGGAGGTCGTTCCTACTGTCGCCATCAATAGTTGCATCGCAGGCCCTCCCGTAGGCGGCAGATTGGCCCTCTTTGCTGCAATTTGGGAGACGTCCACTTCCAATCAATGGGTCCTGGCCACCTTAAGATCAGGGATGACCATTGAATTTATTTCCCCTCCCCCGAGTTCCTTTGTTTGCTGTCCGCTCTCTAGTAATGCTGAAAAAAGATCTCTTATGGACACCGTGGTTCAGCATCTCCTTACGATCAGGGCTATCCAACTTGTGCCTCCTGATCAAAAGGGGACGGGATTCTATTCTCGTGTTTTCCTGGTTCCCAAGTCCTCGGGGAATGGAGACCCATTCTGTACCTTAAACGTTTAAACCGGTATATTGCATACCCTAAATTTAAGATGCAATCCCTCAGATCTATCCTTGACAGTGTTAGGAGGGGCGATCTCCTCTCTTCTATAGCCCTTACAGAGGCTTATTTGCATATACCTATTCTCCCTGCCCATAGGCAGTTCTTGAGATTTTGTTATGGGGGGGGTTATTACCAATACAGGGCCCTGCCAATTGGTCTCTCTTCTGCCCCCCATACCTTTACAAAGGTACTGGCAGCCTTGGCGACTTCCCTCAGAATTCGTTCAGTCAGACTTCTGTGCTCCTGGACGATATTCTAGTGTTATCCTCTTCCCTTCATCAGGCTGTTTTGGATGTTCAGCTCATCCTCGAGGTATTAGCTTCCCATGGTTTTTCCGTTAATTTGGAAAAAAGTAATTTAACCCCTTCTACCTCCCTTATCCATTTAGGGGCACTGACTGATTCGTTTCAAGGCCAGGTTTATTCTTTCACCAGAACGACAAACTAGCCTGAGGGAGTTAGTGAGTAGGGTTGAAAGGTGTTGGGCGATCTCCCCATATGTCCTTTCCCAACTTTTGGGGAAGATGATTTCAGCCATAGCCATTGTTCCCTGGGCACAGCTCCATGCCGGGGAGCTTCAATGGTTTCTCTTACCTTTACAGAAGGCAGGCAGAGGCACGTCAACCAACCTGGTTCCGGTTCCCTACTCGGTCTGCAGGTCGCTCAGGTGGTAGAGGTCCCCAGCCCTCTTGGTAGGCTGCCTCTTTCTCGAACCCCATCGGGTGGTGGTCACTTCCGACGCCAGTCTCCGCGGCTGGGGAGCCCATTGCAAGGGTCAGTTAGCGCAGGGAACGTGGACAGCGTTGGAGGCTCATTGGCCTATCAATTGGCTGGAACTTCAGGCAGTTTTTCTAGCACTCAAGGCATTCCGCTATCTAGTCTCCGGAGCCCACGTATTAGTCCTCACAGACAATGTTACCGCCATAGCTCATCTAAACAGGTTGGGAGGTACCAGATCCAGGTCCCTTTTAACTGTGGCGCTGACTCTAGGATTATTGGCAGAACGTCATCTCAGCTCTCTTCGAGCGGAATACATATCCGGGGCTACCAACTCTCAAGCCGATTGGTTGAGCAGACAAATGATGGACAATGTGGAATGGCGCCTCCATCCTCGGATATTTCAACTGTTGGCACTTCGGTTCGGACCTCCAGTTCTCGACCTCTTTGCCATGCACTCAAACGCCCAACTACCTCGCTTCTTCGCCCGCTTCCCAGAGCCTCTGGCGGAGGCAGTCGATGCCTTTCATGTTCCTTGACTGGAAGGCCTACTGTATGCCTTTCCTCCGATGTCCCTTATTCCCCGGACCATCCGGAAAATCCTGTGCGAACGGGCAGAGGTTGTCCTTCTGGCTCCTCATTGGTCCTGGAGGGCCTGGTTTGTGGACTTAGTATCCCTCTCAGTCGCTCCCTCCTGGCGCATTCCTCTCGAAGCGGACACCCTAAATCAGGGGACCTTGAGCCATCCTGACCTTCCTTGGTTTGCTCTGACCGCTTGGAGGTTGAGCAGCTCTCTTTGAGAGGCGCAAACATTCCTGGGGACGTTATTCATACTACCCAGGTCTCCAGCCCAGGTCTCCAGACGCCGTATTTATTCTGCTATCTGGCGGGCCTTTTGCTCATGATGTGATCAAAATGGTGTTTCAACTTTTCAGGCCTCCATTGTGGACATTCTCATATTTCTACAGAAAGGTCTCTCCGAAGGGCTTTCACCTAATACCTTGCGCCACCAGGTGGCGGCGATTTCGTCTGTACTCACCTGCGGATCCTTGTCTTCTTTGTCTCAACATTCTCTGATTCGACATTTCCTCCGGATCGCAACGAACCTCTCTCCTCGGCCCTGCACCGCTACCTGACGTGGGACCTCCCTTTGGTCCTTGAATCACTTACGGGTCCTCCGTATGAGCCTCTGCGGACAACGAGCTTTCATCTCCTCTCTTGTAAGGTCGCCTTCCTGGTGGCCATAACGTCTGCTTGTCACATCTTGGAGATTGCTGCCCTTTCCACCAGGGCTGACCTCTGCGTGTTCCACGCTGACCGCGTGGTTCTTCACTTGGACCCTACATTTGTCCCAAAGATCAACTCCGTTTTTCATCAATCACAAGAGCTGATTCTTCCAAACTTCTGCCCACGTCCTTCTCATCCTCGTGAACATCGTTGGCACACTGTAGACGTCAGGCGGACTCTACGAATTTATCTCAAAAGGACTGCTGCCGTTCGGAAGCACTCTTTGTCTCTTTCTTACCTGTCTCCTTGGGACATAAGGTTTCATCTTCTACCATCGGCCGCTGGATACGGCAGACTATTGCGTCGGCTTATGACTTTCGGTCTCTCCCATGACCTTCCCGTCTAACGGCACACTCCACCCGCAGTGCGGCCAGTTTCACGGCTTCGGCTTTCCAGGCTCCCTTGCTGGAAATATGTCGAGTGACTACGTGGACTTCACCAGCCCCGTTCATCTGTCATTATAAACTGGACTACTTTGCTTCAGCGGAGGCTGCCTTTGGCCGCCAAGTGTTACAGCGGGTTGTTGCCGGGGAGGATGTTTCGGACCAGCCTGGTCCCCCCCTGGTTTCGGGACAGTGAACTGGGGTATGTCCCATACTGGCTGCTGTCTTCACCCTCGGTGGAGAAAGGGCATTGGTCCTACCTGAAACGCACCTTCTCGTTGGGTGGAGACAGCAGCCAGGCCCTCCCTGTGCCATTCTGGTCTTATCTCTGTCTGTCCACTTATCTGCTGTTGTCTGTCTTTCCATTCTCCCACACGCCGAGTCTGTCCTCTCATTCCTTTGCCTAAAGCTGGTCTGCCTGGAACAGAGGCAGGATTTATCAAGAGTGATAGACTCAGTCCTTCAGGCTGATTGGCTGACATTACCCATACTGGCTGCTGTCTCCACCCAATGAGAAAGTGCGTATCAGGTAGGACCAACGCCCCTTCTTGTGCAACCTGCAAAAATTGTACAGGAACAGGGACATTTTTGAGAATAGTTGTTGGATGTTGGCAAATCCAACTATGTTATCCAAAACATAGTGGCATGTCACAAGTTCACCACCATTGCCTAGGTCCTAGGAGTATTACAAAATAGGTTCAAATCTAACTTCATCCATAGAAACTCACTAGATAAGCTTGAATCAGCCCCATTCTCTCAGCCCAGCCATTCTCATAGATTTATTTTTCTAAGCTGACTTAACAACCTAAATAAATATGAATTTAACACAGAATCCAGATATGTGCATTCACAAATGTGCAAACAACAATTATAGTTTAATAACCAGCTTTTTTCAGCTGATATAATTTTATGGCTTTAATAGATTGACCCTATCATTTTACGGAGTTTTTTCTCAAATTATCTTTTCTACATTGCATTAATAAATTATAATCTACATTAAATGGATATTCTTCTTATAGAAGTCATTGAAGTACACTTTTTAAAAGAAATAAATGGCTCTTAAAAATGTTAATTTCAAAGGGATTACCCTTTAATAAGTAAAATGGCTCCTTGGGATGTTGCTGCCAATCTAAAACAAAAGATTTCTTATTTTTTTATTGGTATAGTAAAAAGTGTATTATTGCATATGTTGTAATGCTTCCTGCTTAAGTGGATTATATAGTTATAAAATAGTAAGCCATAGAAACCTCAATTTTTTTACTGGAACCATAAATTCCAGTAGAATTTAATTTTAGTTATATCCCTAACCATTATAATAGGGAATGCATACATTTGTGCATATATTTGTCTTCATCATTGATTATATAGCCGGCACATATATTTTCATCTTGTAAAGCGTTGGTTACAGTATTATTTTCTATTGTAGACAGACCTTGAAATGGTTACAGAAGATCTTGCTCAGAAAGTGAACAGACCTTACCTTCGTACTCCCCGCCATAAAATCATTCGGGCAGCTTGCCTTGTTCAACAGAAAAGGCAAGAGTTCTTAGCTTCTGTAGCCCGTGGAGTTGCTCCTGCTGATTCTCCAGAAGCTCCAAGGCGCAGGTAATCCCATAAAATAGAGACTTGCACCCCAAAAGAAGTACAATTTGTAAGTACCAAGTATGGTAAGCCTATCTTACAACCTTTATTTGTTGAGAGTAAGGTATAGTAAACTGGTGGTGTCCATTTCTCTTGGACTGCAACTCTTTTCATTCTCTTAACATTGCCAATATTAGCTGAATTGATGCGAGTTGAAGTATAAAACATCTGAAAAGCATCAGGCTGCCTAGCCATGACTTAGAAAAACAGCAAATAGTTTGCTTGAATAATTCATTTTTAAAAATTTATGAACTTGGTTTAATCATTTCATTGCTTAGTTATTTTATGTCATGAAGTGCATTGGTGCTTGTGACTAAAATTAAAATAAGGAGAAAAGTTTTGCGTATTCCATTTTGTAAGAGGTGAGAGTGCAGAATTGCTCCTTAGAAACTGTGAAGTAAAATGTATATGGAAATGTCCCTACATATATGTGCTGTGTAATGGAACACAGAATTTTATTTGTTGCCCTTTGAATAGCTGACCTTTTTTCATGAGTACAGAATCGTGCCAATACCAGGAATTAGAGCTCTGTGGCATTTGTAAATATACTAGATAGTCTGATTAACTTATTAATTGCCGTAACCCTGCTGCTCTCTCACAGGGCATTAAAAACCTGGTTTTGTCATGGAGCCTGGGGCCCTGATAGCAAGGGTAAACCTGTGTCATAACTTCTTTGAATGTTTGTAATCCTTCTCAGATGCTATTTTTATATCATTTTTGCTACTTTAACTCTGGTTTTCATTCTTTTTTCAGAGCTGTCCAAATTCATATTTATGAAATGGACAGTTTATACATTCAATGCATAGATTTTATTCTCATAGTAAATGATCATATTAAATCAAATATTTTACACCAAATGTTATTTATAGAAGAGAAATATTTATTTTATATATTGTATATTTTTTGCATTCTATTTATTTTATGGTAAGCTGCCTAGAGTCACATATGTGAGATGGGCAGCTATATAAATAAATTAAACAAATGTGAAAGTAGTACCTTGAAAATAGAATTACACATGAAAATTAATCATGATGACAGAGAAAACATGATACACTTTTAAATAAAAAGCAAAAAAATAATTTGTTCTTCTCGAACTGATTCAGAGAAGAAATTACTTCAACCACTCATTTTCGGAACAAGGCATAGAAGGTTGAATTGTAATTTTTGATGTTTCTGATTCAAATATTGCATTAGATTGTCAAGTTCTCAATGTAGCCATTAAGTCCATTCTAACTAAATGTGTATGGTATACCTTTTCCTGAGGCATTAGCAAAAATTTCCTCCATGATCCAAAGATCCTTGACCTTCTTTGCCTTCAAGAAAGCAGGATGTAAGCCTGGATGTTACTGAATTGTTTGGTTCCATTTCCTCCTCTCCCATACCATTAGAACTTCTTTTAATTGTTCTACCATTGTAATCCTTGCTAGCTGCCCAGAGTCTTTATTAATGGTAGCCAAGAAAGTTGAAATTATAAATAAATAAATGTTGCTGTTATTGGCCAACTAGCAAGTAGTTTTAGCACTAACTACCCATGCTTCAACTGAAAAATTTGGTGGGATTGGATTGAGTGGGATATGTTTTTGTGTCCATGCAATGTTTAGATTGATAATTTGAAATCTTGACCAATTTTTAATTTTCTTGGCTTATTAATGCTATTAAAATTATGTAAATAGCTAATTACCAAATAACTTTTCAATTGTCTGGTTGAGGGGAAATTGTTCATAGTTAATTCTGTTCTCCATTAACAAAGTATGTTTAATTTATAGCTTTGCTGGTGGAACATGGGATTGGGAATATTTAGGATTTGCATCCCCTGAGGTAATTTTTGTCATTTTTAGTTATATAAATTTACTTATTACAGAAATGATTAAGGAATTTCACTTTGCATGAATAGCTTCCCAATGTTGTTGCAAATTGTACAAAAGTTTGCAAGGTGTGGATTGACTTTCTATTTTTTGTAGCTTTATAATGCAAGGATTTTTTTTTTTCCTATCCAGTGGTGAATAATAAAAAACATAAATTTTTTCATTAAGGATTTGATTGGCAGCCTGGTCTTCCAGCTTCTCAACGACTGCTTGAGTTCTGGCAGGGCAAATGGTGATAATTGTCACAACTGAAATAGAATTTAGAATTTAGTTAAACAAATGAGAGCAATTATGTTCTATCCCTTGCAAATGAAGCTCCCTACTCCCTCCTGATTGTTAGAATTTTTTTTAATGTTTCTTACTTGGCTACTGTCTTGTAATTACAACTATTTTAAAATCTTGCTTTTAATGAGCACAAATATGTTCCTATAAGACCATTTTTAACTTTTTCTGCCCAGGCATTGGATCACAAACAAAAAGCTAGATGTAACATTGTAATAGATAAACCAGAAGAGTTTAACTTCCTTTTTGTATCATGGATATATATTTTTTTACCTCTGTCGTGTGATGGCCAAGATTTTTATCTTTCTTTGTGCTCTTGGTATCTTGCCCATAAAGTTGATAGTCCTACACAGAGTTTACATAGGAAACATCTAGGTGGAAAGTCAACACCTTTTCTTTCTTTTCTCCTTCTGCCCTATATTTTTCTCCTTTGTTTTCTTATTACTGTCTTTTGTATTTTTGTATTTTATATTATATTCAGATAAACTAATAAATTTTTTGAAATACAGGAAACACCTAGTGCTGTGGAAGATCTTTTGGCAGGAATATCTTTATCCCAGCATGCATATCCCTGGTGGTAGTTTCTACCTTTCTCTAGACAGTTTCTTTTTTTACTGCAAAACAAGCCATTGTATCTGGATTTTTCTTCTCAAATAACATTTGTTTCCTCTTATTTTCTTTTCTGGAGGACAATTATACAGGTCTTTTTTTTTTTAGTTTTGTAAATCTTTTCTTTTTCAAAAAATTATTGTCTACTCTACGTGCAACCCATTCCAACCCGCACCATTCAAGAGATTGCAGAGTTTGTGGCATATAAAATAGACTTCAGGAAGTGTTCAGGCTATAGACAATCTTTCTGTCTTACCTGTCTTGTTGCCACTACTTCACTAAACGAGCCTGGAGGATTGTACTTCTGAAAACGGGGATGGATCATGATTATGGCAACCTCTTTTCTGGAGTTGTATTTGGTAATATTTATTTTGGAACTGAGCATTTCCTTCTTTTTCATAATTTTATTGAAAATTTTAAAAATGAAGATCAAAACTAATACTAACTAATATACATAAGGAAGAAAAAAGAGATAGAAATCAAAGAAAAGCTAAAAAAGCTAAAAAGTGAAAGAAGGGGGAAATAGAAAAGAAAGGAAAAAGATAACAAGAAGTGGCTTCAGTTTTATATACATCAGTTATAAGTACAATTTATAAATTTACCTCTTTTTCTAAAGCCTCAATATGACTCTCTTCTTACTATAATCTCATGTCTAATCATCAAAACCATAAACATATGTCCATTTTTTCTGTTATATGCAAAAAGTCCATAAAGGATTTCCAATCAACAAAAAACATGATGATGTCTTTTCCCTAATGAAGTAAAACTTTGGCCATCTCAGCAAGTTACATTATCTTCATGAACCAGTCTTCCATTGTAGGTATAGCTGAAAGTTTATAAATTCAGTACAATAATCTGGCTCTACATGTCGTATTAAAAAAATCAAAGTTCTGAGATTATTTCCAACTCTTTCATCAATTCCAGAAGAAAGATTTCTGATCTCAAATTGTAAACTTTAAAATTCTCTGAATCAGTGTATTTGAATCCAAAATTTTCTATATTTCCACCAAGCAAAATCAAATGTCTTCCTTATTGTTCACATTTACAATGTAATTTTGAAGTGCCTTTACACATTTTAGACAATTTTGTCTGATGAAAGAGTGAGTGCTGCTAAGAAGGCTTCCAAATCCAAGTTACCTGTAAAAGCCCTTAACTTGTAAGATATGTTTTTATATTTACTCCCTCAATCCTCTTATCCTGTCTTATAATTCAGTATTTCAAGAACCAAAATAAACAAGATAGGTGACAGTAGACATACATGTCCTGCTCCTTTCTGTATTCTTTGTTTGACATCCATTAGCAGTTATTCATGCTTCCTTTGAAGTATAAATCATTCTTATCCATTTTATAAAGTTCTTTCCAAAGTTCATTATCTTACAAAATTTTGAACAAGAAAGCCACATTCAAGTTATTCCAAAACTTTGAACAAGAAGGTCCAAACCAAGGACTACTACATATCTAAGAAAATCAAGTGGCGTATTTTTCATTATACCAAATATTCCAAAAGGTCCAACACATTTTTAATATTGTCCTTTAACTGTATTTTAAATAAAAATTCATATTGATCCCCATGAATATATTCTTAAAAATTACTTTTAGTCTGTCAGTCAGCATTGTCGTAAACAACTCATTATTCAGTAATGATTCAACTATGCTGCCTTGTAAAGCCAAATTTTGTTACTCTTTAAGTATTACTACCATATTAGCCTCTTTCCAACTTCCTTGCATTTTCACTCTCTGTGAGATATTCATTGTACTGTATTTTGTAAAACTTGTAAAAATTCATCCTCAAAATATTTATAATAAGAACTTAGTAATCCATATAGTAAAGGCACCTTTTCAGCTAATCTTTTTTATAGCTTCACAAACTTTCCTTATTGTTATAGATCTATTCATAATTTGTTTCTGTACTTCTGTAATCCTCAGTAAAATTTAGGAATACATCTTTGTTCTTCAGAGATATGTTACTTGCATTATACAAATTGAAATAATACTGATGAAATGCCTTCCATATTATTATGCTATCCATTAATACAGTATCTTCCATTTGTAATTTCAACATTATTTTCTTTTTTGTAATTTATATGCCAGCCATTTCCCTGGTTCGTCTATAAACTCAAGGATTTTTTTTTTTGCTTTATATAGTACATTTTTATTTCCATTTCTCTGTTAACATAGATAACAATCTTTGTAAAGTTTTATGTTGTTGAGACATGCTTGCCTTGTATGGAAATTTATTTAATTTTTCTTCTTTTCTCCTTATACCATCCAAAATAGCTTGTGTTTTCTTCTGCCTCTTTTTTGTTATCATTTTGTCTTATTATGTTGTTTTATTATGTTGTATAAAATAATTTCTGATAAAAGTTTTACTTTTGTCCAAAACAATTCTTAAATCAATACTTTTATCTAAATTATTTCTAAAAACATTTTTTTTACAATCCTCCACTATTTCTTATTCCTATAGAACTTAAGAACTGGATTTTCTTTCACAAATTCTTAGGATTATGATCCAAAAAAGTCTTTGGCAGTATCCATACTTTAGAAACCTTAGTATAATAGCCACATCATATCTATCTAAGAAAAACATCTTGTTTTTCAGAAAAAGTAGGTATGTTGTCTTGAATTGCTGATTCTGTCTATAGTGATCCCTAAACTCATTCAAATCAAAGAAAAAGTTGATAATTTGCCTTGAATTAATTTTAATTTTCTTCTCAGACCTTCTATCCAGTTCTAAGCCAGTCCCAAGGATGATATTTTTAAATAATCTCTGGTTCAGGTGGTCACATCATCAGCAATCCCATTTTCCAGTACTTTTCCCCGATTCCAGGAGATTCATTTTCATTGTATTAAGAGAAGCAACTGATAAAATCTAAGTGGCATTCTTGAACAGAAAGGAAATAGATAATAAAAAAACCTCTTTCTATATTTTTAAACTGTATGGATATACCAGAAGGCAGGCTAGATTTCGTTTACCCTTAAAATGCAAGGCTTCCGCCTCCTGTGGTTTTAACAGTGATGGCCATTTTTAGCATTTAAAGTCTTTTCAGAGACAGGGATTTCACAGAATGGCATATACTAATTTCAGTTGCTGCAAAAATTAGATGTTCTAACTGAATAACAGCATTTTAGTATTTTATCACAAAAGATTATTCCTTTGGTGTTGGTGAATTATTCCACTGATTTCTTTTTAAAGGAAGTGATAAAAATTTTGGCTTCAGCTTAAAAGGCACCATTATTCATATATGTAGCCAAATGGACGAATTAGTCCTTTTCTGATCTTGTTAGGGACCTTTGAATTACTTTCTACAGTGTATATTTCACTATTTCAGTATTTAATTTCACTTACTTTTCAAGAATCTTTTATTGTGAGCCCTTATGATTTGATCACCTTATTTCTACACTACAAGAACTAAACATGTTGATTTTATTTAAAATATCTTCACAAACTTGTTTCTGCTTCCTTCCAACTACTTGTCTTACCTGCTTCATATCCTTCTACATCATACCCTAGGTATTTGTAGAGCATTAGATTTTTGTATGAATTGTATTACTTTGGTTATTCATATACTACCGAAGTTCACTAACCTTATATCAAAGCTTTGCAAAATGACTATCTGCCACCTTCCAAGCAAAATCTTCTTATAGAAAGTTTTTCCAAACTTATTTTCTTTTCATTAAGCTTAAGTAGCTGCTTGATCAGAACCTTCATTGTTCATTCAATATGATGAGGGGGGGGTGGGTAGAGTTACAGAAAATATTTTGAGAGGGTAGTGCTCTTTTGTACGTACGTGTTTGAGCATTCTCTCATATCTCTGTTGATGTAAGCTTGTTACTTAGCTTTACGAAAGAACTAGAGAGACTATGGATTAAAAATATAGATTGCTTACTTCTGACTGTAGTTCTTCAGATCTGTGGAGACACTCAGCTATTATCTCCTCTACTGACGTCTCATAAGGACTCGTTTTTTTCAAGGGCTGACCCAGTTTTGGGAAATTAAAGGAACAGGTGGAAATTATGATCAAGTGTATCCATTTGGTGGTGAGTTCTTCCAGCAAAAAACACTATTGCAACCGTGACACAGTTCCTATGCAGGAACATTATTCACATGTGTATAAGTATAATTGACTATGCCCTTTTATCTTTAGCATTTTGTTTTTGATCTGTGCCTTACGATTAGCACCATCATTTCTATGAACGAGTTCATCGTACTGTTGCAAGATAGCACAGTGGACTGAATAAAAACTGGAAAAATGAACAGTGAAGAAATACTATTTAGCTATGAGAACCCAATTAGCCCCAGCCTAATGTGTCATCATTAAGAACAACAAAAGATTACAAAATGAATAGGAAATTAAAAAATAAAACTTGCTAATTCCAGGCATGTGAAATATAAATATGAAAATAACTGGGATAGAGAGGAAGGGATTTTTTCTTCTTCTTCAATCCTTTCTTTAGGATTGTTTTGTGATTTATACAATTGCATACTTATGCATATTTCCTTTTTATAGTCACTGGATAGCATTATGCTTGCAAGACTATAGTTTGCTTCTTATATTCAAATAAACTGGCTGGCTTTTCCCCCCCAATAATTAAATGTTTGCAATGAAACATTTTAATTATTCAAAATCAGTGAATCTTATTTGAAGTTTGCACTGCTGTATAACTGGTATGATAGAAATTAATGGTTTTATTTGAGAATTTGCCTGTTTGTTATATAATGCTAAACAATTAAATTATTATCTAAACTAAGCTTGATCAATATTTAAGTAAGATGAGAATATTTTTGAAAAGTTGAAGCAAGCTAGTAAAAAAAAAGTCACCTTAGAAGCATTAGATGAAAAGTTTGTCTAGTTCAGAATTCTTATTATTGACTAGACCAACAGTTTTTTTCCAAGAAACTTCACTGAACTATTTCGTGCATTTTATATCAGTGACAGCATCTGATTGCGGTATTAGTTAGAAAAAATAACATTATAATGTACAGTCTTTTCAAACCCACCCACCCCCATCCATTAGCCATCACAGTCTGGATTAATCAGAAACTAAAGCTAGTTATGCTTATATGAAATATATATTATTTCTGGACAATTAATAAATTTTACTGATATTTTATGCCTATGATGACTGCTCATATGTCCTCCATTGAGTTCCATTGCAATTGGGGAAGTGTGCTGATATTTTTGACCGGTGTTCTTGATTTTTGAAATAAAGAATACTTATCAATTAGGACTAGGTGCACTTCAAAAGTAATCTGGGCTGCAGATTTTTGTGGTCCTTCAAAAAAAAAAAAGCCAAAAAATGTGACTCTGAAAATAATTCAACTATCACCCTGTTTCATTTTGAACAAAAAATGTTCCAGGATTTCACAGAACTGTAAGTCAAGTTTTTTTTCACAATACATGATAAGCAGTTGATGGAAAATATGCTGATTAGATCAATTGAACATTGAACATTTCCAAATATAATTGATTCGTGACATTGAGTTTGCTAGAATGCTTAATCCAAAGATATAATTTATCAATATGACACTTGCTAAAACTGCTGCACGTTATTTTGGTAATTAATTCATAAAAAAAGAACACTTGATAGACTGAACTAGTAGACTTGCTGAGTGTTTTAACAGGGATATTATCAGGCAGTTTTTGTTGGCAATACTTATTTTATTATACAAAGAGAAAAGCAAAGAGGGAAGCAAAAGTCTGTTCATCTACTTTGCTACATTGTTATCAGTGCTGATAAAAGAAGAATAGGAGCATAGAATATCAAATTGGATTATATATATATAGAAGAAAACACATACATACATACATACATACATACATACATACATACATACATACATACATTTTCGCGGGTGTTTGTATATAGATCTTTGGTTGTTCGGGTTTTCTCCCACGTAAAATTGGAAGTGCTTTGGCGACGTTTTGATGAAGTCTTATTCGTCATCTTCAGGCTGGTATTCTCAGCTTCGTGTTTCTAGGAGCAATGTGTGATTGCAGCTGTTTCTTCCTTTTAACTGCTAGTGGATGTGAATTGATTGGATGGGGGCTTGGCTGTGCTCTGATTGGATGGGTTGGCTGTGCTCTGATTGGATGGGTATTTCTTGGATTTTAGTGGGGGTTTCTTTTTGGATTAGGTTGGTAATCTTATTTCTTTGGAATCCATTGGATGTTAGTACGTTAGTGAGTGTGTAGTTTGGTTTTTAGGTGTTGTTCGTCAGCTAAGCGTTTTGTTCTGGAGATGAGTGTCTTGGCTACGGAGTTGATCTGGGCTGGGTGGTGGTATGAGAGTGCATGCAGATAGCGGTTTGTGTGTATTTTCTTCTGGTAGATGGTGTGTCCTAGGGAGGCATTGGATTTCCTGTAGACTAAGATGCCAAGGCAGAGAACAAGAAAATGGCAAAGCCCTCCTCCCATACATAAAAGGCACCACAGACAGAATCAGCAAAATCCTCCACGAACACACCATCAAGACAGCATTCTGCACAAACCGAAAAATATCCACCATCCTAAGAAATCCCAAAGACAAAATTGAGTTAGAAAATCAAGGAGTATATGAAATCCCATGCACCGCCTGCCCCACCACATACTTTGGACAAACCAACAGAAGAATAAGTGCACGCATTAAGAACACAAGAATGCGTCAGAAAAGAGGAACCAACTTCTTCCCTGGTCCAACACCTTAAAGCCACAGGACATGAAATTGACTTTAAAAAGACCAGAACTATCGCCAAAACTGAACACTTTAACAACAGAATAATCAGAGAAGCCATTGAGATAAAAAAACGCCCTGACAGCATGAATAAACAAGATGATACCTCCTGCCTACCAGCCATTTGGAAACCCGTCCTTATTGACAAACGAGTCCTAACACGAGGAATGACACCAGACCCACACGAGGGCCACACAGGATGTCACCACCACACATCCATGTAGAAAGCAGACTCAAACTCACACTGATGATGAGGCACGACCATGGACCAGAAGCCAGACCGCAGCTGCATCATTAGCCATTTTAAACCCCCCCCCAATCCATACATGAAGCAGACTGACACCCACCAGGAAAATGTGGCACGACCACAACCACGAAGCCAAACAACAGCAATACAGCTCACCAGCTCAAAACCCCCTGCAACTCAGACTAACCTGAGCACAACCAAGCCCCCACCCAAACAGAACACAACCCCAGCCAATCAGAGCACAGCCAACCCCCCCGCCAATCAGAGCACAGCCAAGCCCCCATCCAATCAGTTCACACCCCCACTAGCAGTTAAAAGGAAGAAACAGCTGCGATCACACATTGCTCCTAGAAACACGAAGCCGAGAATACTAGCCTGAAGATGACGAATAAGACTTCGTCGAAATGTCGCCAAGACACTTCCAATTTTACGCGGGAGAAAACCTGAATAACCAAAGACCTACACACACACACACACACACACACACACACAGTTATATATAAAATAATATGTGCATATATTATACTAAGCTGATTAGTTTAAATTCATAGCCTTGAAATACTCATAAAAATGCAACCAATCATGCAGCAGTAGCAGCTTCATTGATCTATTAGCTGAACTTATTTAGCAAATTTATGTATTTTTGGAATTTTATTTACCAAAACTGCATGGTGTTGGTTGCTACTTAGTTATTTACTTTTTATGAAACAGGTGATTTTATAGTGCATAAAATCACAGGGAGTATTTTTTTTCCCCCATTAAGCTTGTTTGTTGTGCTCCAAATATATTACTGCATGCTTCCCTGTATTTTGTAACGTTTGGTTTATGCAGGAATATGCTGAATTTCAGTATCGGAGGAGACACAGACAGCGCCGACGTGGAGATATGCAGAGTCTGCTGAGTAATGCTCCAGATCCTGATGATCCAAGTGAGAGTACACTAGGTAACCTTTTTCTTACAGTATCTTCATTTTCCTTTTAACCAGCTTTTATTTAATCAGATGTTTAATGATGGGCTATCATTTAGTGGTTTTTCAAGCAAAAAGAAGTGATTAGTTAACATAATTACCATATTAATTGCTAAAGAAAATCCCTTGTTTTAAGTCATCAAAAGAAGAGTGAAATATTTAAAAAGAGATACCATATTTCTGATTTTCAAATGAAAATTAGATATAGCAGTATGCCTAACAAATGTAGGATTCTCAGAATTTATTAGATTGCATAGAGATGGAAATGTAATTTCATCTTTCATTATAAACTGAGAATTAGATAACTTTTCTCCTTTCTATTATGTTAGAAAAGTATGAAGCATCGTTTGAGGTGCATTCTATTTTGGTCGTTCCTATCAATATATCTTGATATTTTAGAAATTTGTCTTTTTATTTTTATTTAACATTCTTAAAAGTTAAATAAGGAATAGAGCCATCTTTAAATTTTAAAAAATAGACATCAAAGGAAAAACTATAAAATAGAAAAGACAAGAATACGAACTAAATCCCCAATCAACAACATAAGCTAAAAAAGAAAAGAAAAATTAATCTATGTTACATTTTATACTTATCAATAGTCACTGGTTTACTCATAAAAATATTGTAATGTAATCAGTACAAAATATTGTTGTAAAGTATCACAAAATCTCTGATACAGTAACACATATTGCTTTATCCTTTGATTAGTAGAAAATGCTATTTTTCTAAATACTAAAAAAGTACTATTTATATACCATATTTTTCAGAGTATAAGACACACTTTCCCCCCAAAAAAGTGGGTGGAAAACTCTGTGTGTCTTATACAGTGAATAAGGGGAGGGGGGGTTGGTGCACTGCTGATCAGCTGTTTTAGAATGGGCCGCGGTGGTGAATGGGCCATACTGAAAGGGCGGTGATGGTGGCAGCAAACAGGCCAGATGAGTAATGGATGAATCTTGGGAGACAGAGGCAGATTTTTTTTCTTATTTTTCCCACAAAAAGCAAGGTGCATTTTATAGTCCGGAGCGTCTTATCGACCGAAAAATATGGTAATAGTAAATGCTAAATACAAAGAATAGAAGATACTAATTTTCCTTTTCCAGAACAGATATCCAACAATCATTCCCTGACATTTGAAATAATACCAGTATTACACTTCCAATTTCTCAATATAATTCTTCAAGTCACCTCCCATCTTGGTGTAGTTTAGTGAGATCTAGTCTTAGGCACAAAGACAACTGAATGACCTTGGACCAGTCATTCTCTCTCAGTCTTATGAAATCTGAGCAATCTAAGCAATCACCATGTGTCAAAGCCTAAATTGAAGGCATGCTCTCCCCAAAGTTATTAAAAAAATATTTGTTGGGGGGGGATGTGTGAGAGAGAGAGAGCGACAGAGACAGAGAGAAGGATGTTTTAGTATCAAGTAGTAGCCTAAATTGAAGGCATGCCCTCCCCAAAGTTATTAAAAGAATATTTGCTGGGGGTGTGTGTGAGAGAGAGAGAGAGCGACAGAGACATAGAGAAGGATGTTTTAGTATCAAGTACTCTATAGCATCACTTTAATTCAAAATTCCTACAAAAACCATGGATTAAAAGTGTTGGGTAGGGGGAGAGAAAAGTACACTCCTTGTTTTAATTTGTAAACTTTCCTTGAGCAGATACTCAAGAAGCTGGCAGTAACAGAAGACACGGTAATTCCATGGTGAGTTCAGCTTCCATGAGTATCCTTCACAGCTCTTCTCTTCATGACTATACTCCTGTTAGTCGCTCTGAAAACCAGGATTCTCTGCAGGTATAGTCTTTTATCTTTTCTTTACTATTTTATTTCTTTATCTTGTTAACTATCTATCTTCTAACTTCATCAGCCTATTAGAATATATATATATATATATTATTAGTTATAGAATTGACTACATAACAGATTTCAAATAGAATCTTAGCCGAAATAATCATTATTGATTATACTGGCATACAGTATATAGGCATTTCTTAATTTTGATATCTCTTATAGGCTCTGAGTTCCTTGGATGAAGATGATCCAAACATACTTCTTGCTATTCAGTTATCATTGCAAGAATCTGGCCTAGTTATTGACGATGAAACTAGAGACTTCCTGACTAATGAAGCTTCATTAGGAGCAATAGGTACTTCTTTGCCTACAAGGTTAGACTCTGGCCCAGTAAATGTAGATAATCCAAGAGCAGCTCTAAGTAGCACTGAACTTTTAGAACTTGGTGATAGCCTGATAAAATTAAGTGCAGACAGTGATCAGTTTTTGACAGACCATCTTAGTTCTCGCACTTTCAATAATACAAGAAGTGGCTTATATTCAGCATCTGGTGAATCTGACTCAGGTAGCCAAGATCTTAATATAAATGAAAATCTCCTTGGAAACATAATGGCTTGGTTCCATGACATGAATCCTCAGAGTATTGCACTCATTCCTTCCGCAATTACAGAAGCAGATGATGATTCACAGCAACCCAGTACTGAAGAGAGGTTAATGGAGCAGCCACAAGTAAGACAAGATCTTCTAGAGGAAAATGCACCTTCTGAAGATGCAGTCAAAAATGAAGGCAGAAGCATTCAAAGGGAAGATGGTGCTACTGCTGCTGGAGACGTTAGTTATGGAGAAACAGTTCCACAAAGTGAAGAAGCTTCTGGAGACACAAGCAGCCAAATTGTAAATTCAGATGGTTCACATCAGACATCTAAAACTTCAGCTGAATGGGCTGAACATGTGCATTTGGTGTAATCACAAAAAGTCTAGGGGAAAAAATGAATAGTTTGTGGAGCCAAAATGATTAGGCAATTATCAGTGGTATAATTTAGAGTGGAAACTTTGACCAATCCTAGCAGAGCTCAGTTGTTTACCCGAGTTGTAAAAAATGGGATAAATAGAAATTTCCTTGCTGTTCTTTATGAAGCTTATTTGAACCTTTCAGGGAATTTCTATTGCATTGGACAGTAAAGTGGCTTGCTTGTTTGGAGGAAGTAGAAAGCTTGTACTCCATGTTCCTAACACAATGCATTATCTATTTAGCCTTAGGCTGATGATCCTTAACTGAAAGAGGAGATTAAAGGTTTCCTTAGTGAGTCATTTTAAAACATTTTTTTCCTTTTTCTCTTATTTGTCTTATCCTTTAAAAAGGTTTAGCACTAAAATTATGTTTTGCTTTCCCCAATTAATCAGTAATAGTATGAACTGAGGTAAAGTGAATCTTTTCTAATTAAACTTTTCATGTTTATGTACGAGTATAAATGTACTGGTATAAATGTGCCAAACTGAACAGCAAATCAACATAAAAAATATGCAGTATTGGGTTTTTTATGCTAACTCTTATTTTTAAGGATGTAAAGAATACATACACATGCACAATGACATGCACATGCACACATACACATATATCTTTTTTTAAATTTCACTCGTATTTATCACCATTATGATTGCATTAACATAATTTTATCTTAATTAAATGTAATTCTGCTATTAAAGACAATTATTTTAAACAGCCAAGTTGAAAAGACATTTTAACAGAAGTGCAGTCTTTTCTATTTATTCTCTGCACTTTGAGCGCAGTTGCTTTGAGCAGTAACATTTTACAAAACAACAAAGTCTGCAACTTTCTGAAGCTAGAAGACAGTCTTCTTGCCCCTCCCCCTCCCAACCTAGGAAAGATTAATAATATCACAAACAACATGTTACTGTGCCTTTGCCTAAGCTAAATAGATAGTTGACACAGTTAAATGATTATTAGTTATCTGTTCTGGAGTATACTATGGTATACTATGAACTGCAGAAACCTCCATAAAACCACTCATGGCCTTTCCTTTCCACTCAATACCTATATAGGGTATAAGCCTTCCCCATACAGGTATAGCATGCACACCTAGAAGGATCCCCATAGGATTCCAGAGAGCCTTATTTTTCTCCTTCTCTCCCTATCCTATCTTTGTCAGCATGCATTTGAGGACAGTACAGCATATGTAAGTATCTGTGTGTGCCTCCTATATCTCCATCCAGCCTACTTCACTCTATGAGGTTGTGTGAGCTTCAGTTGAAAAGAGAGGAGAAACACAGGAATAAGAGTGCGTGTTTCCAACACATACACTCTGCAAAGTGGGTGTCAAATTCAGCTGTTTAGACAAATTCCTTGTTTGCAGACACTATAGCTGTGGTGGGAGTATCATACCTTATATGTCAACATTTTTACAGAAATAATAAAACACTACAATGTATTCTTTTCAATTGCACAATATTCATTTAGTGTATGATTAGTGTTTCATATTTTGTAAAAATAAAAAAAACTCAAATCTTCCCTAATGGTGTCCTACTGTGAAGAAAAGTTTTGTTGAAATTGGCTTAAAAACATCAAAACCTCATTGTAAATTAGTGATGCAGATTGTGACTTTAACTAGAAGTAATTGTTTTAAATTACTGTTTTGCTTGCAAATAATCAAAGTCTAGGTTAACAGAAGCAAAATGAATAAAATACTCCATTTCTTTTTTGTTTGACTTGATATGAAAGATCGGCTACGTCTAATATAAAAACTTGCTACTGATTGTGTACAGTAAGGTATTTTGATGGCAGAAAAGGTATATATATTGATTACTGTGTGTTACAAAAAAAAAGTGTTAAATCCTTCATTTAAACATAATTGTTGGGATCTTGAAATCCCTGTGGCTCATAAAATTAAATATTAACTATTTAATCCATTTTTAAAAAACTGTTTCTTGACATTTATTTGGAAGGAGTAGTCTGCTTCTCTGTTATTATATGCTGTACATCCATAATATTTTTAGCTTGGCTTCTAATTGCCCTGTCCTGAAAGTATTGGTGTTAAAACCCTTTTTCTAGCCTTGGAAAATTATCTCTTTAAAAAGCTATTACAGAATCCTTTCTAACTTAAAATAGATCTTGACAGTATCGTCACTAATTGGTCTTACATATTTTAAATACACATACAGCTTCCTTGAATTTTAATTTTGAAATAGAATATCACATGGTTTTGTGTATTGCATTAAGATGTCTTGCAAAGCTAAGAGAAGATATGTATGAGTGCTTTCTGTGATGATAGTGAAGTTTGTGGGTTCTGGTTTTCTGTAACTTGGTTTAAATTGTGAAGTATACTCCATTGTAAAATTTATTCTGAGCATGAAATTTAGCATATTAAATTTGTATTTTCTTGATACTTATTTAAAATTTAAGACCAGCCCCCTAACTGAATTTAGAATTCTGAAAGAAAGTTTGGCAAGCCTATTTTGTAAACCAATTAATTTTATAAAGAAAAACAAAACTACTATAATCTTGAAAATGGTATTTGCACTTTCATAGTATATACTTGATACATTCCCACTTTATATACAGTAGGATATTACAACCGTATAGATGTTTGGCCAAATGAATGCTATTAATAATATGTAAAATTTTTGATTAAACATTTATTACTTAAACTAATTCCTTTTATCTCCTGTATTTCTTTACCAAATATTGTTTTAGATGGAAGAATGGTGTTTCGAATTTAAAAAAAGCTCACACTGGTATGCATCAATTTTCTGTGATTTTCTAGTAGAGTGTTTCACTAATAACTCTTATGCTGCACAGAAGTAATTTGTTCTTGTGTAAAGTTGAACATTATCTGTAGTACAGGTAATGGACTTAAAATAAATGGACTTACAACCATTCATTTAGTGACCATTCAAAGTTACAACAGCACTGAAAAAAGTGACTTATGACCAGTTTTCACACGTATGACTGTTGCAGCATCCCCATGGTCATGTGATCAAAATTCAGATGCTTGGCAACTAATTTATATTTATGATGGTTGTAGCGAGTCAGGATCATGTGATCCCCTTTTGGGACTTTCTGACAAGCAAAGTCTACGTGGAAGCCAGATTCATTTAACAACCATGTGACTTACTTAACAACTGTGGTTAAAAATGTTATAAAATAGGTCAAAATCCACTTAATAACTGCCTCACTTAGCAACAGAAAATTGGAGCTCAGATATGGTCATAAGCCGAGGATTACCTATATAACCAAACCAAACCCCGTTAAGCAGAAGATATCTGAATGCAGAAATTAGAATCTTGAGATCAAATCCGCTATTCTGTATTTCAAATATTGTATCTAAAAGTAGATACTATGAAGAGAAATAGGCCAAAGATAATTAAGCATTTAACATCTGAAACTCTGATGAAAATAAATAGCACTGTTAACAGTTCTGCTTAGAAAAACCTCAGTTACTTGAACATTTCTTAAACTGAAACCAAAAAGAAATACTGATTGAAATGCAATTTGCCCTCAGATATTAACCACTCATTCATTCAAAATGTTTATTTTTAACAGATGTACCGTATTTTCCCAAAAATAAGACCCTGTCTTATATATTTTTGAACCCTGAAATAAGTGCTTAGCTTTATCGCCATGGGCTCAAAAGCGTGATTGGACTTATTATCAGGGGATGTCTTATTTGGGTGGAAACAGGGTAATAAACATTCTAAGAAGGGTAAACAAATAGAGTTGATGTCAATCTTTATTTTCATATTAGATTATTTTAAGTCTTTCAGAAATACTACATGTAGATAATTTTATTTATATTTTCACATTTTCTATACTACGTCTACAAGTAGCCCTTGGTTAATGTGGGTAATTGAGATAAAAATTTCTGTCACTAAATGCAATTGAAAAATGAAATTTCACCTGACCAAACTGATTAGTAAGAGCAACCCTGTAATCCCTATTGCTGTCATTAAATAATCACACTGGTCATTAGGTGAGGACTCAAGCCAAGCCAAACCATTCCCAGCTTAGTCCCTGTCAATCCTCAACCTTGGTAAAGTAATGGACTTCCTCCTGTTCAATTCCTCCCATCTGCCTATCTCTCCCCCATCTCTGCCATCCTTTAGCCATCCTGTATAACCACTCCTTGGTTGTGGCAGCACTGGGACCTTCAGCATTGTCAACTGGCCACCACCATTCCTGGACCTTTAAGTCAGCTCCAGTACACCCACCACTGCCACTCAGGAATGCTGCCTCAAGCCATAGCCAACAGCCATACCTATGCCACCATGCAAAACTCTCATCCCTGCCAGCATCGGCAAGGAATGCCATTGTGCAGGATAGCCCAAAAAAGACTAAGATGGGAGTGGGGGAGAGATAGGTGCTGAAGTGCCCCTGAGGCTGTTAAGAGGATGAAATTTTATCACGTGAGTGCTGCATCAGCCATAACTTTGGGAATTAGTTGAATAGATGGTCGTTAACCAAAGACTAACTGTATGTGAATTATATTTGTTCAGTTCAAATTTTCATGATATTATGGCATAAATTCTATAAATGTTTTATAAATTCTTTTTTTTTTTCTGCCTGGAAGTTCTCTTGAAACTTTTACTTTGGTACAGTCTTCTTTATTTAACCTATACAGCATGCTTTTCACTTCATGAAACCAACAAATCTCAATATAAATAAAAACAAATTGAGAATGTCAATGTAGACATTCAGTACTGCAAATACATATTCATCTGGATTCAGTCGGTAATGATGCCTCTTTCCCAGCATTAGTTGTGTGTCGACCAACAGGTACTTAAAAAAAAACAAGAAAAGAAAAATGCAGTTATTGCGTTTATGTTACTAAATCTTTGTCTCATTTGTCACTGAAGGTACAATTAATTTTAAAAGCAATTATCTAGCATAGCAGTTTGCATAATTAACTGTTTTTATCACCTTAACCGTCAAAGGTCTAGTTAAGTGATTTTAATATTTTAATGTGGTAAAGCTCTCTATTAATAAAAACAATCCCATTTTGTGGTAATTATTGTTAGAATTTCTATTACAATGATATCATCTTAAGGTTTGTTTTCAAAAAAATAAACTCATTAGAAACTAAACAAAACAGATTGCCTTAAATCTGATGACATAATTCAGATAATCATTTAAATCATATTTTTCACAGAAATGAGCTATAATGAATTTCAGTCTTGCACAGAGCTGTTTGCCTCTCACTCTATGTGGTATAGATTCAATCAGTAGCTAATTTAAATTAAAGACTTACTATGCCAAAAAGAAGTGTTCCAATACCAGAATAAAATACTTCATTCAACTGCAAAATAAGAATTTAGAATTAAAATTAAGCAGGAACAAAAGTAATTAGGGTTCCTTAAAAACCTACTAGTATCCATATGATCCACACACAGGAATACTTTGGTGTTCACATTCCCTAGAAGGCAAATATTTTCCTTGGATTAAAGATTTCGCATAGATTGAAGTTGAAGCTTCTTGTTTTAAGAGTTGTACTTCTTTTACTTTCAAAATGAACAGAACCAGTGATCTATGTCTGCTCTGCCAAACTCATGTCCTGATACTTCAGGAAAAAAAACAAGTTTTTTTGACAGTGTCAGTTAAATGAGGACCCTATGGTGATGACAGTTAATGTACCATCCCTACTTGATGGTTTGGTATTCTTCAGATGTTTCCATCCTTCTTCATTTGTATGCTTTGTAAAGCTAAGACAGCAGAATGTTTCCCAAAATTGAGCCTCACTCCAGGTCATAAACCACAAAAACTCTTGAGATTATCATGGTGACACTCATCTGTTATATCTACCCCTTTAGAAGTTATCAATTAATCTACCATGATGGGACTCCTCATCCAAATAATTAGGTTATATGAAGTTGCATGCTAGCTGGGGCCCTTCCTTGCTCACTTTTTGCATGTGGGCACCTCATACATTTATTCCAAAAATATGCCATATTGGGGGTCACCTTTCTATCTATTTTATGTAAATATTGCTTCCCAGGCTCTTTCTTTTTGCTAGAGAGCTAGCATTAAACTATTTTTGGCATTATATTTTTACCTGCTTACAAATTCTTGTTTTTTGCTCCTGTATATGTTTATCTTTTGTTGCATATGTTGTCAGCAAAAATTCCACATATAAAAGTTAAATGCTGTAGTTCTAATGAAACTATACTAGTCTTCCAGCCAAAAAAACTCATCAAATTTTGCCTCCAATTGCATTGAAAAGGCAGTGCTATATAACCTGTATTACCAGGAGATTCCACATGATTGTGCTCAGCTGATTTTGGAAGACCAAAGGCTGATTTAGCAGAATTAAAAGTATTTGCAATCATAATTAATGTATAAAAGCTAAAATGATTATAGTTGTATTCTTCCTTAGCCTTTAACAGCTTATAAAGTTAAGAGTAAAATAGGTAAAAGAAAAAAGTTGTGAGAAAAATATATATAAGTACTTCACTTACTTGTGATTCCATAAAGATACAAAGAACTCCAGTAATTATCAATGAAAACAACAAGACTAGTAATATTCCAGATGTGATGGTAAGTTGCCACTGAAAAGAAGCAACAATGGAATCAAAACTTTTTTGTCATTTCACAAATATTCAAATAGAATATCTGAATAATAGAATGCATACAAGGAAAAATACTAAGTAATACATACATGGAGTCCCTACCAAACTTAGTATCCCTGCTAAATATTTATTTCTTAAATTTATATGGCAGTCAGCACAAAATTAAAACAGAACATTGCACTTGGGATGATGGATAACTCCCCTCATGAAGAACCAGGCCTCGTCTTGTTGTAAAAGGCAACTTCCAGGGAAAAAAATGAGGAACTCAAGGCAGCTCCATTAAGATTGGTGCCCAAAACCACAGCAGACTGAAGAGCAGGTGAGTGGGTCGGAGAAAGATGGGACTTTCCCCAAATGCACTAGACAGTTGCTACTCATGGAGCATGTCCCCAGTGGAGTTAAAGCTCTTCCGAATCTCTCAAAGCTCTAAACCATCAGGGACGTGCTCCTTGTTGGGTCCAATGATGGTTTCTTGAGGAAGAAGGGCCAGTATCACTGCCTCAGAGATTAATTCATCCCTATTTGATCCAATTACATGTTTCTCAGAAAGGTTAATTAAAACAAAGATGGCTGAACTGACATCTCCATTGGATCCCGTCCACTGCTTTGGGACCAACAATAGCTAAACAGCTTTAATAAAAATCTTCTATGCCATTTTATACCTTGGATGTTTTCCAGCAAAGATTTCTTGTATGTGATAAAAGTATATTTAATTAAGAGCTTAGTTTCCAGGTAAAGCAGCAGAAAACACAGTTTTTCTTCAGCTATATAGTTTGCACATAGCTTAGAAATACTGTTGAAAACTAATTTGGAGAGATAGAGAAAAACATTGTGGCTATTAACAGTGGAAAGAAAGATTTCCTTTCCCTGTAGCTCCATTACATAGTCTGTCATTTGATTCAACTCTCAGAGTTTAGAGTTTATGATACTAAATATACTTCAAAAAAAGATGAATCCAAACATTTTCTACTGGAATCATTTTTAAATTTTTATTTTTGTATTTTTCAAAACAGACAAATACCAATATGTTGGTGGACCTCGCTTAATGATCACTTATTCAACAACCTTTTGAACATACTAGTTTTTATTGTTCTAATTGTTATCTTTAATAAAATTACTATAAAAATGTAGATTAGTGCTATTTATTTTTATTGCAAATTATTATTTTAAAATAATATCAGGCAAAGGAAAAACAAAAGAAACAAAAAACAAAGGTATAAACGTTTAAAAATTACATAATGATGCTTAAAAAGTATGTTAAGAAAATACAATAGAAAAAAATGACATTACAGTGATTGACAGTATATGATTACAATTCGATATATAATTATCTAATGCAAACATGCACATAAAGATATATACATATGTGTATGAATGTATTTCTAATGTACCTACATAATTAATAACTATCATGATTTTAACCTATATTTTGAATAAATGAAACCATTTTATTATACTTATCCCTACAAATTCTAGGTCTATAGGCAAACAGCTCATAAATAGCAAGTATAATCAGGTTTCCAATCCATTGAATAAACAGGACTGTATATTTATCTTTCTAATGCTGCAATATTATTCTTCTAGCTACAATAAAGGCACAAAGAATCTATTTGCCTTACCTAGTGATCAAATTCCATGTGCTGGGAATGTGATTCAAGAAAATGTTATTCCCTAAAAATGTTAGCTTTTGTTACACATTCAGATTTTATATTCCACTACTTTCTCCCAAAACTTAGTAAGTATACATTATCCAACAAAATGCTATTTCTAGAGAATCCTTTTCAAAGATCTTTAATATACAAATATAACTGTGTCCAATGCATTATAAATATTATTTTTCTTGTATAAGTTATAGTTTAAGGCCAATTGACATTCTTGCTATAGAAATTAAGACAATATAGGAAACTATTCACTTCACTTTTAGACATTTCTAAAATTCTGTTTTTACTTTGTCATTATGGAGTACTGAGTATAGATTAATGAGAAAAAAACTAATTTTAACAATTGTAGAATCAGGCTGCAATATAACAAAATTGACAACAGTGAAAGGAGTCTGAATACTTTCTGAATGCACTGTAGTTCAAGAGACAGAACATATCTGATCTTTAATTATGATTTAATTGTTCAGATCTCAAATGGATCTGTAGGACATTTAAACAGTGACTGCTTACTTTTTTCTGAAGAGCAAAAAAATGCAGTCCCAATGTCACCAATGAAGTAGAACCAACAGTCCACATCAAAGTATCAGCATCGAAGAAGCTAAAACCCAAGAACACATATATATTTCTATGACATCCATAATCACACCAATATAACACAATGCAATTCAATTTATTTATTAACAACTTACGCATCAATGGATCCAAGCCATGTACCCATGAGGATTGTCTAAAAATAAAAATTTATTACTACATTATTCATGTATTATTAGTATTATTATACATAATAACTTTTTTGCATTTGTTCCTGAGGGAGATTCTTTTCAGTTCAGTAAAAAATTATAATTCATTCTACCATATATAATTTTTACATATAACTTCTCAGACAAAAAAAAAAACCCTACATACAACAGTATTTCTTAGGACAGACTGTATCGATACGTTTTGTAAAATTATGGTATACTATATTAGAATAATTTAGATGAGGGAATAGAAAGGGAGTTCATGAATGTGCAAATGGAGGAAAAAGCCAATGTTTTAGAAGAATCTCGACAGACATGAACACTGGTCCTATCCAACAAAATGCAGTTCAGTGGTAAGAAAGGTAAAGTTTAACAATTAGGCAAGAAAAACCAAAAGCAACAGATATAGAATAACGCTGCTGGCTCAACAACAATAATTGTGAGAGGGATCTAGGAGTCCTAGTGGATAACCACAAAAGTATGAGCCAGCAATGTGCTGCAACTGCCAAAAAAGCCAATGCAGTCCTAGGCTGTATCAACAGAGAGATAATATCAAGATCAGGTGAAGTATTAGTACTGCTATGTACTGCTTTGATAAGATTACACTTGAAATACTGCATCCAATTTTGGTCACCACAGTACAAAAAAACCCCGTTCAGACTCTAGAAAGAATGTAAAGAGCAAAAGAATGATTGGGGTGGGAGGATAAAACATATATTGAACAGTTGTAAACTAAGTAAGTCTTTTCCAATGAAGAGAATGAGTAGGAATGACATGATAGTAGTCTTCCAATATTTAAAGGCCTGTCATAAAGAAGAGGGAATCAATCTATTTTCCAAAGCACCTGCCAACAGGACAAGAAGTAATGAAAGCTTATGAAAGAGAGTTCCATGCTAGAACTAAGGAGAAATTTCCTGAGAATCAGAGCAATTAATCAGTGGAACAGCTTGTCTCCAGAAGTTATGGGTGCTCCACCCCTGGAAATATTTAAGAAGAGAAGGACAACTATTTGTACACTCAGATTGGAATAGATGACTTCCAAGGTCCCTTCTAACTCTGTTATTCTGTTATTATTCACTTGAAAAAGTGCAAATGACAACAGAATCAACTAGCTATTGTATGTTTCAGGTGCATTCCTGTATGCAATCATTTATAAAATACAGTTACCCTTGTGCACCATTAATACTAAAAAAAAAATAATTTGACCTGACTGGTGATCTATCAGTAATGAAGCTCTGACTCTGGGGTAGATAATTGTGGTACATATCTAGCAAAAGTTCTCAGGTCAGGATGAGCTAATATAATTTACAACATGTTACAATCAAAATCAAGAATGGCAGAAAATTAATTTTTAACTGATTCAGTTTGACAACTTTGATGAATGTTTTCATGCTATTTATGCTAACACACTGCATATTTGTAATTGCTATTATATGCAATATGGGGATGAAACAGCATTTTCTCAAAACTTATTTTGGGGATGGAAATAGCTGTAGTATAGGAAACAAACTTTTGTTGTTTTGAACTTTATATGAATTAGATTAGCTTTCTCTATCCTGATGTTCCATTAGCCAAACTGGTTGGGACCTGGGGCAATATTGGCAGAAATTCTGGTCCAGCACATTTCAGTTTGGAATGGAAAATATTGATTGATTAATTGATTGATTGGTTCAATTTATATGCCGCCCTTCTCTGGAGACTCAGGGAGGCTTACAATGCATTAAGCAATAACCTTCATACTGTTGTATATACCTGCTTAGAAGGGCTTTTGCCCCCCCCCAAGCGGTGTTGTTTTTTATACAAAGTCAGCTTATTGCCCCCACAATCCAGGTCCTCATTTTACCTACCTCGGAAGGATGGAAGGCTGAGTCAACCTTGAGCCTGGTGAGATTTGAACTTACAGTAATTGCAGGCAGCTGGCAGTTAAGTGCTATTTAACAGCACTTTAGTCCGCTGCTCCACCAAGGCTCTTAATAATATCACAGTAAATAACACAATAGACAGTTCTGTTTTCATTTTTACTGTATAAGTAAAGTAGTGCATTATTCAAATTCTAAAGTATTGAGAGCCTAGATGCAGCAAAAGGTAGCAATGACATATATAATAAACTGATATTAAAATATAATTAATATATGATATTGAGCCGTGATGGCAAACCTATGGCATGCGTGCCAAAGGTGGCACGCAGCGCCATCTCTGACAGCTCACGAGCCGTTATCCCAGTTCAGCTCTGCTGTAAATGCATGCACACCTCCTGCCGGCCAGCTGGTCTTCGGATCTCTGCCATGCATGCGTGGGGGGAGAGGCATGTGCAAGGTTGCTTGTGCATGCATGGGGTGGTGTTGGTGCATGCAAGGGGTGCGCACACATTGCATTTTGGGGGTTCAGGCGTGCGCACGTTCATTCACACACACACACATGCACACTTTGGGCACTTGGTCCAGAAAAGGTTAGCCATCACTGATATAGAGCATTACCTTCAAGAGGTACTTACAAATAATGCTAATAAAATGATATTCAAAGGAAATTTTCTTCGTGCTTGATCACAGCATGCTACGCCAATAATCATTAACAAGATTGCTGGTCTAAAATCAGATAAACATACTGCCATCTTAGAGTTTAAAATGCCCTGTTATCTTACAATTGAGATTATAATTTTAAAAATTAACATTCAATAATTACAGATAAAACCACATTTACATTTAATAATCCAATAAAATCCCTTTAAAGGAAAACAATATAAATGGAATAAAGCTTTACACTTCTTTAAAAGAAATATGGTGATGATATTACAGTAAACACACAATTTCTCAAACAGCAAACATCAGTTCCAAATTTCACTCTAACCATATTGGGTTAATAATTGATGCAGGTCTCCTATAAATAGAGCTGCTTCTCTCAGTGGAAATTTGAAAGGGCAATTTTCAAACTCACATATACGGCCCCAATGACTTGCACCTTTAGAGTAGATTTTGGGGAACATGAAAATTTGACAGATGAGTAGAATCACTCCTTGCCCATTTTGGTTAGAAGACTGGCATCCATTTTTAAAATCTCAATAAGACAGAGATTCTATCTGGTTACGGGTATCCATTTTTAAAATCTCAATAAGAGATTCTGTCTAGTTACGGTGTTAGAACGTTGTCATCATTATTATAAGAATATCTCTGTCTGTATCCATAACTCAACTAAAAGACTAATTTACTTTTGTGCCTAATTGACCTTTTTGAGGATAAGCAGGACTTACTACAGGCATGGAATTTTGGTGGATTGCCTCCTATAATTAGAGCTGTAGATTAGACTGGAAGTAAAAAAATATATTTGGAAAAAAATGGCAAATCACTTCCATATTGCTACCAATAAAATAGTGTGAGTAGAGTCTCCTGACACTGAATTAACTCAAGATGGCTTTACCTTGAAGTCCAATTTACTGAGCATACCACGTCTATTAATTTTCATAATAATAAAATTATTTATTATTTTCATATTAAATGCCAATGTAAATTAGCTAGAGAATGGAATAGAAACCAGAGTACTAATAAAGTAAATCATCTGTTCACTATCATTTTCTCAATTCTATTACTATATAGTTTTACCAGACAGAATTTTATAGGTTCCTAATTGGACCATTGGTTTAGGATACTTGAAGGCAAAGGATTAGCATTTATAGCCATGATAAGGAACCAATAATATAAATTTTTGTTTAAAATATATTCTTTGATAAAATTTCAAACAGGTGATCATTGTATATCAAACATACAGCGTAATTGCTTAATATTAAGTACCATACTGTTTCTCAACCTAGAGACTGCAGATAAAATTGGTAATACAAGTAGTTGGTTTGCTTGTTCCAGGATATTGGATTTTTTATAGTTTTTCTAAGAAACAATACATATTTACTAAGGAGCAGGTTTTAATAATTGACAATTGCATATATAATACTTACAAGAGAGAATAGCAAAACCATGGACGTCTCCGAACCCATATTTTAAGGAACTTCCTAGACCAAAAAATTCAAATATGGTTGCAGAAATACAGAAAGGATACAATGGAAATAGTAATTTATTCAATTAATTTTAAAATATTTCCATCTCACCTTTCTATATTCAGTAGAGATCATAACAATATTAAAAATAATGAGATTTAAAACCCAATAAAATGTAGAAAGCATGATGAATGTAAATGAACAGGAGCTTAATATACAGAAAACATTTTACAATTATTGTATTTTAGAATAATTTATACAGGAGAAATTACTTGTTTTTTTTAAAAAAAGCACTTTTGTGTCAGTTAAAGGTGGTATGTAGGTAATGTTCTTCCTACTTTTTCCTATAACAATAGCCCTGTAAGATGGGTTGGACTTTTTTCCCATCCAAAGAAAACAAAAATTAGCTGCCAAGTAGTTGTTTAGTAGAGGAGCATAATTTTTTCACAAGAGAGGAGAAAAACTGTCAGATATAAATCTGTAAGTGTAGATTTTGCATAAATCCATTATGTGTATTTAAATGGTGCTTAAATGGTGTTTACAGTACAGCTGAACATTTTTCTGCATTTAAAATTGTATTTCAAATCAAAATTTGACATAATTTTTGGGTAATTTGTGGGTGCAACACTAAAGAGAGATTGGACAACATTTGTCTGAAATATTATAGGGTTTTCCACTTGAGCAGGGGTTGGACTAGATGATCTCCAAGGTGCCTTCCAACTCTGTTATTCTGTTATTCTACCTGAAATGTATTTCTTACCTTTGTAGAATAAGCTATTTAACACATAATTCTCTATATAACCTGAATAATAGACTTTATGCCCCAGATGTAATTCAAGCACAGAACATAGTGGAAAGATGGGGCACAGGCAGGGTGAAATGCTTCTGGTTCGGACCAGATCGCCTGATCTGGTAGCAATGGAGGCAGGTGGTTCGGCTGAAAAAATGCTTTTAAAAGTAGAAAAAAAAGTCTCTGATGATCGCGCAGCTCAGCTGGGATCATCAAAGGCTTTTAAAAGAAAAAAACCCTTTTTTTTCTTTTAAAAGACTCTGACGATCCAAGCTGAGTTGCCTGATCGATGAAAAAATTATTTTAAAAGTTAAAAAAAAAAACAATTGGCCACGCCCACCCAGTCACATTACTCCCACCACAAGCCATGCCCACAGAACCGGTAGTAACAAATTTTAGATTTCACCACTGGGTACAGGAGACACTTTCTCCCTCCCCCTATTATTCAGATCCTAGAAAACATGGAACTTCTATCATGAATAATTTGTTAGTCACTTTGGTTCATATGAACTTGTTTATCTTCTCCTAAATTGCACCTTATTATTGAACAGGGGTTTTTTCCTTCACAGTAACTTGAATCCACCAAAATGAAATAAGTCATGGGGGAAGAGAAAATGAGAAAAGGATCAAAAGATAAGATTTTCACATCTCAATATTGAGAAACTCAGTTGGCTATGAACATGCTAGTTGGAACAACTGAAGACTGAAAGAAAATACATCTTTTGCAATATGGTAAATAACATCAAAAATATACACAACCCTTAACCATTCAAGACACAAGATATCAGGGATGGGTTCTACTTATCTTTACTACCGGTTCGTAACGGGCCCGCACGTGCGCTTCTGCACATGCGCAGAAGCTTCCTGATGACGTCGGGGTCGATGGGCAGAGCTTCTCACTGGTTTTACTTCTGGTTCTAAAGAACCGGTTCGAAACAGGGGCAACCCACCACTGCAAGATATGCTGATGTGACCAGATCTATCCATGTGGTAGATTTACTGAACACATCAAGTGGTAGACATATTTGGCTTCAAGCAAAACACTGGTTTTTCAGTGGCATGCAATATTTAGTAATTCATATGTAATGGAATGAATCGCGTATTATATTGCATTATTATTGGAACCAGTTGCTGCTGAATATGGGTATCCAGTACAGTTATTGTCCCAACATATCCTGACGGCACCAAGTTGGTGACAGTTGCAGTAAAATTCACTTACCAGTAGATGAACATACATATTATACCAACAGTGTAACCCAGTTGAAATGCCAACATGAGATATAATTTCCAAAGAAAGCCTAAGGAAACAGAAAAATAATTTCAGATTATACATTTAAAACAAATCAGGCAAACAAGTTTTGTTTGGAAGTTAAAAGATACCAGAAAGCAAAAATGGCGTCATTTTAATAAATCCATGAATTATTCAGTTCATCAAATATGTAAGATTAGATAATGTAAATAAGAACTTCTTATGTTCCCCAGGTAATTTCTCTCAAATGTAATATACCTCAGTTGCTTTTTGAACAGTTGAACACAACTGTGTCTTCAACAACTTTCTTAAATGAAGAGCAAAAGAGTTTCTGCCACTGTATTCTTCCTTATTATCAGCACTTTAGTCCTGTGAATCAACTTGGGAACAGCAAACAGATGTGATACTTATTACAGCAAACATGTAATACTTATTTGATTACATATGGTCCTCGACTTATGGCCTCAATTGAATCCAAAGTTTATGTTGCTAAGTGAGATATTTAAGTGAATTTTGCCCCATTTTATAATCTTTCTTGTTATAGTTGTTAAACAGTAACAGGGTTGTTAAATTAATCTGGCTTCCCCATTGATTTTACTTGTCAGGTTGCAAAAGGTGACCACACGATCCCGGGACACTGCAACCATCATAAATATAAACCAGTTGCCAAGCAATTGAATTTTGACCATATGATCATGATCAATGCCGCAATGTTTGTGAAAAATGGTCATAAGTCACTTTTTTCAGTGCCGTTGTCATAATTCCATGCAGGGGTGGGTTTTACTTACCTTTACTACCGGTTTGCAATGGGGCGGCATGTGAGTATTCTTCTGCGCATGTGCAGAAGTGTTCTGGTGACATCGGGGTTGGTGGGCAGAGCCTCTCACCAGTTTTACTACTGATTCTATAGAACCGGTCTGAACCGGGGGCAACCCACCACTGGTTCCGTGATATGTCTAGCGGATTAAGGCACCACATTCCAATCCTTTCTAACTCCCCTCTCCCTCCCAAGAATGGCAACTAAGAAATGAAGCGAAAATAAAAATGGCTTCACCCAAAGTTGTTTTGAAGTTCACAGCCATTGCAACTTCAAATAGTTGTAAGTCCAGGACTATCTGTATTTTTTTCTCCATAAAGAAATTGATTAATGCCGAGAACAACCAACTGCATTTGCTAAATTCAAAATAAAAAGTATCTTGTTTATTTTGGATTATATTCTTTCTTGGAAATGTTTTGTAAATGAAAAAATGAATGTTGATGGGATATGAATGGATTAGTCTTTGCTGCCAAACAACATTACAGCTGGCAGTGGACATTATTAAATTTTCATTCTGGTGAAATTCCACAGCTGGATATCAGAGACTGAACATCAATAAAGAAAATGCTTTCTGTATTTCATTGATCAATTGCCTGTATCAGAGGTGGGTTCTAATTTTTTTTACTACCGGTTCTGTGGGCGTGGCTTATTTTGTGGCCGTGTCTTGATGGTCATGTGACAATTATTTAGGATTTAGCAGAGGTACTGGTCTACCAGGCTTTTAACTGCTTGCAGAGCTATACCGATCTACCGATTTATTTTTGCAGGCACCAGTCTACTCATTTGTTTTCTTTTAACACTGATCAATTGTAGGGTGGCCCTTTGAAGCCCCGTGGCAAGAGTTTAAAGAGTTTTTCCCCCTAACCATCAGCTGAGACTCAGGAGGCAGCAATAGATTGGGGATGGGGCCAAATAAAAGGTAAGAATAACGGGGGAGGGGGCGCCAGGAGGCAGAACCAGTTTGTGACATCATATTGTCACCGCTACCAGCTCAGCAAAACCAGGCGGAACCGGGAAGAACCCACACTGGCCTGTATGCCACATAACAAAGCATGTATCACAAAGAATGAGTTACTAGGATGGCCGGATATTAGCAAATTCACTTTCTGATATTGAAAAAAATAACTGAAAAAGGAGTAGCGGTGGAAACAATGAATTCAAAGTTTGCATAGTGTAAATGTCAAGAAATGTCAAGACACAAAAACATCTCTACTATTCTCTAATGTCTGTAGAGTCATCCAGGTCATGGTTGTCCCAAAGGTGCTTTTTTCAGGAGGCAACTGGACTTTCTTGTTTTTTTCTTTGAAGATGTTTAGCTTTTCATCCAAGAAACTTCTTCAGCTCTGGCAGAATAGTGGGGAATAGAAGGATTTATATTCCTTGCAAACAGCTGGTAATCTACATCCTTTTAGAGGGTCATTGAAGCACATGGAGGTTTTTCTGTTCCCTCAGGATCACCTGAGTGGTGCTTCTGGTTCCTGTAGTCTGCAATTTTTCCTCTGGAAATCCATTCCTACTCCCACACCATTCAAAGGGTGTATAGTGTTTGAAATTCTATAGCTAAAAGTCTATTTAGCTACACGTTTAGTTACACAATTTGGGATGAACACCCTTGGAATGGATTTCCAGAGGAGCACTACTCAGGTGACTCTGAGGACACAGATAAGCCTCCAAATGCTTCAATGACCCTCTAAAAGAATGCGAAATAACAGATGTCTGCAAGGAATATAAATCCTTCCATTCCCACTATTCTGTCAGAGTTTATTTTCATATAAAGAAAATATTTATAAGATGTTATACAGATGGCATCTTCCGCCGGATAGATTGGCAAAAATGTTTAATGGACAGTCTGCTGAATGTTGGAAATGTGGATTTGAAGGCGGTACCTATTATCATCAATGGTGGATGCGTCCAGAAGCAATAAAATTTTGGGGAAAAATTAAAACATGGCTGAAAGAAATTCTAAAGCAGGAGTTCAAACTGCGTCCAGAGACACCCTTGCTTGGCTTCAAACCAGAAAATGTAAAAAAAGATTCGTGGTACCTCATACTACATATCATCACTGCAGCGAGAATAACATTTGCTCAATTCTGGAAAGATAAAAATATCCCACCTGATGAAGCAATAATAAAGAAGATTTTGGATTGTGCGGAAGCAAATAGATTAACTAAAAAATTGAAAGATAGAGACCAAACGCAAACATGTTTATCTTGGGAAAAATGGTATAATTGGTTATCAAAAAGAACACTGAAACTAAATTAGAGGATTATAAATAGACATTGTATTTACTGACAATACTTTATTATATATTTAAAGTGAGGTCGGATAGACCTGATTGATTCAAAAATTCAAAATAGGTCATTTCGTCTCCTTCGGAATGTAGTATGAATTTACTGTATAGGTCCGTACTAAATATTTGATGACGGAGGTATTATTTATATGTATTTATGTTCTTTATTTTGTTGTCTTGTTTTGTTATTTGTTTGATGTGCTGTTGTCTTTTTTTAACTATAAATGTAAATAAAGATTTTTTTAAAAAAGAAGCTTCTCAGATAAACAGCAAAATGTCTTCAAAGAAAAACTCCAGTTGCCTCCTGAAAAAGCACCTTTGGATATTCTCTAATGTGTGTGCAAGTGGGAAGGGAATAGCTTTCTAGATTTTCTATTTCCTGAAGTTCTTCCCCTTACCCTACTTTTCTGTTCACTTCTCATCACTAGATAAGCAAGTAAGCGGAAACGAACAATAGTTTTAAACTTAAAGTAGATTCCACTTGGATATGAAAAAAAATCAGGTAATTATAGTAAGTACTGGGGGGGACACACACACAAATATTTTAAATTTTAAGTTTTTTAAGTTTGATAGCAATTTTGAATAGTTCAAATACAAAAGAGATATAGATTTGAAATTGGATTATTTCAAATTCAGAATGTTTCAAATTCCTGCTACTTCATGAACTTAAATATGATTGTTTAGAGCCAAATGCATCCAATTCAAAGTATACCCATTATCTCTGAATAATCTTTGTTATTGTAGGTTAGACCAGAGATGAAATCCAGCAAGTTCTGACAGATTCTGGAGAACCAGTAGCGGAAATTTTGAGTAGTTCGGAGAACCGGCAAATACTCTGGCTGGGCACAGAGTGGGATGGGAATGGGGATTTTGCAGTATCCTTCCCCTGGAGTCAGGTGGGAATGGAGAGTTTGCTTCCCCTGCCACGTTCACCAAGCCACGCCCAGAGAACCGTTAGTAAAAAATTTGGATTTCACCACTGGGTTGGACTCCTTACAATGAATATTACAAAACCTTGGCTAAAGTTTACCAAAATCAATTCTATTCCTGGAGAGATGAATCCGAAGGAAAGAAATAAAAAGGTTTTTATCTTTAACCTGAAGTAACATGCATTCCATGACCAATGACCATGTGATGAGAATCATCGACTTTATACCAGTTCTTTCCTACATGTTCTAGACTTGCCAGAGATTGTTGCCACTTACTTCTGCGAATGGCTCTGTCTGCAAATGGACCTGCATCTTCAATAACATTTACCATGTGTTGGCGTCTTCTGTGCGATTGTCCACGTCTTGGACGTCTGTCGTATGATGGAGAAGATCTTGTTCTTCTTACTTTTGATGGAACTCTTTCAAATTTTGATGAAGCTTCTCGAGCAATTATTTTCTCCTTACTTTGTGGTAATATATCTTGCTTTACAAATTGCTTCACTGGACTTGGAACTTCTGGAGAATCACCAGCAGGATGCTGGTATTTGATGTATGCTATATCTCCACCAAAACTTGCTGGTATGTTACTTTCCATCTTGGATAATTCCATTCCAGTAATACCTTTAGATGAACACCAATAAATTCATTACAATGGTTATTGTGCTGAAACTCTTTCAATTTTGCCTTCTTCTTCCTACTGCTGATGAGTTATGCCCAGACTGGCACTTTCTGAGATATCTGCTAACTATGCCAGGCCTTCTTTCTGAGATCATGTGCTTTGTGCAGTCTTCTTATGAGATTTTGAAGCCTTCCAGGCTGGGCATGCCTCTTCAACAGCAGGAGATGGAAAAGGCCAGCTGTGAGAAGCAGAGGCAGTGCATCTTGAATGACCAAAAGAGCACAGATGGGAAGAGATAGGCAGATGGGGTGACTTAAGAAGGAGGTAGTCTCTTACCTTACCAAGACTCCTGACTGGAAAGGAGCAAGTTGGGAATCTGGGCGAGTCCTTGCCTAACAGCAGGTGAGATTCATTTAAGAAGGGCAAGGGAGACGTAAGAATTGCTATATGGGCATGTGACATCCCTTTTTACAACTGCATCAGCTGACATAGAAATTTCAGTCCCAATTACTATCATTTACCAAGAAAAAGTACAAACTGTTTTTCTCTGAAATAATTTAGGTTAAATAAAGTATTGTAAACCAATGGACAGATTAAGCTGTTATTTGGATTGCTTTCATCTGTTTTAAATTGTCAACGTGGAGGTAAGAAGTGTTGATATTTCTTTGCTGTTACTCTACAAGGTTTTTACCTTCTACGAAAAAGGATTTAGGATACTTCCATGGCTGGCTTAATTTTTTTTACCTCAGGTTATAGGTATGTCCTCCTAAAACATTTCTCATCTGGTGTAGTCAATTTATTTATTTATTTGCACGTATTTATATGCTGCTCTTCTCCCAAAGAACTCAGGGCAGCAAACACAAGCAAAAACATACAATAAAAGTCCGAATTAAAACCAGTTAAAATCAAATAATAATAAATAATAAAACCCAAGAATCTGAATCAGCCCATTAGTTGAAATAGCCAAGTCTTCAGGCCTCGACGAAAGGAACGGAGATCAGGTGCAGTAAAATTTGTTTTTACTTCCATCTTAATCAGGAAGTTAAAGCTTTCCAGGGTAGGCTTTACCTTCTAAAGTCAATTCATTTTATTTTAGCTCTTTGAGATTCTTCATTGATTCCTATGCTTTCTAAAATTGAAGATTGAAATTCATTATTTTTTCATAAATTAGAAACCAGGAGGAGACAGTCTCTTCCCTGAAAGCCAGTTGAATAAGTTTAAGGATGGGGGGGGCGGGGGGCGGGAGGGAAATCACACTTAAGGACTAAAATCTTCATACCATTATGTTTTCAAGAAGACTTAGATATAATCAAGTTAAAAACAAAATATTTTACTGAACTGAAATGAAACAATAGTGACCATTGAAGTGTAATGGAAAAGCTAAAGTACTCTAAAATACATATGAAATATTAATCTAATGAAATTTCATCCCCAAAAAGTAAAGTTTTAGATTTTATGATTAAAAACAATAAAGAATGCTTACTTGGAGAAAAAAGCCTTTTTGTACCTGAAGTGCCTTTCTGGCAATATTGAAACCACAATAAGGTAAAGATAAAGGTTCCCCTTGCACTTATGTGCTAGTCGTTCCTGACTCTAGGGGTCAGTGCTCATCTCAAAGCCAAAGAGCCAGCACTGTCCGAAGATATCTGCATGGTCATGTGGCCGGCATAACTAAATGCCAAAGGCACACGGAATGCTGTTATCTTTCTACCAAAGGTGGTCCTTATTTTTCTACTTGAATTTTTTATGTGCTTTCAAACTGCTAGGTTGGCAGAAGCTGGGACAAGTAACAGGAGCTCATCCCGTTACATGGCACTAGGGATTCGAACTGTTGAACTGCCGACCTTTTGATTGACAAGCTCAGCATCATGAAACTACAATTCTAGTACACAGATATTGGGTACATTGGAAAGTTGTTATTAAAAAGCTAAACAAACGTGATTTTAGAAGAGCAGTTAGTAGTTTGCCATTATACAGAAATGAGACGACATAGACAAATAAGGAAAGAATAAGGAGAAATGATTTATACTTCTACAATAGAGAAAAACTGTATCAATTAGAACAGTGAGTATCAGACTATTTCTTATTAGAGCAGCTAAAGCTAAGAATTTTAGAATTTCGTATGTCCAAATTTACCATAAAAGAGGGGTGCGCAGTGCTCTTGATCTGAATGCTAAATAAACTTATAAATTCTGAATTACAGAGTTCGATGTTTTGATCTAAGCAAGGAGCAAATTAAAAGGAAGAAATTCTTCCAAGAGATGCACACATCATAGTTAAGTGGTTGGTAAAAACTAGTTATAAATAAAACATTTAAATATTTCTTTGCCAGTGACTATCAACCTTTTATTTATGCAGACCACTAAAATCCATCACAGGATGCAGAAGCAGTCTCCCTGTCTCATCCATAGGAAGCTGAAATGAACTTAATTTTTAATAGCAATAGCACTTAGATTTACATACCTCTTCACAAAGCTTTATAGCCCTCTCTAAGTGGTTTACAGAGTCAGCATATTGCCCCCAACAATCTGGCTCCTCATTGTACCAATCTCAAAAGGATGGAAGGCTGAGCAAACCTTGTGAGATTTGAACTGCCAAATTGCAATCAGCCGGCAGTCAGCAGAAGAAGCCTGCAGTATCACATTCTAACCACAGCGCCACCATGGCTCTCTTTAAATAACATTTTAATGTTGTTATCTGAAATCATGTGACATAATAAATGATCAATCCAAACCTTGAAAGAACAATGTAGACATTAACATTTTTGTCCAAATCTTGCAAGGTAGGATGGTCTCGCAAGATCTTTGTCATTATTCATTGATTTAAAATGTTATTTTGGCAAGAATGTTGTCTGGCCCACTATAACATTCCTAGTCACAGGACTTGAACTATTAGTCAAAGCTTTATTTTTAGAATTAGATGCGGTTTCTTCAAAAGTTTCTTACACTAATGCAAAATATAGCATTTCCATCAATAGGAAATGTGCTTTACATTAGAAGGAGTTGCAAGTTCAGAACAAGAAGTAAAGAAAGTTCATTGAGATAATACTATGCATCAATAAAAGTTAAGATTACTTACTAAAATATAGATGGTTGCTACATTGATTTTCAAGAGGACACTATGGCAACATGATACATAGAAGTTTCAAGCAAGAAAATTCTAAGAGCAACAGTTGGTAAAAAGAGTCTTACATGAGCCAAAGAAAAATACATGGGGGAAAGGTAATGGCCCAAAACAGCCAAAATCTGTTTCTCTTAAAACAGACTAATATATCTCTGTGCTCTGTTAGTAAAAGCTTATATTATTAAGAACTTCAAAACTATAATTGCTTTATTTATCATGTCACTGAAAGTATTTAACCAACTGCTTATTTGTCTTTCTCTACAGGGAACTGTAAAAGAAGAAGTTCAGAAGTATGGCAGGCAGCCTTGGCTCAGGTGGTGACCATATCTTGCTAGCAGAGCTGTACAGAACATCAGATTCAAAGGTGAAAATGTGCTTTTACAATATGTAGTGACAGCAGTGTAACACCTCTCCGCATTTCCTTTGTTATGAAAAAACATTAAGCTTTATCATTATTACTGCAATAAAGGTGATATTGGCATTCTGATGTGGCATGGCAAGTGACATGAAGTTTAAATAACCATGTTTTTCATTTGAGCCAAAGCAATTTCCTTCCAGGTGCAAAAACTAACTCAATTAAACAAAACAGTTGTAATCTGAAGCCTCTAATTACAGTAAAGTTGCAAGTGTTAAGGAAATAACCACAACATATTTTAATGTCTAACCATAACAAGCCTTTATTGCACATCAATGACTTATTGTTTGTTTGTTATTTGCTTGTTTGCTTTCTGATGCATTACATAAATCAAATGCACATCTGTGCTTTATATAAACACTCAACTGCCCCTTAATAAAGGTTTGCCTGAAGTACTTGTTGTTTGTATTGCCATTGTGGGGAGACATGTAAAAGCCATTTTATAAAGTTCTTTCTCTTTCAAATCTAAGTTTCTTCAAATGTTTCTAGGTTCTTTCCAACTTTTTCCTAGCTAGTTTTCCTAACTCTTTCCAATTTTATGGGCAACAGGAACACTGTGCTTTGGGCTCCTACCCCTATCAAAGAACCGGTGACAGTCAGCTTAGGCTGAATTCACCACTCTGCCTTTGAAGGAAGTGAACAACTAAGGAGTTAGGAGGAGGTAAATGCTAGCTGGTAGTTCCTTAGGAGAGAACACAAATGTAAGAAAATGGGACAGGAAAATAGCACAATCTTGGGGAGTCTGTTGGGGCTCATGATCCATTATAGGACCAAGAAAGCTTATTGTGACAGTGTGAGACCCAGAATACTATGGATGCTTCACCCGATGGAGAAACAGCTCTATAGGTAGTCCTTGACTTAAAACCATTGTTTAGTGACTATTTGAAGTTACAACAGTCCTGAAAATTTTGATTTATGACCGTTTTTTATATTTACAATCACTGCAGCATCCCCATGGTCATGTGATCAGAATTTGGATGCTTTGCAACCGGCTCATATTTATGACAGTTGTAGGACCTTTTGTGACTTTTGACAAACAAAGTCAATGGGGAAGCCAGATTCACTTAACAGCCGTGTTATTGACTTAACAACTGTGGTGATTCATTTAAGAACTGTGGCAAGAAAGATTAAAAAATGGTGCAAAATGTATTTAACGACTGTCTTGTTTAGCAATAGAAATTTTGGGCTAATTGCGAATAGAAATTGTGGTCGTAAATTGAGGATTATCCGTAATTGGTTCTGATGGTATTCAAGAGGAAGCATATGGGCGTGGGGAGAAGTCTCAGACTGCTTACTTTGTGAGAGAATCAACTAGTCTGTGAGCACTAGAATCACAAAAAGAGCACAAAAAGCACTAGCTAAAAAGAGGCTGATATCACCATAGGAGCAGCTGGACTCTTCCATCAGAATTGTATAACAACCTTATTCAGAAAAATGGCTGCAGGCTTAGGATGCTGGAAAGCTCTCAGTTCAAATTAGAATGAGTAAGTACCTATATTTCTTAACAGAAAGTGACGGAGATTGTTGGATAATATAAGGAAACTTGACCAGAATGGAGAACTTTTAACTGATGTATTTTACATCAAATATGTGAAAGAGTTTTTAATCATGTGTGTTCAGCTTAATGCTAAAAGTGAAAAAGATCAGTTTCCTTTTTGTGAATTAATTTCCCACTGACACTTGTAATTTTCCCCTTATTAATACTCTTCCAGGGTAGAGTATTAAGTAAATTGGAAAGATAAAGCAATTATTGCAAAGCAGTAATTTGAAACATCAAAGTATTAGGAAGGTTGGTAGACAAATAGCATACTGTGCCATTACAATCAGAATCAACACCCTTTATTTTATTTAAAAATATAATTAATAGAGCAAGTTGTTTCTTATTGCTTATCTCTCTCTTCCTTGAATGGTTTGACTGAGTTATGTATGAACCTCTCTTATCATTACACCAGGACTAGACCTCTCTTGCCCTCAGCTGACAATCAGGAAGCACTTCTCTTCTCCCAATTTTGAATTAAGATGTTCCTTATGTAATGCTGGGTAAACCATTTGCTTTGTGGGGTATTATCCCGCCGAAGTGCCATATGCCAGCCCTGTTGTAAATCATGGCCTTCTATCTTGAGAAGACGGCTATTGCCTAAAGTGATCCATTCTTTTACCCAGACTAACAGAGCACCTGAGTAGTAATTCTCCCAACATGGTAAAGATTAGTAAAAAATACTATATTAAAACACCATGCTGGATATCACCTTTAGAAGCACTAACATATCCAAAATTATAAAATCCTGCGAAAAAATTAATGTATAAAGATCTGCTGAATGCACGAGGAGAGATGAAATCAAAACAGGAATTGAATTCCCAGGGATTGCAATTGGATTGGTGGACCTATATACAGATCCAATCAAAATATAAAAAAGGCAGAGACAGGAAAGTTATAAATGTCGACTTGCAGGAATTAGACAAAATTTTGATGGGCCAGGAAAAAGACATGATTTCTAAAAGTTATAAATTGCTGATAAGATTAGAGATTGGCGACAAGATAATAAAGGATACAATGATTGCCTGGGGGAAAAATTTTGGCTACCCAATTCATTTGGAGAAATGGCAAGAGATTTGGTGGGGGAATATGAAGCTAGTAGTTTTTACCGCATACAAAGAGGATATTTACAAGATGATATACAGATGGCATCTTTCACCTGATAGATTGGCTAAAATGTTTACTGGACAATCTGCTGAATGCTGGAAGAGTGGGTTTGAGCGTGGCACATATTATCATCAGTGGTGGACGTGCCCAGAGGCAGTAAAATTTTGGGAGAAAATAAAAAAGTGGCTTAAGGAGATCTTAAACCAAGAGATTAAATGGTGACCAGAGACATGCTTGCTCGGCTCCAAACCGGAAAATATCAAAAAAGATTCATGGTACCTTGCTCTATATATTTTCATGGCAGCTAGATTAACATATGCTCAACTCTGGAAAGATAAAAATACCCCATCAGAGGAAGCAATTATAAAGAAAATTTTAGATTGTGTGGAAGCAGATAAATTGACTAAAAAACTGAAAGATAGAGACCAAACACAAACATGTTTATCTTGGGAAAAACTATATACTTGGATATCAAAGAGAAAATCATAACCCAAATCAGATTAGGTCATATATATTGAAAGACTTATATTATACAAGTAAAGTGAGGTCGGATAGACCTAATTGATTTATAAATATAAATTAGGTTGTTTTGTCTTCCCTGGAATGTAATATAGATATATTGTACCGAATATTAAGTTATTAAGGTACTATTTATAAATATATATGTTATTTGTCTTGTTGACCTATTTATTATTTAAATAAATAGGACAACAAATAGGGTGTGTTGTTTTCTTTTTTGTAAATGATAAATGTAAATAAAGATTATTTAAAAAAAAAAAAGGAAGCACTTCTGTGTCCCTATAGGGCTGTTACAAATTGTCTACTGGTAGTCCTCGACTTAGGACCACAATTGTGTCCAAATTCTCTGTTGTTAAGTGAAACATTTGTTAAGTGAGTTTGGCCCATTTCATGACCGTTCTTGCCACAGTTATTAAGTGAAACACTGCAGTTGATAAGTTAGTAACACAATTGTTACTTCCCCATTAACTTGGATGTCAGAAGGTCCCAAAAGCTCGCAAAACATAACCCTGGGAAACTGCAACAGTCATAAATACATGCCCAAATTTTGATCATATAACCATGGGGGAAACTGCAACTGAAAAATGGTCATAAGTAATTTTTTCCTTTCCATAGTAACTTAGGACAATCACTAAAAGAACGGGTTTTTTTTTATTTTTTATTTTTATTTTTAATTTGATTTATATGCCGCCCTTCTCCGGAGACTCAGGGCGGCTTACAATGTGTTAGCCTTCATACTTTTGTATATTTATACAAAGTCAGCTTATTGCCCCCACAAACTGGGTCCTCAATTTACCCACCTTAGAAAGGATGGAAGGCTGAGTCGACCTTGAGCCTGCTTGGGATTGAACTCAGAGAAATTACAGGCAGCTGGTGTTAATTGCTGCCTTTAGTAGGAGGCATTAGCCCTCTACGCTACACAGGCTCTAAGGTTATAAGCAATGGTGGGATTCAAGTAGTTTAACAACCGGTTCTCTGCCCTAATGATTTCTTCCAAAAACCAGTTTGCCAAACTGCTCAGAAAGTTAACAACTGGTTGTCCTGAAGTGGTGCGAACTGACTGAATCCCACCACTGGTTATAAGTTGAGGACTACCTGCATATCCCTTTTTGCCTTGTTTTAAAAGTATAAACCAGTTGCCAAGCATCTGAATTTTGATCACATGCCTGTGAGGATGCTTCAAAGGTTTTGTAACTGTGAAAAATGGTCCCAAGTCCCTTTCTTCAGTGCCATTGTAACTTTGAATGGTCACTATATGGACTGTTGTAAATCAAGAGCCGCCTGTGCAAGAACAAGCAGTGAAATGTGATTATTTTTTAGAGAAAAATTTCACGTTGGCAGCGTTCATATTGATGGAAAGAAGTGGCCAATGTTTGTAAGCATTTGTCTGCATAGATTTCTATTTTTAAATGTATAAAAAAAGTCAACTCGAGAAACTTTTCTGAGTTGTGGAAATTTAAAAATTACGTGTGCCTGTAGCTAAAGTACTAATGTTCAGACTTTAAATCCTGATACCTATTAATAGCTCAGCAATATCGCTTTTAGCAAGGCTTTGATGCAGACTCCTCTGTCAGCCTTCCTCCCATAATGGTTGTTATTGTCTAAAGATCTAAGTCAATTAGAGTCCTGTTAATTTGTGTTTCGTGTACTTTCCAACTCTAAATTTTTAAATTTAGGAAAAAAAATCCAAAATAGAGGAGACAATGAGGAATAAACAACAACTTTCAGTTAGATGCTCAATGCTCAGTGAAAGTCCTTATTTCTTGTATATATATATATTAGTCCATCCTCTGCATTAAATACCTTTTCTTCTTCTCATTGAGACCTGGAATACTTCATATCTCTCCAAACAGCTAAAATAACACATGCCGTCCTGTAATATACTAATTTCCCTTTGAGCTCTGTAATTGTAATATATCTTGCTTGCCCATTACAATAGCAGAAGACCAAAAGCCAAAATTAAACAGCTTAAAATAAGCCAGTGTATTTATTTTATTTTTTTTTTTATTTTAATTTGATTTATATGCCGCCCTTCTCCGGAGACTCAGGGGGGGGTTACAGTGCGTTAAGCAATAGCCTTCATACTTTTGTAAATTTATACAAAGTCAGCTTATTGCCCCCACAACTGGGTCCTCAATTTACCCACCTTAGAAAGGATGGAAGGCTGAGTCGACCTTGAGCCTGGCTAGGATTGAACTCGCAGTAATTGCAGGCAGCTGGGTTTTAAATGCTGCCTTAGTAGGAGACATTCGCCTCCTACGCCACTCAGGCTCCTGAGTGCCTGAGTATAATTATCAAGAATGTCAAAGTTGTTCTTCAATGTTATTGCTGGGGGTCAAAGATGATTATGGTTTATCTGTTTAAAATTTTCTGTTCGTTTAATAACTTTTCTTTTCTTAATCATCAATTCCCTGCTATTAAATTTCACCTGTATTTTCTGATTTAGTATGAAGCATAAAAATAAGTTTTGCAGAGGTGCTGGATGAGTCTGTGATCACAATGGAGATAATAGAAGAGTAGAGTAAAATAAAACTCCCTCAAATAAAAAGAATAATTAACAAACCCAGATTAAACATAGTTTACCATGTTAAAATTATTAAAATGAAAGATTGTTTACATTACGCATCCATCCTTACTGCCATTTTACTAAACGTTCCTACTTTTTCATGGAATTTGCCTTGAGATACTTTTTTCCTCTTTAAGGCTGAGCTAATTTTTTTTTGAAACAAATAAGGATGAAAAGGAACCGATCCTACAAATGCACGTTTTCTATGCAAAATTTCATTTTATAGGTCACAGGTATCAAATTTGATCACGTCACGTGCTGTGATGTATCATGACTTTTTTGCCTTTGCGGAGCTGGGGTGGGGGTGGCCTGTGTGTGACAGGCCTATTATAGATGGTTTGTTCATGTGCTAATTGTAAAAATGGTGGCACTCTGTGGCCAATGAGAACTTCCTTTCAGTGAGTCCTATCATGTCCTTTGGAAGGTATAAAACTTGCTTCCTAAGGTAGCCACAGGTTACCAGCAATTATTTGCAGATGAGGGAATGAGCTTTCAATCTGTTTCTTAGAAACTCAGACATCCCAACTTTGACACAGAGTCCATAAGAACGTGAACCCTGAATTTGAGAGACACATTTTCATTTTTGTAAAGGGGATTCTTTGCCTTCCAAAAATACAAATCACCATGTACATAGGTAAAACAAAAAGCTTTTATGGGGAGGGTAATCAGGCATTTTTATAGGGTGCACAAACAAATGTATTTGGATACATCAGAAGGCAAATGATCAAACAATAAAAGATATTGATTACAGGTAGTCCTCAACTTACAACAATTCATTTAGTGACAATTCAGAATTACAACACTGAAAAAGTGACTTATGATTGTTGCAGACTTATGACTCCTAACCACGTGACCAAAATGCAGATGATTGGCAACTGACTCATATTTATGACGGTTGCTGTGTCCCAGGGTCATGTGATCACCTTTTGCAACCTTACAAGTCAAAGAGATCAGATTCATTTAACTGTGTTACTAATTTAACAACTGCAGTGATTCCCTTAACAACTGTGGCACAAGAAGTTGTTAAATGAGGCAAAATTCACTTAATAACTTTTGCTTAGCAACCGAAATTTTTGGCTCAATTGTGGTTGTAAATCAAGGACTACCTGTACATGTCAGACTTGAACAGCAGAAAACATCAATTCTACATAACCTTCAAAGTGGGCAAATGTACCGGTTTCTTTCCCGGTTGGGATTGTAACCTTTAGACTTGCAAGTATAATCATGGACTTTCAGAATTTACTCTCTATTTGTTTCCTATGCCATTATCTGTCTAGTAAACTTGCAGGGGTTTTTTTTGCCATACATCCGAACTAGACTGTTGTTTCTCCATGTCATATATGTGGTTATATGCATAATTTTTTATTTTTTTTAATTTTGTCATGTTTACGTAGCGTATATTGGAGGTGGTGACCCTTTGAGAGCCGCGAGCAACGAAATGACGTTTCAATGTGTGCCGATTAGTGTACATTCAAAGTGACAATAAAGTTATTCTAAGTCCCTATGGTTTAGCTGCTGAAAAGGCAAGTTTTTTTGCACCTGAAATATGGGCTTTGGCTACAAAGAAAGCATGGTTTCCTGAATTTCAGATACAATATTATTTATTTATTTTAATATAAATAATATGTGTATTTATAATATATTTATTAAAAACCTAAAATCCCAGGTAGTAAACCTGGTTGCCAACGAGCTTCGTCACGATCGGCTGACCTGGCTCAGAATCACAATTAAGGCCGCCGTCCTCTCCCTTATTCCGGCTTTGACAGACCCTCTGATTACAGGCTCCCCGACCCCACCCCACCCCCGGCAGCCTTAAGCCGCGCATCCTGCTGGGCATCCAGCAGGGGGCGTCCTTTTCCGCCGTCGTCGTCCTGCTTTCCCTCCGTTTCCTCAGCAGCGCTGGCCTCTCGCCTTGGGCGCCGCTTCCGCGACCGAGCCGTCGTGGCGGGTGGGCCGAGTGTCAGAAACCGAAGGAGCAAACGGACCGGCGCCAGGATGCCGCTGGGCCTCAAGCCGACGTGCAGCGTCTGCCGCACCACTTCCTCGTCCATGTGGAAGAAAGGCGGTCAGGGCGAGATCCTTTGCAACAACTGCACGGGCCGTTCAGGGCCGGCCGCCTCTGGGGCAGCTTCTTACGCCGGCACCTCCGCGGCCTCGCAGCACAGCAACGGCGGCGGCGGCGGGGGAGGAGGCGGCGGCGGCGGCGGGAATAGCGCGGGTGGCGGCGGGAAGCAGGTGAGGTGCTCAAGGAGCCGCTCCGGAACAATCGGTCGCCGCGCGGTTTACTTTTTTTAGGCAGAGCTGCTTGAGATTAGGCCGGCTCTGAGGGCTGCGGGCCTCGACCTTCTCCCCTCCCCTCCCGGCTTTGGACTAAGGACTTTCTCAATCCCCAAGCAGCGAGGAAACGGTTTTTTTTTTTGAAAAAAAATACGTTGAATATTCGTGTATCATTGCGGGTTGTGGTTATAAATCACGCTAAGTTTGCGTTAGTGGCAACGTTTTACATGCGGTTGGTTTGCTTCTCCCAGGAGTTAAGACGGTAGCATTAAACTACTGTTTAAAATACACACCGAAAAGATACCCTTCTTTTTTTTGTTTTTGTTTTTTTTAAGTATTAAATGACTAAACTTTGGAAAGTGCGCCGGGGGTTAGTCCTAAATACGGTAGAAGACATCGAGAAAAAGTTAGTTGCATCTGCTTGGGATCTTAAACTCAAGGTTGGCTCAGCCTTCCATCCTTCCCAGGTGGGTAAAATTGAGGACCTAGATTGCTGGGGGCATTAGGCTGACTCCAGAGGTGTGTTTCAGCAGGTTCCCACTAGTTCTGGAGAACCGGTAGGAGAAATTTTGAATAGTTCGGAGAACCTGTAGTAAAAATTCTGACTGGGCCCCGTCTGTTCTCTGCCTCTTGAGTCCCAGCTAATCAGGAGGAAATGGGGATTTTGCAGTATCTTTTCCCTGGAGTGGGATGGGAATGGAGATTTTGCAGTATCCTTCCCCTGCCATGCCCACCAAGCCACGCCCACAGAACTGGTAGTAAAAATATTTGAAAAACACCACTGGCTGACTATAAATTGCTTAGAGAGGACTGTAAAAGCACTGTGAATAATATGTATGTGTGTGTGCGTGTGTGTGTGTGTGTGCGCGCGCGCGCGCGTGCATGTTAGGGTTGCAGTCTTAATTGTGAATGAGTGCCCTTTTCACTTGGGAATAAAATCTCAGTCATGGGGTTTGCTTAATTTTTTTTTTTAAACTAAGTAACCACAATTATATGACTTCATATATACTTAGCCACAGACAAATAAATATACTGCGTGGAACCATTAGTTTTGTGGAAACAGCTTCCCCCTCCTTTATTGATCTTTCAAAAACTCTGGAAAGCTAAGTTGTTTTAGAGCGATTTCTATTTGGGGATGTTATTGTTCTTTGTATTGTGCTGGTTTATTGTTACTACAAAGATTAACTAATTTACAAACCTGACTGTTAATGAATTCTTTTTTGTTTATTTGTAGGCCACAAAGTCTTTTTGAAGGGTGGTGAGCTAGTCATATGTTTAAATAGATAGATAAAACAGATAATGAAATACATGAGGTAGGATATTGGGATATTTCTCAGAATTCATAGAAATGATTGGAAATGATTGGAAATGATTTCTGAGAATTGCTGAAGCTGCTGGCACTGTATCTTGTTTTCTTGTGAGTCATTTTAACCTATGAGGAAAGCATGAGAAAGATTTTTCATTGAAATTACTGAGATGTGCTTTCAAGTAAAAAAGTTTTGAGTACGAACTTAGTTTGTACCCTTTTTCACCTGTTACACTTTATTTCATGTTTCTTTTTAAATACGTATGATAATATAAATGGAATTCAGACTAACAGTTTCTAAATATTTATGTTTCATATGCCATAGAGTAAGCAAGAAATTCACAGAAGATCTGCTCGATTGAGGAACACAAAATATAAATCGGCTCCTGCTGCTGAGAAAAAGGTTTCCACTAAAGGAAAAGGGAGAAGGCATATTTTCAAATTAAAAAATGTAAGGAGATTGTGGACTCTTGTTACTGTTAAGCATTTACTAATATCAGCAAGACTTAAATAGTTTAAAAAATTCTTGATATGTTATCTACCATGGTCGACAGTTCTCTGCAGAAAAACAACAAATAGTCAAAATCTATTTTTATATATATGTACTTATAGATGCACAAGTTTAAAATACTATGATATGTATGATATGTGTGATGGATGCTCATTCATAGGTATAAATATTGCACCAAGCTATTATTATTTTCATGTAATGCTGAGTTTTGAGCCATTATTTATAAATCACAGTGACCGGATTTACATGCTTGAAAATAGACCCAAATTTATTGGCTGAATTTATTTCTTTCCTCTGTATTCCCATGGAAATGGTACCTTTGGAACTTGTCAATATGGTAAATGAAATGAATTGGGGATCAATTAAGGAAAGGGTAGATTAGAAACGTGGACTAGAAATCTTCGTTGAGATGAGACTTGAAAAAGCTACTGGACTAATAGTTTTTGCAACTATTGATGGGGTATTTATTATTAAGCTTTTACATTTTGGGTGCCTGAACAAAGCTCAAATGTTTACTGGCCGGATGCTCTTCCTAACACCTACATAGAGTCTGCAGCAGACAATTAGTCGTTGCGCCCTGAAAGATAAATATTTGCTGCTACCTAGGATCGAACTTATAGCCTCCTGATTATGAGGCGAGAACTCCACCTATAGGCTGCCTCACCGCTCTGTTCAGATGCTCCAACTCCAGGGCAAGGGATGTTAAAGGTTTTACAATACTTTACAAAAAATGCTAAATTAGAAATTTTGTATTTTTTATAAAATAAACTTTGTATGAGGAGCATATCTTTATCTTCATGGAATGAAATGTAGAATCTGGGCCAATCGCCAACATGCTAATTATACTTGGTGTATTATGTAAACCATATTTGGTCTACAAATTCAATTGTCAAAAATATAACAGAATGAAATATGAAATTAATTAGATCATGTTCTTTTTGTATATTATATATTTTTATATTTATTATTTTGTATTCCAAATTTTATTTTCTATTAATTCAGCTGCTATTTTTTTATTTATTCTCTTGTTCAAACACACTAACAGAATTTATCCATCTTTCGAAACTAACATTTGTTTAATGTCACTTTCAAACTTTGTTCTAACAGGTCCATATTGTACATAGCACACTATAGTTACATACTGCCAATGTCTAAACAAGATTATAATTTCATATCTGAGCACGTTAAGAGTGATATAAGCTTCATTCAAGTTATTGAATTTACAAACTCCAGTAATAGTCTATTCTGTTATTGTATGTTCATTTATTGAAGCAGATGCATCTAATTGCTCTGCTATAAACTAGTGAATGGATTTCAGGCAATTTAAAATGCAGTTTCTGTAATGCTTTATTTGATTACATGTTTATATTTTGAAATACTTCCTAGTAATATTAGCTAGCACGCAACTTTAGGTACATTTTTGTTATAGTTTTGTTCAATTCAGTCATAAACTTTTTCTTTTTTCTTTTAGCCTATCAAAGCTCCAGAATCTGTAGCCACAATCATTACAGCTGAATCTATCTTCTATAAGGTATGATTTTAATGTTCTTAAAAAGATTGTATTTATTTACATATATGTATCACTGAATGCATTTGCAATCTATTTTTGAGTATACACTTGTAGGATTGCCCTTTTAATCTTAGAAATGTTTCTACTGATAAGCAAATACACTTGTAAACTTCAGGAATATTGAAGCAAAATGTTTTTAAAAAACCAAGGAAAATGGTTTATATGCTGGTTGAAGAATTTAATGAAGTTTATCTATTTACCTGAATGATTTAGGAATTTTATAATCCCTTAGGAAAACATCTGATCAGAATATATTTTAAAAATATAAGTAGGATTTGGAATCTAAGTCTGATGAGTGTTATCTTGATTTAATAGGAACTTTCAGGCTCTTTCCTGCTGCAGGTTAATGAACCTCCCAAAATGATTGTGTCTGGAAGTTACATCTAAAATTATCTAAAAGAATATATATATAAAACATTCTAAAATAAAAATATGTTTAATTAAAAAGAGGTTTTAATTTGCACGAGTGGAAAATTCAAGCAAATATGACATTTGCAAGAGCTAACTTATCTTCCTCCTATTCAAGGATTCGAGTCTATAAAAGTTCTTATTGTAAATACTTGCATTATTGAATAATTATGCTCTGTGTTTGAAATATTCAAGTGTATTTATGTTACTATAATTGAATAATAAATTTACAGTTTATAGTATAGTAAGTTTATATTTTGGTAGTACAGTGTTACTGAACTGTGTGAATATACACATATGATAATATATTGAATAAAGTGGTTGGAAAATTCATGGCTGAGCTATGATATGGATTGGAAACTTCCAGGACTATATATTTCTAAATTTTAATGGTATATTTTTATTCAAGAATAAAGAAATACTTGCCCCAGGTCTTCCTATGTTTGGGCTTGGATGTCTTCTTGGGAGTGGTAGGCATGAAATTTTCTCCCAAAGTCTAATTGGCTCTAATCTTAAAAGTCCGACATAGAAGCAGTTACTTTTCTTCCTCTTCTCCCTTTATGCACACATGCATTTCGATCCTTCACAACTGCTTTGATCAACAGTTTGCAAGGTCACTTGAAATGATTATACATCACAGGGGTGCTGAACTTGCAGGGAAAACTTGCAAAGGGAAAACACCCAAAGGGACTTCTTTCCCTAATAGCAGTTAAAGGACTTAGAATCCTTTAGTTATTCTAAGCATAGAAACATACAATTCTAATGAATTAAGGTTTATTAAAATGTAACATTTTAAACCTACAGTTTCACTCTTATTTGCCCATTCACTCGTGACTCTCACAATTGGAGCTGGTCAGGCGTCTAGTCCAGTAACATGGGATATCCTAGACTAGGAGTCAGCAACCTTAAACACTCAAAAAGCCACAAAGGTCCTAACTGGAAACCCACCTCCCCCCCGTTCAATTTTGGAGCCAACTGGAAGTCCGGTTCCCCCACCATAGTCTCTCATCCTAGTGCGGGTGTCCTTTTTCCTCTACCTGTGCTAACCGAAAGCCCTATCAATTGTGGAGCCAACTATCAACAGGGAGCCACAGCAGAGGGATGAAATTTTTAAATATAATTATATAATTATAATTATATATAATTATAAAATACAATTATAAAATAATTATAAATCCAAATTTAGGAAGTGAAGCCAGACAGACCCAATGTTCTTAAAGGCTCTATCTTGAGAATTTGATGGCTTCTCTCATCTCTAATCCTGTTGCTTAGACCTGCTGTCTTGCAGTCTTCTTGCAAAGAATAGTTGTGAGCATAAGTGGGAGATGTCTCATTTTTTTTCCTTGTCCAGAGAGATTCTGTTGGTCCAGCTTTGTCAGTTCATCAACTATGTCATAATCTTCTCTCTTCCTTCCTCATTGCTTCACCTGGAGATCTTTGGAATATCTCATCCTCATGAGAAATCTACACACAGTAGAGCAGGCATGTCAAACACGCAGTCTGCAGGCCAGATAAAGCCACCCTGGCCCCGCAAAGGCAAAAACAATCCTGATACATCATGATATGGCCCATGAGGCGATCGGGTTGGACACCCCTGCATTAGAGGAAGCCACTGCCTGTAAAGACCATTATGAAACAGGATAGCTCCTGCTGGAAAAAGAGAGCGATAAGACTGTATACGCCTTTGTTTATATGACCTATATACTGAATATATATTGGTGAAACTGGGTTGAAGAAAATTTCTGTGGTTTTAAAAATGGAAGAAGCATTAATAGCTGATAGAATGATGACATTATTCTGATACTCATACTCTAGTAATAAAAGTAAGCAAGTACAGTGGAAAAAAAATTGAACTACATTTGAAAAGACAACCAAACTAATGAAAAGTACAGCCACCAGCTTTATCTTTTCTCTCTTTTTAGATAGACTGTTATCAGTAAAGTCAAGAAATAATGTGATATGTCAGCATTTAGCATTTAGTTGGGTAACAATGAGGAGCTAAGAGACAAATCCAGTGTCTGTCTAAAAATATTATACTCTCTCTATAATACTTTATTGAAACTAGAAATTTAAGCTTGATGTCTGAATAACCAGGACAGAAAGATCTTTTTCAAATTTAATTTTGGAGGAAACTTTTCACAGTGGATAACCATGAAAACAAATAGATAGATATATCAGAATTCGCTTAAGGCAAAAATGAGTATGCTCAAATTATTGAATTCTAGCCACATTGTGTGAAAACCATAACTGGGAAAGATAGACAGAATGAAAATAAGAGAACTAGCACCAAGGTGGAAGGACTCAATTATTGCCACAATGGTTGCATCATTGGAAGACTGAAGGGCCAATTGGGGAGAAGATCATCTTGGAAAAAATATGACTGTATAGTTGCTGGAAATTGATCTAATTTGATAACACATAATCAAATGTGCTGTTTTTTTATCAAATGAGATGCTATTGTTTTTATCAAAATACATTTTTATCTCTTAAGACAAAATTGTTGGAAGGCACTAAATAATTACTATATTTAGGAAATTTTCATGTTAGAGAAGATACTACAAACTTTTTGTAAATAGAAGGCAGAGTTTGTATAAATTAACGGAATCTTTCAGCTGCAGTTAAGCTTTTTCATTTTACATTTTTAACACTCTGTATTTTTTCTAGGGAATATACTATCAAATTGGAGATATTGTTTCAGTGATTGATGAGCAAGATGGTAAAACATACTATGCTCAGATTAGAGGTTTTATTCAAGACCAATACTGTGAAAAAAGTGCAGCTTTAACATGGCTCATTCCTACTACAGCAAGCCCAAAAGACTATTTTGATCCTGCAACTTACATAATAGGTAAGTTCCAAGGACTAAAATATTATGTCTGGCTTGTCCTGTGGCTAATTGTACAGCTTCATAGTTAATTTGTTTTTCTCCCCTAGAATGGCACTATAGGCCTAACTTTTTAGAGAAAATATGTTTGCATTAGAAACATGTTTATTTAACAGCATCCTCTTCTGTTCAATGTTTCTATGTGCTGAGGTAAAAATGCAACTAAATGGCTTCAGAGTACACATTCTTTTCAGAAGCGTATGTCAACCTTATACATTACCTCTTAGCTTTGTTCTATCTGGGCACCTTCCAAATGCATGGAATTCAGTTCCCAAAGTTTCCTAACCAGTAGAGCAAGTAAGAATACTGGGCATTGGTCTGCAGATCTGGAAGAGCAGGAAAGACTAGCTTTCCACCAATCAGCCTTATAAATCTCAAGTCAAAAGAATCCAAAAAAAAAAAAAAGTACAGAAATATAACAATTTGAAGACATACTCTTTTCCTTGCTTTAACATCATCTGGAATACTCACACAGAAAATAGGATTATAGCTCTATATACTATGAATGTATGTCTATCTGCTTTATTTATTAAATTATTATGTATTAAATCTACTATGACTGCCCACTCCCATAGTCTAATCAACTTACAAAATCCAATTAGATACTTAAAATAAAACACATAAAATATGGCAGCCAGATTAAAAACAACTGTAAAAATGAAAACATAATGGGGGGGTCATACAAATATATTATCCCCAGGCCTGGAAACAAAGTAAGATCTTAATAGTCTTCCAAATTACAGGAAGAGGGGGCACCGTATATATTTCTGGGGGAATGCTGCTGCAAAGGGCCGGGGTAGTGACAGAGAAGGCATGCTTCCTCATTCCCACAAAATGACAGTGTTTAACGGAGGGGTTCTAGAGTGTGAGCACCCCCATTCTGACCAAAAATCCTCTAGCTACAACCACAATTGAGACTAGATAGTCATGATATCTCTTAAATAAAATTTCCCACATGATTGGACCCAATTTACAATTATTTTATGGTTGTCATTAAGCGAACTGTGTGGCTGTAAAATATGCAGTCTCTAAAATATGCAGTCATTAAGCTAATCATGGTCCAAAGACCAAAGCCAAGAAACTCTGGCGCGCGGGGGGGGGGGGGGGTAACTTCACAAATCAGGATCATGTGACTATAGCAGTGTAGCATTTTATGATATTAGAAGAGCTTTATAAATCACCCTTTCTGAGGCTGTCTTAACTCGAAAGAGTCACTAAACAATCGGTCATCAGGAGTACCTGTACTGGACAGGCAGAAAGAGATAGGCAGTCCCTCAGATAGCCAGGACCTAACTATAAAGGACTTTATAGGTAACACCAAATATCTTGAAATGCACCTGGAAGCCAGATGGTAACCAGTACAGCTCCTGTAGCAGTGATGACACAGGGAGTTAACAAAGTTGTTATTGCTCCTGCCACTGCATTTGGAACAAATCTATCTTGCAGGTGGAAGTACCAGAGCCCCACTATGTAGAGCACATTGCAGTAGGTGCTAACATAACTGTCTGAAGACCTTCCTGTGCTGGGAATAGCAAATGTGTGCAACTGGCACATAAAATGAACCTGTGCAAGGACCGTCCAGGCCATAGGTATCACCTGTTGATTGAGCAATAGCTGCACAACCGAAAGGACCCCAAGATTCTGCTGTGCTTTCTGATTTAGATGTATGTATCACAATACTGTCTGGAAAATAAATGCTTTTTTTTTTAGGACCAGAAGAAGATCTTCCAAGAAAAATTGAGTACTTAGAATTTATCTGCCATGCACCTTCAGAATATTTCAAATCTCGATCAACTCCTTTTCCTACGATTCCCACTAGGCCAGAAAAAGGTTATATTTGGACTCATGTTGGACCTACTCCAGCAATTTCAATCAAGGAAACTGTTAGTACCAGCTTGTAGTATCTCTTCAAAAAATGCTTTTATTTATATTTTAAATTACCACCTGACTTCTATTTATTGTTAATCTCTGCCTTTGTCAATTTTTCATTTTTGAAGGTGTATTTTTTCCTCAGAAAAAATACGATTTCATCTAGATAAATGAATATTTTAAAGTATTTCTGCTGTGTTAGAACTGTGCCCTTATATTAGCATACTGTGTACAATAATTTATATTTAATTTGATCATGAAGCAGAGGATGGAAACAAGTTCATTAAAAAGTGAGCAGAAATTATAGGAAAATGGAGGAAAACCTTGATACAGATATATCTATTTAAAATGTTTGGTTGAAAAACATGGAAAAAATGAGTACATTTCCATTGTTGCATATGTTCTTATCTGGAAATAAAGTTACAAAGTCTCCCTTACATAAAATCCATGGTGATTTTAAGAAAAAAGGATGAATTAGTTCCAAAACAATTTTGGTGGAAAACCATCTGTTTCAACATGATTCTATTATAATGGGCACTTTATTTGGATGATGGCTTTTGTCAGAACTTTAATGTGAATTCTTGAACCAACTTGTAATTCTTGTGATGTATTAATGCAGGGGTCCCAAATCCCTAGGCTGCACTCCATTCAGAACCAGTTTGTGGAAGTGGTCGGCGAGGACCCTATATTTGTGAAAGTGGTGTGTGCGCACACAGGAAAGCATCCCCCTGTCCCCCAGTTTGCCAAGTGGGAAATGTTGGGGATGCTATATTAAAGCATATCTTGTTGATTCATTCCAAGGGTAATCTTGGGGAAATGTACCTTTCTATTTCTTTACCTTAAATCTTTGTGGCTTAATAGAAATGAATAGGTGGAAGGAGTGGTAAAATATTTGTTAAAATGCCAGCTATCTTTTAAGAGATAGCTGAGTAGCTATCCCTTGTGTTCTTTTAAATTCTCTCAAGTTACAGTTACTTTTGCCTTCGACATTGTTCAGAAATGGAGATGGTTTGTTAGATTGAACTTGGATAATAGAAAACCTTGGTGCAATTACTCTAAATCATATAATTTTGTCTCAGTATGTTGTATGTACCCATTTAATTATAAATTGTTCAGAAACCATGTTTAAATTGTGGCTTAATGTAAAGCCCAATCTCAGTCTGATTATTTTCATGTTTATTTGGTACCAGATTTTATTTCAACATCAAAATAGCTTTTTATACTGCTGCTACTACTCATAAACAATTTTGAAGAAATTCAGATCAATATTTTTTGTATCATCGCATAAAACAATAAACGGACTGTATTCATAGCTAGGCTCTAATATGTGAAGGATGACTACACCAGAGAATTAGTAAAAACAGACCTTCTGATAAAAAGTATTTCTGATGTTCTGGAAGTGCTGTATGAATCAATTCTATTGTTTATAAATTCTATTAGATTATAGGTATCACAGACTTGTTTTGCATTAACTTCAATTTATTTAGACTTGTTTAGATACAGATACTCATTTAGCTTTATTGTTGTAATGCCCACATTTACAACATTCACAACATCTCTCCAGTCACATGTTCATCATCATTGTCAGCTAATAAGCATTATCCTGTGCCTTTTTTCATCCCTCTCAAAGTGGAGTATCTAAACAAGTGTACTTTGCTCTGCAGCAGTGTTTATCTAAAAAGGGCTAACCACACGCTAACAAGCTCAGCTCTCTGACTTTAGTTTATTAGAACTCTCTAGTTTGGTGCTGCTGACATTGACAAAACTAATCAGTTTCACACTAAAGGTTTTTGTTTGCCTCCTAAGCAGCTTGCTAGACCAATAGCTGGTGCTAACAAATTTCTTTCTATGTGTACTCCCCATAGTGTGCCTGCTTATTCTTTTGTAATCCCTTCCTCTCCAGTGAATGTAAATACATCAGTATTCCTATCATTAATTATCCTAATTCCAGAAAGAACATTCCAAAAGGTGGAGAATTGGGGGGTGGGGGTGGAAGAACTATAAGGTTTGCCCTGTTACCTGGCTTCCCTTTGAGTATGGAAACCTTTTCTGCTGTTTGGGCTTAACTGGCTATTTGAGGTTGTTCCCTGAGGCAGCAAAACAAAACAAAAGAAAAACTAAAGTAAAATAATAATCCCAATCACGGTCCTATAATGTTCACATAGCAAGCACATCGCTTAATGACTGAGTGGCTGGAACAAATTTCAGTTGCTAAATGAGGACTGAAGACATTAGCAATGTCATGGCAAAGTAGCAACAATGCATTAGAATGTTTGCAAGAAATACCATTTGCCTACAAGCAAACATTGGTGAGACCACAAAATAGACTAAAGCAATGTTTTTAAATCTTTACCAAGGACTCCCTTTAAATACCTTTTGTGGACATGGACGATGGCCACAAACCACCAAGACTTAACTGAGATCTAAATCAACATTTTTTTCAAGCATTCGTGTTCCTCCTCTTACGACATTGTGTCTCCCTAGGGGTCAGCAGACCACAGACTGAGAGCCACTAGACTAAAGAATAGAAAATTAATCTAGTGTTCTGGGATTATAGAATTCAAACAGACAGGCAGGCATTTGCCATATAACACACTCCAGACTTGGCAGTTGTTGATAAGAAATAGAGGTCTAGATGGTGGACATGTTAGTACCTGGTGATAGTGGAAGAGAAAAAACTGGAGAAAATCCACAAAAATACAAAAACCTACAAATATAATTATCGGCAAAAGAAAGTAAATATAATGCCAATACTAATATGTGTCTTTAATGCAATCCCCAAACATCTGCAGCACCACTTGAATATATTGGAATTGACAAAATCACCATCAGTCAAATGCAAAGGCACCTCTATTTGGAACAGCTTATATGATGTGACAATACCTTTTAACACTATCAATGCAGACATCCTCAAAAATTCTGTTTTCTATACAGAAGAAAAACTGAAGATGATAAACCACTTCTACCCATTGATTCCATTTTTTTTCATTGTGGAATGAAATAGAATACTGAAGTTGAAATAAGAATATTGCATTCAGCAATATCCAATTTAATGTTGTGTTTATAACATTACTATTTTCTAAGACCTTGGTTAGTGCTGCAGTTCCACCAACCAAGCCTGCATAAAACAGAATGAAGAATAAGCAAAAGCCAGCTAGATCCACATTTCGCAGCAACATCCAACTTTCAATGGAGGTTCAGGGAAAGATTCATTCCAAATTACTCATACATATTTTGATACATCCAAAATGCATATGTTGCACCTCACTTTTCAGGTATATAAACCAAGTCTAGCATATGGCTATAATGATACAAATAAACTTAATCAAATTTTTCAGCTTTCCACAAAGTCCTTTGCTAACTTGAGTAACATGGAAGTTTGCACTTAGTGTAATACACAAGTTAAAGTACTGCAGAGTGAATTGATACCCCAATGATTCCCACTTATGAAATCATAAATGCTGATATTAAATCTACATTAACAGTCATTGCTGAAACATTGTCTCATAAAGGTTCACATGCTAAGTTAATACCTTCAGTGGACATTTCATACCTATTTGATGTTATCCAGTAATTGCCCAGATTTTTCTTGCCTAGGACAATTCTAATACTGAGACTCTTTAGCAGATAATTTCATCTGATAAAATAGGTATCTAGTAGTAGTCTGGCATCAAAAGGAATCTTCATTTTAACTGGTCTGTTTCATTTTGATGAAACATTTGGAAAATACTATTATTTAACAACCTTGTTTTTATCTTCAGCTATTTCAGCATATTAGCCTTCAACTTTTATATGTTTAATACCTGTGCATTACTATAAACATATTTGGCGTAGTGTAAACTTAAAAAATATTAAAATGCACATGAACATTTTAAAAATAAAAACAATTTTGGTTAATATACAATAATTTATTCAAGCAGCACGTCTGAAATGCATTGAAGATGCAATACAAAGAATTGCAACCAAACAATTTATTACAGTAAATTAGTGATCTTTAGATTTTGCCAATCTAAGATCCAACTTCTCTATATTTAAAATGGAATACCTACTGTAAAAATGGAAGAGTAGAATTGGTTCTCCATTGCATTGCTGAAAGATACATTTTATATGCAACTCAAGTAAACAATTTTTTGAGCAAATCATATCTGTATTTAACATTATTCAGTAAAATTGTTTAAAATCCTATTAGGCATAAAGTTGTCTTGATTCTTATTTTAGTCAGAATGTTTTGAAGTTATTACGGGTAATCTTCAGACAATTGGAATTGAGAACTCCATTGCTATGTGAAATGATAGTAAAGCATTACATATTTAGATTGTTTAGTAATGGCAATTTCACCAGTTTCAATTGCTGTTGTTAAATGAGGACTTCATGTAATTGTGATTTCTGACTTCCTGCCAGTTTTCCAATTCACTTTGCTTGTGAAAAGCTGGCAAAGTACATCAGAAATTACGATCACATGACCATGACTCAATGTGATGCAATCATGATCCCAGATCCTGTGATAGCTGGAGCTGTGGTGCAAAACAAATAGAACTGTTTCCAGAAGAACAGCATAATATACAAGGACACTTACAGAACTGAACGATAACCAGAAACAATGAACTTTCTTAGAAAGTAAAATGCAATACACATCAAGAAAACTAACTTTCAGTGTTTTTAAACATTTGGTTTTAACATTTTACAAATAAAGGGATCAATATAAAGTCCACAATATGTTATTAACAATTGTATTCACACATGCTTGACTTGATATTAGTGAAACTCAAATATTGCAAAGTAAAGATAGTAATATGAACTAATGGGAATTATTATTAAAATAAAATGAAAGTCTGCCAGCATAAATTCATATAAAATTTGTAAAAGCAATTTTAAACAGATTGAAAATGAATGAAATGTGGTAATTGTTCACCAGCACACCTACGTTTCCCCAACTGTTTGTTTATCAGTAGAAGCATTGCTTAGAACCTGTCTGAAACAACACAGAAATGGTTGGTTGTTTTCCAATATAAATTAACACTTCAGTTAGGAGAAACCTCATTAAGAAAATTAATCATTTCCAGATATAATAGTCCTGATTTTAATAATCATAAATTACAAACTACAAGGTAAAAGCTACATTTAGATTATATAAAGAGAAAAGAAAAGGAGTCAAATGATACATAAAAATGGGTTATTTATGTTGTCAGTCCAGATTTTAGAAAACAGCTATTTTCTTCAGCTGTGAATAACCTTCTGACATATCATCCACTGGTGTATTTATGACGTTAGTAGAAACATTGTCATCTGACTTAGTACATTTGTTTCCTTCAGGAGATGAACAAAAAGTAACAGGTTCATCCATTTTATCACAAAGCAATTGTTGAAGTCTCTGAATGCCTATAAAAACAAAGAGAATAATCAACTTTAGAGAATGCATTTATATCAAGATTGTCTTTGTGTATTCAACAAAAAGCTTGACAAATCTAAAATTAATGTATTGCTATGACGGATACAGATGTGCAATATAAAATCCCAGGCTCATTAGATTAGACTAAACAGGCTTATTCCAATAGATAAAGTCTCTCATCATACAGAAGTATTGGAAATGAAATGTAAACAATTCTTCACCCAGAAAATTATAAATTATAGCAATATACATTGATCTGAAACTGATCATATCACCTTCAATTATATCCCAATATTAATTTTTTTTCCAAAACCTTTTTAGAAAACAATAATTAACTTTTCAAATTCTGTTGACTTACTTTTAGTAAATACAAATTAAGTATTCAGAAAAACATCCAATTAGTATAATCAAGTAGTATGACCTTTATTTACAATTCTTACTTCATTTACAGCACTAATCAATTTTCTCTATAATTTTTTTTCTCAAATGATCAAGAAAGATCAAATACCATATTTTTCAGACTATAAGGCTCTCCGAATTATAAAACGCATCTCATTTTTTGGGGGGGGGGGGGGGAAACAAGAAAAAAAATTGCCTCTGCCACCCAGCAATTTGCCTCTTTGCAGCAAACAGCCTGGTCAGTTTCAACACAGCCTGATTAAGCACCAGCAGCTGATTGTTGGTTGGATCTGCCTCCTGGAATACCGCCTATCAGCTATTCCAGGCTGTGGGGATCAGCACCACCCATTGTCACTGTCGCCGCCCATTGCTGCTGCTGCCTATCGCCTCCTCCACACGCCCCATTTTCGGCCTCTGCACATCTCATTTTCGGCCTCTGCACGCCCCATTCCAGATGGTGGAGATAGGTGGCGGCAGGCATCCCCGCTGCGTGGAATAGGCCAAAAATGGGGTGCGTGGAGGCCAAAAACAGAACGTGCAAAGGCCAAAAATGGGATGCACAGAGGGCAAAAATGGGGTGTGTGGAGGTGGCAGCAGCGATGGGCAGTGGTGATCCCCACAGCCCAGAACAGCTGATAGGCAGTATTCCGGGAGGCAGATCCAACCACCAATCAGCTACACATGCTAAATCAGGTTGTGAAGCTGACCAGGTTGTTTGCTGCAAGGAGGCAAATTGCTTGGAGGCAGAGGCCGAAAGGTGGGGCCGGTGGGTGGGTGGGGCTTTGGCAACATTCACTGTATAAGACACACTTCCCCCACTTTGGGAGAGGGAGAAGTGTGTTTTATACACTGAAAAATATGGTACATCATAACAAAAATAGATATATTAAAATATTTTTCATTATATGTTTGTGCTCTTTTGAATGAACAATAAGATATCAAACTATATTTTCTGATTGAGTCTTGATGTGTCTAGCTGATATCAGGAATGGAGGTTGCATAAATGGAAAAAGAATGATGATGATTTTATAGAACTCAAAACTTACACAATATAATCTTATCTACAGAATCTGAGAAAACTATTCTAAACCATCCAGGTTCGTAACAGCAGAAGGCCTTCCCAGGACTAATAAGAAGTTTTTCATCAAGAATCTTCATCCATAAATCGATTTCAGCTTCAAATGTCTGTGTTTTTAAAAACTAAAACAACAACATGAATTGTGCTACATTAAATTATAATTAACATTATAAGCATCTTATATGAAAAGAATAAAAAGATAAAGATTATATTTTCCACCTTTTTATGAATAACTCAAGATGGCAAGCATACCTAATATTTCTTCCTTCTATTTTCCCCACAACAATCCTATGAAGTAGGTTTTGCTCAAGAGACTGGCCCAAAGTCATCCAGCTCACTTTCATGCCTAAGGCAGGACTAGAACTCATAGCCTCCTGGTTTCTTGCCTGACAGCACTTAGACCTATATACTGCTTTACAGCCTTTTCTAAGTGGTTTAGAGTCAGTATATTGCCCCCAATAATTTGGGTCCTCATTTTACCTGCATTGGAAGAATGGAAGGCTGAGGCAACCTTAATCTCTAGACCAAACTGGTTCTGATCTGATCAAAGTTTTCAATTAATTTACCTATCAATGAATTCCCAGATTTCCAACTTTTTCCCTAACTTCGAGCATTACACAAATGTACTATTAAGGGTATATGATACGATTCTGTATGCTAATCACTATATGTAAGGATAATACCATCTGTAGTTTAACTAAAATGCAAAATGTTTTGTTTTAAAATGTTAACAAATGCAAAATTTCATTAAATACTCTAAATATAAATGTAGAACAAGACATTAAGTATTTCAGTGGGTTTTCTTTCTGAAGACTGTAACATTTCCAAAATGTCCATAGCAAAAAATTTTGAGGTATTTCATGTTCAAACTGTTTTGAAACAAAGTATTTTATACATCACTGCCTCAAAGTATGATTGATATAGAAACATCAACTATGATTTTAAAATATCAATATTTTCATCCTTATTTTTCAAATGGCCAGTAGAACTTATTTTCTTAAATCAATACTTTTTATTCTTTTATTTCTTTTACATACCTTCCTGAAATCAGCCCACACATATAACCCTCCTGAACTTTTTAAAACAGGTATTCCAACTTCTGCAAGGCCATTCACAAGAATGTTTTGAGCTTCTTTTAATCTTTCTTTCTTTATTGGGAAAAAGACATTATCCAGCCAGTCTGTCAAAACAATACAAATGATAATGCATTTTTATTTCCTTTTTATACCATGTCAAGCTCGATCGTGTCACGTGATGTATCATGTTATTTTTTGCCTTTGCGGAGCCTAGGTGGAATATATACACTGTCTTCTACTTTAGGTTTTATCACAGACAAAAGCAGGAAGAAGCAGGGAAAACTTGGCAGTTTTCATGTAGCATACTTACATTTTCAAAATACATACTCTAAAAAACTTTTCTAGTTTTTCAATTTAATGTCAAATTTTTCAATTGTTGTATAATCTGGTTCTTCAGTGAGAATTTTAGAGTGTGAAAAGGAATGTGAGAGAATTTTTGTTAGCTCATGGTTTTAAATGTAACCGCTTAGCTTCAAAAAGGGACTCAAGCTATTGAGGGATTAAGTAATCTGACATTTTAACATACTTGTTAAATATTTTTCTAATTATGATCACTAACACGGATAGTATCAATAAGTGACAAATTAATAGTACTAGAAAAAATTCTGTGGGTTTTAGCTGGATTTTAGTTGAATTCTGGTTAAATAAGTTGCTATTGAATACAATAATACTTGGGAAATCATACTTTGGTCACAGTTAGGGTGATATTTTTTAAAAAAAAATTCAACAGCTATAGTTCTAAAGATCAAAGTTTATTTTTATTTTATTTGGCTTTTGAGTCATTGTTGACTCTAGTAGCTACATAGACAAGCCCCTAAAACTTACTTGCAGGATTTCAGAAATGTTTTGCCTTTGCCTCCTTCCCAGGGCTGAGAGAGAGAGAAACTGAATCAAAGCCACCCTTGCTGGTTTTGTGTCTAAGGCAGGATTAGAAGTCAGACTCCTGATTTCTAACCTAATACTTTGACCATAACACCAAACTGGCTCTATGTTCATTATTTAGATGCTGTTTATGAGAATCTGCAGTAACATTTTCAGGTTTGTCTAACCTCTGTCTTTAAGGATTTGTTGGAGAACATGCTGTACAGGGCCAGAACATCCATGAAAAACCGCAAGCTGATTAACTGCTTTCCTGATGTAATGGTTTCTGGTGTATAATATTCCAACTCGAATACCACACATGCCAAAATCCTAGAAGGGAGAGGTAAATAAAGAACAATGTAATTTCAAATCCCCTTAAAATGGCAGTGCCCCATGCATATCCATAAGTAAATCAATATTCAGAATTCTAATTCTGATAAAATATGCAATTTCTCAAATTTCATTTATATAATCCAAAAGTTTATATTTAAAAAAAGAAATTGCTACCTTTTTATGCATAAATAATTCAAAGCATAATTTATTAATAACTTGCCCTGTTGATCTTATTAAATTAATAGCACTAGGCAATATTTTTGTTCACCACCTAGATCTTTAGAAAAAGACAAAAAGAAAAACTCGACAGCTTCTGTCTGAAGGCAGGAATCTTTGAGTCTAGACCAGGGGTGAAATGCTCCTGGTTTGGACCGGATCACCGGATCCAGTAGCGATGGCGGCGGGTGGTTTGGAGAATTGGTAGCAAAAATCCTTGAGCCCCCCCCCCATGCCCAGCTGAGCTGTGCGATCATCAGAGGCTTTTTTTATTTTTAAAAGCATTTTTTCTACAAGCTCTTCAGCTGAAAAAAATGCTTTTAAAAGTAAAAAAAAAAGTCTCTGATGATCGCGCGGCTCAGCTGGGATCGTCAGAAGCTTTTTAAAAGCATTTTTTTTCTACAGCCTCTTCGTCTGAAGAGGTTGTAGGAAAAAAAAGCCTGTGCCGATCAGGAAAGTCAGCTGGGATCATCAGAGGCTTTTTTTTAAAAAAAGCCTCTGCCGATCAGGCAAGTCAACTGGGATGTCAGAGGCTTTTAAAAGCATTTTTTTACAACCTCTTCAGCCGAAGAGGTTGCAGAAAAAATGATTTTAAAAGTTAAAAAAAAAAGTTGGCCACGCCCACTCAATCATATTAGACCACACCACCACCACCACCAAGCCATACCCACAGAACCTGTAGTAACAAATTTTACATTTCACCACTGGTCCAGAACACCTAATGCAGACTTAGCAGCTTTGGGAGGGCAAAACAAGTTATTTTCATAGTATTTTCATAGTAACTGTCGGACCATCTGCAACCAGCAACAGCTTCCCATCGCCTGGTGCGGTCTCACAGGGAGGGCCTACTCAGGGTACTGTCGGCTAGACAATGTCGGCTGGCAACCCCCAGAAGTAGAGCTTTCTCTGTGGGTGCACCCACCCTTTGGAATCAATTCCCCCTGGGGCTCTGGTTGGCCCCTGACCTTCCCACTTTCTGCCGTGAATTAAAAACATGGTTGTTCAAATTGCCCAGCCTGAACTGATGGGGTTTTGATTATTTTTAATGTGTTTTATGAGTTTAATATGTATTTTTAACATGTTTTTATTGGATTGGGATTTTATTTTGATTGTTGTGAGCCACCCTGAGTCCTATGGAGATAGGGCGGCATACAAATCAAAATAAATAAATAAATAAAATAAATAAAATCAGAGCTTTAGCAGCAGACAAATGTTATTATTAACAACAAATAATCATGAAGAGGACATAGAAATATATGCTTTCTTAACTGCATTTGAAAGAAGTATTATACCCAGAAATATTTGCACATTTGCACAGCATTCTAGGGGTAGGCATAAGGAAAGGTCAAATTCTAAAATGTGGAATCAGAATGCAAGAAAAACTGCTTGCATATTTGCATACAGACTGGGACATAAATGCACAAGGGTGTCATTTGTGTGTCACCTGTGGTCTGCTGCAGATGCTGAATATTGTGAAAAATTGAGGGAGGGAAGGTCGTCTTGCCACTTTCTTTGAGGAAGCTTTTGATTTTTTTTAGTTTAAAGAGATTAAACTATTCTTTGATTTTAATTAGATTGCCTAGGTCCCACTAGAAACTGTCTGTCATATCACTGTAAGAGACGAAAAGTCTGAATTCCAGATTTACCAACAGCAGTATCATTAATATCATTAATAATTTCTACCATGCAAACAGAATAGTAGGAGGAAAAAGAGGAAAATTTGACACTTCAAGTACTCAGGTACATATTGAATACACATTAATGTCAAGTATTTCTAACCTACCTTGCTAAATCCCCACATAAAATGGGTTCGATCTGGATCAGGTAAACTAAAAAGAAATAGTCACAAAGAATTAATATATTCTTTTTTAAAAAATCCTTAGTTATAAGGACAATTATACCTTGATAGAGAAAATCTGTTAGTTACAAATGGCCTCATTACACATAAGAATTACAAAGGAGGTTTGTAATTATAATTATCAATTGAAGATATGTAAAACCATGTAATGAGATTGCAAATAATAAAATTGTACCTTCTGTAGAAATTAGTGCAAGTCTGATATTTTGGAATTATAGATGATCCTCATTTAATGACCACAATAATATAGCTTTATGGTAGTGAACTGTACTCTGTTTATGAGCTTTGACTATATAAGTGATCCTTGCTTAACAAACTACTCATTCAGCAACTGTTCGAATTTACAATGAGTTCTGGTGACAACTGGAACTTGTACTTAATAAATGTTGAGTTGTCCCACAGACCCATGATCACAATTGGTGACTTCTCTTGCTGTATTCCCAGAAGTAAACTCAATGGGGAAGCCAGCAGAAAGTCACAATCATGTAAGGTCTTTGCTTAAAAATTGGCAACTGGAACTGCTGTTGCTAAGTGCCTGGTTTTTCAGTTTACAACTGTATTACTTAATGATGGAGTTTCTAATCCCAAACACTGTAACTGAGTGAGGATTACTTGTATTTTGTTTGAGAATGTACAATGCTATAAATACACAGGAAAACAATTACTTCAAATAAATAAAAACTTATGCTGTGTCTCTAAGATATGTAGAGGGTCCTCTTGTTTTCCAGCATTTTTGTACATCTTTCCTGCTCTTATGGCTAATATACCTTTGCTATCCTGAGCATATTATAAGGCACATTATCACTGCTGAAACTTCTCATCTTCATCCAATTCCATCCATCCACCCACCTATACATAACATATTCCAGTTCCAGGATTGAATATGACAGTAGACAGTTCCAATCAAAGATGGGGTAACTTTGATTTAAAGAGGTTCACTTGCCATGTTACAATAAGCATAAGGATGAAGCAATGTATTAGAACTTCGTCATATTAGGGCTTAATGAAAAAAATTCTTTGCAAAAAGAGTGTTAAATCATAAACACAGTATTGCAGAGTGTATAGTGTATTTTATAAAAAAAAATGAATTTGATAAAAGAGATTTTCTATCGAGCATCAGTCTGGATAGATCTTAAAGCTACTATATTATATACAGTCAGGTCCAGAAATATTGGGACATCGACACAATTCTAACATCTTTGGCTCTATACACCACCACAATGGAGTTGAAATGAAACAAACACAATGTACTTTAACTGCAGACTGTCATCTTTAATTTGAGGGTAGGTACATCCAACTCAGGTGAAGAGTGTAGGATTTACAGCAGTTTGCATGTGTGCCTCCCACTTGTTAAGGGACCAAAGGTAATGGGACAATTGCCTTTTCAGCTATTCCATGGCCAGGTGTATGATATTCCCTCATTATCCCAATTTCAATGTGCAGATAAAAGGCCCAGAGTTTATTTCAAGTGTGCTATTTGCATTTGGAATCTGTTGCTGTCAACTCTTAAGATGAGATCCAAAGAGCTGTCACTATCAGTGAAGCAAGCCATCATTAGGCTGAAGAAACAAAACAAACCCATCAGAGAGATAGCAAGAACATTAGGCATGGCCAAATCAACTGTTTGGAATATTCTCAAAAAGAAGGAACTGGTGAGCTCAGCAACACCAAAAGACCCGGAAGACCACGGAAAACAACTGTGGTAGATGACCAAAGAATTCTTTCCCTGGTGAAGAAAACACCCTTCACAACAGTTGGCCAGATCAAGAACACTCTCCAGGGGGGTAGGTGTATATGTGTCAAAGTCAACAATCAAGAGAAGACTTCACCAGAGTGAATACAGAGGGTTCACCACAAGATGTAAACCATTGGTGAGCCTCAAAAACAGGAAGGCCAGATTAGAGTTTGCCAAACAACATCTAACAAAGCCTTCACAGTTCGGGAATAAGATCTTATGGACAGATGAGACCAAGATCAACTTGTACCAGAGTGATGGGAAGAGAAGAGTATGGAGAAGGAAAGGAACTGCTCATGATCCTAAGCATACCACCTCATCAGTGAAGCATGGTGGGGATAGTGTCATGGCGTGGACATGTATGGCTGCCAATGGAACTGGTTCTCTTATATTTATTGATGATATGACTGCTGACAAAAGCAGCAGGATGAATTCTGAAGTGTTTTGGGCAATATTATCTGCTCACATTCAGCCAAATGCAGAACTCATTGGACGGCGCTTCACAGTGCAGATGGACAATAACCCAAAGCATACTGCAAAAGCAACCAAAGAGTTTTTGAAGGGACAGAAATGGAATGTTATGCAATGGCCAAGTCAATCACCTGACCTGAATCCCATTGAGCATGCATTTCACTTGCTGAAGACAAAACTGAAGGGAAAATGCCCCAAGAACAAGAAGGAACTGAAGACAGTTGCAGTAGAGGCCTGGCAGAGCATCACCAGGGATGAAACCCAGCGTCTGGTGATGTCTATGCGTTCCAGACTTCAGCCTGTGATTGACTGCAAAGGATTTGCAACCAAGTATTAAGAAGGGAAAGTTTGATTTATGATTATTATTCTGTCCCATTACCTTTGGTCCCTTAACAAGTGGGAGGCACACATGCAAACTGCTGTAAGTCCTACACTGTTCACCTGAGTTGGATGTACATACCTTCAAATTAAAGATGACAGTCTGTAGTTAAAGCACATTGTGTTTGTTTCATTCCAACTCCATTGTGGTGGTATATAGAGCCAAAGATGTTAGAATTGTGTCGATGTCCCAATATTTCTGGACCTGACTGTATAATTACCAACATTTTCAATGGTTGATGAGACCTTTGCTGGATGAGAATTACAACCTATTCTACATAAGTAATGCAAACACATTTGAGATGTATCCAAAAGTTGCAACAGGTAGAGAATACAGCAACTAGCCTACTAACTACAATAAGAAGTTTTGCTAATTGCTTATTGATATTAGTATTAATCTTTAAACCCTTAAAACATTATGGATCTGACAGCAAAGTCTTTTGAATATGAATGCCCCTATTGTGAAGATCATTGAGCTCAGCTAGCAATGGCAAAAATCTGTAATCAGGCTTAATTTTAATATTAAATAGTACATTTGATAACAAAGATATTATTAAAATTCAAATATCAACTTTCTTGGGTTTTTTTACTTTTATGTTTTGTTAGAATAGAAAGAGTGGGTAGAAAAGTCTACTAACTCTTGAATCATGATATTACATCAAATACTATTCTGAAAAAAGTATGCAGTGTTTCTCCACCTTGGCAAGTTTAAGAGGTATGGACTTCAATTCCCAAAATTCCCCAGCTAATCCACACCTTTTAAACTTGCAAAAATTGAAAAACACTGAGATAGCCATTGAGAAACGACTAGAGCCTAGAACTGGAAACAACTAGCACACATGTGTGGCGGAATCTTTACCTATCCATTGAGATGACCTTGGAGAAATTATCCAGAAGCTGTTAAAACACCAACAAGTTCAGAATATTCTCTCTCATCCCCCAGGATAAGGGAAAATATTAGAAAGAAACTGATTCCCCCCCGCCCCAAAATCTCTGGGGTATAAGAAGGGAGAAAGGAAAATTTCATAGGAAGTTATTCTAATCTGTCTCAATAAAGGCGTCCTATGAATTTGTTTCCTGACATAATATGTCTTGTGGGCCTGACACATTTGGAGACAGAAAAACTATGTATGAATATGGAAACACACATGTATATATATGATAGATATTTAGAAAGTGTGTCCTTACCTCTTTAAGCTAAGGATGCTTGTAAATGTGGTATCACCATATACTGACAGCATGTAAATTTCATCCATTATTATATGTAACTCATACCTATATACAGAAAAGTATATAAGAATTCTTTAAAGTCTTCAAGTATTAATTTTGATCCATGAATTCATTACTTCATTCAGTAATTCTTAACATACTATCTGTAAATCTAGTTCCGTGTTTCCCCGAAAATAAGACCCTGTTTTATATTTTTTTGAACCCTGAAATAAGTGTTTGGCCTTATTGCCATACACTCAAAAGCCTGACTGGGCTTATTATCAGGGGATGTCTTATTTTGAGGGAAATAGGGTATTAAAAACATATTTAAAAAGTTTTAGAAACTCTTACATTACACGATGAAAGTCACAACATGTATAACAAACTGAATTCTTAATTCTAATATTCCCAGATATTCAGAAGTCTGCTAAGGATAGAAATATTCCTGAATTTCTGTAAATGTATTGACAGCTACTTAATGTTTTTCTAAAAACTGTTTCTTGGAAAAATTCTGTTAACTAATTTTTTTATTTCTAATGTCAAATGCAGTCCCACATTTCTAAAGACATATAGATAGAAAAACACTAATTTTGAGGCTTAAAAAGCTCTGAAATTTTTACTCTAGTCACTAAATTAAAAATCACAGAAAGATGGAAGGTAGCATTATAGGATTTAAATTTACAGCTTGTAGAACCATTATTCCATTAAATATTTCTGAAAAAAATAATTCATTTTTTGCTTAATGTTGTCTGCAGCGCAATGCCTGTCTATTTTTGATGGCTTTAAAATATTATCACTATCCTTGTTATCTAGTTTTTGTACTAGTGGTCTTTCTGTTTGTTTCCTCCTTTTTTTTGGTCTCTGAATATAAATCAATAAATGTAAAGTTTCATTGGATGTAAGATAAAAAATTGTGGATATATTTAAAGGTATAGTGTATAATTAACTATAAGAATGTATTCAAAGACAATTAACTATTTAAATATATTTAAATTTTTGTTTTAAACAAAACACCCTTCTTTGTGAAAGATATAGATATATTTATTCATATACCATATAGCTTTCTATTTACTGGTTTTAAATTATTCTAAAATCTCTAATTTTAAAATTAGAGGCTTTTTGCAATCCCCAATTCATAAATTGCTATCAAAATACTTCTGAAATCAAGAGTTTAATATATTATACACTACTATTACTATTGATTTTGGCAATGACCATAATTCAATTTCTGACATATATATGTATATATGAATACATACATCAGGCATTTGAGTTTTAACAAGAGTAACTTTGCCCTGGCAATGCATACATTAATAATAATTATTATGTTTTCATAAATTACTATAGTTATTTAAGAATTCTTAGTTTTTTCACAAAACTTAGAAGATAAATTATTGCCCCAGTATACTTCCTAAGTAGGCCAGATAATCATATTTAGCACTTGCCAAATGAAAGGAAATTGCCAAAATCATTTTCTTAATTGAAATAATGCATTATGGAAAATTAAAGCTCAAATAAATAGCGCTAGGACGCAAACCTGTGCGCAAACTCTAGACATTCTGTCAGTAACTGTGCTGGGTAAATGTCCCCTAATGGATTGTGAGGGTTGATCAGGATTAATGCTCTGACTCGGATGCCCTGAAAAAAGAAAAACTGATAGTCGGAGACGCCAACATGACGTCAAGCATACTTGCAGACGGAGTCTGCAACACTGCCATCCTTTATTAAAAGTGTCACTCACGTATGGAAAACAATAGACTGCTTACATGCATATTTATTCCTGCAACAGCATCTTTGCAATTCAAGAAAATGATCTTAAAATTGCAGCATTTTTTCTCTTATTAGTTTTCATCCTCAATGGCTAAAAAGATAAATTTCAGAAAAATCCAAGAACAGATATTTTATATCAGTTAAAACAGGCACTTCAACCATATTGCATTCACCTGGTTATAGCCAACAAGAACATTTTGATTTTGATTTTTAATTGATTCTAGATTAAAAACAATGAATGAAACAACTGAAAATAAAAACTGAAAACTTTCTGTATTTTTTCAAACAATGGCAATAATTTTAGTAATCAAAAGAAGGAAAATACATAATATTCCACAAAAATATACAGTTGGCTACTGAAATTATTAGTTATTTTATTGTTAGTAAGAATTCTATTGGATTTAAAAAGACCATGTGAAGTTTTCACACTTTCATCGCAATCCTGATACAGAAATATGCTGTTCCAATGACTCATAGTACCTTACCAGGAAGCAAATGTGGCTTGCAATCATTAAATACCAATAAAAATTAAAGTAACAAAAAACTTTAAATTAGTTTGAAATTGAAAAAGATGGGGCCAAGGGAACAAGATGCCCATGGGGGGGGTCTTATCTAGTCCATTAATCCAGAATGACACCCCACTTTGGCGCCCCAAGCCAGTTCTTCAAACTCTTTCAGAAAGCCACAAGAGTGGTTACAAATTTCACAAGTGGTGGGGACTGCATGAAGTTCTAAAGGACAGGAGCCATAGCAGAAAAAATTCTTCTGGATCCCAGCCAGTTGGAATTACTTGACGTGTCTGCAGCTTGCCCCTTCTGCCAGCATGGGTGGGGCAGGCTAATCCCTTTGGGGTGAGATAGTTCCTCAGATAACCAGGAGCCATGCAATGAAGGGCTTTAAAGGTGATAACCAACACTTGAATTGGACCTAAAAGCAATCTGGCAACCATGGGCCACCTGAGGGACCTAAGAATTGACATGCAGCTACATTCTGCACTAAATGTAGCTTCCAAATACTCTTCAAGAGTAGCCCCCAGGAGTGTTTTCAAAATCCGCTGGTATTGATTTGCTTGTGGGTGCGCATGCGTGCCACTTCTTCGGGCAAGTAGGTGGAGCCTCCCACCGCCGCTACTGATTCACCCAATCCGGAGCAAACCGGTAGCAACCCACCACTGGTAGCCCCCCTCCCCTGCCCAAGAGTATATTGCAGTTGTCCAAGAATGAGATTAACAGTCTTGAGTAACTGACTGTAGGGACTCCCAATCCAGGAAGGAGCTCAACAAAATTGTGCAAAGGCTCTCCTAGCTACAACTGCCACCTGCTCTTTTGAGTCCAGAAGATCCCCAAATTACACACTGGGTCTGTCTGTGGTGATGCAACCCCATCCAGAGATGTTAAAGTTCCAGGTCTCTAAGCTCCACCCACCCAAAGCCACAGGGTCTTCCCAGGGTTCAGTTGAAGCCTGTTGTCCCACATCCAGACACCCACAGCTTCGGGCACCATCCTCCACTGGGGATGGAGATTTAAAGTTGGGTATCACCAGAATACTGATGGCACCTCATTCCATGGTGGCAGATGATCTCACCTAGTGGATTCATGTATACATTTAAAAGAAGTGGAGAGTGCAGTGTGATGAGCAAACCATAAAGGAGCAGCTGTGGTCTGGGTCTCTCACTCACTATTAACAGTGATTAGGACCTGCCTTGGAGAAAGGAGCCAAACTATCACAAAATTGCATTGACCAGTCCCAAAAAGATACCATGGTCAATGGTATTGAAGGCTGCTGAGAAGTCAAGGATGCTCATGCCAGAGTTCATCCAAAGTGTGACCACTACTTTTTCTGTCTCATGCCTGAATCCTGACTGGAAAGGGTTGAGATAATCTGTTTCATCCAGGACCCTCTGAAGCTGCCAAGCCACCACACCTTTTCTACTACCTTTTCAAGAAAGGGAAGATGGAAATTGGGCAGAAATTGTCCAGACAGGTCTTAGAAAGGTCTCCCTCTGCAGTTAAGAATCTGCCTGAATCACTAGGCAGTCAACAAGTTCTAAAAGCTTTCATTAGGCAGGAGGAACAGAGATTTAATTGAAAAGTCACTACACTGACAGCATCAAGGGCCCTATTCACTTCCCCAGGTCCAACAGGATCAAAGCATTCTCAAATATAACCAGGTAAGACCTTTCTCTAGGCATCTCTAATAGAACCGGTATCATTGGTTTCAAGTAGAAACCACTTTGTCCATCAGGTATTCAAAAAATTTCCCTGCATGGCCTGATGATGATCACCTGTCTGAGGAGGGATCAGGTGATCGTGAACAAGGTTGCCAGGCAACACTATGGATTCAGAAAGGGTGGAGAAATAATGGTGTTACACTGCTATTTCTGCCACAAGGTAGGCCTTAATAACAGCTCTAAATTGTATCTGGTCAGATTCATCCCTTGTTTTCCTCAGTGGTGCTTCAGGTTTCTTTCAGCGTTTTTCAGAAGCCAGAGCTTCTCTGTGAACTATGAGGTGTATAGGGTTATAAGAGATGCACAGGCATAATTGCTAAACTTCCTATTAATACATTATCTTTTAGGATATTTTTTAAATTTAAAAAAAATTAAGTTGAAAGACTGCTTACTAAAAAGCATCTACCAGGCACCATTATTTTATTACTTTTGAAAATAAAAGTGGTGTGCAGAAGCTGCATAGTAATTTGTTTGGAAATATCCTCCCCCATATCTTTGAAAATAAAGGTACACTGAATAATAGGATCATCCTAAAGATCGTAGGAAAGGTTGCATTAGTAGCGTATTTTGTGGCAGGTCATATTCAGCTATTTGGGGAAAGCACTCATGACATATTCTTGAAATTTCAAATGTGCCTACTGGGCTAACAGGCTGAGCAGAATAGGGTAATATAGGAAGGGTAAAGATAATGAAACATTTCTCAATCAATTCCCCACTTTTCAGCACATTTGCCTCTCTTGTATTTTAGCAGATGTATTTTACCAGAAAGGTTAAAATCATTTTACAAATAATATTCATCTACAATTACCAGTAGAATATGAAGTTCAAACAAAAATATTCCTACCTTTTTTCTGGCTCCCTCATATGCAGCTTCTAATTTTTCAACTGTTAATTGAAAAGGCTGGCTTCCTTTGTCAGCTACCTAAAATCCAAAACTCTCAATGTTAGTAACTCAATAAGATATTGCAATTATTACTTTAAAAAATCCTGAACAAACTTGAGGAAACATCAATGTAGTCAATGATTTAGGAATAAAGAAGCATGCTGGTAGAATTTCTGTTGAAAAGGGTAAATATAATAACACACTTCCTTATTTATATTTAATTAAAAAAATACCTCACTGAATAATGGTACATGAATAGGTTGCATTCCACCATATAGCCAAGTTTTGGAATTTATGCCACCATAATATGGAGTTGGAATTAGATATCCATCTATAAAAAAACAAACAAACAAACAAAGGAAATCTTTTTTAGGAGACTTTTACTAACTATTATAAGCACTGTATTATTTTGCTTTGTTCTAATTATTGTGTTTCATAAATCCTAATGGTTTTTAAATGAATACTATTTATGAATATGTTATTTATTAGCTAAGTAAACATTTTAGCAGTATTTTATCCTTCTTCATTTTTAAAACAAATAATTAACTAATGAGAGTTTATTAGAATTATATTCAGGTATTTTAGAGTGCATACCAATAGTTTAATTTTAGCAGTGTTTTTTTGAAAATAACATAAATAGTGTTAATGTAAATATTACCTGACAGGAAAAGTTATCTCTTGATATCAGCCAATGGAAAACATATGCTTTTAAAAAGACACCTCTGAAACTTATTAGTGCCACATGTACTGCATTAAAATCACACACACACAAACATATACTTTGTAAATGTTCCGAGTAATGCACCCGCTAAAAGCAGAACTCCGAGGTAGGTAGATTCCTCAAAAAACATGTTTATTGGATACATCGTATCGGCACAGCTAGTGAAAACCATCTCTACAAGTTCCCGTGGTTTTCCCCTAATTAAAAGAGCAAATATTTCCCTCCTCAGATGTCACCTGTCACATAGTCCAATGAAAGTAGCTGGCAGGCTGCTTGTTCACTTCTCTCCTCCTTCAACTGCCACCTGTTAGGATGACCTTGGTTCCCACAAGAAAAGTTTTTGTTTTGACTATTAGCAAGCCTATCTATTTCCCCCACCCTTCCCTCTCTCAGTTTGTGGCAACTATGAGGCTTCAGCCAGGTTCGCTTCAGAGTTGACATACGTATATATACACACTAAAGCTGTCTTACCTCCAGGATCACACAACACAGTCGAAAGAGTTGCAAAGACAGCACAGCAGCCATTCATCACAATAATCTAGACAAATGCCAAGTTGCAGTTAACAACATTGGTAATCATTTGAAATACTAAGGGACCAGTCTAAAAACTATCACATCATGGTTTTAGATAGTATCTAATAATCCTTCTGGCATTAAAATGTCTGATAGATTATAATGTTAATTGAAATTATTAAGGGCTACAGGTAGTCCTTGCTTGCTGACCTCAACTGGGACTTGCAACTCCATTGCTAGGTGCTACGTGGCCAAGTGAAAAATATAATATGTGCCTATTTTATGATGTCACTTCCACTTTCATTATTAAATAACTACAGTAATTAAGTAAGGTATCACATGACCACAATTCGCAATTTCATTTCTGTGTTCTCTATAAATTTTGCTGGTTAGTGAAGCTTGCAAATGGTGGTCATGGAATGGTATGACAGCTATTAATGCTGGTTGTGAAGCAACCAATTGGTAATCATGTGACTGCAGGATGCTTTGACAATCATTAATGTGAGGATTGGTCGCAAAGCTGGTTTTGTTTTTACCAACCATTATAACTTTGAACAGTCCAGGCAGTCAGTAAGCAAGTACTACCTCTAAACTAATATTTCCATATTGTGTAACTATTGATAGGCAGTCATAGAGAATGCTATACTAATTTGATAGGAAAGTATGCTAAATAGGTAATGTGACGGTACCAGAGTTAAGAATGAAGATAATTCAAACAAACAGAACATTTTCAGAAATGTTAAGAAGCCTTAGTATTATTTCCAAATTATTATAAATATATCTATGCTGGGACTGATTATCTGAAGACGTTAGGAATCTAAAACTTATCTAAACAATTTAACACTGGTTTAAGCATAAAAATATTGTGATATATATCAGCATATTTTCCAAACCAATTTAAAAGTAATAAATTTAATCAACTTTGTTAAAAATGACATTTTAGATAAGTTTCATAAAATGTTACCAACTATGAAGAAAGAAAAAAAATATCCTTGCATCTTACATGTTCTGGATCTAACGGTACTGAAGCATTTGCATATTCAGTAAGAAATTTGGCAATTTCTTCTCGGAAGCTAAAATTTAAAATTAATATATTTCCATAATCAACACATTAACCAAATAATTACCATAATATTTTCATTTATTGTTATATGAAAAATCATACAGATAGCATTCAAATAATATAGGGCAGATTTTATCTCTTGAGCCTAAATTTGATATACTGATTTTTACTTCAGAAAGCTTGATTTTAAATCTAGCAAAAAGAATTACTCAAACAGTAATTTAAGTAAGAATTACAGTATAAGGAACACAATTTTATTTTAAAGTTGTTTGATCATAGATACCACTAAGAATTTGGATGAGAAAGTATTCCATGTTTAGAAAGATCTTATTCTAGAAGTATCAACTAAGTCCTAAGAAACTTTTCTAAAACCTTGGCAGCTCACATCAGCAAGAATAGAGAAAACTTAAATTTTGCTTCATTTTCCCTCCTCTTTGAATCATCAGAAGCGAAAATTATCTGTAACAGCATGATGCAGAAGTAAAACAAAGAAGAGCAAGAGATTAATACTCATGGATTTTTCAAAAGCATACTCAGGAAGTTACCACAACTGCAGTTCTGAAAAATCTCTTGCAAAAGAAGGCCACATCTTTCTGATCTCTTCAAATAACAGTCATAGTGATATTCATAGTGATAAGTATCATAGTGATAAGTACAATAGTTGTCAAATTTAAAATAAAAAATTTGGAACATACGAGAAATATATTTTCAGAAAAAACATTGAAGACATGTAATTATTAATTTAAAAATATTATGGTTTTTAATCATTCTTTTATGAATAGCCACTATTAAAAATTCATTAATAGTTATTGAATGGTCATAGTCATTATTATAATTGCATAATGTAAAATAGGGCTGAAAAGCTGCCTAGGCTTCAAATTTGATGATGATAAATTAGAATGTAAACTGAAATCATCATATTTTTATCCAGCCTTTAGTTTCAATATATCCACAGAAAGAAAACCCACCAACTTTATTACAAAACATTACTATTATGAAATAATGGAATAGTCAATGGAATCCCGCCTCCCTGTCTTTTACTGTGTATCACACACATTGTGAAGGTAACAATAGAAACCATACATCGTACCCTTTGGATTCCAGTTGGAATTAAAAATATAGATTAGTTAATTTGTTTGAAAATATGTTTTACTAATTGGGAAATGATTCTTCATACCGTACCTTTTAATGCCTTGGGTATCCGAGTATTGGAGTAAATGAGGTTCCAAATAATTCATATCAGGTTTCGAAAGCTATCCATTGTTGTAAAGAAAGGGAGACAATACTTCTTATAAGTCACTTGATTCTATTGATTTATAGGGATTTTTTTAATACAGAAATTATCTCATTTACATGAACTCAGTTGATCTTACTTTTTTATAACTAGTAAGATATAACTAGTATCTTATAACTTTTTTATAACTAGTAAGTAACAGATTAATCTACAATTATATTCCATATATCAATTATCAATAGGAAGAAATTACAATACAGAAAAGAATGTGTGTCTATGATAATTTTCTTTTTCCAATATTATTAGATTATTTAAATGTAAATCATAGCCACCAATATGTCAAATATTTCTAAAATTTAAAAACCTACACATTTAATAAGAATCCAGACTTACCCTTTCCTGTAGTAAATCAAAACAAAGCTTGTTCTCACTTGTTCCAAAATTCAAAATGCCCTGAGAATAAAAGTAACAAATTCAGCATGTGACCAGTAACATCTTCTATTTCCATATGGCAAAATTTTAAAGGAATAAATTTTCGCATCAGAAATGATGATCTACTAAACCAAAGAGCAATATGAAAATAATTTACGAATGTTACATATTACCGCCATAGGCGACAAGAAGTTATCTGATTCTCAAAGATAGCTAGCATTACAGGTAAACCTAAACTTACAAACCACAATTGAGACCAGAATTTATGTTCTGAGAAATTTGTTAAGTGAATTTTGTCCCATTTTATGACTTTTTTTGTGACATTTGTTAAGTGAATCACTGCAGTTGTTGAATTAGTAACACGGTTATTAAGTGAATCTGGCTTCCCCACTGACTTTACTTATCAGAAGGTCACAAAAGATAGTCACATGACCACTGGACACTGCAACCATCATAAATATGAACTAGTTGTCCAGCATCTGAATGTAAATCACGTCACCATGGGGATGCTACAATGATAGTGAAAAATGAGTCATTTTAAGTCACTTCTTTTAGTGCCGTTGTAACTTCCAATGGTCATTAAATGAACTGTTGTAAGGACTATCTGTATTTATTTGTGCATTTTAAAATCAACTTATATAACTTTTCTTTTCCCTTCCCTACACGTTTTTGCATAGACAATGCTGTCTTATGTATAGGTTCGGTAATTATGTTCCAGTCCTAGACAACTGCTTTGCTGATTAAGAATACAGTGGATGTCAGACAGGGAGTTAATTTGGAATAGTGGAACCAGACTTGATATTGAATCAGACTTGCATGATACTTAATAGAGCTGAGCTGAAACAAACTGCAGCTGCTGCCACTTCTCTCTTCTTGAATTTCTGGTTTGTTATAGAAGTTTTGCCTAGCCTCCCTTTGAGATAATCCTACCCTAACCACAATGGGAATAGAAATCCTACAAGTTTAGGAGGCACCAATTTGGGAAAAGCTGCAGTATTCATGGGTTTGCATGGTTTGGTCTTGAAAAGTGCTGCAAATCTTATTCTGATAACTTGGAAGTAAAATAACTGCCTTATTTCTCCTCCTCTAGGAAGAAAAGCTAGAGGTGCTTAAATCTCACATTTCCTGGCCTTCCTTTTGCCTTTACTCACATCATCTGGGTTACCTGAAACATCATTTCATTCCCATGCCACTTCCCATCATTTATTTCTTATAGATATCTTTGCTCCCCAAATAGTTCAATGCCATCATCTTCCCCCTGGTTCATTTGATTCACCCAATATCCTTACACCTGAACATGCATTATTCATTCTAGCTTTTCCACTACTTGCACACAACCCTCCCCTCCCCAAATTCTTCTTAAACTTCAAATAAAGTCCAGTCACCTTATTCAACCTGCTTACTCTTTTGTTTTCCCATCACATTACAAAAACATGGATTCACACGCCTCTCTTAAATCCCAGCTTCCCTTGTTTCCTTGAAAATATAATACCTTCTTGCCAAGAGCCCTTCCAACCGTAAGCCAGGGACCTTTGAAACCAACCTTTGGGACAATCATGGCCTGGATGACTGAGAATCTCTAAAGATTATTTTAGCTATACAATTTGAAATGAACACCCTTTTTTTTTAAAATTTGATTTATATGCCGCCCTTCTCCGGAGACTCAGGGCAGCTAACAATGCGTTAAGCAATAGCCTTCATACTTTTGTATATTTATACAAAGTCAGCTTATTGCCCCCACAAACTGGATCCTCAATTTACCCACCTTAGAAAGGATGGAAGGCTGAGTCGACCTTGAGCCTGGCTAGGATTGAACTCAGAGAAATTACAGGCAGCTGGTGTTAATTGCTGCCTTTAGTAGGAGGCATTAGCCCCCTACGCTACACAGGCTTTGAATGTTGTGGGAGTAGGAATGGATTTCCAGAGGAAAAAATTGCAGACTACAGGAACCATTTGCACTGGTGATCCTGAGGACACAGATAAACTTCCAACTACTTCAAAGACCCTCTAAAAGGATGCAAATGACCAGCTGTCTGCAAGGAATATAAATCCTTCCATTCCCCACTACCCTGTGAGAGCTGAAGAAGCTTCTTAGATGAAAAGCAAAACGTCTTCAAAAGAAAAAAACAAGAAAGTCCAGTTGCCTCCTGAAAAAAGCACCTTTGGGACAACCATGTCCTGGATGACTGAGAATCTCTACAGACTCTGAAACCTACCTACTATTTTATTTCCACAGAGGCTTTACTCTGGGGGCAACAAGCTGACTTTGTATAAATATACAAAAGTATGAAGGCTATTGCTTAACGCATTGTAAGCCGCCCTGAGTCTCCGGAGAAGGGCGGCATATAAATCAAATAAAAAAAAAAAAGGAATCCCCACTTAAAGTTCATCAAGGAATCCAAATGCAATCCTTTTATTGCATTAACAGAGGAATACAATCAAGATCAAGTGAAGTACTAATACCACTCTATAAAGCCTAGAGTACTGCGTCCAATTTTGGTCACCACACCATAAAAAAAAGATGTTGAGACTCTAGAAAAAATGCAGAGAAGAGCAACCAAGATGATTAGGGGACTGGAGGCTAAAAGATATGAAGACGGGTTACAGGAACTGGGCATGGCTAATCTTGTGAAGAGAAGGACCAGGGGAGACAAAGAGAGATTCAATCTGGAAATAAGGAGGAATTTTTTTGATAGTGAGAGCAACCAACCAATGGAACAGTAGTTGCCTTCGGAAGTTGTGGGAGCTTTATCACTTGAGACTTTCAAGAAGAGATTGGACTGCCATTTGTTAGAAATGGTGTAGGCTCTCCTGCTTAGGTGCGGGTTGGACTAGATGACCCATAAGGTCCCTTCCAACTCTGTTAATCTGTTATCCATCCTCAAAGAGGACTTTTGTTTCCCCCTCCCCGAACCCAATGTGATATGATGCGGCGCAAATATCCCAGGGCAGAGATGCTGCTGATCGCCGAGAGCGGGTCGAAACGTCGCGGTCACCTGAGGGTTTTGGTCCGCGTCGAAAGGGTCGTCGAGGTACCTATCGAAGCCTTTGTCCAGGAGGCCCTTGGTGCCATCGGCGATGCGGGCTCCGCGAGCGGATAGTTCTCCCTGACCGGATGCTTCGCCGCCGCCAACGCTTGGCAAGCCTCCGGTGAAGTCGGTCATCCTGCGGCGGTGAAAGGCGAGGAGCTTCCCGGCCTGCTTGAGGATAACGCGCAAAAGGAAAGAGTCAGTGACGGCGATGAGACGTAAAAATGAGGCAACTCCGCCTCCGAAGCGGTGACGGCTCGTCTGAGGAAGAACGCCTGTTTGAATGGCCGAGCCGGGTTTCTTTCCCGCCCAGTGGGCGTGGCCGAAGCTTCCGATTAGCCCGCCCCCTCACCTCTCGGTCTCGCTTCCTGGATGGCTTGTCCCTTTTTGTCCGTCCTGTGGAGACGCAGCGAGATGCTACGCAACAGGACGGGTTCTTCCCCGGCTTGTCTCTCCTGTTGCAGGGGAACAGAACGCGGGGAGGGAAGTCTACCCCACCAGATTAGTTCTTTCCTAATCATAAGAGAATAAACGACACCTCCACTACCCTCAGCACTAAGAAAATACTGTAATTTCGTGGAAACCAGGCGCTCTTGAAATGGGTCGATCAACTTTGCAAAGCCTGAGGTTACATTTCGAGCATCTGATTGCTGGATTATGGTTGCTATATTTGGTTGCATTTATTGTCAGATGCGACAACTCGAGCTGGCAAGGAAAGGACAAATGGATATCGTATATACATTTACTTTTGTCATATAGTTCAAGAGGAGGGGATTAAGTATACTTTCATAACATTCTAAATTCTTCATTTAAATTAGAAATTGTCAGTGGTACAAGAATGTCTAGAAGATAAGGAAAAGATAAGCAGAATACTCTGATTCCCAATCTTCACTTGTAGCTTTGAGAAAGAGATAGTAGTTTAATCAAGAACAAATTTTGACTGAAACATAATTAATTGTACTATACAATTAATGGTTAAGTAGAGGATTGCATTCTCGCTTTGTAAAATATACGTTTTTACATTTTAAATATTTTATTTTTCCAGAAAAAATATTACACACTTTTGCACTATACAAGGACCTAATCCCTCAATGTTCAGTAACTGTATTTTAAGCAAGTTGGAATGAACATGGAAACCTAGATAGAAATAATATTGATGGGACTACAAATCTTGACTTCTGAACCGTATTAAAAATTTATTAGATTACAACTATTCTTAAAAATAATGGTTTAATTATATTACATTATAAGACTTTATCAGTGCTGTCTGTTTTGTGTTTTTTATACTACTGTGTAACAGTTTCTATGTGTACAGCACACACACACAGAGATATTGTAAACAAATCAAAATTGTATTATCGCATAATTTTATCATTAGAACAGTCTAGGTAATAATTATTGATAGTTCCAAATATACCATGAGCAGCTTTGTTGAATCACTAGGCTAAATAAGGCAATTTTGTTGATTCACATCTAAAGTTTCTTAAGTTCAACCAACACTAATCCTTTCCAGTTTGAGCTAGCTGGCTTACTTTTGGAAACTGGCCAAGCTCAACATAGCTGGTGTAAACAGATATCTACCTTGCATGATAGACAATTCCATTGGTTAGTTACATAACTGACTAGGAAAAATAATTCCCATAGGAGTAGGAAAAGTATACTTAGCCTGCTGTCCTTGAAAAATACTAGATTAGAAATGATAAGAAAATCCCTGACAGGCATGAAAATAGGGAACTCTGTAGAATAAAATAAGTGAAATTATTATTTGTGGTGAATAAACTTTTACAGCCAATTAAAATTTTTCCAAGACTTGCTCTTATTTGCTACTGAATAAAAAGGTGGTTTATAGTTTAGAAATCTCAAAGGTGCTTTTTTCAGAAGGCAATTAGATTGGAAGGATTAGTTCTGTCCTTTTGAAAAAAAGTACCTTTGAGACAATTGTGAGCTGGAACTCTGACAATCTCTACAGATATTTAGAGACTTTTATATAATCTATAATCTGATCAGAGATTAGTCTGAAATCTAAAATCCTTTAAGAACTACTCAACTAGCTAACAAAAAGTCAACCTTTTTATAATCTTTCTATGGAATTGAGTTTGCATGTTTCCTACCAATAAGGAATTGCAACTTAACTAGCAAATCAGATAAATATCTAACAATCTGATATCATTGCAAAATATCCTCAAACTATAACCTTAAAAGCATTAAGATTATCACTTGGTAAATTTGAGAATATGTATCAAGAAAAGGAGAGATCAGAAGAACATCAATGAATGCTGACCTGCAGGAGCTATTTTTGTTCCCAGCAGTGACTAAGCCTTTCACAAGGACATTAAACCAGCCATATTCATTTTCCAATTTTATATTCAGAAATGTTTAATTTAATCATTTATAGATATTGGAGATCTTCAAAACACCTGGGTTTCTAATTTATGAAAATTTAAAAATAGATTTAAGTGTTTATAGTAATACACACTATATAATAATAAAAAATGCACAATTGCAAAAAGCAATTTTTTTTGTTTTAAGAAAGTGTTTAAAAAGATTGAAGACCAGAAAAAAATGGAGTTTTAGTTATTTTGCTATAAAATTTGAAAAACAAATATATAATCAAATAATACTTGAGGGAAATAACTGAAATGGAACTAAACCCATATTAATGAGATTTGAGAAAGTTTACAGATGACAACTAGAAAGAATTAAATAATCAGGCAGAAAGGAGTTAAAATGACTAATTTGGAAATAACATTTTCTTTAACTGAAACAGTTTATTGAAAAATGAATCTTGGAAATGATAAAAGATTTCAACTGACAAACTTTTAGGAAATGATAAAAAGTTTTTAAAAACTTTTATCTGACATATAATAGCATTTGAAGGCATGAAAGACAAATCAAGAAAAAGATCTAGATCTAAAATAGCTGTGACAAGAAATCATGGACAATCCTCTATGGAATTACAAAGAAGGCTTGTAAAAACTTTCAAGATCCCTTTTAAATGCAAGAATAATTAAATAGGGTGCCATAGGAATGACTGAAAGGTCAGGATTGTGCATAGAAAAAAGAATATAAAGTTGTAATATTCGACCAGGGATAAACCAGGGGTGAAATGCTCCTGGTTCGGACCGGATCACCCGATCGGTAGCAATGGATGAAGGTGGTTCGGAGAACTGATAGCAAAAATCCCTGCCCCCCCTCCATGCCCAATTGAGCCACACAATCATCAGAGGCTTTTTTTTACTTTTAAAAGCATTTTTTCTACAATCTCTTCAGCCAAAAAATGCTTTTAAAAGTAAAAAAAAAGCCTCATGATTGCATGGCTCAGCTGGGATCGTCAAAGGCTTTTAAAAGAAAAAAACCCATTTTTTCTTTTAAATGCCTCTGACGATCCCAGCTGAGTTGCCTGATTGACAGAGACTTTTTAAAAAAGCCTCTGCCGATCAGGCAACTCAGCTGAGATCATGAGCCTTTTGAAAGCATTTTTTTTACAACCTCTTTGCCGAAGAGGTTGTAGAAAAAATGGTTTTGAAAGTTAAAAAAATATGGCCACGCCACCCAGTCACATTATCCCCTTCCCCCCCAAGCCATGCCCACAGAACCGGTAGTAACAAATTTTAGATTTCACCACTGGGATAAACTATTTGTCTGATATTTCTGGTAACTCCAAATGGATTTTTTCCTGAACCATGGCTGAAAAAAATGATGATTTTTGGATTTGTATGGATAACAGTTAAGCTATGAGGAAAATATTTTTATTTGTAACTTTTAAAAAAGGGTGAAAAGCATCTTAATTTATGCTTGGTGTAAGGAAGGTTGGAAGTCACTTTATTGTTGCTTTTAGTTTATTTTTTTCTCTTCTTGAATTGTTTCTGCACCTTCTGAACTTTTGCACCTTCTGAACTTTTCTTTTTCTTCTAGTTTGTCTTGGTTTTTACTATTTTTTATTAAACACTTCAATTAACAACAAAAATCTTGATTACAAGCTGTTGACAAAAACTGCCAGCCAAAGATGCAAATATACGTGGTTGTAACAACTGAATTATATCAGTGGATTCTTCATTTTAACCAGAATTTGAAGGCAACAATGTAAATTTGAGTGTCTGACCGTGTTAATAAGCTAATTTTTGAGAAAAATTAATGGCTAGCGAAGGAAAGGTTATTCACGGTTAGATAGGTCAACTGAGAAGAGCATAGGCCATTAGATCAGTGAAAGGACAAGCTTGCATGTTAGCATCTACTAACTGAAATAAATACTGAGAAACTGAATTTAGGGATTGTTCTATCACATGAGCAGTGTGTGAGATACAGGGATTTAGTCATGGAATGCTGACTTGCTGGTTACCTCAGATACAGATGCTGTTGTGCACAAATAATTGGCTCCATGCTTGAAATAAGATACTGACTCAAATTTACATCCTGTGGAGGTTCAGTGTCACAAGTACGCTGATATCACTAGCATCCTTTGGAAGATTCATCCAAAAGCTAAATATAACTTGTTTACATTTTGTAAATAAAATGTAAACCAATAAAAACCAAATAGTTTTTAAACCTTTATTAACAATTCAGAATTAACAATATTGCAGAGTATACATAGAAGCAAAAACATTTAATTTAATTTAATGATATTATCTAGAAACCTGGAACTGAGTAGCAGAAAATTACCTCACATTGTTATTTCAACCAAATGAAACTAGGTAAATCATCTTCTGTATTTACTTTGTGTCAGCCAGCTTTCTCATACAGACATATTCAAATCCTTTCCTGTTTTCTAGAGCCTTACTACCATGGTACTTATCTGCTACAGCCAATAAAAAAACCCTATTAATTCTTCGTTTGAAGGTGCCCTTTAAATTGTAATAAATCACAGCCTTGCATGGACACAGGGGACCATGCACCTGTGCAGCTGTCTGTCAGAAGCCCCCCCCCCCATTTTTGAAATTTTTGATAATGTTTTGAAATTTTATAATGTTATGTAATTGTAAACATTTTAAAACTTACATTAATTTTAATATTTTAATGTTAATTTATGCTGTATATATATTGATTACACTGTATACCGCCCAGAGCCCCTATCTGAGGGAGATTTTTTTCCCATTTGTATCTGTGTTTTCATGTATCATTTTCCAGGTCCTCTTATCTCTATTTATCTTTTTCTTCCTTTATATTTTCAAACTACATTATAGTGTGTTATCACTCTTCACTTTGATTCATTCCAATCAGTTTTCCTCAGATTTTCTTCTCCAGTTAATCTAAGCTACTAACATGGCGTAACTACTTTCATCCAAAGAGCCTGATATTTTCAATACATACCAATTATTTCCTGATGGGCAGGATTAAATTTATTTTCATTTGAAAAATGAAGTTGTCAGCAAGATCTGCTGGATGCCTCACTCTTAGCTGAGTCAGTTTTTCAGCAGATATTGGAACATGAAGACTTCCATTACAATTATCTGCCCTCTACAAAGCATGGTGAGTTAATTTAGAAACTAATTGTTTAGAATATTTTTAAAAATATTAATAATTAGGCTTTCAATTACACATATGTTTAAATGCAATAAGTCTATTCAAAGCAGATGGACAGTTGTTAAATTGCTTAGTTTTATTTCTGAAAGAGCAAGAAAATGACTAAGCCAAGAATGTCAATCCCCTCAAGAAAAAAAGTTGAATACAAAGTAAAGGTAATTATCTCAAAAGGTTTTAATATAGTTTTCAGTAAAACATACTTTGAAAATTAAAATTATGCAAAATAATCATGAAGTAATTAATAGTTAAAAGTCCTTGTCATATTAACAGTAACATAGACTATTGATAGATAAAATTTAACAACTAAACAAATGTTCTTTGCAATATTAACAGTAACATAGATTGTTCTTAAATACAATTTAGCAAATAAAGACTGTGCTAGAAAATGATTAGTAAACATGATTATTACTTCTTTAACAGAAGTTAAGCTAATGTTACTTTTTGTCCTGGTTTGAAAATTGCTCCACTGGATTCTTTTCTCTTTGGATTTTGAAAATTTTCATAACTTGAAAAAGAATGAAAAGAAAAGAAAGAAAACAGGAGCACATTAGTACCAAGCAAATGTTGTATGAGGTAAATATTCAGGTTAAATCCATTCAAGGATATTTTTAATTAATTGGTTTAGTACAATTTTTTGAAAGTCACAGAAATGTTTCTACTTTTTTTCCTAGCCTCTATTGAGAAAACCAGAATAGATTAAAAATGTTTCATTATAGTTAATATTAAAAATATAATTAATAAACATTAACATAATAATCAAAATTATTATAAGTTATAAGGAAAAGGGTTGATACTTTAAAAACTAGAATATTATACAAATAGTCCCCGACTTTCAATTTGAAGTTCTGGCAGATTTCTCTAAGACTATCTATGACCCAGACTCGAAGTTCTGATGGTCCCTGTAGTCACATTGTCATATTCTGGGTACTTGGCAATCAGCCCGCATTTGAGGAGTATCTGTATGGTAATGATACAACTGTTTGTCATCGCTAAATAGCAACTGTGAATGAAGGGGACCAAAGCCCTACTTACAGGAATAGCAGAAGCAGAGTCTGGGTCCAAGCCATGGTTTTACTCATCATCCCAGTATGAAAGAGGATTCAAAAGAGTCCAGAAGAAAACAAGCTGCCTATGTGAAATCATTAATATTTAAGGGAACATCTTAGCAGTGTTTGCCTCTCATAGGAGTTCTGAGCTTATGCTGAATATCAATCAGAATATCCTAGCATTCAAAGCAGGAGTGGGTTCTAAATTTTTTTACTACCGGTGGCCGTGGCTTATTTTGTGGGTGTGGTTTGATGGTCATGTGACAATTATTTAGGATTTAGTGGAGGTACTGGTCTACCAGGCTTTTAACTGCTTGAAGAGCTGTACCGATCTACCCATTTATTTTTTGCAGGCAATGGGCTGCTCATTTATTTTTGCAGGCACTGATCTACTCATGTATTTTTGCAGGCACTGGTCTACTCATTTGTTTTCTTTTAACGTTGATCAGCTGTAGCCCGGCAGCAAGAGTTTAAACAGTTTTTTCCCCCTCTAGCCATCAGCTGGGACTCAGGAGGCACAATAGATTGGGGGTGGGGCCAAATAAAAGGTAAGAATAACACGAAGGTGGGGGGGGGCAGAACCAGTTTGGTGAAATCATTTCGTTATCGCTACCGGTTCAGGAGAACCGGGTTGAACTGGGAGGAACCCACCACTGATTCAAAGTCACTACTATGTAAGCTCTAACCAACAGAATTTGCTAATTAATAAGGCACAACTGCTAGGTAACAATATGAAGAATGCGAGTTGCAGCTGAATATAGTCTGCCCTGTTTTTTTTTTTTAATGCATGTGAAGAACTATTAAGGTGACGCTGGACAGTGAGCAAAATTTAATTTTAAATTTAATTTTAACCCTGGGAATGAAGAAAGAAATACAATCAAGCTCTGCCTTAATTCTCCTTGGCTTTCAAGATTGTGTTACTACTATACATCAATAAAGAATATAGCATTTCCTGTGGAGATTGTTCCCTGACCTGGCGTACTTCAACTGTTGACAATACACTATAGGGAGATGATCACAAAGCTTTCTTCTCACGATGGATTTTCCAGGATTTCAGTATAATTGAAATGCTGGCACAGCAGAAAGTATATGGTTAGTTGCATGGAATTTCTTAATGGAGTAGCTAGATACCTAATCACTAATTTGGAGATGGTGCAATTTAATTTCCAGTCAAAAGATTACATAGAAAGGGACTGGTGTGTGTGTGTGTGTGTGTGTGTGTGTGATCATTAATATCCTACATTAAGATATAGCTAGCTTATCAGTCAAGAAACAGAAGTGCAACACAACTGATGATTCTCCAATTCCATGAACTGTCATATCTAATGCTAAAGTACCCACCAGTGCCCTCGAAAGCAAAACCAACAGATTTAAGCAAAATATAACACTGGAGAACAAACAGCAATAGCACAGGATAAACTGGAAGAAAGCAGTTTTTGAGACAGTTTACTGAATAGTTGGTGAAGCATCAAAATGAACAGTTATAAGTTTTCTAGAAAGTTTTCAAGTGATAGGAAGTGGTGACAAAGTTATTAGTAGCAACTAGTTAGAGGAACATAAGATTATTAGGGGCAAAGCACTGCAAATACCCACTGGGATGGTGCCATCTTGAAGAAAAAAATCCCTGTTATGCAACCGATGCAACATTTTACAGATGCAGTATAATAATGGCCTAGAAATTCTGAAAGCAATCCACCAAGTCACAAATAATTATCTCAGGATTAAGAGAACTGGCTAGAGCAATGATGATGTTTAGATTTATTTATGGCTATTTAGTAAAATGAAGATAGCAGATAGTAGAAGATTTAATAGAGACAATGCAAATCACAGAAAACAAATCAAGTGCAGAGCTACAGGACAGTTGACATCCAGCTTGATCAAATTTGGGGGGCTATAATAATAATATTAATCAAATACTGGAAAGGCTGTCACCAGAAGAAAGCCAAGTCCTTCTCTCTGCCCCTCTTCACTCACAAGAGTACAGGAATGATATAAACTATAAGAAAGCAGATTCAAATTGAATCTTGGGGGAAAAAACCTTTTTAACAGCAAGGGTAGAACAAAACCAAAAATGTGGACTGGTGAAAGATTTCTGTCCTCTGGCTTTAGCCAGAACATTGATAGGCATATTTCCTGGATGCTTCAATTGGATTTCTGTACTAAGCAGGGGATTAAACCTCATAGCTTAGTACATCTTAGTACAGCTCATAGCTATGGTTTCTAGTTTCACAGAACCAAAATGTTTATAGCTCAGATACCTGTAGATAGCTGTAGATATTTCCTAGTACTAATAGCATTGATAGGGGTGTGTGGGCATTTTTAATCTAATTTGCATATAAACAGATGAGACTGGAACTGTTGCAAGTACTCTTCTTTTATAGATTACGAAGCATGTTAATATTTTGAGCTTCTTAAATTGTAAGGCTTGAGAACAAAGAGATTATGAAAGAGTGTTGGTTAACATGCATGATTAAAAACAAGTTTCAAATTCTGGAGTTCAATTTTGGAAGTAGACTTAAAATCTTGAATGATTATTTATTTTGTATTTGTATATGAGATCTAATATAAATATTAGATGTATGCATACTTTTTCTGTGAATTTTAATATCCTTAAATATGTTTCTGATCTTTTTGAAATAGACTAAATAAAGTAGTTTCCCAAAAATTTTATGGATAACATTAAAAAAGAGTAGTATCATTAGATACTTACAGTTCAGCAAACTTATTCCAGTCTTCTTGATTAATGGAAGGCTTTGTGCTTTCAAGAGCAGCCATTAAATGAATCTGAGTAATATTTAAAGTTCTCTTGGATGACAAGCAGGTAGTGCCTTCCTCCTGAAAAAATGAATTAAGGAAAAACATTTTAATATATTAAAAATGTAAAATTAAACATCTTTAAAAAATACATTTTTAATCTCCTGATAATGACATCTGAGCTTGGAGATTCTACCAAACCTGATTTTAAGATAGAGTATCAGGGGTGAAATCCAACAGGTTCTGACAGGTTCTGGAGAACCAGTAGTGGAAATTTTGAGTAGTTCAGAGAACTGGCAAGTGCCACTTTTTGGCTGGCCCCAGGAGTGGGGAGGGAATGGGGATTTTGCAGTATCCTTCCCCTGGAGTGGGGTGGGAATGGAGATTTTGCAATATTCTTCCCCTGAAGTGGGGTGGGAATGGAGATTTTGCCACACCATGCCCACCAAACCACACCCACAGAACTGGTAGTAAAAAAATTTGGATTTCACCACTGCAGAGTATGGTATATTTTCCAAATGTTACAATAAAATCCAGATTTATAGCACACTCCAAAACATTTTCTCCTGAATTAACATAGTAATAATAAAAAATGCCACTGAATCATCTTGTAGTGTGATTCAGTAGCACTACCATCAAGGCATTTGCAGCTTTAAAATTTCTTTCTTTTAATATTATCTAAGAAATGCCCAGCCTTCAAAAAGGTATTTTTCAATTATCAGCACCATTTCACGGAGTCACTCCCATTTTCAGTGAGTGCTAGAAAGATATAGATAACTATACTTGAATTTTGTAGAGTTACAGAAAAAAATAACATTCCTCATCAACTGTGGAGATAAGCATGTTAGATATATTTAGGAGGTTGACTAGGAATTGAAAATACACCCTAAACCCGTGATGGCGAACCAGCCAACCGATTTTCAGGCCTTCTGGTGCCACCAGAAGTCAGGAAACTGGCTGTTTCCGGCCTCTGGAAGGCCTTCAGAGAAAATGGGGAAGGCTGTCTTTGCCCTCCCCAGGCTCCTAGAAAGCCTCTGGAGCCTAGGGAGGGGGAAAAATGGGCCTACCGGGCCCACTGTGCCATTGCGTGCCAAAAGCAGGGGGAAGTGTGGGAGGGTCACGTGCGCATGTGCGGGAGGGCAGGGCGCATTGAATTATAGATGTAGGCACGCGCAGCTGCGACCCCCCCGCTCTCCCCGCTTTTGGCATGCGACGGCAAAAAGGTTAGCCATCACTGCCCTAAACAAACCATTCTCATCATTACACAGAGTAAGGCATCTATCTCTAGTAGATATTCAGAGGCAAATTGTATTCCAATTGGTAGTTGCATCTTACTTTAATAAGGTAATCTGGCTGGATATTTTTGAAAGGAAGTGGGAAGTGTGTAATTTTGTTCTTTGTCATAGGCTGAAAAATATCTTGGATCATTATCCCAGATAAGAGTTAAATGTTAAAAAATAATCAATGAATATTGTTCTTTGAATACCTGTGTATTTTTGTCATCTTAGCTCTTACACTGAGAACCAATTTAAAAACTAGGACAGATGGACAACATGGGTTAAGATAAAGTTGTAAAACTGGGTGAAATGGGCAGCTGAAGTGGGATTATTCTTTTTTTTTTTTAAATTTGATTTATATGCCGCCCTTCTCCGGAGACTCAGGGCGGCTTACAATGCGTTAAGCAATAGCCTTCATACTTTTGTATATTTATACAAAGTCATCTTATTGCCCCCACAACTGGGTCCTCAATTTACCCACCTTAGAAAGGATGGAAGGCTGAGTCAACCTTGAGCCTGGGGAGTTTTGAACTGGTGTAATTGCAGGCAGCTGGATGTTATGTGCTGCCTTTAGTAGGAGGCATTAGCTTCTTACACCACTCAGGCTCATATTCAATACTCCCTCTGAACATTTCTGAGAATTCTATAACATGACGGCTTGATGTGACAGGGTAGTTGTTGACAAACCACACAGTTATGAAGTAACTCCTGTGCAATAGCCAGCTTGCCCATTTTTTCAAATTTGGGTTGCCAAACTCTAGCTGAATAGCAATCCTGGAGAAAATATATGCTTGTGATACATTTGCATATGTATACATAACACGTATATACATCTGCCAAGAGCTATCTTTATCTCCCTTCCCAAAAGCAGGGTGAACACAAAAAATACTAACTAAAATTAAAAAGAAATTATTTGAATCAATGATGATTCTTTGTGATTTCATAAACAGTCCATATTATTTTCTTGGTAACAATGAAATAAAATTGAATAATTGTGAAGCTCCCACTATCCGATTCAGTTATTAACCAGCTATGATCTTGCATAGCTGTCAGTGTCAGCTAGATGATGTCAGTTAATTACAAATATTAATTTTCTCTCCTCATTCTCATATAGCCATACAAATACACACATATTCCTCTTCCTCATTTCAGGAGACACAAAGAAAAGGAAGGAAGCTGGATTGAATAGGATATGTAGAAAGATGTTATACAGGGAAAGAAAAAGTAGAGAAGAAAAACAAAGGTACAAATAATTTGATCAAAAAAGAAAGCCACATTTACCAAAAGGCAGGCAATTCCTCCTCCCTCACTTCAAAGATATTACAATTTTGCAACTTTGTGCAACAGCCTTTTCTATTCTTAGATCTTCTAATTCCTATTGGGTCAATATAATACACTAATCTGAATCTTATGAGTAATAAATGCTCAGTCATAAATGCTTGTTTTAATGTCTGAACTAAGATAAGATGTTTATAACTGGAAGCTGTTAAAACATTACTTTAGGCCATGGTTTTGCTGTAATTGCAGACTCTAAGTTAGTAACACCATATCTAAAAATATTTATCTGAGAAGAAAATTATAGTTTTTCCCGTACTCCATTCATGCTTTTGTAGTTAGCTTTGATGGCACTGATTTCTGCCCTGAGTTGTTCTATTTGTTCTTGATTACATTCTTGGAAGCCTTCCTGTACAGTGCTTCTTAAGGTTGGAGGCTGAGAAGATACTAAATCCTTCAGAGTTATGCTGGTTAATTCATGGTTTATGGAGTTTGATCCTGAAAAACACTGAGAACTCTATGGAGAGAAGAAGGGGAAACATAAAAAGAATTAACTGTGTCATTTAAGTTATTAATATCTCAATAAAAGTTTTACCATAATGAATATTAAATAAGATAAGCTTTAGGAAATGTTTTATCCAACTACTGATTTTAAGCAAAATAATTAAAACATAATATTAAAACAAAATAATAATTACTTTGCAGGAAATATTTAAGCAAAAAATGTAAATCTTAAACGTTCTACTGCCTGAATATTCTATTTTCCAAAACATTCCATTCTTCTCCAAGAGTGTATTAATCTGACCATTCTGAGGTTAGGTTTATCTCATTCCAGGATGAGTCTTCTAGAAGAGGTTTGCAATGTTTTGATGTGGTTTGGCACTGGAATATTAAAGGCCACTTACTATTACTGAAAAGTAGTGAAGGAAAATACCCAGAATCAGCTGAATTTGCAAATTGCAGGATAGGAAACAGAGGAACATTCTGAGACTGGATAATTTGAGCATATTCAGAAATATCACAGAGTAGATGAGGACAAAAGGAATAAGTAAAATATGGAAAGAAAAGAAGGAACAATCCCCTTAATTTCCCACCACTTTGCACAAAACGTAAAACAGCTGTTGTTGATCAAACAGAACAACTTAAGTTTATTTCTTAAGAAATAAACTTTAAAAGAAATTAAAGTGTTGGATAGAACTATGTGATGGCTATAAAAGTCTATAATGAAATTTATATGTATTAGTATTATCTGTGCATTTAAAGGTGTTAATATTATTAATGGGGGTCATAAAATGGGGGTCATCAAACTATGTCTACTAGTTTGGAGTAAACCTGTATCATATGCATAGAGGTATCCACATTTTTATTATAGTTTTATTAGAGCTTTTTTTTCTAGTTTTGTTGTATAGCACAAACATCTAGTGTTGGAGAAGGGATGGATTTGTGCACATGCACCTTGCTTGTGCAAATGGAGCTCTGCATGCTTGCCCCTGCTTCTGTGGCCCGGTTCCCAGCAGGCCATGGCTCAGGGGTTGGGGACCCCTGTTGTATTTGATATACTGTATGTTCTATAGCTGAATCACTGTTCTGTGTTACAGCATTTTTCAACCAATGATTCAGAGAAACAGATTCAATGCAGAGTTTTCTTTTTAAAAAAGAACTAGAAGCTGAGGAGGAGAAATGAGAATACAAAAATGTCTACTGATTTTTAAAATATGCAACTTTTTTGTCCCAACAATGCAAAGTGTTGAATGGAATACAACATTCTTTCAACAAGTACTGATCCAGAGAAGCAAACTCAAATTTCCTTGTGCTGATTTTATACACATGGATATTATTTTTATTTATTTCACCGTTCCAAAAGAAAAAGCTAAGTTTTATCTGGATAAATTAAATGTCCCTTCCAAATCAATTGCATGATTTTTAAATCACTGGGGAAACAAGCAATTAAGCAAAGTGGGAAAGTTTACCATTTCTGAAGCAGTCCCATTGCCAAGTTCAGATTCATAGGAACTGCCAAAGTAAAGGCGATAGATGTTAGATCTTGGATCCTCAGGAAGCAGGTCACACAGCTCAAGGGAAGTTAATGATTGTTCCAAGCCTCCTTCTCCATCTCTGGCAGAATCATCTGATCCACTACTTTGGTTTAAGAAAACCATTGAAGATAGACTAAGATCACTATCTGAACTGGAACCTACCTCCTGAGGAGAAAATAAATAAAATTAGAATCTCCTAGAATATATGATCTTTTCCCTAAGAAATGATGGTCTACTCCCTCTCTCCTAGGCTTTGGACTAGGTGATAAAATATTCTCTCTCCATCCATCTATCTATATACCCACCTACCCACCCATCCATCCACCCATCTATCCATCACATTAATATAGCCACCCATCTGATACCAAACTCAGGCAAATATCTTCCAATCAAGAATTAAATCAATATCAATAATAAAACATATTTGAATACTATAAACATTAAATACAAATTTAATGTGTCTGATCTTAAGCGTTTTATTTTTTTCCCTTTGCTGGTATGTTGTGCTATTGCTGCTTCAGTTTCAATTGCTAATTCTACTTCAATAACCTTACAAATTGCTTTCAGAATCTTATTATCAAATCACAGATAAAAGGTATATGAAACAGAAATATCTTAATTAGCACTAAGTTTTAATTAGAAACAATTCAAATGTTCAGCACCTATTGATTTTATATAAAAATCTTTGCAAGCATTGTGAGAAAACACATGCTCTTGAATTGAAATCTTTTCCATTAATTGAGAAAAAAAAGTGTAAACATTTATGAGTTCATTTATAATATATAAGCAGAGTAAAGATAATTGGTGAACTTTCAAATACTGAATAAAACTAGGTGTCTGTTTATTTCAGAGCAGTAAGGATTGATAAATAAGCAGAAAAACATGCTGAGAGATATAATAGTGAATAATTCTGATCTTTATTCTATATCCTGTACTAAATAATACTGCTCAGTATTTTACCGCCAAATGGTAAGTAATGTTTCCCAAACAAATTATGTTATTTTTAATTATATTGAACCTCTTTTTTAAAAAAAGAATGTTAAGTTGTTGGACTAAAGACAGACCAAACAATATGGAGATCATGTACACAAACAGGTAGAAATTGGACAAATGTCTAGAGCTAAAAACAGCTTGGAATAAAATAAGTATATTAGTGTACAGTACATACTAATTTTTATATAAGTTAGAAAGCAATTCTATGCCAAACATGAATATCATTCATCTTAACAATTGTAAATAGCTATCAATATTCTGGAAGTTGATCCATGGCAACTGGACTTCTTTCCTTGTTGGTTCAAAATGTTTCTCTGCTTATTGCTCAGAGTGAAAAAGCTACTTGGGTAAGTAAAAAAACATTTCAAAGCAACAAGAAAAGAAATGTTTAACGGATAAGCTGGCAAGATGTATATTTGTATATTTATACAATATTTTGTATAAATATGTTTAATAGATAAGCTGGCAAGATTATGATAAAATCAAGAAATCCCATTGTTAAATAAAGCTAAGAACAGAAATACACAGCAGTGAAAAAGCATTATATTCAGCATATAATATGTAAACAGCAGTGTATACCATATGGTGACACAACCCCCAAATTTCCATCTACCATTTTGCTTGTTTTGATCTCTGGCAGTCAATACTGAATGTGGTCAATTCCAGAATGGAGGGAAAATATATCTCAATCAGAGAATACAATCACATTGCATAGTCACTGAAACGTTTTACATTTTGTTGCAGAATGATAAATTCTACAAATCTACAACCAGCATATTTTCAGTGGTTTAAGTGATGGAACAATATTCAATACCAAAATAGATATGACTGAAGCTTTTAAATAATTGGAATTTCCACAGAAATGTGCACAAAACTTGTTTTTCAAAGCCAAAAGCTTACAATACTCACCTCGAAGTCATTACTATTATACAGTGCAGGGAAGTCAAAATTATAATTTGGGAATATTAAGAATACAAAATGTGTTCTTAAATAAGACATTTTAAGTGCTCTACTAGCTATATGAGATTTTCCCAACCATCGCCTTTTTAGAAATTATAAAACTAAAGGCTAAGAATTTTTTTTTTACATTTCAATATACTTACGTGGGTCAAAGTTGAGTTCAAGTTAGCATGCACTGCTTCTAACTGGGCATTGTATAATAAAGCTTTTAAATCTGCCCCAGTGAAATGCTCAGTTTTTGCTGCCAAATACTGAAAATCCACATCATGCGCCAAAGGGAGAGAATGACTCAGTGCTTTTAAAATCTCATATCGGGAAGCCTTTAAAAAATTAAAAGACACTTTGTTATTAAAGGAATTGATTCCTATCCTTGGAAACTCTTTCAATCAGGAATAGGGACTCTGCGGAAATGAAGGTAGCACACAGAAAGATACAGGAAATAAATGACTTATTCTGTAGAGTAAAAACATTTCCATTATTTTTTTTCTCTCAACTGAAAGTTTACTTAGGTCTAAATGAGAATGATTAATCTTTAACTTAAAATTCTGACAAGATATAACATTCTCTCTTATGGATTACATCAGGGGTGAAATGCTATTGGTTCAGATCGGTTCACCCGAACCCGTAGTAATAAAAGCTACCAGTTCAGGTGAACCAGTATTTCCAACGATCAGTTGTGCCGCGCAATTTATATTCACTAGAAAGGAGGAAATCCTGCTTTCTAGTGAATCTAAATCGCGCCGCACAGCTGTTCCTCCCCTCGCCGTTCTACTTACCATAGAAAAGGCTCCTTAACACCTCCTTTTTCAGTGCTGCGCAGTAGCGTCTGCTGTGCACCTGTGTGCGAGGTATGCGCAAAGCGCATGCAATGTGTGCACTGCGCATTCATGCGCACAGCAAAGCGGTAGCAAAGCGAACTGGTAGCAGACCTCAGAGTATTTCACTCCTGGATTACATCCCCAATGCCACATACAGAAATAAAACATTTAGTGAGTGAAATTAAATATTTTGTCTTTATTCACAAAGAGATATGCTACTGCAGCCTTTCCGTTCATGTCAATATTGTCTTGGGATGCATTGTATTAAAGATGACAGGTAAGAATATTTATACAGAACTGTTGTTTGTTTTTTAAAAAAACACACTGTTGGATAAAAGATCAAAGCATGGTCTATTCTGAGCCTAATTCAACTGAAAAGATTAGGTATAAATTTGGAAATCAAAAAGTTTCAAATACAATTAATTTACCAAATGGTAAGAATACGATGTTGTGCCAGTGACATATTTTAAGAATAATTTAAATGAGTTCAGAAGATCTTGGAGAAAATGGAAAATTTCAGTTAAAATATTTAATATTAGATCGTTTCCAAGGCTTAATTTTTTAATACTATTTAAAACTATGAGTGTCTAGAAAGCCTGAGCCAAGGGAAGAAGCTGCTGCATAAGGTTATAATGACCTGGCTGCCTGTTTGATATCTGAGATGGTAATATGATCAGTAGACTTGGAGGTCAGAATTACGTAATAACTGGCCTGATTTCATGCTTACAGCAGGTTAGGAGAAGAACATACTATTACTGATTTCATGCAATACTAGTGATTGTCAGGAAATACGTTTCATTCTGCCTTTTTATTTTACAGAGGAAAACAAACATTTCTTAATGTAACCTCTGGCATAGTATTTTATTTCTTTACCTGATCAGGAGGTGGACAGTATAAACACTTATCCAATCGACCGGGTCTCAAAAGGGCAGGGTCAATCAAATCAGGACGACTAGTGGCTGCTAGTATATAAACTCCTAAAATCAAATTAAGAATATCTGTTATTAAAAATCCGCCAATCATCTTTGTGAAAGTATCAGACGTGAGAATGTAATAATTAAGGGTTTTTAAAAATTTATTTTGCTACTTTATTTAATTATATATTTTAATTGTTATATTTGATTTCTGATATGCCATACTCTCACACTCTGCCTATTTTGTATGAACAATTTAATCATGGCTATTCCTCTGAAAGCTGATCAAACTAATCAGATTCTGATAAAGTTTTATTACCTATCCTACAATCATATCATCCAAATTAATGATGGTTGTGATTGCTTTGAATCTATTTATTTATTTATTTATTTATTTGATTTATATGCCGCCTTCTCCAGAGACTCAGGGCAGCTTACAATGTGTTAAGCAATAGCCTTCATACTTTTGTATATTTATACAAAGTCAGCTTATTGCCCCCACAACTGGGTCCTCAATTTACCCACCTTAGAAAGGATGGAAAGCTGAGTCGACCTTGAGCCTGGTGAGTTTCGAACTGATGTAATTACAGGCAGCTGAATGTTAATTGCTGCCTTAGTAGGAGGCATTAGCCTCCTAAGCCACTCAGGCTCTGAGTAGGTTTCATTTCCTAATTTCCAAATTCAGTAGTAATAATGAAAAAGGTGGTATAGATAGCATTAGATGGATTTGGATTTGTACCTGACTGACAAACCATACTCAACAAGTAGCCCTTAATGGTAAGACATCTACATGGAGGGAAGTAAGAAAAGGGGTACCACAAGGCCCGATCTTAGGCCCAGTGCTCTTCAGTATCTTCAGAAATGACTTAGATGATGGGAACAAAAAGAAAACTTGCCAAATTTGTGGATGATATTAAGCTGGCAGGAATAGCTAAAACCCTAGATGATTGGCTCAAGATCCAGATGGATCTTGACAGACTTGAATACTGGGCCCTATCTAACAAAATGAAATTCAATGTAGAGAAAAGTAAAGTCTTACACTTAGGCAAGAAAAACCAAAAGTACACATATAGTCACCTAGCAGATACACTAAATTTATATATGAAAGCTGCAGTTATGTTATTCAAACCCCTATTATATGCACAAGAAGGATGAAAACTCACAACCCCAGTTGTCAATATTTGAACTGCTCCTCTAATTATGAGATTTATGATCTTCCTTTTAAATTCTCAGAAGGTTGCAAAAAGTTTATCAATAAACCATGGTTTGTTTCTAGAAATCATCTAATGCACCTTCAAATTACCATTTCAGACTTTTTAACAATGTAATGTTATTGTTTTATTTACTATATTTGTTTTACTTTGCTTTTGTGATTGGTTTTGGACAATACATATATACATACCTTTTAAGCCTTCAACACCATCTAACTGAGTCAGCAGTTGATTAACAACTCGGTCAGTTACACCAGTGTTATCGTGACCTCTTCGAGGAGCAAGAGAATCAAATTCATCAAAGAAAAGTATGCATGGCTTGGCTGCTTGAGCTCTGCAATATAAATACACTTCAGACTGAAGAAACAAAATATAATCTACCAAAAGTGAAAATGTGAAATTAGCAGATCCTGTTACAGGTAGTCCGCAACTGAGCCCAAAATTTTCCTTGCTAAGCAAGACAATTGTTAAGTGAGTGTTAAGTCCCATTTTACAATCTTTCTTAAGTGAAAATGTTAAGTGAATCACTAGTTAAGTTAGTAACATGGTTGCAAAATGAATTTGGCTCCTGTTGTGGCCCGTCAGCTGCCTGTGCGGATTGTAGCTGACTCTGACAGTGAGGAGGCTGGTGTGGTGTTGTGCCAGCAGCCTGTGTAGTTGGCACTCGAGTCGGACAATGAGAAGGGTGGAGAAGATGTGGTGCCAGAGGCAGGGATTCAGCCAGGGCCTTCAGAACCTCCAGAAGCTCCTTTAAGTGAAGAGGACGAAGACGAGGAGCCTCTTCTCAATGCACAGGCGCACAGAGCAGCCAAAAGGCAGGAGTGGCTTCTCAGGAGGAGATCTCCTCAAGAGTAAGGCTTGGGGCTAATTGGCCACTCCCTTAGCCTATTTAAGGAGGAACGCCAACTGAAGGGAACAACAAGTTTGTAGGGAACAACTTTAGTTCACTCTACTTCGCGTCTGGATTCTCTGCAAATTGTTTCTGGACTTTCTGCCAACCGTAGTAAGATTGTGATTACTTTATCTTTGGTTTCTTGTAGGCTGTTAAGAAAGTTTATTAACAGCCTTTATTTTGAAAAAGACTGAGTTATTTTAGTAAATTAAGTTTTGTACAAACTTTGTGAATGCTGTATTCTTTGGGGTCCATAGCTGGGGCAGAACAACTCCCTATTGACTTTGCTTGTCAGAAGGTCATAAAAGGTGATCATATGACCCCAGGATACTGCAACTATTATAAAAATATGCCAAATGCCAAACGTCTGAATTTTGTTCATGTACCATGGGGTACTGCAATGGGTTTAAGTTTTGAAAAATGACCATAAGTTATTTTTTTCAGTGAAATAACTTAGAGCATACTAAATGAATGGTTGTAAGTCAAGGACTAGCTTTCATAATTCTCACATCACCCCTTAGCAAATTCAGTGACTTCTTTTGTAATAAACGTAAAAATAGACTCAGGAAACAACACCATGTTACTGGGCCCAACCTGTTAAATATATCACGAACTGCTTGTTCACTTGCTCCAATGTATTTGCTGAGCAGTTCTGGCCCCTGCAAAAAACAAAATGATAAATGTTCCAAAAAATCAAGTTATATAGTACAAGAGAAAAGCAATTGCGCTAATAAGTAATTTTAAAAATATAGTGATTTAAAATATTTCTAACACACTTTTAAATGTATATTGTTTTAAAATGTTTCTATCTCACTTTTCTACTACAACTTTCAAACTGTCAAGGATTTATACTTCTCAAATAAGAGGAATAAATAAGACTAAGGATTCTTTTGAAGCATAATTGTAATTGTAACAATACAATACTTTTAAATTTTGAATTAAATTTAAAATTAAAGTTAAAATTACTGAGAAAAACTAGTAAAGATAAATTATATAGAAACATTTTATAGGTAAAGGTAAAAGTTCCCCTCGCACATATGTGCTAGTCATTCCCGACTCTAAGGGACAGTGCTCATCTCCATTTCAAAGCCAAAGAGCCAGCGCTATCTGAAGACATCTCCGTGATTATGTGGCTGGCATGACTAAATGCTAAAAGCGCACAGAACGCTGTTTACCTTCCCACCAATGAGTCCCTATTTTTCTACTTCCATTTTTTATGTGCTTTCAAACTGCTAGGTTGGCAGAAGCTGGGACAAGTCATGGGGGCTCAGCCCATCACGCAGCACTAGGATTTGAACTTCCAACTTTCTGATCAACAAGCTCGGCGTTTTAGCCACCACATCCCTACAAACATTTTATACAATTAAATAATAAAACTATATTAAAATAGATACTACTATCAATATTCTGCTGAGTTTTGATGGCATGATTACAGAAAATTGTCTGTACAATTTCCTTGCATGGATTGACTGATGATTATGAAGCATCACATCACTGTCAACTCCAAGCAACCACATGATATTGTACATGACAATATATCCATAATTCCCCCCCTCCCCCAGCTATTTAAATTATATACCCATTGGCATGCAACTAAGTCAAATTGAGCTCTTCTTCTCTTTCCTTTCCCAGCATTAGAGCCTGTTCCAGAAAGCTAAGTCTTTGCATGGTATTTTTAAGGTAGGATAATTTCAATTTAAGACATTTAGTGCCTTTAGTGAGAATTCTGGGTTTATTTGTTCCTTGATCCATCGGTTTGTTTTCAGTTGTCCACTGTATTGTTTAAAGTCTTCTCCGACACCAAAGTTCAAAAGCATCAATACTCTTTTCCAACCCTTCTTCTTCAAATCCAACTTTCACTTCCATAGAGTGTCGCAAAGCTTCCTGAGTCTGATCTTTGTAAGTATAGAAACATCCTAGAATTTAAATTTCTTTCTCAAGACCTTCATGGTTGCTCTGCATGAAGCAACACCAGATGTGATTGCCTGGATAGCTGAATTGGACATCCAGTTATGAGACCACTGCCATACCCCTATAGAAGTTTTATTTATAATTATGTGAACTGTTCACATAAGTTTACTTCTCTTCTGTCATGTTCTCATCATATATTAAATAAATAATGGTTGTTCTAGCAACTACTTGCTTGTAACTTGTAGCTTGACTGCTTGGTCTTTTCTTGTTGATAGTTGATTCTAAAAGGCAGAAGCTATCCACCACTTTGATATTTTGACTGTCAATTTTAAGCCTACTTCTAGCTATTGTCCTTAGTTTGATCTTTTTGTATTTAATTTCAGTTTCATTTTTTTTTCACCATGCATCTTGATATTACTCCAGCTTGCAGAGCATTGTATAATTACTCCTCAACTTAAGATAGCAATTGGGACTGGAATTTTCATTCCTAAGCAATGTAGTTGTAAAGCATGACTTTATTGCTTACTGTCAGTCTCAGCTGTTGTTGTTAACTGAATCCCACAGCTGTTAGGTAAGGCAACTTGGCTACAACTAAACTAGCAGAAATTGCACATGCCAGGCAACAGGCATGTAAATGCCTGGTTCTAGGTTGGGGACGGAGGAGGTGCATTGCATACCAAGCAGAAGGATGTGAGTAGGTGTGCAAGCTAAGCCGTGTGGATTGAGGAGAGTGCGTGAAGGTCTGAGAGAGCCTTTTCTGTGGGGGCACCTGCCCACTGGAATGAACTGCCCCCGGGGATACGCATGATCCCCAACCTGCATACCTTCCACCGTGCCCTTAAGACCCTACTTTTCCAACAAGCTGGGCTAGCTTGACAAGAAATTGGACTGGGTATTTTAAATTCTGGGGTTTTTAATTTGTGGAGCCAAAGTATTTAATTTGTTTTAACTGCGTTTTAAATTTGTATACAAGGTTATTTTAATATGGCTGTGCCCTGAGTCCTTTGGGAGAAGGGCGATATAGAAATCCAACATAAACAATAAACAGATGTGTGGGAAGCACTACGTGAGTTGGAATACACATATGAGAGATACAGCATAGCGTCAGGGGGGTACACAAGGATGCGAATGAGGCACTGCATGATTGGGGAATGAGTAGGGGATGTGAAAGGGATGTGTGTAAGAGGTGCCACAGCAGAGGTTGTGGGGACATGTGTGTGAGAAGCACTGCACAGGTTGGGAGAATGAGTGAAAGATGCTATGCAGGATCAGCGTTGGTGTGAGAAAGTGCATAAGAGATACCATATGGTTTGGGAATGGTGTGTAGAAGTAAGGCGGGTATATGAGTGGCTGGTGTAGCACAAATGCAGAGGGCTGGGTGAGTGTGCACAGGTAGGCCAGACTTACCCCAGTAATTTGTGATCTTCCCTGTCCTTCCCTTTCCATTGACTTTTTGAGGAAGCTGGCAGGGAAGGTTACAAATGGCAATCACATGATTGTGACGGGTTGGCAACCTGGCCTAAGTGCAAATAGGTTACCAAACAGCTAAATTGTGGTAATGTAGGAGTGGCAAACTGGAGGCCCACAAGCCGGATGCGTCACACGAAGGCCAAACCCATCACAGCTCCGCAAAAAGCATGAAACTTCACGGCAACATGATACTGCGAGTTTGACACCTGTGCAGTAATGTAACCAATGGGTTTCTAGAACAACCGTAACTCAGAAAACTAGTTGTAATGACCATTCATTCACCAACATCGTAACTTTGAATGGTCACTGACTGGATGATTGTAGGTCGAGAATACCTATGTTTTCGGCTGTCAGGGAATTGTCATCACAGTAGCACAGATTATCTTTTAGTTTTAGAACCATAGCTATTTCCTGCCAATTGACCTTCAGTTAGTATGTATTTCACATATAGGATGATTGAATTAAGGAGAATGTATACAGCTTTGTTGCACTCCTTTGCCAACCTGGAGCCAGTCTGTTTCACCACAATCTATCAGTACAGGGGCTTCCTGACTTGTACATAAGCCCCTCACAAGAAGAATACGTGTTTCTGAGATGTCTATTTTTCTGAACACATTCCACATTTTAATTCAAAATTTAAAGCAAAACAAAACAATAAAACAAAATAAATACATCGTGTAACAATATTTGTAGTAGCATCAAACATCCACATTTGCTTATCCTTGGGTCTTTGGGAAGAATTTAATTGGCAGACAAAAATGCCAAATCCACTCTGAACACCTGGATGGCTGCGTGACAGACCGTAATAAAAATAATTAATAATAATAAAAATTAAAATTACAAAGAAAATAAAAACAAAGAAAAAATCCTCCAAGGGCTGATACAATGGATCATGTGTCTTTTTTTGCCACCAATTTTCTATATCTCTAGCTTGACATGATTACAATCAAAGGCCTTTCTATAATCACTGTATTAATGTACCTTAATTGTATACTCAGATAGTTGCAAAAGAGATTCAAAATTGCATTTTGCATATTTTAAAAAAGTTTTAGTTACCTGGCAAACACTATATGTATTTTATTGGAAACTAATCACTTGCACCTTAGCACCTTCAGGAATTACATAACTGTTCAATTTCTTACCTTGATGCTGATAAAATTCATTCCACTCTCTTGGGCGACTACACCTGCTAATAAAGTTTTTCCTGTTCCTGGAGCCCCATATAGTAAGATTCCTGTTCTTTGCCGTATGGGTAGATTAGCAAATAATTCTGGATACTGGAAATGGAACATATCAGAAATATTATCTGCTTTTAGAAGTATAAAAACTCTGCCTTATTTGACCCTTATTGCTGTGTTTCTGTGCTTGCTAGAATATTTCCTAATTATCAATAAATTAGCATACGATCTCCACAATAACAATTCTGGAAAAAAAGTAGCTTCTTTTAAAAAAACCAGGACTTTCGTTTAATTGTATTTCTTTCAAGTGTAATAAACATGTTTTTGCTTTCTACTGATGATAAATGTTTTTTTGCACTTACTTTAATGTGAGTTAATGTGTATTATAATTACTGTATTTTCCTGCGTATAAGACTACTTTCTAACACACAAAAATCTTCTCAAAAGTCGGGGGTCTCATTCTCCTGTAACCAGGCAGACCAGCCCATAAGGCTCTGACGAGCCTTAAATGGCTCTGAGTAGGGTCGTCTTATACGCCGGAAAATACGGTATGTGCATATATATACATATACATAATTACATAATTATGTAAAATAATTACATGCATTATAATAATTATAATACTCATTAAGCCCAATAATTATCCATTGCTTTATACAACTTATACATACACATGTCCTTTTTAAGTTATGAAACTATTGTTTCTTAGGTTAGAACATTTCAGAAATCTTTGTTACAGTTCACAGACAAAATAGAATGATAAAGGAATTGTCTTGGATCTCAAAAACACACACATAAAAATACCTTTGCAGGTAACTGGATAGTATCTCTAAGTATTTGCTGCATTTCTTTAAGACCACCAATTTTATCCCAGCCCAAATTCTGAGGTTTATGGAGGTTAATGTTTCTCAAAGATATTGGGGTGAAACCTTGTATAGCTTTTTGGAAATCTAAAGTTGATAGAACCAAATCTGTGAAAACAGGAGAACATGTATTACATTGGAATACTAAGCCACGCACAAAGTATTTCTGAGTATCTCATACAATGGAGTTTTTAATGGTGGGCAAGTAGGCGCCCATGCTTGTGTACAAAGCTCCATTTGTGTCAAAAAGAGGGCTTGAAAATATTTACAGATCCTCACACATGAACATAAACTCTTTCAACTCCTACCCTCAAAACGATGCTATAGAGCACTGCACACCAGAACAACTAGACACAAGAACAGTTTTTTCCCGAACACCATCATTCTGCTAAACAAATAATTCCCTCAACACTGTCAAACTATTTACTAAATCTGCACTACTATTAATCTTCTCATCATTCCCATCACCCATCTCCTCCCACTTATGACTGTATGACTGTAACCTTGTTGCTGGTATCCTTATGATTTATATTGATATTGTTTCCTATTGCTTATTTGTAACCTATGACTATCATTAAGTGTTGTACTTTATGATTCCTGATGAACGTATCTTTTATTTTATGTACATAGAGAGCATATGTACCAAGACAAATTCCTTGTGTGTCCAATCACACTTGGCCAATAAAAATTCTATTCTATTCTATTGTGAGAGGGGCAGGTGTGGCTACACCTGCCACTTGCACAAATGGTCACCCAATTCACACAGAACCACCACTATCCCATGCCAGTTTGCCAAGCCAGAAAAGTTGAGGATTGCTGACCTAAACAGTTGCAAGAAATTTGGGCAGAGTCATATTGCTTCAATTCCACCTGAATATGGACAGCCTTGACTGAGCTGTTGGGCATGGGATACAGCTCTGAATGGAATACCAATGCTGGGATTTTCCTTCAACAGCTCTTGCATTTGAGGCCATGACAGAGCAAAGCCAACAGCTTCTTTTATTAGGGTTCAGACAACTCTATTTATTATTTTGGATTGTTAAGATTGTACAAAATTTAAGAACATCTTCCTTACCCTACAATTTATCTGCAAGGTGTGAAAAACTACAGTTGTTAAGAATCACTACTTTAACATTAAGGCAAAGGATATCATAGTTCCATTTGTGAAAGGATCCAATATCTTTGTATATATGCCTTCAATAAACATACAAATGTCATCTTACATTACTTTAATTCTTAAATTTGCCAAGAAAATTGCAGGAGAGTCTCCAAAAATTATATATGACCGAATAGAAGATAAAAAAAACCCCTTGCCTTTTATTTTCTATATTTAATGGCTTTGTGTTACAAAATCCTTTAAACATTTTAAAGTATATTAGAATAAAATCACAGCTCACATATACCTTCTTTTTTACAAGTTCCCCTCCTAAGAATGCATGAATGGATGGCACGATCAATTAACACTGTAAAATCTCTAGCTACAAATCCTTCTGTTTCCTTTGCAATTTGATGGAGATCAAGATCACAGAATCTCTGTAAACTGAAGTCAAATTTGTTTTTTATTATGGACTCAAGTATTTCGTATCTTTGCCCCTGAAAAAAAACAACAGCAATTTTAGCCAGGAAATTCCTGAAAACTTCAATTTTACCTCTATGCCAGGTACAAAAAAAATAATAAAAAACATCAATTTTAAACGTAAGTAAAAGGGCTAAATTTGGAAGCTGATAAAATGCAGCTCTAAACATTCCATATATCATATTTCAAACTTCAAGCAAAATTAGTCAGAATAAGATTCTGTGGTTTTAAATAACTTCTAAATGAAGCTGAATTATGATTTTTTTTTACCTGAGTTGGAACTTGAATATGTTGGAAGCACTGAAATATATGAATTCCTTGAGTAGAAACGATGGAAGAATGTAGAGACTGTTCAGATAGACTCGTGGCAATATGTGTAACCAGACTGTGCATAGAAGTAACTTCTTTTATCATTTCTTTCAGAACTAGAATTTTTTAAAAAAGTTCAACTGTTATGCATTCAAAGATTATATAACAGAATTTATATGACTATTAAATTTTACACAAGAACTTCTTAAAGTTCATAAAGTTTCATAAAAAGACCTCTGGCTTTGAAACTATGTATTCTGTCTATTTCAATGAGCATTTGTCCTATGCACCTACAACCCCTACAGTATTTTAATTTTGCATCACAAAGAGATGCCGATACATTTTGTGCATTTATTATGTTGTCAAGAATGGATACAATGTATAGCATATCAATTATTGTAGCCCTCAATTTAGTACCATAATGCAGCCAGTTCTATTCTATTATGGATGCAAATCATGACAGTCGTTAAACTAGGTACCCATGTGATTGCCTTGCTCACCATCTCCCAGGTGTGGTTGCTAAGCAACCATGTAGGTTAATAAATAGACAGAGGGAAAGACCTGCCTGTCAAAAAAGAAGTGGAATTCCTCCACTGGGCTGGAGAAAGGAAGCTTCAATTCTAAAGATTCAAGTTTCCTTTCACTGGCCATTCTGATTATGAGAAAAATGACAATCTCTTCCTTACACTCGGGGTTATAGCTTAACATTATGTCTTCAGGTATTAATTTTTAGCGCTTTGACTTCCTAACCTTGATATCTTTGTGTATCCAAAAGCAAATACGTTATTAACACACTCATCCATTTCAATACATAAGAGAGCTAAACAGGGGAGCTGTTTAGCAAGTTCTGACAGGTTCTGGAGAACAGGTAGCAGAAACTTTTGAGTAGTTCAGAGAACCAGTAAATACCACCTCTTGGGGGTGGGAATGGAGAGTTTACAGTATCCTTCCCTTGCCTCACCCACCAAGCCACGCCCACCAAGCCATGCCCACAGAACCGGTAGTAAAAAAATTTGACTTCCACCACTGGAGCTAAATTATCATTTCCTTAATCATGATTTATTGGCTCCTCCCTGCTTTCAAAAGGGATCATTCCTGAAGCAGAGAAAAGCCTTTCTTTTGGATTTCCTGGGAAGCTAGCATAAGGGATCATTCTGAAAAGGGTTGGAGGGTGGGGGAGGGAAGTCAATGAATATAATTCCAGAAGTTGCTTATTTCCTAAAACAATAAGCAAAACATTTGATTTAACCAACAAAGACATTTAGAATCATATAGAAAAATGCTAATATACTTAAATATTCTTTACAGCATGGTTTAACCCGACCCCCCACCCCCCACAAGCCATTTACCATGAGCAAGACAAGTGCTCTGGACTGCTTTAGGACTGTTCTCATGTTCTGGAGCAAGGGGAACACCCATTATGTGATCAAGATCATCTAATAGAATGACCGACGGCTGTCTCCATGCTGCCTCTAGGAAGGCTTCTTCCAGCTTCTTCTGTACACTTTCTAATCTTTTCCCTGGAACATTATGTATTGTCAGTGATAGAAAAAAAAGAGGACCATTTACCAATCCAATGCAGTTATCAATGTATCCTTATGTAACTTTGTTTCAGTTCTGGTTATATCCACACGTTTTAACAATTATCAGTTACCAATACCCACCAATTAAGGTGAAGGTTCCCTTCACACATATGTGCTAGTTGTTCCCAACTCTAGGGAGCCGTGCTCATCTCTGTTTCAAAGCCGAAGAGCCAGTCCTGTCTGAAGACATCTCCGTGATCATGTGGCCGGCATGACTCAACGCCAAAGGCACACAGAATGCTGTTACCTTCCCACCAAAGGTGGTCCCTATTTTTCTACTTGCATTTTTTACGTGCTTTCAAACTGCTAGGTTGGCAGCAACTGGGACAAGTAACAGGAGCTCACCCCGTTACATGGCACTAGGGATTCAAACTGCTGAACTGCTGACCTTTTGATCGAGAAACTCAGTGTCTTAGCCACTGTTTTAACTCTGGTTAAAATCATATAGTTTAATATAGTTAACTCTTAAGAATTATTAGGTTGAATAAATGCTGCAAGTCATTACTATGCACATAGGAAATGATAGAGAAAAGGCAAAGACAAACATTACCTCTTAAAGCTTTACAATCAATCACTTCCAAGTGAGTATCAAGTTTATCAAATGCGTCTCTACAAATGGCCTTTGCTAATGTTGATTTGCCACTTCCCTGTAAAAGAAAATTGGGTTGAAACTAATTCATACTGAAAATTACAGAAATTGTTGCCTTAGCTATAATTTGCCATCTTCTCTAGAAAATACATTCTAATAGTTTAATATAAACTGATAAAGTGAAGAAGTTCAATAAATTCAGAAATCTATCATTCTTTCATCCACCAGCAAAATATCTACTTGATCGAGCATTGTACTCAAATGTCTTTTGTTATTACATATCATTTCAGTCTTTTAAATCTATTTTCCCATGCTTTGTATCATTGGCTTTATCAAATGCATGACTGTAACCCCTTAGTTTGCGACTCAGTTAAAACCTCTGGCAACTAGTCAAATGGGAGATATGTCTTATTCCAAAGAGATTTCAGTGCTTTGTTTTGGGATTCTCCATTGACACCTGAGGAGCTATCTGTATGAACTAAGCTCAACTTAGTTTGTCTTATTATATCTTATAATTTGTTATTGCCTCATCTGAAGAACCAGATCAGCTACTGAGATTTTCATTTATATTTCTATATAATGCAAATTCAACCCCTCATGTTTGCATTCCCTGTCTCACAGTAAAACCTATTCTGGTTTCTTGGAATCATATGGTTTTAATGAAATTTTGGATTCATGAGAACAGGCAGAGTTACACAACTCAGATTATACAAAATCAATCATCATCTATATATTTACTACCAGTTTCAAAGTTCTAGAAGAGAATCTAAAATTTGCCTCTATTCTATATTGGCATATATAGAAGGCTGTATAATATGGCAAAGAAATATATTTGTTATACATAGATATTTAAGAATAAAAGAACTGCATAAAATGCTCCTTTAGAAGGAGCAAATTGAAACAATTTCATGACTGCCTGACATAAAAAGACAGATAACTAAAATGAAAATATCCTGCATGCTAAAAGGGAAATTAAAAGCCTATTTACCTTTGCTCCAGTAATTAGGATACCCCCACTGCATAGTCCAGCACAGAAGGGAGCTAGTTTTTGAGACAAGGGATGTATCAAGAGGCTATGCGATATGTGTTTCAAAGATGATAATCCAATGTTATCCACTCCTCTGCAAAGAACAAAATCGAGAACTTTCATTTCTACCCTACTCAAGTTACGTATCAAATAAAGGCCCAATGTTTTCAGAATACTGTATAAAGCAATCCAATACCATATGCTTACACTTGTAATATTACTGAATGTGAAGATGATGAACATTATGCACAATTAATATTAAAAAATGCATCTAGTCATCATTCATTTCTTTCCTTTGTGTTTTTATTAAAATGACTCACCCTAAGCAGTTTAGATTGAGACATGGCAAAGTCTGTTCACAACAAGACTGGAAGTTACTACTGCTGGATCCTGGAGACTCGGGATGTAACAAAACCTGCAGAAAGAATATAGTTAGGGACAGAAAAAGTGATAAAGAAGACCTTTATACTGATGTAAGTCCTATTAAATCCAATAAGGCTTATTTCTGATCAGTCAGAAATAATATCCCGGAGAAGACATAATGATATACCATTACTTAAAAATAAAAAATAGCATTTATGTAATAACTCTAGAAGCATGTAGTGTAACACAAGAACGAATATCATATTCTGTGGACAGGTATATTTTTTATTTCAAAAATGGTTTTTCGAACAATTAATGGGGAACTGTGATCAGTGATATCAAAACAACACAAGGTGAAGGGGCCAATTTTGGAGCTCATTTTTATTTGGAGGAACTTATAAAAATAGAAGCTGTCAAGCACACATTTTTCTGTTAACTTCCATAAAGTAAGAAAAAGTGGCTCAGTTATGAGAAATATTAAGGTAGAAATATACTAAGCTATAAGACTTCATACACCTTGCTCTAATATTCTTTATTAAAAAATGAACTGAAAATGTTGGTCTCATCCACATCGTAAAAGGCATCCGAAGTTCAGAACTCAAGCATAGTTTGCTCAGGATGACTTTCTTGACTAAATTGACTTAAATAACAACAGGCACTTTAACAATGATGTGCAAACCTCAAATTACAATATTGTATTCAGAACAAGGCTCACATTTCGTTGTATTTCAAAACTTCAACTCTTTAGGTTATAACATCACATTTCACCTGCTACTAATCACAGAACTATGGAGTCAGGAACAGCAAATTAAAAGATAAGATAAGATGATAGGGTAAACTAAGCTAAGATAATAGCTTGTTTTGCAAAGAGGTTTCTCCAGAATTCTCTTCAAATATTACAATGCATCATAAATTTATAAACAGTACAATTGAATATTTTATCTAAGATAGAAATCAAGAAAATCAATACAAATAATAATCTTAAGTAAATTGCATTAACATTTTAAATCATTGACTATCTGAAATTAGTTATATTTACTTGTATATTTGCCTTCTGCAGCAAGCTAGGGGTCAAGATGAAAGTATTTCTGGCTTTCTCTTCTTCAGTGTCAGAAGTGATTACAGTGAGGACAAAGTCTTCCAGGCCTTCCAAAATACAAAGAGCATTAATCTGATTATGATTCAATATAAAATATACCCTATTTTAACTTAGTAAATATAGTTGATGTGACAATGAGTTTCATTGTATACATTGGGAGTTTCCAATCTGGGGGCCGTAGCCCAGTACTGGGCTGCAGCCCATTCAGAACTGGGCTGCAGAAGCTGCGAGGGAGCATGTGTGTGTACACAACACCACTTGTGCAAACAGTAGGTGAGTGCACTTGTGCACGCAAAGCTCCATTTGTGCAAGCAGTGGGCGCATATGGAACTCTCTATGTGCATGCGTGCTCATCTGCTGCTTGCGTGGAACCATCCCCTTTCCCCTCCCCCACACCAGTCTGCAAAGAATGGAAAGATTGGAGACATTATGAAAAGATTGGAGACCGCCGGTGTACTTCGTTATTTTTAGTTTTCCTTTTCATTAGTTACAAAAAACCACCCAATTTTAAAGAACTAAACAGAGCAGAGGGAAAGGTCATTTACAGTTGGGTCAGACTGGATGTGCTACAATCAAATAAATAAAACATTACTTTTTCTTTTTCAATATTGCAGTATTACTATTTCTTTTGCAATATTGCAGTATTTTTTTTATAAATTATCAAAAAATATTTACGGCAAGAGACATTTAATTATTAAACTAATATATTAGATAAACTAACTGAAATCCAATTGTAATTGGCTAACTCTTTTAAAATTGATATATAGGAATAACCCTGCAACATCCAATAGTTACAAGTAAAGCTGAATTTTCCTTACCAAAATTAAGTGCCAATTGTAGATAAGTTGCTTCTGCTGTGATCAAGGGAAGCTTAATGTAATCCTCTAGCCACAATTTAAATGCATCTTTAATGTCTTCTTCACTTATTCCTTTATTCTAAAATGAAAAATGATGAGAACTGTTAATTCAGTAATATTTTTTTCTAATAAAAAAATTATAAGGAGCTTTTCTTATTCTGTTATCATTGGCTGATGGGTTACCAGTAATCACAACATTGTCCACAAGTTGATCTCATTTTTGTTATTTTGTAAGGCATTTTGATGTCTTTGGGAGGTAAAGTATATAAATTTGGTCTTTTATACAAAATGACAACTCCAGACATATCAGCATTATGTTTCTATCAACAGTGAGTAAGCCCTCAACCAATCCAAGCATTCCAGAAATTTTTTATTCTTAAATGCTTGTTTTGGAAACTAAAGAACAAAAAACACTTGGATTTTTCCAGGGTACTAATTGCAATGTAGATTTTTGAAAATGGACATTGATTTAATAGCTTTAAATAAGTGGATATGGCTTGGAATTGTAGGGAAATACGGTCTAAAAAAAATAAATAAAGCCTGTGAACTGAACTAAATACACTGATTTCTACCAACTCTGTTGAATTGAACATTTGGGAGCATAGTTATACTGGCAGAATTCCTACCATGCTCCTTTTAAGTAAAAAATCAACATAACTGTTTTCACCATACCAGAGAATTGTTAGTAAGAATTGGAGAAATATGGGCAACTTGTGATATGGATCGTGTGGGATGAAAGCAGGAACAGAGAAACAAATGAATCATTAGAAAGCCACGAATGAAGCACTTTTGGAGTGTAAGCCATTCATTTATGATTGTTCAGTAAATTTAGGCTTATAAATAATATCATCCAAATATTCATTTGACAACATTTTGGAAAAAAGAATTCATTTAAAAATTACAACTTTTAGGGAGGTTTAATCCATTTCGGCATACACTAAAGAGATGCCTCATTAAGATTTTATCTTTGAATAATTTGGGGCTGAATGTGACTTTCTGTAAGTTGCTAGAAAAAAATATAACTGTCAATAAAACATTTGAACTGAGGACAAATGTATCAGAAATTAATAGAAAAATATAATTACAGGTAGCCCTCTATTCATTCAGTGACTGTTGAAAGTTATGTTAGCACTGAATGAATTATAATGATGCCCAGTTTTCAAAGTTACAGCTAGTCATGTGATCAAAATTCAGGCAATCTGCTCACATTTATGACCATAGGGTTGCTTCAACTCCTCCCACCCACCTATCTCCTCCCCATCTCTGTTCTATTGGCTGCCCTGCAGAGTGGCACTCTTTGGTGGTGGTGGTGACAGCAGCACTAGGGCTGAAGTCCATGGCTTCAGCAGTCACCACTGTGCCTGGGCCTCTATTTCAGCCACCAGCACCACTAGGAAGTGTTACCTCAAGCCTCATGCTACCTCAAGCCCTGGCCACTCTACCCTCACAACATATGGACTCAGCTGTCCCTGCTGCCTGTGCTCCATTGGCCCTGCCATGACTTCTGCCATCTTCTTCCAATGCTGATAAAGCATATCTAGCCTGGCCCTATGTATGCCATATCTTCTTCCCCAAGGCCACATGTCCCCTTCTTGGGATGCTTTGGAGGTCCTCCAAAACCTCATGAGAACACTGTGTTCATCTTTTTCCAAATGTTGTGTGCTTTTCTCCAAATCATGCAGGCACTTTTTGCAATGTTTTGGAAGATGGCTAGCTGAAGTACAGGACTTGAGGAGACATCCCTTGGTACTGGAGCTGAAACAGAGGCCTACGAGCAGCAACAGCTGGCTACTGAAGGCCTCAGGCTTCTACTTCAGTCCCAGCACCATTGGCAGCACCACTGCTGCCATAGTATGCTGTTTGCAGGGTAGCCAAAACAGTAGAGATAGGCATGTGAGGAAAGTTGAAGTAAAATCTGTAAGTAGACAATAGGATACTGGAAAGAGTTTATCAACAGTTTATCTATTAGGTCAAACTCACTAAAGTACGTTCAGGCTGAATTCTAAGAGAGGTTGGAATTTTAGGAACTGAACTGATTGACGTGATTCTGACAGCAGCATGCATTTCTATATCTAGCTTCTTTCTCAACCGTTCAGGTATCTGAAATACAAAATAAAAATCACAAACAGTTCCTTCTCTAATATAGAAAAATGTTAATCTTTCATAAGATGTAGTCACTGGTATAGTAGTGAGGTTTATGTAGAATCACTTAGGTGAGATGATTGGTATAGAAATTTGAGAAAGAAATAAAGACAACTTAAAATTTGAAAGCTATTCAAGGACTATAATTGTAGTTAAAATGTTAATAATTTCTCAATTCTCTCAAGGGAAAAAAAAAGGATTGCTTGCATTGTATCTTTAACCATCATTGATTGATTTGATTTGGTTTAATTATTTGTATCCCACCTTTATTATTGTTATGAATAACTCAAGTTGGCAAACATATCCAACACACCTTTCTCCTATTTTCCCTCAATATCAATCCCAACTGCCTTTCATGATTAATACCTGAACCCAGTCTCCTGCTTTTCTAGCCTTGTGCCTTTACCAAACTGGCTTTCGTATTATTTATGGCAATAATATTAACTTGTAACCCTATTTTTTCAGCAGAAATGTTGCCCAAGTGAACAAAGACAAATGAAAAATACACTGATTTTTGTTTTGCTACTTTAATCCACTTTAGGAACTTGATTTAGGAAGGTACATAAATACTTGAAGTAAATAAAGCAAACTAAATTTGTATTTTTAAATTGAAATTAGTTGAATTATTTTATTTAAAGTTGGATTAGGGTATAGTGCTCACTAATTACAAAAGAACAATCTTAAGCGTTATAGTTTGGAGATTGCTGCCCAACACTCAAAATAACCACATTTTTTATTTTTTAAGCACTAAAATTTAATTCAGCTAAGCAAAATATTTTAATTCTCTAATCAGTCAACAACTCATCAAAAATTGATTTAAAATGCTAATGAGCCTAATATGATGATTTTCTCTGTATCCTTCATAAATTTCACTAACCCAAATTCTTCCAACATGTAGTTGCTCCACATTGTTATTGAACATTATGGCATCCTTTAGATCCTCAAATCCATTCCATATTATTTGCACAACAGAAAACTCATTAGATTCTTGAACCTTACTCGAAGTAAATTGCTTTTGGTCTTCTCTATTAAACAGATGTTTCTCTTTCTTTGATGTTAGATGATACTTTAACTCTTGCATCTGCTGTTTTGGAGAAAGTAGTTTACTAATTTTCCCATAGGAAACTGGAGTATTAGCTTCTAAAACAGGAAATACTTCATTCCATGGAAAAACAAAGACAGTGTTGTGTTCCTGAAATGTGCATGTTTCCATGGTGTTTTTCATACTGGGAGGCTGCCCCTGACATACTCTAAAAACAGAATCCACCTGAATCAAGTTTAAGAGACGATTTTTAGCAGCGTTCAGTTCATCAATACCATTAGAAGGCTCATGCTGCTTTTCAGAATTATAAAAAAAAATGTTCCCAAGTAAATTCCAAATGTTTGGGAAAATATTTGTACTCATTGATTCCTTTGCGTTTGGCTGATGCTGCTGAAATGGCTTATTTAAATGTGTTTCTTTGGGCTCTTCATTTCTTTTCCTTGGTTTTAATTCAATTTCAGAGCCATTTTCCTGCACAATGTCATCTTTCAGGGAAGGCAACATGGCAGGACTACCTTCACACTGCCGTAATTTAGGAGATACAAGAAGCTCTGTGCAAGCTTCAAGTCTTCCATAAAGAGCTTGAGGCTTTAGAGTAACTAAAATAAAAAGGGAAATGTTAATATACATAGCAAATTATAATTATCTCTCTAAATCTGATAAAGTCTTGCATAAACACTTACCAATCCGGATATAGATACAAGTATGTTGCTCAACCCACACTGGGAAGATAGCTTTTGGAAATACTATTCGAATTTGATTAAGAAGATGCCTTTCCAGGGACAATGCATGCAGCTCCTATAATCATTTTACAGAATGTTAAAAATTTTTTATCCTGACTGAGAAGATTGCAACAAAATGAAGACACGAAAATGGTTTTAACAAATAAAACAGCATGTTTAGTTAAGGTGCAAACAGACAAGAGGAGAAAAAATAAGAATTATATTAAAAAACCGCATTACCAGTATTTCCCAATCATCTGTTGACATTGGTTCTACTTCTACTTGCTGACAGGATAAAACCTGAGAACAGGGTTCAAGGAATACCTAGCAGATAAGAAATCTAATTAAATTACTTTCAATATTTTCAAAATCAGACCACTGAAAATAATTCTAAATGAGAAAAGAAAATCTGACATAACAATCACATGGTTGCTGATCTGTATTGGCAACATACATTTTCAAAATACATTCTGACTATATACCGTATTTTCCGGCGTATAAGGCGACTGGGAATATAAGACGACTGGGAGTATAAGACGACCCCTGACTTTTCCTGTAAAAATATAGGGTTTGGGCTATACTTGCTGTATAAGACGATCTCTCTCCCAACGCACACCAAATAAAAATTAAAAAACATCAACTGGCTCACCCACAATGTAAAAGCAGCTGTGCTAGACCCAAAATGGCCCCTGCAACAAGCAGGAACCTCACACAGCCACAAAAAGCCCAAAAAAACAACTTTCACACTTTACACACACAAAATTCCACAGCTTTGTGAGATTTTGTGCATTTGTGTAGTTAAAGTGAAACACTACAGAAACACACTAAATCTCAGAAAGCTGCACAAATATTATTTTATATTTTTATTTTTATTTTATATGAAAGCTAAATTTAAAACTTCCTAGCCTAAAACTTAGACCTAGCCTTTAAATGGCTAGGTCTAAAAAAGAACAACTAAAAAAAAACCCAATTAACTATTTTTTTTAAAGCTCCCAAAGGGGAAAAAAAACTTACCCAATAGAACAGGGGTCTCCAATCTTGGCAACTTTAAGACTTGTAGACTTCAACTCCCAGAATTCCTCAACCAGCTTTGCTTTGCTGGCTGGGTAATTCTGGGAGTTGAAGTCCACAACTCCCTGCCTGCTTGATTGCAGGCAGGGAGATTTAGTTGCTTGCTGATGCAATGGATTGCAGGCAAGGCAAGGCAAGCGTTGCGGCTAGCAGCTAAGGTAAGCAAGCTGGAGGGGGGGGGGGGGAATTTTGCTAGCACCAATTAGCAGGCAAAAATTAGCAGCTGGGATGGCCAGCGTTGTGTAAAAGGAAAGTTTTTCCCTTTTACACAGCACTTGGCCATTCAGGCTCTGGCTATCCCAGCTGAGTTGCCTGCTAATCAGGCAACTCAGCTGGGATGGCCAGCGTTGTGTAAAAGGAAAGTTTTTGCCTTTTACCCGGGGCTTGCGTGTAACTCAGCTGATTAGCGGCAACTCAGCAGGCAATTCAGCTTGGCTCCTTAGAGCCATTTAAGGCTCGTCAAAGCCTTTCGGGATGGTCTGCCTGGTTACAGGAGACCGACACCCAACGTATAAGACGACCCCCGACTTTTGAGAAGATTTTTGTGTGTTAGAAAGTCGTCTTATACGCCGGAAAATACGGTAATTAGTGTTATTTATTCCCTCTACCAAAATAAAAGTTACTTTTGACATCCTCAAATAAATGGTATTTTATTCAATTCTGACAGTAACCAAAACTAAACAGTTTGAGAACAATGTTAGTATGTGCAAACTTTTATTTGTTAACCCACTGACTGACTCTTAAGCAAAAATATTCTAATATTTTATTTTATTTATTAAACTTAAATGCCAGCCATCTTGCCTAGACGCAACTGCAGTTTACTAAAATAAAATATTAAAACAATAAATATTAACACTAAAATTGATATAGAAAATGACAAATATGAGAAGGAAGGGAACTAGATGCAATGGTGAAGAGTTGGGGTCTTGTCTTAACGCATTAACCATCTCCAGAATGACATGCCCCCATTAGGGAGCCTGGGCAGTTGGCAGAGGCAGATCTTCAAACTCAGAAAGCCAGAAGGGGTGGGTGCAGATCTCACCTCGGGAGTCACAATACTGGAGAGGTATAAATGATGAACTGAAAATAATTCAACATAAAGTTAGTTCTTAACTTTCCACTGGTTGCTTAGCAGCTGTTCAAAGTTACAGCACACCATCCAAAAGCTACTGACACCCCAGTTCCAAAGTTATAGCTGCTGCAGTACCCTACAGACATTCATTCTTATGACCGAATATAGTGACATTGCAGGAGTCTCCCTGTTTACATTCTTACCCTGGGTCCCAAGGCGGGGGGGGGGGGGCTGCTTCCCATCCCATGCCTCACATCCTCTTCATTTACTCTTTGAAAATCTCCAATGCTTGGGTGATGAAAGAAGAGAGGCTGCCCTGGTCCTCGCCTGTGTGGTGTGATCCCAGAAGCAGCCGCCATTTTTTGGTTAGCTGCACTGAATTGTGGCTACCCTAAAAATAGTGGCCACTTCCGGGATTGTGCCACGTGGCAAAGGAATGAATAGGCTTGTTCGGTTTATTTAACATGAGGTCCGACTCAATATGGAGCTTTCTAAAATTTGTATTAGAGAAACAGAACAAGCCTCTTTGCACCTGGGCCGTCTGGTGTGTGATCTCAGAAGTAGCTGCCATTTATAGAGCCTCCATAGTTCAATGAAGCTGGCCAGAAAATAGCGTCCACTTCTAGGATCAAACCACATTGTCCAGTCCTAGGCTGCATTAATACAGGGATAGAATCAAGATCATGTCGAGTGTTAATACCATTTTATAATGCCTTGGTAAAACCACACTTGGAATATTGCTTCCAGTTTGGGTTGCCACAATATAAAAAATATGTTGAGACTCCAGAAAGAGTGCAGAGAAGAGCAAGAAAGATGATTAGAGGGCTGAAGGCTAAAACATATGAAGAATAGTTGCAAAGAATCGGGTATGTTTAGTTTAATTAAAAGAAGGACTAGGGATGAAGTGATAGCAGTGTTTCAATATCTAAGAGGTTGCCATAAAGAAGAGAGGGTCAACCTATTCTCCAAAGGCAAGAGAAGAAGCAATGGATGGAAACTAATCAAGAAGAGAATTAACTTAGAACTAAGAAGGAAATTCCTGACAGTTGGAACAATTAGTCAGTGGAATGACTTGCCTCGAGAAGTTGTGGATGCTCCAACACTGGAGGTTTTTAAGAAGAGTTTGGACAACATTTGTCTAAGTGGTTTAGGGTTTCCAGCTTGAGAAGGAGGTTGGATTAGAAGGTCCTTTCCAATTCTTTTATTCTGAATGAAGAGGCTTGCTCTGCTTCCCTAATGCAAGTTCTGGAAAGTTCCCTGCCCATCATAATTCTCTTGAACGCATGTTTATTTATTTATTTATTGAATTTCTATACCGCCCTTCTCCCAAAGGACTCAGGGCGGTGAACAGATTAAGATACATATAAATATATTTTATAAATAGTAAATAATAAATTAAGTCAACTTGGTGTATCTACTAAGACCTTGGCATAGAATTTTGATGTTTATGCTAGCCCTGCTTGTTGAAATAGAAAGGTCTTCAGGGCACGTCGGAAAGATCGAAGATCTGGGATTATTCGTATTCCAGGTGGTATTTTGTTCCAAAGCATAGGTGCCCCCACAGAGAAGGCCCTCTCCCTTGGAACCACCAGACAACATTGTTTTAATGATGGTACCATGAGTAGGCCTACTCTGTGAGAGCGTATTGGTTGGTGGGAGGTTATCGGTTGCAGCAGGTGGTCTCGTAAGTACTCAGGTCCTAAGCCATGGAGCACTTTAAAGGTAAGAACCAACACCTTGAAGCGCACTCGGAAAGCCACCGGAAGCCAGTGCAGCTCGCGTAGAAGAGGTGTTACATGCGAGCACCATGTTGCTCCCATAATTACTTGCGCAGCTGCATTCTGGACCAGTTGGAGCTTCCGGGTGCACTTCAAGGGGAGCCCCATGTAGAGAGCATTGCAGTAGTCAAGTCGGGAAATGACGAGGGCTTGAGTGACTGTGCGTAATGAGTCCCGGTCTAGAAAGGGACGCAATAGGTGAATCAGGTGAACCTGATAGAAAGCTCCTCTGGCCACGGCTGTTATATGATCTTCTAAAGACAATCATGCATCCAGGAGGATGCCTAAATTGCGAGCTTTCTCTGTGGGGGTCAATGACTCATCCCCAATAGTTAGTGATGGGACTAACTGGCTGTACCGGGACGCCAGTAGCCACAGCCACTCAGTCTTGGAAGGGTTGAGTCGGAGCCTGTTTCTCCCCATCCAGACCCGTACGGCCTCAAGGCACCGGGACATCACTTCAAGGGCATCATTGGGGTGGTTTGTGGTGGAGATGTACAGCTGAATGTCATCAGTGTACAGATGACATCGCACCCCAAAACCACGGATGATCTCCCCCAACGGCTTCACATAAATGTTGAACAGGAGAGGCGAGAGGACCGACCCCTGTGGCACCCCGCAAGTAAGGGGCCTCGAGGTCGATCTCTGTCCACCTGTCAACACTGACTGCGATCTGTCAGAGAGGTAGGACGAGAACCATCGTAATACGGTGTCTCCCATTCCCAGCCCCTCCAACTGGTGCAGCATGATACCATGATCAATGGTATCAAAAGCCGCTGAGAGATCTAATAGGACCAGGATAGAGGAAGATCCCTTATCCCGAGCCCTCCAGAGATCATCAACCAATGCGACCAATGCTGTTTCTGTGCTGTATCCAGGCCTGAAGCCAGACTGGAACGAGTCTAGATAGGCAGCTTCATCCAGGTACTGTGGGAGCTGTCGTGCCACCACACTTTCAACAACCTTTGCTAAAAAGCGAAGGTTGGAGACTGGACGGTAGTTTGCTAAAACAGCCGGATCCAGAGAGGGCTTCTTAAGGAGAGGTCTCACCACCGCCTCTTTCAAGGCGGGAGGTAAGAATCCTTCGCTCAGAGAAGCGTTAATAATTCTCTGGAGCCAGCTACGTGTAACCTCCCGGGTAGCCAGCACTAGCCAGGAAGGGCACGGGTCCAATAAACATGTGGTCGCATTCAGCTTCCCCAGTAACCTGTCCATGTCCTCAGGAGTCACAGTATCAAACTCATCCCAGATAATGTTCTCAAGATCTGCCCTCATCATTTCATCCGAATTAACCCAGTTAGAGTCCAAGCCTTCCCGAATCTGAGCGATTTTATCGTGCAGATATTGTGCAAAATCCTCAGCTCGTCCTTGCAGAGGATCTTCCCGGGCTCTCAGCTGGAGTAGAGAGCCGGTAACCCTAAACAAGGCGGCTTGGCGATTATCTGCCGATGCAATAAGAGCGGAAAAATAGTTACATTTTGCCGCTTTTATCGCCACTAGGTAGGTCTTAATGTAAGATCTCACTAGTGTTCGGTCGGATTCAGAATGGCTGGTCCTCCACCTGCTCTCTAGGCGTCTTTTCCGTTAAAAAGTTAAAAATGTTAAAGAAGCAGAGCAAACCACTCCATTCCTAGGCTGTGTGGTGTGATCCCAGAAGTGACCACCTTTTTCAGAGCACCCACAATTTAATGTGGCTGTTCCTAAACTGCTTTCAGGATTGTGCCACATGAGTTCCAGGAACAGAACTGCCGACCTTCCTTCCTCCTCTTACATCAAACTCCAGAGATCTTTAAAAGGTAAGTGCACAATGGATGATATGGGGTGACAAGCGTGTGGGGCAAGATGGAGCATTAAGTAGACATAAAGCCTGCAGGAATCCCAAGGGGTGGGAAGTGGCACACCGAGTGCCTAAGGGGATGGGGGGAGAGAAGAGTTTTGGGAGACCCAAGGTAGAGCATGTGCTAGGCCTCCTAGGGGCTCCCCATGGTCCTTTAGGGACCCTGTGCTTCACTAAACAACCTGTACATTCAAGGTGTTGGTCACCATCTTTAAAGTGCTCCGTGGCTTAGAACCTGGGTACCTATGAGACCATCTTTTGCCACCAATAGCCTCCCACTGACCAGTTCGTTCTCACAGGAAGGGACCAAGCAGGGTACCATCAGTCAAATTATGCTGACTGGTGACCCCCAGGGAGAGAGCCTTCTCTGTGAGGACTCCAGCCCTTTGGAATGAACTGCCCCCGGAGATACAGAATATCTCCAACCTTCATGCTTTCCGCCATGCCCTGAAGACCCTGATGTTCAAACAGGCAGGGCTAAACATGTGAATGATTTTTAAAATGTTATCTAATTCTGGGTTTTTATTTAATCGGGCCAAACTATGTAACCATTTTAATTAGCAATTTTATGATGTTTCTGTGTCTATATTTTTATCTTGGCTGTACACCGTCCTGAGTCCTATGGGAGAAAGGTGGTATAGAAATATAATAAATAAATAAATAAATAAATTTAATGGCTGCATTGGAAAAAAAGAAAGAACAGGGCTCTGTAAATGAGGCGATCACATGGGCACTTCATTTAATGATGCTCATGACTTCTGAATGTAATGAGGAGTTCCATTATAGTCTTCGGTTGAGGAATACCTGTATTATTTCTTCATGTTCCTTTCAAGCAATGTTCTTTGTTGTGTGCAGTTCTTTGTTTGTGTATGTCTGCATACCCCATAAGAAATGCACTTGATGTATATGTGCTTTGCAGATGCAAAGCAAATAAATTAATAGAGAATGTATACAACAATCATTTCAAAAGTTAACTATGTCATTTGAAATATGTTTGCTAGGTCTCGGTATTTTATTAAGCGTAGCTTGTAGACAATTTTGATAGTTTAATAAGCCAGATTTTGAAACTAATAACTGATATATTTCATATGTATCAACTTCATATCCTACTCTAAGTATACAAATAGAAGATTGCATTTCAAACCTGTTGTCCATCTTTGATGCCAAGCTTGCCTGCAAATTGTCTGTTTATTTCAACAATGTTTTCTTCTGTTTGACGATAATGTCTGATTTCCATCCAACCCAAGAATACTGGTTGATTCCCCCAAGAAGCTTTCACAATTTGATCCTATGAATTTAAAAAATAAATACATTTATATTAAATGAACAGGGGATATTTCACGTAAGTGGATAAACAGATACATATAGACCAGACTCAGGCAAGAGTAGGATTTTTTATTTTTTATTTTTGTAAAATTAGAGTGTTCTGGTCTGATAAATTCAATATTTCCAGATATCAAGGAATTCATTTAGGTATCAATCTGAGGGCTCCAATCAAATTGGTATAACAAGAGATTGCTTTTTCCATAAGTGTTCACATTTGATCTGTAAACCTTGGATTTTGTAATTTCCCCCCATTGTTTTTCCTCAATCCTAGCATCACCTAGTATAGCAACATCAAAGAATCAGACTCTTTTCTTTTCAATAATTATTATGTCAGGGTCCAAATTGACAAATAAGATGCTTGTCAATTTGGACCCTAAAGTCCCATAATACCTTAACCCATTTATTATTCTTAGTATTTTATCCTGGCTTTTTAACCTATAACTCAAACATATCAAACATAAAACACCTTCCTCCTCTGATTTTTCTTGCAACAGCAACATTATGGCAATTGGTTAGGCTAAGAATGACTGGCTCAATTAACCAAACAATCCATCCATCCATCCCTCTATTTATAAAATACTCAGGGTTTGAGTTTTATATTTTATTTTTATTTTATTATTTTTAATATATTTTTCCTGCTTTTATGAGTTAATAGAAGTCATGCTGCTCATTTTTCAGCCTTGCATATATACACAAATATTACATCATATAGTATATCACCTGCACATTTTTAAGTCTTGGAAGTGCAAGTAATTCATCACATTTGCTAATAGTCTCGTGTGGTTTCAGGTTTCTTAATTTTGGCTTTCTGAGCTTCAGCCTTTACAAGACCAGTTTCGATTGTCAGTGATCTGGAAAGGAGCAACTTTTTGGAAGGTCCAAAGACTTGGCTCTTCCCATAAGCACTGAATTAGGGTAGGGTTGAATCAAAGTGTCAATAGTTTGATGCCCTGGAATTTGGTAATTTCAGTTTTAGCTCTTAGCTCCCTTCCCCTCCAATAAACATTAATCATTATTCCCCTCCAATAATTATTAACTCCAATAATCATTAAGGTATCATATCATGGATATTATAAGGTATTTTTCCAAATGATAAAAAAACTAATTTTTAACAGTGTTTACCACACTGAGGGGGAAAAATCCACAGGTCTAACAGGAAAAAAAAAGATAAAATATACTATATCAGATTTAAAAACTCCTATTCCTTTAATAACTGCAGGAAGTTGCAATTGATTGCAGATCATTCTCAATACTGCAATGCTTGAAAAATATAGCAATGAAACACCACTTTCCCCCTTCATGACATTCGGTGCCATATGCCAGTAATCCCCAGCACCTACAATTGGCAAATTTCAAAAACAAAATGCCCAGCAAGGTCAGATGAATGCTTAGCTGGGAGAGCATCAAGATATCCTATGTCGGGTGATATTTGAACATCCTCAGAAAAAGACAATAACCTATCATTTCTATAGTGTGGCCAAGAAACCTCTACAAGGCACAGCTGCAAATCTCTTTTTCGTGTGGAGAGAATAACTGCTTTGAAGAGGATAAAGGTCTCCTGCTTGAGCAGGGGGTTGGATGAGAAGATGTCCAAGGTCCCGTCTCTTATTCTGATAAGTTAATCTTTTGACACTATCCGGAGGCAGGTAAGAATCCCTTTCCATGGAAGGTGCCAACAGCCCCATACTTGAATATGGAAAGATGTTGATAAGATAAAGTATGCTGTCACTGTGAATGAACACTTCAACCTCAGTAATCATGGGACACAGAACGAATGGAGGTCGGTAGACACCTTCCTGAATTCCTTATACCTGCTGCAGTCCGAGATAAGAAACCAGCCCAGGCGGCAAGTGCAGAAAGCAGTTCTTGACGCCGCTCAAGGAGACTCTCGCCGCAGCTATTCCGAATCCTCCTGCCCCCAACATCACCGCCGACCCTACGGCCACCTACGGCCAGGTACCACAATCAGCCACCTTAAAAGAAGACAAAACTACAGAAAGTCGCGACTCTTGACCGTCATCAGACTGGCGGTAGTATTTGTTCCGGCTTCCGGCTTTCAGGTAGCCCTAACGGTCATTGGAAGCCCAGCCGTTTTTCTCTGCTGTGATTGGATAAAGTGCCACGGCTCCGCCTCGTTCCCTCGCCGGGTTCTTCGTCGATTTCCTTCCGCCTTTCCTTGGAGCGGAGGCGGGGAGGATTTGGATGACGTTTTGAAGAAGCGACCAAGAGAGCACGGAAGTGAAGATGGCGGCGGTTGACGCCGGCGAAGGCGAGGTCGGTGGCGTCTGCCAGCATCACGCGCAGCAGACGATCTGCGCCTCGCGCGCCAAGTATCGTGAAGGGCGCAGGCCACGAGCGGTGAAGGTGAGCGGCAAAAAATGTTCTCCTTTGAGCCACTTCCTCGCTCTGTATCGGGTTTGAAACCCGGTTTGTATCTCGTATACAAATACTTTGTTGAGATCTCCCTAAGAAGCCTACAAGCCGGATAAAAGGCAAATCTGTCCTTCCTTCCCTCCCTCCTCCCCTTTTTGTTTACACATAACACTCGCAGCACCTAAACAGGGAACAGAACAGAACAGAACAGTTGGGAAAGGACGTTGGAGGACTTCTAGTCCAACCTCCTGCTCAAGCAGGAGACCTTATAACAGAGGTCTTCAAACTTGGCCGCTTTAAGATTTGTGTCACTGCCACATCACCAGTCGTCCCGTTAAAGTGAATGGGACTGTTAGTGAGTCAACAGCGGGTCAGAGATGACAGTTGTTTTTTAAAAATTAAATCAACTTGATTTAAATCAAATCCACCCTGCTAGTTCATATTTAAGTGGTTGTCCACTAGGACTCCTAGATCCCTCTCACAGTTGTTAACCTAACCACTCTCTGTTTTTAGTGTTAAATTTTTAATCTGTTTTAAATTATTTGGGGTGTTTTAATTCTGTCTGGGCCAAATTTATTTCATCTGTTTTTAGTTGGTTATAAATTTTGTACTTATGTATTTTTTATTGTTGGCTGTACACCGCCCTGAGTCCTTCGGGAGTAGGGCGGTATATAAATCCAATAAAAATAAAGTAAAAAAGTAAAGTAAAGTTAGTACGGTGTCGCCTAATCTCTATCTGTGCATTTGGATTGTGTAAAACACAATCTTTTCTACTATTGAAATGCATTTTGTTGCATAGGATCCAATGTTCAAGTCTGTCTTGAGCCTATCTTCTAAAGTAACAGTCCCCAATTTTTTTGCCACCAAGGATTGGTTTCATGGAATATTTTTTTTGAGGGAATGGAGGGGGAGGAGGATCATATAACCTAGATCCTTAGCATGCACTTTAATGGGCTGGGGACCCCCGTTCTAAAGTGTTGGCTATTTCCACCAACTTGGTATCATTTGCAAATTTGATGAATTCACTTTGTACCCCTTAATGTAAATTATGAAATTGTTGAAGAGTACTGGGATGAAGACAGAATCTTGAGGTACCTTACTGCCTCTTTCCCCCCATGTAGATGCACTTGCATTAAGAACTACACGTTGTGTGCAGTTGACTAGCTAATTATAATACCACTGGTGGTAATGCTTATTCCACAATTTTCTGTCTTACCAAATAGTAGTTGTGGTCCACTTTGTCAAATGCCTTATTGAATCTAAGTATTCTCTGAAAATGGAAGTTGTGTTTAGCTGTTACAACTGTTGTTCCCTGATAAGACATTTGTCAGTTTGCTTTTTAAACCATCATGCATAATTTTTGAGATCCCTTCAGGAATTAGATCCTTCTTGAATTGTGCCAGTTTACTGACCCAAATAGAAGCAATAGTCTTTTGAATGGTCAAATGTATCTCCAGTTTTACCACTTTAATTTTCACAATGTTTCCTATCCTGTGAAGTTTATACTGGATGTTAATGTCCAAGGAAAATTTGAACAATAATTTCCAGTGTTGTGACCAGGCTGTAAACCATGGTTGTTGCTTGTCTGATGAGAACACTTGTTTCTCTTGAATAATATAGTTTTTGAAGTATCCAAGATACACTAGTAGCTAATTGTATTTTGCCCAAAAGCTATGAGTAACCAGTTAGATTCCTTGCTATAATACAGTTATTACTGAAATGTTTCTTCCTATACTGTATGTCTTGCAATCTTTAATTTCTGAACTTGGTTATATTCTTTTACCCACTACTTAGGATATTTTTTCCACTAACTTAAATTTTCATTTTACGTGATATTAATTTCCTTTTTACATTTACTTGTTTGACGTTTTTGTACTCTGTAACTTGTATTGTTACTTTTATTTGGTCTGACAGTATTAATAAAGTTTAATGCATTAAAAATATGATTGCTTAGGTTTATTCATCAAACTAAGCCATTACCAAACAAGATATACATGTAGTCCTCAATTAACAACATTTGTATAGTAACCACTCCAAGTTATTACAGCTCTGAAAAATGTTCCTTATGACCGACCGGTCCTCATCATTATAACCATCATAGCATCCCCACAGGCCCATAATCCAAATTTGCTTGGTAACTGGTATGTATTTATGATGGTTGCTTCATTCTCGTCTGGACTACTATAATGCTCTCTACATGGGGCTCCCCTTGGGGTGCACCCGGAGGCTCCAACTGGTGCAAAATGCAGCCGCGCGGGGGATTATGGGAGTGACGGCGCTGCCACATGACACCTCTCCTGCGAGAGCTGCATTGGCTGCCGGTGGACTACCGGGTGCGTTTCAAGGTGCTGGTAATCACCTTTAAGCGCTCCATAGTTTAGGACCTGGGTACTTACGGGACTGCCTTCTGCCACCATTTGCCTCCCACTGGCCGGTTCGCTCCCACAGAGAGGGCCTCCTCAGGGTGCCGTCAGCCAGACAATGCCGGCTGGTGACCCCCAAGGGGAGAGCCTTTTCTGTGGCAGCTCCCACCCTCTGGAACAATCTTCCTCCAGAGTTGAGAACGATCTCTGACCTCCGGACTTTTCGTCGGGCCTTAAAAACATATCTTTTTCAGCTTGCCGGCTTAGCCTGATCCCTGCTAAATTTTTTAGAGTCTTTTAGAGTTTGATATCTATTTTAATATTAATCTGTTTTAATTATCAGCTAAATTTATATTTGTTTTTATAATATTTTAACTTTTGTGTACTGGTTTTTTATTTGGCTGTTCACCGCCCTGAGTCCGCAAGGAGAAGGGCGGTATATAAGTCCAAATAAATAAATAAATAAATTCAAGGATCAGGTGATTGCCATTTGCGACCTTCCCAGCCAACTTCTGACAAAAAAGTCAATAGGGGAAGCCAGGTTTGCATTAACGACCACAGGATTCATTTAGCAACTTCAGCATAACAACAACTTCAGCATATAACAAGATCATAAAATCAGGTGCAATTCACTTAAAACTGCCTTATTTAGCAGTGGAAATTCTGATCCCAATTTTGCTCACAGGTAGAGGACTACCACAGATGAACTTGATCACTAAAACTAAAATATCTCACATTTGACACATTCTTTTAAAATTGTTATACTGTATTACTGTAAACAATTTTAAAATAGAACGGCTCAGTTACATATTGAAAAATTATATTCTTTCTTTTTATATCTTACATTATTTCAAATCTAAATTAAAGTGTTATTAAAGTGATTTTGTTTTTCAGGTTTATACTGTCAATTTAGAATCTCGATATTTGTTAATCCAAGGTGTTCCTGCATTGGGAGTTATGAAGGAGCTAATTGAACTTTTTGCATTATATGGTACTATCGAGGAATATAATCCACTGGATGGTTATCCAGCAGAAGAATTTACTGAAGTGTATTTGATCAAGTTTCTAAAAATACCAAGTGCAAGGTAATAACTATTGCTTTTGTTCTGCCTAGAGTCCCTACTTGTTTGATATTCAAATATCTTTCGTATATCAGTTTTATGTAAACTACAACAGTTATTTTTATATTGCGTAAACTTAACTTACTGGATTTAAAGAGAACTTAACTTCAACAAGATAGAGTTCTTTAACATTGTATATCACTCCTCCTCTCTTTTAGGGCAGCCAAAAGAAAACTGGATGAGCGGAGTTTCTTTGGCAGTTTGCTACATATATGCTATGCTCCAGAATTTGAGAGTATACAAGAGACCAGAGACAAACTAAGAGACAGACGAAAATATATCGCAAAAGCAACCAACTTCAATGGTTTGTGGCTTTTATTATTTTAAATCAATAAAAGCAAAACAACTTTTGTAATCCCCCCCACAAATCCAATATTAATTTGCCAAAGTTTTTATTAGAATCAAACTCAACTCAATGAGGACTTTACACTTACTGTTTGAAAAATTATATTCTTTCTTTTTATATCTTACATTATTTCAAATCTAAATTGCCTGGTATGGAACAAAGGATGGGAACAAACAAAGAACAGAGCGTCTGCAGAATTTACTTTGAATTAGGATGTAATTAATTTTCTTCATGTATTTAAATTGTTTTGCTTATTATTCCATTGTACATTTTTGCAAAACTTCAAAAAAAACATCAGAATGGTGGACATTTGTGTAATTTATTAGAATATCCCAATTCTCTGAAAATGCATATAGAATCATCACATCCTAAGCATAGCAGAACAATGCTTTGGAAGGAATTTTTCTGTAACTGTCAGCTAATATATTAAAACATTTTTTCTCACTGCTCATTAAATAAATCCTGTTCTCTGTTTTCTATCATGGTAAATTGTTAACTAAATTAAAATTTACTTCAAAAATGCCTGTCTTACTATTCACTAAGGTAACACATTATTTTTTGTGTTTTGAGAGCAATCACTGGAGACAAAACAGGATCGTGGTATATGTTCTTCAAAAATCATGCCGTTGGATCATGGATCATGGACATCTAAAACAGCCATTAGCAAATGGAATCCAGCAACATATACACAGGACCCCTGTCAATCTTCCTGTTGCACATTATTACTGAAGGATATTACATCTCCTGCAGAACAGCATTGCCAGAATATGTTAGTAGCATCTCATTATTCTCATCACTCTGCTACAACATCTGCATGCTTTAGCCAAAAGATAAGAATGGATAAGAAGCCACAGCAAAGAGAGCATGACACGTTGACTTGCTGGAACCTAGAAAGAAAGGTTCCATGTTATGAAGGTCTTGGAAGATTCATGCCTCGAACTACTCAACTTCAGGAACGAAAGAGGAGAAGAGATGAAGACAATAAACTTGCCCTTTTGGGAAGAGAGTCTAATGGTGAAGAAATTATTTTTGGCCCAAGGCTACCAGAAATACCTAAAATAGATCTGGATGATGATTCACTGAACACCTCGGCAATCTTAATTCGCAATAGACTAAAAAAGGTGGGCCAATAATTTTTCATTCAATGCTCTGAAAATACGTAGTTCTAACATCATTTAGAATTTGTATGTATTAATTATTTTGCAGTAGCTTAATTCTTGCTATTCCATTATAGATGCATATAATATACTAAGTTTAGGTTTCTTTTTCAACTAGATTGCTGATCCAGTTCAAACTTCAAAGTCATCTGAAGAATTATTAGTGGAAAATCAAACAACACCAATAATAAAGCAGAGGCGGCGAATATAAATATGATTACATGTTACATTTATATTTGATGCACGAACAGGTAGCTCTGACTGTTTCTAGACAAAGAAATATGGCTTCCTTTGTTAACGTGAAACAGTTCTCGTAAATTTAAAGTTATTATCCATTATGTTGAAATTTATTGATGACTATGAGTGTTATCACCTTATTTCTTGTGCTCCTAATGCTAACCTATGATGCAATGCATTGGGTTTATCCAGCTATATTACATTTCATTCATTATATTTCACTTGCAGATCTACAATTCAGGAGCATCTTGGAAAGCTTGTGACTCAAAGGACATCCTGCACTGTAAAGGAAATAATAAACATTAAAAAAAAACTATAACAAACTTACATCCATAGAACAATGCTTACATTTTTGGCAAATGTGGTTCAAAATTAGGTCCAATATCCCACTTTTAAGTGGCAAAATTTAAGAGCCTGTTTGGTGTCACCATTAAAATACTGGCCTAGAAACCAAGACACTCATGAGTTTTAAATCTGCTTTAGGCATGAATGATGGTTGGGCCAATCATTTCTCTGGGCCAGTCACTCTCAGCCCAACCTCCCTAACAGGATTGTGGGGAAAATACAAGGCAGGAATATTAGGTATATTTGCCCCCTTGTATTCTACAAAGAGATGTAAAGATAATTCCATTATGTCATGATTTACTGAAATTATTTGCCAAATTTCTGCTTTTTGAGAAATAAAAGATAAAAGATTTCCCTAACTACATGAAGCTAGTTGCATCATTCTCTGGGTCTTTATTGTACATCAATATTTTCATTTCATATAATACTCTGTTCCATTATCAAATGGCCCATAAACATAAAGACATTTATTTTGAAACACTTTGGTTTACAGAAATGCATGTGGTTAGGAAGTTTATATAACAACTAGACATTAATATATCTGCAGGAAAATGTTTTTTAATTGCATTAATTGAAATTGGGCTAAAGTTATTTTATATTGGGGGAAAGACTTCAGTTAAAGCATGCTGAAATACAATTGTCTTGCTTGATGATCAGCATTGAGTCTCACAATATCCACATACAGTGGGGCAAAAAAGTATTTAGTCAGCCACCAATTATGCAAGTTCTCCCACTTAAAAAGATGAGAGAGGCCTGTAATTGACAACATAGGTAGACCTCAACTGTGAGAGACAAAATGAGAAAACAAATCCAAACAATCACATTGTCTGATTTGGAAAGAATTTATTTGCAAATTATGGTGGAAAATAAGTATTTGGTCACCTACAAACAAGCAAGATTTCTGGCTCTCACAGACCTGTAACTTCTTCTTTAAGAGGCTCCTCTGTCCTCCACTCATTACCTTTATTAATGGCACCTGTTTGAACTTGTTATCAGTATAAAAGACACCTGTCCACAACCTCAAACAGTCACACTCCAAACTCCACTATGGTGAAGACCAAAGAGCTGTCGAAGGACCCCAGAAACAAAATTATAGACCTGCACCAGGCTGAGAAGACTGAATCTGCAATAGGCAAGCAGCTTGGTGTGAAGAAATCAACTGTGGGAGCAATAATTAGAAAATGGAAGACATACAAGACCACTGATAATCTCCCTCAATCTAGGGCTCCACGCAAGATCTCATCCCGTGGGGTCAAAATGATCACAAGAACAGTGAGCAAAAATCCCAGAACCACACGGGGGGGACCTAGTGAATGACCTGCAGAGAGCTGGGACCAATGTAACAAAGGCTACCATCAGTAACACACTACGCCACCAGGGACTCAGATCCTGCAGTGCCAGATGTGTACCCCTGCTTAAACCAGTACATGTCAGGGCCCGTCTGACGTTTGCTAGAGAGCATTTGGATGATCCAGAAGAGGATTGGGAGAATGTCATATGATCAGATGAAACCAAGTAGAACTGTTTGATGGAAACACAACTCCTCGTGTTTGGAGGAGAAAGAATGCTGAGTTGCATCCAAAGAACATCATACCTACTGTGAAGCATGGGGGTGGCAACATCATGCTTTGGGGCTGTTTCTCTGCAAAGGACGACTGATCTGTGTACAGGAAAGAATGAATGGGGCCACGTATCATGAGATTTTGAGTGCAAACCTCCTTCCATCAGCAAGGGCATTGAAGATGAAATGTGGCTGGGTCTTTCAGCATGACAGTGATCCCAAACACACTGCCCGGGCAACAAAGGAGTGGCTTCGTAAGAAGCATTTCAAGGTCCTGGAGTGGCCTAGCCAGTCTCCAGATCTCAACCCTATAGAAAACCTTTGGAGGGAGTTGAAAGTCCGAGTTGCCCAGTGACAGCTCCAAAACATCACTCCTCTAGAGGAGATCTGCATGGAGGAATGGGCCAACATACCAGCAACAGTGTGTGCCAATCTTGTGAAGACTTACAGAAAACATTTGACCTCTGTCATTGCCAACAAAGGATATATAACAAAGTATTGAGATGAACTTTTGATATTGACCAAATATTTATTTTCCACCATAATTTGCAAATAAATTCCTTCCAAATCAGACAATGTGATTGTCTGGATTTATTTTCTCATTTTGTCTCTCATAGTTGAGGTCTACCTATGATGTCAATTACAGGTCTCTGTCATCTTTTTAAGTGGGAGAACTTGCACAATTGGTGGCTGACTAAATACTTTTTTGCCCCACTGTATATAATGATTTTGGTTAGTCTCATTCAGTGACCACTCAAAAAAAGCAGTTTAAGAACTTTAGTTTTGTATTTAGAACATTTAGTTCAAATCTAGAATAGGAATACAATTACTAATAAAATTACTAATTAATTAATATACTTTGATATAGACTTCATAAATACCTTCATATCAGGTAAACATGGTCCAAATGCTTCTAAGAGGAGATTTTCATCTCTTACTGCCTTTTCAAAATCCACAAAAGAGACTTTGCCATCGTGATCATGGTCCTATGAAATAAGATATTTACCTCATATAATCACTATATTTACGCTATAGCCTTATATATAATTATATGGAGCTAAAATACAATTGGAATTAAATATGGTATTTTTTTATTGGCATGCTAGTCAAATTTCATATAATTGCTACTGTACAAATTTATTTACTTTAAAAAATATTCTGATATTGTTCCAGTCACTAATTTGGCATTGCTGATTAACCCAATAGATTTCCCAAGATTATCTGTTTATTTACTCTTTGGCTGATTTCATTTCTGTCTTTTTTATCCACTAAGGGTATGAATCCCAACTGAGTTAATTAGATAAGCTAGTACGATCTAAACCTGATAAATTGCATTTTTAAATTTATTATACTTGCCATTTTCTTCAGTGTTATTTCTACTAAATCTTTAATCCCTTCATCGGGATCTTCCTCTGATGGCTGTTTTAGCAGACTGTTCTTTAGCATATGGAACATTTCCTCTCGTGAAATATATCCATCACCATTCAGGTCATAAACCTCAAAGCAATCTTTAAAAGGTATAACTACATTAACTGCATGCATGTCAAAATATCTTCCAGATAACTGAAAATAACAGTAACTAAATTGTAGTTAAAGAAAGAACTCAATTTTGTAATAAATTAGACTAAATATACTGTATAGTATGTAAGGAATAGATAACAAAATAGTTATTTTTACAATATATTTCATAATAAATTTGCCCTAAAATTCAGATTAACATGAAAATAATTTTTACTAGAAAAATGTTACATTTCATCTTTTCTTCCAAAGTCCCTCGAAGAAATATTGATAAGCCTTCTACCCATTCTGTTACACTGACACAGCTGTCATTGTCTTTGTCAAAAGCACGGAACACTGAAGGAAAAATAAAGATTATTCTAAAGTTTTATTTTAGTTGGCATTTGTATTACAATGATTTTTCTTTTGTATGAACATTGTCTATACCTATGTATGTGGTCAATGTCTGAATGTCTAAGACTTGACAACACAATAAAAGTAGTGAAACAGTAATCCCAAAATATAGTAATTTCTAAAGTTGTAACATCACATTATAAAACCTCATAAATATATCTCAACCATTTGAAGCCAGCAGCTGAAGCCAGTCCTAAAATCAGACATCCCCTAAGTAGCACTTCCAATACGTCTGCAAAATAAGACTATATTCATAGTCTTTCATGTTTGAATCAAAGTTTCTGATATGATATGAAGATCCACTATTCAAATCTGACTGAATCTCAAGTTCCTGGTAAATTTAAAAAAGCAATTTCGTAACATTTAAACATAGTGCAAAATGGTTGAATATAGTCAGTGCTTAGAAGGGATATCACTAGAAATGAAAGCACAGAGCTGTGAGCTAGACTGGGAAGCTGAAAAATATCCTAGAAATCGATAGCAAATCTTTTCCATATTGAGTCATATGGAAGTCTCAAGAAGTAAAACAACTCCAAGGAAGTTTTATATTTTACATCATATATTGCCCTAAACAGTGTACATCAGTGGTGAGTTTCAATTTTTTTTATTACTGGTTTTGTGGGCGTGGCTTGGTGGGCGTGGCTTGGTGGGCGTGGCAGAGGAAGGATACTGTAAAATCTCCATTCCCATCCCACTCCAGGGGAAGGATACTATAAAATCTCCATTCTGTCCCCAATCCAAGGGAAGGTTACTGCAAAATCCCCATTTCCTCCCGATCAGCTGGAACTTGGAGGCAGAGAATAGATGGGGGTTGGGCCAGTCAGAATTTTTACTACCAGTTCTCCAAACTATGCAAAATTTCTGCTACTGGTTCTCCAGAACTGGTCATAACCTGCTGAAACCCACCTCTGGTGTACATACAGTAAATAAATTGATTGATGTCCAAAGTTAACTTATATATCTATAGTTGAAGCATATCTAGATTTTTATTAAAATTAAAATTTGCAATTCTAGCTACGCATCAATATAAATAGTACTATAAATATTATACTAGAGCTATTGCTATTTATTATATATTGCTATTATGTGGGGACATTAAAAAGGTCAAATGATGCAGTAACTCAAATACTTCAAAGATCAAGTAATATTACCAACAGACCTCAGTATGCAGGAGAATAAATCCAACTCAAGGCTTATTAATTGTGAGCAATGAATTATGTTAAGTAAAACACATGAATTTGAACTTCTGTGCGATTTTCAAACTTCATGAACCTAATTACCCAAGATAGAAATGTTTTCAAAACTGCAACCTGAAACAGCTTCTCAAAAATACTTTAAAATGCAATAATTCACGAGCATCGATTTAATCTCACCTCTGTCCATAATCATGTCATCTGTCATTCCAAATGTCACGTGTAGAATATTGCGAAATGAGTTGCGATCTAAACCAACAATAGCATGACGGTCGCTGGGTTCCACATCCAGGTTGTTGAAAAGTTTTATGAGGCATTCCACTTCAAATTTATTAACTGCAAAAGGAAACAGTGAAACAAAAGCAGCAATGAAAGATGCCTTTGTCCACCAACCAATGTAGATTTGAATATGGATCTCCCCGGTTCTCTAAGGTTACTCCTCTGACAAGGAATTCTGGGAGTTGTAGTTTCAAGCCTCTCTGGGCGGAAAGCTCGATCTTATTCCAGTGGGGATAATAATAATAATAATGATGATATAAAAACAATTGCCACTGATCGGCTAATGAACTCAAGAGCAGCTGAGCTTAAAGAGGTACAGAGGAAAGAGTAGACCCAACGTTCACTCACAATGTTTAGCGGATTTGCACAGGGACTCGGTAAGCTTCTGCAGCTTCTTTCTGTTCATTTTGAGCTTTCTGGCTCCCGCTGCGCCCGGTTGCCACAAGCCAAACTGTTACCATGGCAACAACAGGGAATGTTTGCCTCCGGCCCCGGATGTAACGGAGCTCAAAAGGCAGCTATTATGCCGGAGTGGCAAGTTCCGGGGCGTTTTGTTATTATTTATGCTTGTGGGAAGGCAAAACCCGGCTTTGGGCCTCTGAACTGGCTCATTCCCCTGGTTTTCCATAAGGAGGAATAGAATAGAGCTGGAAGGTAACAATATGGGTAACTGTAACAGAGTTAGAAGGGATCTTGGAGGTCATCTAGTCCAGCCCCTGCTCAAACAGGAGAACCTATACCATTTCAGATAAGTGACTGTCTGGTCTATTCTTAAGTGATGGAGCACCCACGATTTCTGGTGGCAAGCAGTTCCACTGGTTAATTGCCCTCACTATTAACCCTTAATTCCAGGTTGCTTCTCTCTTTGGTTAGTTTCCAGCCATTGTTTCTTGTCCTGCCCTCTGGTGCTTTGGAGAATAATTTGACCCCACGCTTCTTTGTTGGCAAGCCCTCAAATACTGGAATACTTATAATAATAATAAGTATTCTTATTACTAGTTATAAAAATAATAAGTAACAGAGTTGGAAGGGACCTTGGAGGTCATCTAGTTCAACCCCCTGCTCATGCAAGGGATCCTAGAGATACTAGGGATTCAAATCGCCAAACTGCCAACCTTTCTGATCGACAAGCTCAGCGTCTCTGCCACTGAGCTACCTAGCTTCTCAATACTGCTATCCTGTGCTCCTAATTTTTCTTTTCCTTAGACTAGTCAAACCCAGATCCTACAGCAGTTCTTCATATGTTTTACTCTCTGGACCTTTGTTCATCTTAGTTGCTGTTCTCTCAAAAAGTTGCTCTGAACCTTTTCCAAAGTCCCAACATCTTTTTTGTAGTATGGTGACCAAAATTGAGGAATTCCAGGTCAGAAGGGAGAGGCAGAAAATAGAGCGCTCCAATCTCCCCTGGGTGGACCTTTTGCAGAGATTTGAGGCAAAGGCATTTTCTGCATGGAATTGCAAGCGAACATAAAGGGAAGATTTTTAAAAATAGTTATAACAAGTAGTCCTCAATTTACAATAGTTCATGTAGTGACCTTCTGAAGTTACAATGGCACTGAAACAAACCTATGACTACCTTTTCACACTACCATTGCAGCATCCTCATGGTCACATGATCAAAATTCAGTTACTTGGCAACTGTTTCATATTTATGATGGTTACAATGGCCCATGTTCATGTGGTCACCTTTTGCGACCTTCAGACAAGCAAATTCGATGGAAAAGACAGATTCATTTGACAACTATCTTATTAATTTAACAACTTCAGTGATACGTATAACAATTGTGGCAAAATATGTTGTAAAACGGGGCAAAATTCACTTAACAATCTCGCTTAGCAACATAAATTTTGGGCTCAGTTATTGCTGTAGGTTAAGGATTACATGTAATTAGGAAAGAGCTTCATCACTTCACAACCTTTTCGGTAAGAAAGAAAAATGTGGGATAGACAAAATCACTACCAGATGGCTTTGAAACTGGCTGACCAACTGCAATTAGCATGTAACCCTCAATGGAAGTACATCTACATGAAGGGAAGCATGCATTGGAGTACTCCAGGGTTCTGTCTTAGGCCTAATACTCTTCAACATCTTCATAAGCAATTTAAATGAGAGGATAGAAGAGGAATTCATCAAATTTGCAGATGACGCCAATCTGGAAAGAATAGCCTACAGTTAAGAAGAGGGATCTTCATAGATACTGGGCCCTGTCCAACAAAATGCAAGTCAGTGGTGAGAAAAGTAAGATTTTATACTTGGATAAGAAAAACCAAATCACAAGTATAGAATAAATAGTATGTGGCTCAATAGTGGTAACTATGAAAGGAATGTATATAGGAGTCCTAGTGGACAACCCCTTAAATATGAACCAGAAGTGTGCTGTAGCTGCCAAAAAAGCCAATGACAATGACAGATGTCCATCTAAACCAGCTGTTCCAAGTTGTTCAGCTCATCCTTTTTATTAAGTTTAAGATTGCTCATCAAGCCTCAAGCATGTATTATATGAAAATAATTTAATAAAGTCCATTTTAATAATATGAATAATAACATTGACCCCTTGGATGTTTTCATTTACTTTTGGAGGTCAATACTGACATTTTGGGGAATCTAATCTAACAGTTAAATGTGAATTGAGCTTGAACTTTGATGATTACATGAATCATGCTTTAGCATCAATATGATGTCTGCTCTCCCCGTTTTTAGGATATTTTATATACAGTATTAACAATTTTTGCAAAACTATGCATTAGTCTAAAATTCACAGGGCCAAAGGAGACCTTGCACACCCACTCCTAAATAATTACCAGAAATGATAACTTCATTCAAAATTCCTAAAGTACTTTATTTTACTTTGTAATGTAAAATGAAGGAGCTTGTCAATAATGAAACAAAACTCTCAACAAGCTTACACAAAGCTTTAGAATGGCCAAAGACATTGTTTGCTTATAGCATGCTTGTAAGAATTAAAAGTGTTATCAAATAAATAATAATTACAAAATTATTTGTCCCATTGATTAATAAAATTTGCAACCAAGTTCTAATCAAAGAATTTACCTAGTTTTTTAACAGCAGATTCCTACAGTACCGACTCAATTATTCTTTTTATTTTCATGATATTTTACATAGTCAGTGAACTGGAAGATACAAGTTTATTGTCTCTGAATGTCTATGGAGATTTTCAGTCATCCAGGTCATTGTTGTCCCAAAGGTGCTTTTTCAAGAGGCAACTGGATTTTCTGTTTTTTTTTCTTTGAAGACATTTCACTTCTCATTCAAGAAGCTGCTTCAGCTCTAACTGGATGGTGGGGAATAGAAGGATTTATACTCCTTGCAGATAGCTGGTCATTTGCATTCTATGACCAACTTTCTGCAAGGAGTATAAATCCTTCCATTCCCCACCATCAGAGCTGAAGAGCTTCTTGGATGAGAAGTGAAATGTCTTCAGAGAAAAACCAGGAAGTCTTTTATTGTTTCTGTTAAATGGAAATCAGTCCGTGCAAGAACAATCAAGACCAATTTATTTCCAGTGTTTTAGGTGAATATAAACAGAAGCGTGTGCAGATCTGGATTTATTAAATCTTCATGCAGAATTATATTCTTGGCATAATAAACCAGTTCTACCCGGGTATCCAGGATCCACTATACACACTTCTATTACAGCATTTTTATTAAAGCTGGTATCTAAAAGAGATAAACGTGGTGTATTTACACTGAAATTATTTTACAGAAAGAGAAAAAAATCCAGTCACATAACATTCAAAAACTGTATTAAAACCTGGCTATAAAACTCAAAATCCAATTAAAATGTTGTATCTGAAGCTGAAGCTAAATCCATCGTATCTACTGTAACTGAAGCTCTGTATCCAACCATGTTAAATTTAGAAAAAATTGTAATGTCTTAACAGTAAAATGCAGCAATTTGTTCTTTATGGTTAATATAAATGTGTAAATGGAACAGATATTATGGCACCTTAACAAATCAAATGAAATTTTTCATTAAAATGGTCTTGAGTTGTATGCACACATATAACGGGGGTGTTTTTTTTAATCAAGCTTCAGAAGAATTACCATTAGAACTGGTACTATCACCTCCTGACAATAATTCTGCAGGAAGTTAGGACTCTGCTTTTGAAGAATCATCTAATTGGTTTATATTTGCCTTTTTTAGTTTTATTCATCTTAAGATCCATTGTGTTACTCCACAGATGCTCTTGTGCAATCCGCTTTGAAATGGATATGTCTTAAGTTGGGGATTTTGTCTTCAACCATTTCACTGAAATGTCTTTCTCCATGCTTGGATAAAACTCTTGAGTTTTCCATGTATTCAGTAAAATGTCTCTGTCCTTTTTTAAAAAAATAAATTTTTATTATAATTTTCTTTTTCAAAATTCCAATACATATTCGAACAGACAATATCATTTTTTTTCCAAGACAGGTTGGATTAATTATTCATGTAAACTCTACATTATATATATATATATAATGTTATTGCCCAGGATAAGACTAAGGGAAGATGCCTACTAAAGGAAGCCTGGTTCTCCAATAGCAATTCTATCAACAGGCATATTGAGCTGCCACCGGCCTACCAGACTTTGAGACACCAGGAGAGACCCTGCGCGAGGAGCAGAGATAGCTTTCCATTGGTGAGCAGAGACCAAGGGCACCCACCCCACACCTCTGGGTATGCAGACTCAGCCTGTGAAGGCAAAATGGCTGGTCCTGACCAAACACGGAGCAATCCAGCAGGACTGTCTCAAACTGCAACAGATAGGATTAATGAGAAACAAACCTGGCTGACCACGAGGTCACAGACAAGGTAGCAAATAGCTGACAGGTCAACATCACCCCCCACTGATAAGCAAACTAGGAAGGATGAAACAGCAGAAATCAAGTCTCCATCATCTAGCATGACAACAGCAAAAACAACATAGCTGATTACAAGTGGGAGACGGCTGGAAGGGCCTATTACTAAATTGATTAATGGCATATAAAGGCAGAGATCTCGGTAATGATAATTTAATACTAATTTAAGACGATGTCAGCAGATGGCTGATGAAAGCTTAGTAAAATAAAATTTTAATTCTTTTAAAATTTTAAAATCTAAGTTTTGGTGTATTCAGGTCTTTTTTCATGTAAGATTGAGAGTATCTTGGTGACGTTTTGATGAGGTCCCACTAGTCATCTTCAGGCTGATGTCTTCTGCTTCGTGCTTGTGTGAGGCAAGCGTGATCGGAGCTGCCGTCTCTCTATAAATACTGGTAGGGGGGTGGGGGTGCTGGCTTTGTTGCTGTGAGCAGGTTGATTGCCTGTGTTGTTACATCTTAATTAGTTGATGGAGTTGATGTTTGCAGATTAGTCAGCTGTTTCGTAACATCCTGTGTGGGTGAGGTCCTTGATGTGTGCCCATTAGCCTTTTGCGTTTTAACGACCTGGGTAATGGGCTGTGTGTTACCATCCTGAGTTCTAGTATTATGATATCCTGAGTTTTTTGATGTAATGTCCTGAGCAGATGGCTGTGATGCCACATCCCAGGCTTTGGTTTGGCTCCGAGTTGAGGTCTTGCCATGTGTTTATGGCGTGTGTCATGTATATATCTATATATAGATATATACATCTTCAACTTTCTTCTAGACATTATCTATTTTTATTTTGGTTATCAATCTACCTGTATCATTTATCCCACACCACATAATATTCTGAATTCTCTCTTTCTTTTAATTCTAAAGTTAATTTGTTCATTTCATCACATTTGAATATTTTTTGAATAATTAATCCCTTTGGTGGTACATTATTTCCTTTCCAATATTGCACATATACTATTCTCGCTGCTGTTAAGTATTTGTAAAATCAAGTATCTTATTTTTTTTATCATATTTTGTTTTTAGTATACCCAGGAGAAATGTTTCCAGGAGTAATTCAATTTTACTATTAATTAATTCTTGTAACCAATCTTGTATTTTGCTCCAATACCTCTTCGCTTTAGGACATAGCCACCACATATGAAAGAAAGTACCCTAGTGGTGATTACACTTCCAACATTTAGGGCTTAAGTTTGGATATATTTTCATCAATCTTGCAGGCGCTAAATGCCACTGCTATAGCATTTTATATTGATTTTCCTTGTATGCTGGTGATTTTGTGAATTTATAATTTTTATTCCAAATTAATTCCCATTCATCTAAATTTATGTTGTCCAAATTTATTTTTGGCCCATGCGATTATTGGTTCTTTTACCACCTCCTCCTCTCTATCAAATTCTAATAAGTAATTATATAGTTTAAATATTAATTTTCTTTCCAGGCCCACCAACAATTTATCTAATTGATTTAATTCTACCTCAATACCAAGTTCTTCCATATCCTTCTAGTATCTAGACTGAATTTGTAAATATGGCCACTGATCGATAAGATATTCCCTGTTCTTTTAAAACCTGGTTACTTTTGAGTTTTCCATGCTTGTCTAAAATTTCTTTATATCTAATCATTTTACTAATCTCTACTGTGTTGAAGTCGATTATGGCTTCCATAGTTGATAACCAACTCAGGATTTTCATATACTGCTTCCTCCTTTCTTCTTCCCATACTCGTATTACTCTGGTTTCTCTTCAGATCGTATAAATCTTTCATCTCTGTCCTCCTAATGTGTGCCTTGGTCTGATGTTTTTTTTTTCTTTTGGAGCTTTCTGCAGGGTTTGACTTCTGATTGCCTGTTCCAAGCATATCAACTGCAGATAACTTGACACACAGTTTTAATCTGTCTGGAATCTTGAGCCTTCATCATGTTGGCTCCTGTTTGATAGATTCAGTTCTTATCGATGCAATCTTATTTAAACAGTTCTTTGCTATACAAAGAACTAAAATACTAAATGCTAAAAAAGTATTTAGTCAGCCACCAACTGAACTGTTTGGTAGAAACACAACTCGTCGTGTATGGAGGAGAGAGAATGCTGAGTTGCATCCAAAGAATACCATACCTACTGTGAAGAATGAGGGTGGCAACATCATGCTTTGGGGCTGTTCCTCTGCAAAGGGACCAGGATGACTGATCTGTGTACAGGAAAGAATGAATGGGGTCATGTATCGTGAGATTTTGAGTGCAAACCTCCTTCCATCAGCAAGGGCATTGAAGATGAAACGTGACTGGGTCTTTCAGCATGACAGTGATCCCAAACACACTGCCTGGGCAACAAAGGAGTGGCTTCGTAAGAAGCATTTCAAGGTCCTGGAGTGGCCTAGCCAGTCTCCAGATATCAATCCCATAGAAAACCTTTGGAGAGAGTTGAAAGTCTGTGTTGCCCAGCGATAGCCCCAAAACATCACTGCTCTAGAGGAGATGTGCATGGAGGAATGGGCCAACATACCAGCAACAGTGTGTGCTAGCAGTGTGCTAGCAGCATGTAATAAAGTATTGAGATGAACTTTTGATATTGACCAAATACTTATTTTCCACCATAATTTGCAAACAAATTCTTTCCAAATCAGACAATGTGATTGTCTGGATTTGTTTTCTCATTTTGTCTCTCATAGTTGAGGTCTACCTATGATGTCAATTACAGGCCTCTGTCATCTTTTTAAGTGGGAGAACTTGCACAATTGGTTGCTGACATAATACTTTTTTGCCCCATTGTATTGATTGTTTCCAGATCCCAAGAACCAGTGGTGGGTTCCACCCGGTTCGGCCCGGTTTTCCCGAGCCGGTAGCGATGACGATATGACCTTCCCCTGGATTGGGGAAGGAATGGAGATTTTACAGTATCCTTCCCCTGCCATGCCCACCAAGCCACACCCACAGAACCCACCACTGCCATCAATCATATACTTTTAAGTATAAATCCACATAATCTTCCATTCAGAACATTGCAGGACAATGGGGATTAGAATTTAACCTCTTTGCCAGAATCACCAATTGCATCTCTAATTATACTAATGAAACAAGATTAAGCAAAATCAGCTCAATGACAGAATTGGCAAAAAACCCCTTTCTTCTAAATTAAACAGAAATACTAATATTTAATGCTCTAAGCACAAGACTATGCAAAACTGCAGCCAGGGGATCTTTTTAGGACTGTACTCTATACATTCCGGCAAATGAAATGTACATGTAAAGCATTACTGTATCTTTCGTGCCTTGGACTACTTTCTGAAACAATTTTTAAAATTATTTTTGCAGTTCTTGTTTGTATGCTGTCAAATTATGTTGGGCTCTATGTATTTAAAAGCCCCAATTAACATCAGTATTGCTCCAAGCTATATGTTTGAGAATTTATTAAATTAATTCATTAATTATTAATGAATTAATTATTACTAATTAGTAATATTAATTAGATTTTTCTCACAGCCATGTTTTCCACACTCATCTCAAAAACAGAAACATTATGAAATGAAAAATGGATAATTTTATGCATTCCAGTAGAGACAAATTCCCTGTAGATGGGCTCCAGCATGAGTGTGAAAGACCCAAAGTCAATCTCATGTCATTATCCTGGGACAAATATATTTGCCTTCATTCATGGCAAATTCATGGCAAAGCAAGCTGTCTTCAAGAACTTGGAAAGGATATAGCAAAGGTTGCATAAAATGAGTTTAAGAGAAAAAAAATTGATTTAACCCAGAATGTAGATATCATTATATTAAATAATTATAGAAATAGAAGGTTCTGAAGACGAGAAATTTGATGAAGTGAGCTGCAGCTCATGAAAGCTGATGTGTTTTAATATAAAATGTTAGTCATAAAAGTTGCTATCAAGTTCCTCCTAATCCATTACCAACAGTTCAGTAGGAATTCAGAATATAAATGGTTCAAGCCCCCCATCGATTGCAAACAATCCCTTTGTGAAATCTTGCACAAAGATTTCCTACTGTCCCCATTTATTTGTATTCATTTCCTTCGTTCATGTCCATGTTAATATTTCTACTTGCTATCTTGTACATGTTTGACAAACTAATAAAATAAATAAATGAACAAATGATGCTTGCTCTCTTGACCTATCTCTCTTTCTCTCAATCACATTTTCCTCCCTCCCTTCCTCCCTTCTATCTTCTCTAAATTTGCTTCTTCTGTTTGGATTTTGCTTATCATTTTTATTGCTTTTTTATATTATATTCAACTAATTGAATAAGTGGTCTATCTAAAGAAATAGCCTATTTATGCCTTCAGGAAAAGAAGCCAGAGAGTAGCATCTTTTCAGATGCTGATTAATATCTGTGCATAATACTGAGTTTTAGAAAATTATTGCTCATGAATGTAATAGAAATAAAACTTTGTTCTGTTTTGCATGTAAAACTAAAGGTACTGTATCCACAGTTAATTCAACAAACTATGTTTTAAAAATCCTTTTAAAAACCCATGTCTTTTTAATCAATATTCTGCTGAATTTAGATGTATAGTTACTATATTAATGACATTGCTAGTTTTTGCTTTCAACTGACATTAAAATTTTCATTGTTAAGCAAGGGAGTTGTTAAGTAAAATACACCCAATTTTACCACCTTTTTTTGCCAAGGTTGTTAAGCAAAGCATTTGCAGTTGTTAACTTAATAACATGGTTGTTAAGTGAATCTGGCTTCGCACATTGACTTTGCTAGTCAGAAACATGCCGGGAAGGCAATCATTTGACCTTGGGTCATTGCAACTATCTTAAATATATGCCAATGGCCAAATGGCCAAATTTTGATCACAGTTGTAACAGTTGTAACTCACTTTTTATAATGCTGTTGTAGCTTCGAACAGTCACTAAACAAATGGTTGTAATCTAGCACTAACCTCTAATCAAATATGTGTCTTTAGAAGCCGTGCTAAACTGAAGTTTACTCAAGTTTGAGATTAAACCTTTTTGAAATTGGTCAGTCTTGTCCTGTCTCAGCAAGCAGAGGATCAGGTTGTGCTTGTGGGATTCCTTGCTGTGAGTCTAATGGAAGAATTAAGATTTATGAATGATATTCTACTATAAATGAGCCTTGGTGGTGCAGTAGTTAGAGTGCGGTACTGCAGGCGACTTGTGTTGACTGCCAGTTGCCTGCAATTTGGCAGTTCGAATCTCACCAGGCTGAAGGTTGACTTACCCTACCATACTTCCAAGATAGGTAAAATGAGGACCCAGATTGTTGGGAGCAATATGCTGACTCTGTAAACTACTTAGAGAGGAATGTAGAGCCCTGTGAAGTGGTATATAAGTCTTAAGTGCTATTGCTAAATGCTAAATCTCATGTGTCAGTGGGCAGTTGTACAATAAGCAAGCTTTTCTTTAGTGGTTTCCCCAATGGATTTTTACCACTGTGCATTTATAGGTGAAACTCAAAAGATTAGAATATCGTGCAAAAGTTCATTTATTTCAGTAATGCAACTTAAAAGGTGAAACTAATATATGATATAGACTCATTACATGCAAAGTGAGATAGTTCAAGCCTTGATTTGTCATAATTTTGAGGATTATGGTTTACAGCTCATGAAAACCCCAAATTCACAATATCAGAAAATTAGAATATTACATGAAATCCATAAAACAAGGATTGTACATAGAACAATATTGGACCTCTGAAAAGTATAAGCATGCATATGTACTCAGTACTTGGTTTGGGCCCCTTTTGCATCAATTACTGCCTCAATGCAGCGAGGCATGGATGCTATCAGCCTGTGGCACTGCTGAGGTGTTATGGAAGACCAGGATGCTTCAATAGCGGCCTTCAGCTCTTCTGCATTGTTCGGTCTCATGTCTCTCATCTTTCTCTTGGCAATGCCCCATAGATTCTCTATGGGGTTCAGGTCAGGCAAGCACAGTAATCCCATGGTCATTGAACCAGGTTTTGGTACTTTTGGCAGTGTGGGCAGGTGCCAAGTCCTGCTGGAAAATGAAGTCAGCATCCCCATAAAGCTCATCTGTGGAAGGAAGCATGAAGTGCTCCAAAAACTCCTGGTAGACGGCTGTGTTGACCCTGGACTTAACGAAGCACAGTGGACCAACACCAGCAGATGACATGGCTCCCCAAATCAACACAGACTGTGGAAACTTCACACTGAACTTCAAGCATCTTGCAGTGTGTGCCTCTCCATTCTTCCTCCAGACTCTGGGTCCTTGGTTTCCAAATGAGATGCAAAAGTTGCTCTCATTAGAAAAGAGGACTTTGGACCACTGAGCACTGACCACTGTAACAGCTCAATGCCTTCCAAGAAAAGATTTTATTATTATAATTAATGGATCTCTTGGTATTGGCTGGCTCAGTAGCTTAAAGTACTTTTTAGGCAAGGTCATCATTACCTTTACTGATTAAATTACAATGAAATCAATGACTTTGCTCAATAAACATTTTTCCATCTGTATGTTAATCTTTAAATAATTAATTAGGTATATTAGTCATCTTTATTTACAAGTAGGTAAATAAACTGTTTCTTTATATCCAAAATTATTTTAAGTCAAGTCTCTTGCTGCTGTTCTTATCATAATGGCCTAGAAATAGGCTTGGAATGATTGTAAATGATTATAGTATATCACTTTGATTATTTCAAAACCAGGGGTGAAATCCAGCAGGTTCTGACAGGTAGAACTGGTAGAGAAATTTTGAGCAGTTCAGAGAACCGGTAGCAGAAATTTTGAGTAGTTCAGAGAATCGGCAAATACCACCTCTGGCTGGCCCCAGAGTGGGGTGGGAATCTAGATTTTGTAGTATCTTTGCCCTGGAGTGGGGTGGAGTGGGTATCCTTCCCCTGCCATGCCCACCAAGCCACGCCCACCAAGCCACACCACGCCCACAGAACCGGTAGTAAAAAAAAATTGGATTTCTTCACCACTGTGCAAAACTTATCTAAACTCTGTGTTCATCAGCCTTTCTACTCTCTAAATATGCTGATTGGGATCTATCAATTAATCACTGATTTCCTGCCTTGTTTTTGAGAATTCAAGATGGATTTCCCAGTTTTGTTCTCATGATATTGACCCTGTGAATTAGATTTGTTTAAGTAAAATATTTGGCCCAAAGTCATGTCTTGAACTCCATGGTTATATAGGATTTGAACTAATCTTCCTGGTCTAAGTTAAGCATTATAATCATTGCATTCCATAAAATCAATCTAAGGAAGCTGGAAATGGTTAATATAGACATAAATGTTCTCTAGAGCTTTCAAGAATGAAAGCCCTGTATACTGAGATCAATTGACTGAAATAGCAGCTCAGAGAAATCATAATGAAACTAATTTACAGCTAAGCAGTTAATTGTTTCAATCTGCATATATTTGTAGATTCAGATATAGCCCTAATTGAGAATCATGGCCTCTTCTCTTCTAAAAGTTTTATTTAAAACATGGAGGCATAGAACTTCTAAATTTTAGTTTGCATTAATTAATTAATACCATGTTTCCCCAAAAATAAGACAGTGATAGCTATTAACCATTCTGTTTTTATTGTTCTTAATGTTCAGCTCTGTGAAAGTCTGATGCTTTGTCTACTGTTTAACTACCATGGTGCTCACATGAATTACAGATCATTGTCTTTAAAAGAAAACTTTACTAATTTGTTTAAGGAATCCAATTCACCCTTAACAAGCTCCTTGGAAGAAATAAATATGTATATATTGGAATGTGCATATTTAAAGAGGATTAAGTCCTGTTGAGTTTCAGATGGGTTAAGCTGACCACATGATTTGAACAATGGAAGTTCACTCATTTTTTAAAAAGTTTTTTTTTACATTAACAAAACTTCCTCTCCAAGGTCAATCTCAGAAAGAGATTCCAGTACCATAAATCCCGCAAAAATGGACTGCTCAGAATTATGGTTAGCCGGTAAAGAATGATATCACAGTTTATTCTCCCTATCCACCCCACCACCTTAACAACTTGTTAATATTGATTTCCTCTTTAAAAATAGACAAAGTCTATAGTTTCCTTATCTCAGAGTTTCAGCCCCCCACCTAGAGCAGTTCTAGTGGACTTCAATATTAGGTTGATGCTGGCTGGGGAATTCTGGGAGCTGAAGTACACACGTCTTAAAATTGCCAAGTTTGAGAAAATCTGACTTAGAATTTTGAATGCGTTCACTAAAGACCCATTCAAATAACTGCTATATTTTTTTAATAGGACAGAAGGGACAAATCAATGAACTTAGGGAGAGTAATCGTGTTTTTCTGAAAATAAGACCCTGTCGTATATTTTTTTAAACCCTGAAATAAGTGCTTGGCCTTATTTTCGGGGATGTCTTGTTATTTTGGGGCATGTAGAGCAAGATAGGGCTACTCTTGCTGTCTTAGCTGATTTCCAGCTTTGTCTCCTAACCCTAAGCAGAGGAAATGACAGAAGCCAGCTGCACATGTATTTAAATATTTTCAGGGAGGGCTTATTTTCGAGGAGGGCTTATTGGGGGGGGGCTTATTTTAACGCATGCACTCAAAAGCTCAATTGGGCTTATTATCAGGAGATGTCTTATTTTAGGGGAAACAGGGAACATTTTAATTAAATTAAGTAAACATTTTTCATTGGTCTAGCACCCACTTCATCTTTATTGTCTCAAAAAATCTCAGCAAAATCAGATTTAATTAGCACTAATAAGATACAATCAGCAATTCCCAGATCTGCAGGTTGAGTCTGGGAAGTTGTAAAACAATGCAGAGACAAACCACTATTACTCAGAAACTATATGCAATTATTTAGGGAGTCAGCAAGAATCACATACAATACACGATGCAAGGACAACCCACAGCTTAAGAACGGCTGAATACCTGAGCTAGGGAAAAGATTCGTAGATTCTTGAACAGATTGGCTGTATTTGCACAGTATGTTAACTGGGTCAGTTAAAGAATCTTGTGTCTACATCTCATACAAGTGAAACTGCAATAGTTTCCATTTGACTTTGGCATAGCTTTAACATCCTATACAAACCCAGCCCATGTGGTCATTTTACGTTTCTGCTTCTTAGTTTCAAATTCCATTTATTGGGTTTTAGTTACATAGATACACAGATGCAGACACAATTACATGTATCAGTTGTTGAATGATGCCATCTCTCTTATCCATGGAGAAGTGTTGGCTCCTTCCTGCTATCTAGTGGCTATTGTTTAGACTACAACTTTGCTTTTTTATTCTGTTTCCTTTAAAAAGTTTTCTACACTATTATTGTTTGATTATTCTCTGACAGCTGCAGAACTATATACCCTGTTTTCCCCAAAATAAGACATCCCCTGATAATAAGCCCAATCGGGCTTTTGAGCGCATGACAATAAGGCCAAGCACTTATTTCAGGGTTCAAAAAAATATAAGACAGGGTCTTATTTTTGTGGAAACACTGTATAATTATTTATTTATTTATTTCATTATTTTATTAAATTTATATACCGCCCTTCTCCTAGTGGACTCAGGGGGGTGTATTATCTCAAAGTCTTCCCCTGATTCCTTCTTTTTGGTTGTCATTTCATCCAAGTCAAGTTTAAGATGTACATTTTTTCATGGTCTTTGATTAAAAATTTATATCAGCCATTTATAAGTTTAGTATCAGTACATTAAATGCTTGTGTGGGAATCAGGTCTACAAATTGTAGTTGAGTGTAAAGATAAGAAGCTGGTCTGAACTTGATCACTGGTGAAATTAGGGGCACAAAATAATAGACTAAATGTATATGATAATGAAGTATTAATTATGCCTCTTGGGCTTTGTTTGTATCAGTGCACTCCCATCTGGTATTGTGTGGAACATGGATTTCAATCCTGTAGCTCTCCACTGTTGACATTGAGAACTATAGAAGATGAAATCCAAAACATATGAATGAGGAGAACATTTTAATGTAATATTCTGATACAAAAACAATAATTTCAAACCTATGAATGAAAACTAAAAGAATTCCCATTTCAAAGAAAGAATGGGTCTTTTCCATAAAGCAGTCATCACACACAATTGAATTTTTCTATATTCTGATAAGCTAGACAGTTTTGTTCAAGATTTTAAGGAATCTGTGACATCTAACAAGACAATAATATTGAAAGATGTTGAAGATGGAATTTTCTTCCTGCAATAAGTTGGAAAGGAAGTTCCTGCCCTCAAAGCAGAATGGGACAATTTGCTGCAGCCAACTTGCTGCCGCCATCTCGCCACAGTCATCTTAGCAACACCCCCCCCCCCTCCAAAAGGTGCCTTTAGGTTTTCTTTCCTTTTGGTTTTAGTATCTAACTAGCATTGACTTTGTTCTTACGCTCTAGCTTTTCTCAAGTACATTGGAAGTATGTTTTATTGAGTGGGAATTAGGTCCAAGAAAGTATGCCTAGAAATAAGACACGGACCTTGAAAGTTTAATTTGAGGATGGAATTACGGTGAAGAAAGTTCAAGACATCCTTCTGTGAAACTATAGAATTCAGGGGAAATGGATGGTAGGATAATGAACTGGAGTTAGGAGCCTGTGGCCTAAATGCAGACCTAAATGGGCTGTTATTTTAGACTCCAAATCAGTGTTTCTTAACTTGGAAATTTTAAGATATGTGGATTTCAATTCCCAGAATTCCCAGCCCGAAAGATTGAGAAATACTGCCCTAGACATTCCCTAAATATATCATTCCATCAGTCCTGTCTGCTCCAAGTTGATACTGTTTACTGCATGCCGCTTTTTCATCCCAACTAGAAAAAGTCATGCATATGTATCTAGGCGTATTTACAGTAATCTCCTTCAAGGGTAGAAAGAAAAGTCATTTATATATCATGAAATGTTTGCTAGGTAATTCATAAGATAAAGCAATATTGAATTTATCAGATATGTGAATGGTAGTCTGTGTGCTCTCCTTAACCAAAACTGGAGCTTTCCACTAGTTATTTGCCCATGAAGATGAAGATTCAAAATCTGAATTCTACCTCTTTTAACCTTTTCCTTTATTATTTGAACAACAGGCCTAATCCTTTGGCTGGATCAATACATGATAGTAAGTCATAGTGTAGATTTTTTACTGATTAATATGTTGCATATTTTATATCTATATTTTGTCTTACTCTAAGTGGCTCAAAGAAATAACATGAGGTCACTACTCATTGTTTTGAAGGATTTAATGTGAAGTAGATGAAAATAATCCAATGAGTGTCACATTAAATAGGCTACCTGGCTACCTCTCGTTCTCTGGCTGAACATATCATTAAATCAAAATAGTATAGTGTAATTCATGATCTATACTTGATAGCTGAATCCAACTAGTTTATAATTTGCTCCACAACTTAATTTGGCACAGTGGTAATTTCAGTATGATAAGTGAACTTAGTCCCTTTTGCATTTCAGGTGTATTTCATAGGCTTTTATTTTCACAGGTGAATTCCAAAATTGCTGAATAAAACATGACACATTCTTTGTATCAAGGAGGAAGCTATGAGATTTTAAAAAAGAACCTCATAAAATAGATCTCTTACTAACAATAGTCCGGAACATACAGAAATCTTGATCATGCTAGTGAGGTAATACTTGCTTAAGCTACATTTTATCAGTTAGTGTTGGTGTGATTTGCATCCTTACTTAGGACTATTAATGCAGATATTTGTCTTGACTAGTTAACTCTGCCTGGCAGATGACATGTGATTGGGTCATGCAAATACATCTTTAAGTGAGGAAGGAGGCAGTCAGTGGGTACCCTCACCATAACCCCCACCCCCGGCCAAGGAACGTTTGATGGGTGTACCGTGCTGAATAATTTTCATCCAGATTCCAATCTTCTTTTCTTAGGAAAGGGTGCTAAGAGGGTGACCAGCTTGCAACTACAGAGGGTATTGGAAGAAATCGATTATTTGAAGCTTTCAGTCATGTTTCAAGCTAGGCCACAGTGTGGAAATGGCATTGATTATATATATGTAGTCCTCACTTAATATTCTGTGACCAAAGATATAACAGCACTTAAGAAATGGTACTTATGCCAGTCTTCAAGGTTACAGCCATTGCAGTGCCCTCATGATCACATGAAGTTGGGTGCTTGGCAGTCCACCCACAATGACAACCAAGGGCTAAAAGAGCAAATTTGGGAGGGATGGGCAGGAGGGGCTTTGGCAGTTCTTTCCTAATGACTGCAAAAGCAGGACTGCAAAAACTGCCATTTCTAAATTGTGCAGTGATAGGATATTTTGCCCAATCACTGCATTGCTTAGTGACAGAAATTCCACACCCAATTAGGGTCATTGAATAATAACTACCTGTATTTTTCTTTGGCCTCTGGAAGAACCAGGGTGATGTTGATATGACTAGTAGCAGTTTTTTATTTTTCAGGTATTTCAATACCCCCAAGTCATATTTATACACAATTAAGAAGAATCTCATCACATCTGTTATGATGTGTGTTCATAAGGGAAGGGATAACATTCTATGTAAATGAACCATTATACTGAATATACAGTGGGGCAAAAAAGTATTTAGTCAGCCACCAATTGTGCAAGTTCTCCCACTTAAAAAGATGAGAGAGGCCTGTAATTGACATCATAGGTAGACCTCAACTATGAGAGACAAAATGAGAAAACAAATCCAGACAATCACATATTCTGATTTGGAAAGAATTTATTTGCAAATTATAGTGGAAAATAAGTATTTGGTCACCTACAAACAAGCAAGATTTCTGGCTCTCACAGACCTGTAACTTCTTCTTTAAGAGGCTCCTCTGTCCTCCACTCATTACCTATATTAATGGCACCTGTTTGAATTTGTTATCATTATAAAAGACACCTATCCACAACCTCAGTCACACTCCAAACTCCACTATGGTGAAGACCAACGAGCTGTCGAAGGACACCAGAAACAAAATTGTAGACCTGAACCAGGCTGGTCCCCCTGCTTAAGCCAGTACATATCTGGATCATCCAAATGCTAGAGAGCATTTGAATGATCCAGAAGAGGATTGGGAGAATGTCATATGGTCAGATGAAACCATCTGATAGAACACACAAAGGTGACTTCTAATAGAAAAGGCCGCAATTTCAGAGACACAATGGGCCGATGCTATTGCCAACAAGAAGGCCACTTTCAAGGTAATGTAGTGCAGACTGATAAAATGGAGAGGCTTGAAGGGAGATGACGTTAAGGCTTGGAATACTAGCCTAAGATCTCATGTGGGATAGTGATGTATCGCTGGAGGCCACAAGTTCGTTGCACCTTGAAGAAAGGACCTTATCCGGGAATCATGAGATAAGGGTTGGTGATTGTCTCCAACAAGTACTGTAGCTAAGGCAGACACCTGCCTTTGAAGCGTTGCAGGAGCCAGACCCCTGGAGAAGCCCAATTGGAGAAATTGCAGTACATCCGGAACAGAAGCCGTAGTTGACTCAACACGAGTCGCAGCACACCACCTGGCAAATGCATTCCAGGATGCATTGTAAATATGGACAGTTGACCGTCTTCTGGCAGCTTGAATGATCGAGATGACTTCGCTTGACAGGTGACCCTTAGTCAATCGTATCCTTTCAAATGCCAGATGGTTAACCGGAGCCATTCTGGCTCTGGATGATGTACAGCGCCCTGATTTAGGGAAATCTGGTCTGGTGGAATCTGCCATGGTGGTTCAATGGACAGAGTCAGTAGATAGGTGAACCACTCCTGCCAAGACCAATGGGGAGCGGCCAGAAGGAGATCCGCGCGTTCCATGATCATCTTCTGAATCTTGGGAATGATCGGGATTGGTGGGAAAGCGTAGAGGAGCCTTCAAGGCCAAGGAGATCGAAGAGTGTTGTGACCCTCCACCCTTGGCGTCGGAAAGCTGGAGAAAAATCTCGGCAGCTGTGTGTTTTAGGTCATGGCGAACAGGTCCAGCACTGGGAGGCCGAACTGGCGAGACAAGTCCTGGAATAGATGAGGATGTAACTGCCATTCGGACTGGTCCAACTGATCCCGGCTGAGCCAATCTGCCTCCCGATTGATTGCGCCTCAAATGTGCTCCACCTTCAAGGAGAGTACATGCCGCTCCGCCCATGACATCAATCTTTCCTCTCCTCCATCAACGCCAAGGAGGGAGTGCCACCTGCCGGTTGATATGGGCCTTCGTGGCCATATTGTCGGTTGGTATGAGAATGTGCTGGTGGAAGACTTGTTGGCAGAAAAGTAGAAGCGCCAGGCAAACCGCACGTAACTCCAGCCAGTTGATATTGTGGAGTTTCTCCAAGGGAGACCAGGTGCCCTGACCCAGCTGAGATTGCAGATGGGCACCCTACCCATGAAAACTGGCATCCGTGGTTAAAATAATTCATTCCAGTTCTAGGAAGAGAGATCCTTGACGCAGAGTTGGAAAGAGCCCCAGCTGAGAGAAAGACGCACTCGAACTGGTACTGGCAGTGCACAAGAGAAATTCCCCCCGGCCTTGTTTCTGAAAGGGGAGGAGGAACCACTGTAGTTGACGTAAGTGGCAGCGTGCCCACAGAACAATTGCTATGCATGATATGAGCTTGCCCAGAAGTTGGGAGAGTAGAAGCAAGGGCATCCTCTTGTGCGACAACACCTGAGAGACAAGGTCCCGAATACTGGCTTGATGGTCCGGTGACAAGTAAACAAGACCCTGGGCAAAATCAATTATCACCCCAAGATGCAAGATTTGCATCATTGGACGCAGATGACTCTTGTCAAAGTTTAGAGTGAATCCGTGACTCTGCGAATCGTGAATCACAAGTTGTCTGTCCTGGTCTGCCTGAACAGTCGAAGACGACAGGATCAAAATATCATCTAGGTAGCATGCCAGTTGAACAGGTGTTCTCTGAGGGACACCGCCAACGCCGTTAAAATCTTTGTAAAGGTCCTTGGCACTGACAAGAGGCCGAAGGGCATCGCCTTATATTGAAAGTGGCTGTTGTTGAAGGCAAACCGCAGAAATTTCCTGTGCGCTGGATGTATGGGCACATGTAGATACGCTTCCTTCAAATTGATCGATTGCAAAAGGACCCCTTGGCGGATGAATCCTAGGAGAGATTTGAGGGAGTGCATCTTGAAGCGGCGATACAGCATGTGCAGTTTCAGCTGCTTCAAGTAGAGAATTCCTCTCCAACTCCCGGAACTCTTCAGAACAAGAAATAATGTTGAATAAAACCCAGTTCGTAACTGATCTTCCAGGACTGGCTCTATGGCCTCTATCTGCAAGAGATGTTGGATTCCGCCTGGTGGGTCTTACGAAATGCCATCTCGGCCCTTTTGTCCTCAAATTTTAGGCCATCACCAACTTCTCCAACAAGAACAGAGGAGGACGTAAGGCTGGCCACAGGATCGTCTACATTTGGCAACTAAAGTAAAGCATCAAGCTCCGAAGCCGAGCAGTACAGCTTTCTATCAAAGGAGTTCGGGCCAGAGAGAGAAGCGGGATGCTCCCATGGCTTTTGAATGACCTGAGAAAAATGGTCAGGGCAAGGTACAAGATCATAGTCAGGTTTAGGCAAGAGAAATAAATTGCTATTGGGATCAGTCTGAGCCTGAGAAGCAGAAGGCTGGTCAAGGCCCATGCCCATATTTGTAGCCACCTTAGCCTTGTGTAACAGAAATTTGAATAAATAAGGCTTAAATAACCCCGGAAAGGCCAGTTTATCCTGTACTGGGTCCTCATCTTCTGATAGCTCAAAGTCCTCCAAGTATTCTTCCTCCCGGACTGGTTCAGCCATATGTCCATAGGAGGAAGTAGAAGGCTGCATTGAGACAGGGGCCATCTGGCAAGGAACCTCCATATTGTACTCCGGTGGAAGCATATAACCAGTCTGTTGCAAGCCAGCCTGAAATATGCGGGTAATAGCCTGAGATACTAAGGAATTGAAATCCATAGGCTGACTAGAGCCCTGACCTTCGTCTGCACGGAGCCTGGCAGCTGTAGGTGTGAAAATGGCCTCAGGTGCAGGGTGGGACAACTGGGAGACTTGACAGGTTGCACCTGATGAGCTAGGTCTGGAAGGATCATGGTCAGGGCGAAGATTGGTCAAGACTTGGTCTTAAGATACAGATGCCCTGTCACTCTGGGACCAAATGCCCTGGTCATGAGATGAAATCATGGTAAACTGTTGGTGGTCAGCAGCCACCTGAGGCACATTAGGACAGAGACCCAGCTGTGCCTGACGTTGTGCTTTTGAAAATTGCCATTCTAAGGCATTGTGCCTCCTCAGGGCCTCCTTATCTAACCTAGGTAATGCCTTAATGGTCTTTGAGGCCTTTGCCTTTTTCCCCTTGGTCATTCTTGGGGAAGGGGCTGGGGGAGGGGATGGATCCTGCTCCATATCCAAGGACGGTTCAATATATATATGGTTCCAGAAAAGAGGAACCAACTTCTTCCCTGGTCCAACACCTTAAAGCCACAGGACATGAAATTGACTTTAAAAAGACCAGAACTATTGCCAAAACTGAACACTTTAATAACAGAATAATCAGAGAAGCCATTGAGCTAGAAAAACGCCCACACAGCATGAACAAACGAGATGATACCTCCCGCCTACCAGCCATTTGGAAACCTGCCCTTATTGACAAATGAGTCCCTAACATGATGAATAACACCAGATCCACACTCACGAGAGCCACACAGGATGTCACCACCACACATCCAAGCAGAAAGCAGACTCAAACCCAGGCTGATAATGAGGCACAACCTAGGACCAGAAGCCAGACTGCAGCTGCATCATTAGCCACTTTAAACCCCTCCAATCCATACATGAAGCAGACTGACACCCACCATGAAGAGCTCTCACGGCCACAAACGTGAAGCCAAACAACAACAATGCAGCTCACCAGCTCAAATCCCCCTGCAACTCAGACTAAGCCAAACACAACCAAGCCCCCACCCAAATCGAACACACCCCCAGCCAATCAGAGCACAACCAACCCCCCATCCAATCAGAGCATAGCCAAGCCCCTAACCAATCAGAACACACCTCCACCCAATCAGAACACAGCCAAGCTCCCACCCAATCAGCTCCCACCCCCACTAGCAGTTAAAAAGAAGAGACAGCTGCGATCTCACATTGTTCCTGGAAGCACGAAGCCGAGAACACCAGCCTGAAGATGACGAATGAGACTTCGTCGAAACGTCGCCAAGACACTTCCAATTTTACGCGGGAGAAGACCTGAGTAACCAAAGACCTACATACAAACACCTGTGAAAACCTCAGAAAACATATATATATATATATATTTTCTTTCGTAGGTTTTTTTTGTTTTTTAAATATGATAAGAAACAAGGCACTTCCCTTTGTTGAAAATCTGGCAGTGATGACCAGAGCAGCAGTGGGAGGCAGGACAGTAATGGACAGCGTCCAAGGCCTGTTGCTTCGCTTACGCCCCTGAGAAACAAAGTTCAGGGTGTAAAATCAGAAACTGTGCCAAATTTTGCAGAAAATGGCGGGCAGCACTAACGGCAAAATGGTGGCTGGAGGATCTCTTCAGCTCAATAGCTTCACACAGCCGCAAAATTGATCGCAGAAGAGCAGGGCCACCAAGTAAATGCAGGCAATAAGAAACAGCAAACTGCGGCAAGGTATAAAATGGCGGGAAATTCCACCGCCGCGAAGCGTCCTCCTCTAAAGGCAAGTATGCCAGCCAGCAGGGACTCTAAAGCCGCAAATCCGTTGGTAACGACTGCATGGGTGAGGCAATAATGCTGGGCACAGCACAGCTCTACACCCGTGGCTAGATGAATGGCGATGCACGAAGCGATCCATAACTCCGGCAATTCAAGAAAAAACGCAAGCGGTGTCTGGAGCCCTGGAAAAGCCGACTCACCAGCTGATATGTCGCCAAGACAAATACAACTCTGCGCAGCCTCACAAGCAAGAAAACAGTAAATTCAGAAGGAAAAAGCTATTTTAGTACTGAGGTAAAGGCACTCAAGTCTGACACCATCGACTGAGTGAAAAAGACTGCTGAGATAACCGACGAGGTGGGCGTAACCAGCTTCAGAGGGAAATGATTGGCACTCAGTCGGACAAATGGGAGTGATGCTAACCCAGACGTAGGAATGTCTGAGCAGTGAGTCAGGAAAATTGAGTTTGACACCCTTGCTCTAGGGCATTAAAGCAAAAAGGAGGGGCTAGAAGGTTTTGAAGATCAGGACAAATATTTGATCCAACTACTGTTGGATCAAATATTTGGTAAGGGTTTCAAAATGAAGGAATCTGAATGAGAAAAATATTTCTCTAGAATTCATGAGATTCATTTCTGGTGTTCATTTGATAGTTAGAAATAATATTGTATGCTGATCATTGAATTTAAAATATAGGTTATGTTCTATTATCCAAGCCAAATTTAAATTCTTTTTATCTTTGCTTTATTATTATATGTAAACTATTCACTTGCAATATAAAACTTTTCTTAATGGAAATATGTTTTATCCTGAAGCCCAAACTTTTATCTTAAATGAACATTTCATAATTCCTGAAATATTTTACTTTTATTTTATTTTTGTAATGTAAAATGAAGCAGCTTATCTTAGCAATGAAACAAACTTAACTCCCATCAAGCTGACATAACGTTTAAGTATGTACAAGAACATTGTTTGCTTATAGGGTGCTTGCTTATAAAAATTAAAGGCTGTTATTTGATAAGTAATCCCTACAGAATTATTTGTCCCAATTATTAATAAAATTTGCAACCAAGTTCTAGTCAAAGAATTCACCCATCTTTTAAATAGCAGATCCCTATGCTTTATATAGATACAAATTTGACATGTTTATTGTCTCTGTTAAATGAAAGTCAGTCCATACAAGAACAATCAAAACCAATTTATTTCCAGTGTTTTAAGTGGATATACACAGAAGCATGTACAGATCTGGATTTATTAACTCTTCATGCAGAATTATATTCTTGATAAAAGAAACCAGTTCTATCCACGTATCCAGGATCTACTATCTACAATTCTATGTTACAACATTTATATCAAAGCTGGTGTCTGAGGAAAAGATACACACATAGTGTATTTACACTTAAGTTATTTATTTTACAGAAAGAGTAAAAATTCAAGTCACATAATACTCAAAAACTGTATTAAAATCAGAATATAAAACTCAAAAATCCAACTGGAATGCCTAAATGGAAGCTCTGTATCCATGTGTGTTAAATTTTGAAAAATGTAATGAAATGTCTCAACAATAAAATGCAGCAATTTGTTTTATGTTTAACATAAATGTCTAAATGTAACAACTATTATGGCACCTTAACAAACCAAATGAACGTTTTTTAAATTTTAAATTTTGATGAGGCACTTGTTAACGACTAAACTCAAAGATTTTTTTTCTTCCAACTAACAATGTCATAGTTGCATTAATGCATAGTGCATACTAACAGTGTGGGGTGGGGCAACATAGAACAAGAAAGGGGAGGGGAAGGGAAGGAAGCGGAGAGCTACTGAATTGTGGTGCTGGCCATTTAATGGTCTCAATGATACTGGTAGAATCAAGTTATATCCTCCTGGGCCCAGATAACTTATGAGGGTGAACATCATTGTTCATATATTGGTAGCTTTTCCCATTGAAGTGATTTAGAAATCCAAGTATTCAGTGAGTATTATAAACCAGGGGCCAAAAGAACTATCAGAACCTCTTGATTCCAATTCTGCAGGAAATGAGGACTCTGTTTTTGAGGAATCATTTAATTGGTTTACATTCTCCCTTTCAGTCTCTACAATAAAATGCAGCAATTTGCTCTTTACAGTTAACATAAATATCTAAATATAACAACTATTATGGCACCTTAACAAATTGAATGAACTTTTTTAAAAAAAAGTTGATGAGGCACTTGTTAACGACTAAAATAAAAAGAATTATTTTTTCTTCTGACTAATAATATTGTAGCTGCATTATGCATAGTGCACACTAACACTGTGTGTGGGGTGGGGGAAAGCATACAGGACAACTGAGAAAAAGAAAATATGCTACTGAACTGTGGTGGCGGCTATTTAACTGTGTCAAAAGGACTAGAAAAATCGAGACATAACCTCCAAGGTCTCAGATAATTTATGAGAGTGAGCATCAACAGCCAGGCTGATGGACCTCATTCATAGTTTGGTAGCTTTCTCCACTGAAATGGTCTAGAGTACTGAGTACTCCATGGGTTTTATGTACCAGGCTTCAGTGGAAGAACTACCAGAAGAAGTGGTACTATCACCTCCTGACGATATCTCTGCAGAAAATGAGGATTCTGCCTTTGAGGAATCATCTAACTGGCTTACATTCACCTTTTCAGTTTTATTTGTTTTAAGGTCTACTGGGTTACTCAGCAGACGCTCTTGTGCAACATACTCTGAAATGGGTGTGTACTGGGATGGGGATTTCGTCTTAAACTGGGTTACTGCTAAAGTGTCTTTCTCCATGCTTGGGTATTTCTCTTGAATTTTCCATGCATTCAGAACACTTGATTCAATAAAATCTCTTTGTCCTCCTAATGTGTGCCTTCGCCTGATGTTCTTTCTTTTGGAGCTCTCTGCAGGGTTTGACTTCTCATTGCCAGTTCCAAGCATATCATCGGCAGATGATTTGAGACGCAGTTTTAATCTGTCTGGAATCTTGAGTTTCCATGTAGGCTCCTGTTTGACAGGTTCACTTCTTGTTAATGGGGTTAAGCTGCTGTCTGTCTTTCCTTTCTTTATATCCTCCTCGTGTTTTGCATCCCTTAAGCCTTCACTCTCCATTTTGTACCTGGCCAACTTTTTCCGAGATAGAGTATCACATTCAATAAGTTTGTATGAATTGAAAAGTCTGCGACTGTCTAACTTTGGTGTTGAAGTTCCTCCTGAACAACTTACTTCACTTTCTTCAGAGTTCCTCCTAAGATTCTTTGCCATGTCTTGAGTCTTCTCTCTGAATAGCCTATCCACAGAAGAACTTGCTTCAAAATCAAGAAAATCATTTTCACTGTCTGTTTCTACGGGGCGACCTTCACTGATCAGTTCACTACTTTCATCATCGGCCTCCTCTCCTTTACTCTCTGTCACCGAGTAAAGCACTTCAGTAGCCAGCACAGTGGAATCTATACCTGCTAAATATGCAGTGGAGGATGTTGTGGAGTAACCTGAAGTGATGGAGCCAACATCAGCAGTTAAAAATTCACTGTGTTTATTTTCAAGGTCTCCTAATCTTTTACAGGATACTTTTTGCAGAGAAGCTTGTGAACTGCAGCTGAGGGTAGTGCCTGAGTCCAAAATGGTTTCTTCCAACACAGAAGCAATCTGGAAATTAGGGACTTTATGGTAATCTTTTTGTGTATTTCGCCATGAGATGAGATTTGGAGATCTCCTGTAATTCTGAATATAAGATGTTAAAGGTTCTTCAGAGAACAATTTCTCTTTCCTCAGCAACATTTCATCCTTGCTTTTTGCAGAAGGACTGTTAACACAGTCTTCCTTTTCTTTCGGAAATCCTGCTCCCTCTATTTCCCCCGTGGTTTCCTTCTCCAGCTCCGTTTTAGATGTGTCCTCTTTTGCTGAGTCATCGAAATGGAGCTCTGCAGACTCCTTCATGAAAAAAACACTATCCCACTCATCTTCAGAGCTGCTGGGTTGCAGTTTGTCTTTTGCTTTTTTCCGCTTGCGACTGGTTGTGGCAAATATAGAGGACTTTAGTAGCTCTCTGCTGTATTGATTATTTCCAGATCCCCAAGAACCCTGTATGGAAAGAAACCCATCATAAGCATCATGATTTATTTATTTATTTATTTTTAAATCATAGTTGTGTTTTAAAATATTTTCTTTACCAATCTTCCAATGCAAAATTTTATGTATATTAAACTAGATATATGTTATTACCTGTCACCGCTGAGTTGTTCTGCACAAAACTGCTCTAGCACCATAGCATATCAATTACATAGGCTATGGTTTCTTAACCTGTGGCTTAGGACTCTTCAGGAAGTTTCACCCATTATAAATGCACTGTTATTACAAGCCTGATCAGCCTTGCATAGCCATAACTAGATTGCTATCAAAGCCTGTTCTCTTTACTTTGCCTATACTAGTGCTTTTGGACAGTTGCTGTGATATAGATGTTTTTGCTTTAAATGCAATCATTTATAAATGTAAAAGCACAGTGGCCTAAGTGAAATGAATGTAGCATCTTTTTTTGTGTAGCAGCACCTAATTAAAAATAACCTTGCCAGTATATTCTTAAAATGCAGTTGATTATTTATCAAATACCAATTAACAATCAGGATTGCAAATTTGACTGAATGACTGAATAAGTGCTTTATTTATTTTAATCAAAATTTGCAATTGTGAGTGTCTCAAACCAATTAACATTAATTCTGATCTATCACTATTTATTTATTTTTTACAAAACTCATTCTATACTGCTTTAAAAATATTTCACAATATATTCTATATTTTCAATACAGGATTTGTGCAGACTTTATAAAAGACTCATAAACTATGATACGAAGAAAGCAAACATCTGTATATAATATTCCTTACATTATATGTCGCCAATATATACTTTTCAATGTAAATCCATATAGGATTTCAGGACAAGATTTAACATCTTAACCTCTTTCCCACAATCTATCTTTAAAATTAATAGTTGCCTCTAGTCAACTATTGTATGCCTCTAGTATACAATAAAATTAATAGTTGCCTCTAGTCAACTACGGTAATGAAACAAGATTACACATAATATGTTTATACCTAGCAACATAAAAGTGAATGACATATGTCTTACCCTTAATAATCAGGCCCTAGAAGTACAGTGGGTGAGTCACTGAAATTCAGGTATAAAAACCAGAGCCCAATTTAAAGCTCCAAGGGGCTTAATACAAGCAAGAGAAGTCCTTTATTGTCAGAATCCATTTTTATCAACAGCACATGAGAGATCTAGTATAAATAAGCCTGTGAGCGCTTTCTCAACATTGTAACGTATAGGCTCAACCCTGTAAAAATACAGATGAATGATTTACCTTAAATTTGGAAAAGTCACCAGTAGCTGAATCTATTGGAGAGAGAGAGAAAAAACCAACACAGCATTTTAGTCAACATGGCACAAAGTTTTGCTTTTACTCTAGACAATGCTGAAGTATGAAAGAAGACAAGCACAACAAAAGGTGAGAGCAAACAGATAACAGAAAAAATAATCAGAACAGTGGATAGTAATTGCTCACAAAGATGCAAGCTGCACCACAGAAAGCCACCGCCATGAAAGGATGCTGTGAGTTGGAGGCAGAATCAGCTCAATGACAGAAATGGCAAAAAAAGCCCTTTCTTCTAAATAAAACAGAAATACTAATATTTATTTAATGTTCTAAGCGCAGGGCCCTGCAAAACCGCAGCTGGGGGATCTTTTCAGGACTGTACTCTGTACATTCCAGCAAATGAAATGTACATTTAAAGCAATATCTTTCGTGCCTTAGACTACTTTCTGAAACAATTATTAAAATTATTTTTTGCAGTTCTTGTTTGTATGCTGTCAAATTATATTGGGCTTTATGGATTTAAAAGCCCCAATTAACATTTCAGTGCTCCTCCGAGCTATTTGTTTAAGAATTTATCATTATATAGGTTTTTTTCCACAGCCATCAGTTTTGTACTCATTTCCAAACAGAAGCGTTATTATGAAATGAAAAATGGATACCATAATTGTACTGTTCGGCAAAATAAAACAACGGAGGTTATACAATTAGAAAGGGGGTACGGAGGGGCTAGCAGAGTAACTAAAAGACATTCTCCAACTTGCCAGGAGAGTGACCCCACTGGAGAATTAATGAGCTGAACCCCATGCCATGCCCCTTTTGACACATGGCTAATGACTAGAAAAACCAGTGGACCATACCATGCTATTTCTCCTCAGGGTCTGCTTCAGAAGTAACAAGAAACAGCAGAAATACTTTTAAAAAGTAGCATTGATCTGTTCAAATACGCTTGAAAGGATAAATTTACAGTACAGATCAACTAGTCCTTTGTACATTTACAAGAAACGGGGGTTTCTGCAGACAAGGCAGCTACAATGTGGGCAACAATCCTCCTTCTTCCTACAGTTCCAGTTGTCCATCAGTGACACCACAGAGTCCACTAGTGACATCACCGTGTGATAGACTCCTCCCACTTCTCCTATTTCAACAGCAGGATAGAGGGGCTGTTTCAATAAAATGCTGAAAAAAGTTTTCTATAAGCTAAAACACAAGCTAGAGACAAAGGAATAACACTTGGGATAAAAACATATTTAGTGAGACAGTATGGTGGCAATTTGCAGTAATAGTACTTAGCTGAATATTAAGGTGGCAGTCATAAAGAAGAAAAAGCATTTAGTAATGAACAAACATAATTAGTTGCAATATAGTTTGGAAAATATACTTATTAGTTGAGCAAAATGAATTTAAAAATCCTGATTTTGCCTTCTCTAAGTTTAAAAAATTACTACCATCAGAACAGTGTGTAGAAGTTAAAGCTTTCTGCCTTCTTCTCAACGACTTAGAAAATAGTAGGTATCTTATCCGTGTCATGTTAAAAAATACATGGGTAACTATGGTCAATAATACACTAGTGAACATGCTGTTCTCATGGTCTAAGCATTATTTGTTTTATTTTATTTTATTTTATTTGCAAGTATTTATATGCCACCCTTCTCCCGAAAGGACTCAGGGCGGTGAACACAGGTAAAAACAAATAAACAGATAAAAACATACAATAAAAACCCAATTAAAACCAGTTAAGATTGAATGATAATAAATAATAATACTCAATCTAAATCAGCCCATTTATTGAAATAGCCAAGTCTTCAGATCCGAACGGAAGGAACGGAGATCAGGTGCCATCCAGAGCTCGGTGGGTAACTCATTTCAGAGGGCAGGGGCGCCCACAGAGAACGCCCTACCCCTGGACGTCACCAGACGACATTGTCTGGTTGACGGTACCCTGAGGAGAGCAGCCCCGTGGGAGTGGACAGGACAGTGGGAGGCAGGCAGGAGATGGTCCTGCAAGTACCTTGGACCTAAGCCATGTAGGGCTTTATAGGTGAGTACCAGCACCTTGAAGTGGATCCGGAAGACCACTGGTAACCAGTGCAGCTCGCGCAGGAGAGGTGTTACACGGGAGTAACGGGCTCCCATAACAACCTGCGTGGCTGCATTCTGGATCAGCTGGAGCCTCCGGGTGTATCTTAAGGGCAACCCCATGTAGAGGGTATTGTAATCCAAGCGGGAAGTAACCAGGGCATGAGTGACCGTGCAAAGGGCATCTTGGTCCAGGAAAGGGCACAACTGGCGCACCAGGCGAGCCTGTGCAAAAGCCCCCCTGGTCATGGCCGTCAAATGATCTTCTAGAGGCAGCCAAGAATCCAGGAGGACACCCAAGTTGTGGGTCCTTTCTATGCGGTCAAGTACTTCCTCCCCATCAAAAGGGGAGGAAGTGATGTGACCTCTGAAACACAAAATGCCACCATCCACAGTCTTGGAGGAGTTGAGTCTGAGTCTGTTCCACCCCATCCAGCCCCGCACTGCCTCCAGGCAACGGGAAATCATAGAAAGGGCATCCCCGGGGTGGCCTGGGGTAGAGATGTACAACTGTACATACTGATGATACCTCAGCCCAAAACCATGAATGATCTCACCCAGCGGCTTCATATAGATGTTAAAGAGTAGGGGGGAGAGAACTGACCCCTGAGGTACCCCACAAGTTAGGGCCTCGTGGTGGATCTCTGTTTCCCGCCCATACAAACTGCGAGCGACCTGAGAAGTAGGAGAACCACTGTAAAACAGTGCTTCCCACCCGTAACCCCCTCCAAGTCGCTGCAGTAAGATATCATTGTTGATGGTACAGAAAGCCGCTGAGAGGTCAAGTAGGACCAGGATGGAGGAACAACCTCCATCCCGGGCCCACCAGAGATCATTCACCAGAGTGACCAATGCTGTTTCCGTGCTGTACCTGAGCCGAAAACCCGACTTGTATGGGTCTAGGTACTCCATTTCCTCCAGGAACTGTGGGAGCTGTTGCGCCACCATGGTCTCAACAACCTTCGCTATAAAGCGGAGGTTGGAGATGGGCCAATAGTTATTAAGTGAGTCTGGATCCAGGGTAGGCTTCTTGAGGAGGGGTCGAACCACTGCCTTCTTAAGACAGGCAGGGAAGATCCCCTCCCTGAAAGAAGAGTTGACAATTGCCTGGATCCAGTCTCCAGTCACCTCCCAGGCAGCTGAAACAAGCCAGGAGGGACACGGATCCAACAAACTCATGGAGACATCCAGTCTACCCACAATCCTATCCACTTCATCGACAGAAACAGGGTCAAACTCAACCCAGATGCTACTCCCAAGGCCTACCCCAGTCTCCCAAGTGGATTCTGCCCAGTTGGAGTCCAACCTGATCCAGACCTGAGCGATTTTATCATGCAGAAACTGTACTAAATCCTCAGCTCTGCCCTGCAAGGGTTCTTCCCTTGCGCCCTGATTAAGGAGGAAGCGGGTCACTCTAAACAGGGCCACTGGGCAGTATTCTGCAGATGCAATGACAGTGGCGAAGTAGTCCCGCTTCGCCGTTTCCATCACCACAAGATAAGACCTAATATGGGTTCTCAACTGTGTTCGATCAGATTTAGACTGGGAGGACCTCCAACACTCCTCTAGGCATCTTTTCCGATGCTTCATTTCCCGGAGCTCCAGGGAGAACCAGGGAGCCACCTAGGATCTGCGTCAGGTCAGAGACTGCAAAGGTGCGATTCGATCCAATGTGCTGGCTGCCGCCCATTCCCAGAATGCTACCAGAGCCTCAGGCGAGTTACGGGATTGAGAGGTGGGGAATGTCCCAAGCTCCATCAGGAACCTCTCACGGTCCATCAGACGCCTGGGGCAATACCATTTTACTGGTTCTGCCTCCCAGCGGTGAAGGTTGGCAGATTGAAAGTCCAGACTAAGGAGGGAATGGTCAGTCCATGACAGGGGGGCAATGGAGAGTTCCTCCCACCCCAACCATTTCTCGACTGCACAGAGAGAAAAACCAGGTCAAGTGTGTGACTTGCCCTATGAGTTGGGCCCTGAACAACCTGAGTCACGTCCATGGCCGCCATGGAGGCCATGAACTCGCAGACTGTCTCAGATGTCTCGCCTATCAAAGGCAGATTGAAATCTCCCACAACCAAAAGTTGAACATGCCACTAATGAACATGCTGTTCTCATGTCTAAGCATTATATTGGTTGCTGAGAAAGCATTTCAACCTACATCATGCAACATGCTCAACTCACTGCTAATCTTTAAATAATACACTCAAGATCATGTAGATAAAGGGAGAAATCGAGTTTATTAGCAAAGAAAGAAAAAGAGGACCATTATAATAGATCATCAGAAGAGAGAATTTTCTAACCTACAAACTGTCCAGGCAAGAGTTACGGTACCTGATACATCTCCAGGATATACTCCAATCCTTCCAATGTTGCTGAGTAAATGATCTATGCTTGGCACTGGCTGAGACTCTACTGTGTTTGCTTCCTGAACTCCTGTCTATAGTTAATAAACAAAGATTTCTTCATCATCAAGTCAAAGTCAGTGGTTTCATCACGATTCAACAGTATTTAGAAAAATTAGTCAGCTGAGAACTGAAAAGAATGTCAATCTTGCTTTATAACATTTAAGGAGAAAGAAAAATACTCAAGCTGGCATATTAAATGGAGAAAAAAACTACCCTGGAAGAGAAATTTACAACTTCATTTTATATGCTATTTCTTCATGGATAAAAACCATTGGTATGTTTTGGTGTGGTGAACAAAGAACACTGTTAGAACACATGAGGGTAGGGGTGGAAATCATATATTCATTTGTATGCTCTAAATTAAAATAGGAGGAAAATCCATTTAGTTAAGGTTAGTACTTACAAAAGGTTGTTCAGCATCATCTTCTGCGAAAAACCAGTCATGCTACAATTCAAAATAAAAGAAGTGAAAAACTCCCCAGAAATGAAAGAATTAAAATGTGGTCATTGAAGAGATAAGGAGTAGTTTATGAGAAAATCAAAATCCAGGCTGATCTAACTAAAGATAAAGTTCTGTCTGAATAATCTGTCTAGCAACATGAAATGAATTCACTTACTTTTTGGATAAGTGTTTCTACAATTCTGTATTGATCTGGCATATGAGTAACCATATTAGTCATGTTATCTTCAGATGTCCTCACAAGTGTTGGACCAAATACTATTGCCAGGTTTCTTGGTTCCATCTAAAGAATAAAGAAAATGAATGTACTTACAGCACATCATTGTATTTACATAAAGTATATGTCTCTTTAAAAAGCAGAAGCATCTAAGAGTAGCAACCAATTTTGCCAAATTTACTGAACTTCCTCATTAGAATGAAAATTCAAAGCAAAAGCTGATCAGTGTATAAAACTGATTTATATAGCAGATCAGGACACTTGTTCTTTTTAATCTGTTCCTGAATGTAATAATTCTTCAGTGTTCATAAGCTTTGGGACTTAGAAAGAGAAGTCTGGTTGTATCCATTCCTCAATCTAAAGAAGTACACCCATCTCTCAACATTTTATGAAGCTTTAATTAAATGCTGAGCAGGTGACTTTCCTATGGATTATAGTAGACTTTTTTTTTCTGCAATAAATCTTCAACCTGTAACTACAGGACTGCTTCCTAGCCACATAATGCAGCAGCTATGGGTTCTGTGTACCTAAGCACATCATCTGTCCATCCAATATGTGTGGAAGGAAAAGGAACCTACAAAACCTAATAATGCTTTTCCACAAATGTTGCAGATCGAGGTACACAACTTAAGAAAAAGAAAGCAAAAATAGTTCTGATCTATAAGACTAGGTGTCTTCTTTGTTTGCTTTATTGCCATGTGGGAAGCAACTCAATAAGAAAGGTTTATTGTTATCTCAAGGATAATGGCAGTCCTTTGCTTCTCGTTTTTTTTTCCATACATGCTTTCACTATTGGTTTTCCTCTATGTTCACCATGCTAAAGCAGTCATAGAGCCAATGAGCTGAGAAAGCAAATGCAGACTACAATATTTACATTCTAAATAATCTGGAATATGCCTTATAGCCAGAAAAAGAATTCTATTACCACAGCTCCTAGAAACAAGCACTGAATTTAGTTATCAGAAATGTAGATTCTTGGTACAGATAAGCCAGTTATAGTACCTTGTTCTGTTCTGACTGTTCTGCTACATTTCTCAGATGGGCACAGAGAAATTTAAGTGTTTCATAATGATGTTCAGGTAAATCACGGATCTGAAATGGATGATATAAACATAAAATTTAAAAATAATTCCACAATATAACAATGGTATCTGATTCAATCCCTGTCAAAAGCAACATACCAGGCTTTTCAATGTTTTTAGTCGTTCAACAGGATCTTCTCTTCTGTTAGCATCTATGAAAGCTGCATATCTCTCTAATAAGAAAGAAAATAATTTTATTGCAAGACCTGCATTACAACCCCTCTGCAGGAAAAAGAGGACCAACTAAGCATAAACAATGGATTTGTGTCACCAGAGTAACACAATGTTTTGCTTACTCTAATTTATTTCAACCAATGTGAATAGCCTGGATCCTCTGTATGAGAGTTCAAAAATACCCCTTTGCAAAACTATGGATATACACTGATACTGTGGGATCAGAAAAACAGGATACAATTTGCCTTTGTACAGAAATGTAAATGGATTTATACATCCTACTATGGATCTCATCTAGTTGTTGCCAATTTGTTTTAATAAGCCACACAAGTGCCTCTGATATTGCCACTGAGAAATTATTCCTTGTATGTTTTTTCTCCTGCTGAAACAAGCAACCAGTAGCCCAAAGATTGCATATTAGCAGCAAATGCACAGAAATGGGGCCATTAAAGGAAGGCAAGAAAGTACAGTTCTAACATATTTTTAATATTTAATTGTCAACCATTAACTTCTGACACAGTTTATGACTCATCTACTCAAATTCACTTCCCCAGCCACATATCGCAATCCACCAGGGCTTCAAGACATTTTAGTTTGTTTGCCTTTTTCATAGAGATGGAAAATGGATGCATCCTACAGGTTAATATATGCCTGGGAGGACTGTATAGTATTTTAATTACTGGCTACAACCTGCATATGACTATACTTGAAGAAATATAATGAAAAGTCCAACAACTGGCAATTGCAGCAACTTGGAATTGTTTTTTCTGTTTAGCAGTATTGTTCATAGTTTTAGACAGAGATAAGTCATTATGCATCAGCTTCAATATTTTTTTATTTCATTTAAAAAATTTATATTGCCGCCTACTTGCACGTGGCGACTCAAGGTGGCTTGCAAAGATATATTTCCTGGCTAAGTAGAATAAAACCTGTGTTTTCTTCATATAAGCCAATAATATATATCTGTCTTTTTAAGAGAAATGCAAAAGAATCCTGGTATATCTAGCAATACTAAAATTAAGGAGAACAACGCTTAACTGAATTCTAACAAAAATGTCCTCTAATTTAACTAATCACAGATAAGTTATGTGATGTATTTTATTCAATAGTTCCCCACCACCACCACCACCCTTTGAATCAAAACTTACCATTAGTAAAGAGTGGTTCTGGAAGCTTTCGGAGAAAGGACTTCAATAAACTACTTATGACATTCAGATCTCGCCATTTCTAAAAATTGAGCAGACAAAACATTGTCATTAAAAAGAAATACTATGAGAATTTAAAACAGAGAGGGCAGAACTCACATCATCTTGAAGATCAATGTCAGTCATTCCTTTGTTCAGTTCTTCTTGCATATTTGAGATGGCAACATTATTTCCTGGAACCCTATAAATACCAGTATATTGAAGACCTCTCTCTTCAACTAGCTTGCAGCATATTTCAACAATTCTTGGAATATACTGAAAAATCCAAAAGGGAATGAAAGTTTGTGTTCACTATTTATGTATCTTGAAGAATATTTTTCAAAGAAATTATCAACATGCATGACTTTATTTTTTTTTAAAAAGAATACCTTATTGCTCTCTGCTGGGGGACAATCAACTAGTTTGACACCAAATGTGCAAGCGGCAGATGGCTTCTTTTCAAACGTTCTTTTCATGATGCTTGGAATGTTTTTTCGCCATATACCTTTATCTTTGGGAGGACTTGTCTCATCTTTTTCTTCAAGGAAGAACAAAAAGGAAAACAAGTCATTTAAAACCTTCAGTAAGCTAATGGAATATAACTGGATATAATGATCAAATGCACCATCAAAATAATAGATGCGTATAAGATACTTAGTACATATAAATCTTGAAACAGACTAGAGACTACGGTTTCTCCGCAATCAGTCCATAGATTAACCACAACCTTAGCAACCGATGTCTACCAATTATATTAACTCTGAACAGAATCAAATTTGGTGGCATCTGCAATCTATATGAACAGTACATAAATCAAACAATTTACAATTTGTATATCGACACAATCAACAAAATGATATTTGTATGTGTATTTTTGTGTGTGTGCATGTTTATATGCATGCGCTCATGCCTATGTACATATGTGTGTGTGTACAAATCGAGAAGAGAAAATATATAAACAAGGAAGAAGAAAAGAGTAAAAGACTAGAGTACAAATGAGAAAACAAGGATTTTACAAATCTCATGTAATTTTCCAGTGTATCATTACTTGATTTTGAATGCCTGAATACATTATTCAGTCACTTGGTTGCGATGGGTGGCTGTAGAAATTGAATAAATAAATAAATGTCATTTTAAAAGCTTGAAAAATCAATATTAAACTCTAAGCAAAGCGTAAATATCAATATCAAGAAGCATGGTTAGCACATTATAAACCATAAAATGAAATTGTGAACTGTACAAAATTGTGTCCGTGCTACTAACTCTATTCTAATTTAGAAATCTTGTAAAACTAAAATACAAACTTTACATTGACAGAAGCCCACATTTTTGAATGTGGTACAAATCCATGTATTGAACTGTAATTCAAGAAGGGGTTCTTATCTGTATTAAGATTCTTATGTGTTAAGATTTACTTTTGAGATATATATATTTTTTGTGGGGAATATATTCTTTATTAACCTAGTATCTATACTTAAATATCTCTTCTGACTTTCAAGTAACTACCTAAGCTAGTAATTTTTAAAGAAATAATGCAATATTCTTATGAGACCTAATTTAACTACTTAGCAAAAGAGCATGCTATATTTATTACATTTATATAAATAAGAAAACAATTAGATGTAAACAAGCAACCTTGTTTTATAAAACAGGCTGCATCAAAAATTGCTACAATAAAAAACAAAATTGTAGTTCTGAGTATAGTAATCAGAGAATGATGGTTTTATTCCTACCGATCCCACTGCCATTTCCACTTTCCTTGACAGAAGATTGCAAATATCTCCAAAGCTTCGTGACTTCATAACAAAACAGAAGATACTCTGTATTTATCAACTTTCTTTCCCAAAATGATATGGAATTATCACAACTACAGAATGAAATGGTTCTATCCTTTTTATATAGGTATCCTTCCCTCCATTTGCCCTTTTCAGTCTATTTCATCCCACATTGTTTCCCACTCCCTTTTGAATTCTACCCCACAGGCATGCACATTTCAAATAATAATTTTCCAGATTGTTTCTAATCTGGAGTTTCCTTATAAACAAGAAATAATCAAAAGTTCCCAGCGCAAAAGGAGTTTCATCATTACTTATCAAAGCATAGGATGTTTATTCAATGAACTTCTCTTAAAAATCAATGAAACTCCAAACCCCATGACACTTAGTGTCCTCACCATCAGGCTTCCTTCTGTATAATAGGAAAACCTAGAGTAAGTAATAGTATTCTTATATTCAATATACAATACCTTTAGTAAGGAATTTCTTTTCTGATTCCTCCTTAGGAGAATGTGGACTCTGAGTTCTTTGCTCAGTTTTAGTGCCAAGGAATGTCTGTCTTTTAATTAGGCTCGGTCGGGATGGTTTTGAAAGTGGCTCAGTTTTGCCACTAGAAGCACTGAAAAAAAAATATTTAAAAGCAGGAAATCCATGTACTGACTAACTGAGCTCTCAAATGGTACTGTGATGGCTTACCCCATAATTGTGCTGTATTCTTTAATCCTCCGGCTAATTAGATCCCTGCTTGAGACACCTGTGTCCTGCAAAATGAATAGAAAACTATTTTGGAATTTCTGCTTTGCACAACTCCACAAATGAAAACTTAATTAGCCATATTTAGGACAGGAGCAGGACAGCCCTCAAATGTGTGCAAGGCACAAGGAAATGGCTACACAAGAAAGATGGGGAGATGCCCAGCAGGTATGCACAACTGAATCCAAATGCAGTATAAATAAGAAATATCAAGGGAAAGGTGCCAGAACAGAAGTCACAGAAGAGAACGGTGAACAGACTAAAGCCTAGAAGAGAAGGGGAGGGAGGATTACACAACTTTTGGGCAAATTATACTTTCTTCCTTGGCTGAAATCCTGTCAATCTAAATGAGCTGTATTTCATATTAGCTGAATCATAATCTACTTGGAATAGTGTGACCAAATGTCAAAGGTGTAATTGATTCTTTTTGCTTCATACAGACTCTTACCAATATCACTTTCTCACATTTTAAAGGATATATTATTTCCCTGGTAGGAACATAGAAATCTCATGCAACTTTATAAAAAGCCTGTTAGTTTATGGATTTTTAATTGCATTAGCTTGTATTTATTGCATGTCAGGGCTATCGTGTGGAATTGCATAATGGGTCTGGAAAAACATGATCTCTGGAAAATATAACAAGTAAGAAGAATAAATTCTTAACAAGAACCCAACCTCCTCATTGCTGTTTTCTCGTATAGCCTTAATCCATGCCAGCATGTCATCTCTATTTTCAGCTTGAAACAGGTATTCACAGTCTGATGTAGTAAGCCGAAACACATGTTTCTTCTTGGTATCACTATATGAAATGTCTGTTAAACAAGCATTGATGTTGATGGGCTGTTCCTCCTCAGAAAGCATAGCTGGTTCTTTTTTATCCTTGTATAAGTATAATGAACACCCTCTGAGGATGACATACATCTGTTTCCATGGCCGGATGCTCCCACCAACTCTCTAGAAAATAGGATCAAGAATAATATTCATTTAAGAAAACAAGAGGAGTGTGCCCAGTGTTTTATATGTTAAAATTTGTAAACTGCCTACATTGGTGAAATAGATGGTGTAGAAATTTGATAGATTGATAATAATAATAAAATACTGCCACCAAGCAAGCAGCTATTGTGGTACAGTAGTTAAAAAGCAGCATTGCAGGGCAAACTCTGCCAGCTGCTATGAGTTTGATCCCAACTAGCTCAAGGTTGACTCAGCCTTCCATCCTTCTGAGGTTGGTAAAATGAGGACCTAGACTGTTGGGGGCAATTTGTTGATATTTGTTCAGAGACTGATTTAAAGTGGGGACGTCAACCCCAATCTGTGGACCAGCACCGGACTGTAGCATGCCAGCAACTGGGCTGTGCAAACAAGCAAAACCCCATCTACGGGATGCAGACAGCACACAAAGCCACAGCCCGGTGAGTCTGCGGAAAAGCCTTTCTCCATGGAACTGGTCCCTGGTACCCAAAAGGTTAGGGGCTGATGTTTTAAAGCACTCTGAGCAGATATAATCTTTTTAATAGGTTAATTGTAATAATGCCAATCAAATATTTTCTGAATCAAAAATGACAAATTATCAAGGAGTACAAATAAGATAGGACTTGTTTTTATATCACTGAGAATTTTTACTCAAACAAAAAAAAAATGCTAATAATTTATCTGTGTCAGTAGCCCCAAAAATTTCTTATGATGAAAATATCAGTAAGATAAGCAACGGAATTGCAGAGCACTGAGTTGCGAAGAATCATTTAATTGTGTTTAATGTTTATACATTTGTTTTAACAGTTCAAGAACAGGAAGATTACGACAACTGTACCAGGTCTATGCAGATTAACGGGAAAGTTTGAAAAGTTGAGTTTCTGCCAAAAGAAAAACAAGCAAGTTTCGAGTATTTTTCACAGGAAATGAAAGACCTGTAGGCATCTGAAAACATTTGAATATGTATAAGAAGACAGGTTTTACCCTTAGCTATGGTTTGGAAAACTGTACCTTCCCCTTGTCTGTAACCAACTGCCGAAAATGAAGATATCCTTCTTTGGAGGTGTCACCAAAGACTTCTGAAGCAGATGCTTTTCTGAATCCTGCATTTTCTGAAGATGCTTGGCTATGGGGAATCTAAAGAAAACATAATCAAATCAGCTTCAGCATTCTCTAATAATTCAAGAACTCCCTCTTCTTTCCCTTCTATCTGTCAGGTGGGAATACAGACAACCAGCATGAAGCAGGACCTAATACTAATGGAACAGTACATTCCAGTCAGCCATCAGCTCAAAGGAACCCCAATGAATTACAGAAAGGCCTGCCAGATATCTCAATCAGTTGGTTTTCTTTTAATATGCAAGGAAGTAGTAATAATTCTAAAGTTAACTACAGAGTATGCCATCCTGTCTGTAGCCAAAAAAGGACTTTTTCATCAAATGCTATCTAATCTTTATAATTGGCAAAAGTCAATAACATCTGTCCACTAAGCTTGGATATTAATAATAAAAAAAAACCACCATTAAACTTTAAGCAGTCTATATTCGCACATACCAAGGTGTAACTTAATGCTTAGTCATACAATACTAATGTTATTTACACAGCAGATAAATATTGAAAATAAAGTAACTGACCTTAATTTCCTTTAAGCTCGGTGCATGCTTTATGGCCCTATAGATGTAAGGTAGATATTTTAGTGAACATTTTTATAGAAATTCCTAAATAAGACATCCAGTGATGCACATTTATATTTTTATAGGTATTCTTACCTTTTTCCTTCTTTATAGTCATCAAGTCCTTCATCATAAGATTTGGACCGTTCATTTTTTGCAGGGAATTGATCATCTAGGTCACTAGTCCTAATTGATTCTGTAATCAAAGCAAAAGTAAAACCCCATATTTTAAAAATAAGCAGGTTTTGTTGAATTTAGCTAAAACGGCTTGAAACGCTACACTAACCATGGCCAGAAGACAGTTGACGCCGAATAAAAGGTACAAGAGCAGAACCACTCAAAGGAACAGCACTGGTGGTGCCCGTTGCTCGTGAAGGAGGTGGTGAAATAACAGCAGAAGCTGGAATGTGGGTGATGTCCAGGTCAATACTAGGACTGGTCAGCTCATCTACAAAAAGTATACAGCAAATTAGTATATTTTAGTAAAAAGGACAAGAGTTGGCTCAACATGGGAAAACTAGGAGGGTCTCCAGCAGTATTCAGAATACATGTTGGTAGAGTATGATGTTCTGAAGGTACTTTTCGACATACTGTATATGAGAACTGCTTGCAGTTATAATAGTAAAAGTACTATTGCTGTGTCCTTTAAAGTTTAAGAATCTATTCATGAACAGCTATATTATTATACACAAAATATAAATGGCTGCATTTATACAAGATTTGTATAAATATTGTATAATATTGTATAAATATACAAGATAAATACTGAGATGAATCAATACAGTGGCATTAAAAAAGCTTTTAATAACAAGGTTATCTATATTTTAAATAAAAGAAATTTGTCAAAATAATCAACCTTTTAGATAGTCTATCTATTAAAAAGATTGGTCTATCAATTGGTTGGCATAAATAAGATTTCAAAATGAATGCACCCTTAAAATAAAACTTTTAAAATTTCACCAAAAATAACCCCATTTATTATAATGAACCTTTGGGAAAAGAAGGGAAATGCTATTATTCTTACAGAAAATTTAAGTAAGAAGCTAAAATTACCCAATGAACCTTTTAAAATAATCAAATCCATAACATAATCTCTGAAATATCAACATCTGCTATGCTACATGCCGATTATATAATTTCTTCTCATATAATTTGTCACAGGCTGTACATATCCAGCATCTATCCTTCATATTCTAAAGCCTAAATGTTTTAAAACCTTGTCAGAGTTGTAGAAATTGTCAAAATCTAAAATAGTTCCACAAAATAATACAAAGCCTATCTTTGAAATAGCAATAAGCTTCTCACTGTGGTTTCCATGTGTAAGACAGAATTATAAAGAAACCAAGATTGTGAACGTGAGCATTTTTTCTTGTGATTAATTAATATATATAGTTCTAGGTATTGTGCATTCTAATATGGTGTGTTTTCTAAAAGGCCAATTGAGATAAGCAAGCCGTTTGAAAACAGTGATTTATTTTTTTCTTGTATGAACAAATAAGCACCTATTGCATTGTGGTTTCAAAGCAATTGGTGGCTCTGATTTAAGGAGACGGGGTTTATAACTCAGATTTCCTAGTTCACACATGCATACACCAACTTGCAAACAAAAATGTCTCATCTTTTCAACCCTAGATAGTAATTCTATGATTCCTTGTGAGATTCCTTGTGAGTATGGTTTCACAATCTAAATTAAAATATTATTTTCTCTTTCAGAGCTAAAATCTTTCAAAATTACTGCTATGAAATCTTAAAAACATGAATTAGTGTTTTTATTTAAACAACTGTAATTTATCAACGCAGGCTTTATTTCTCAGACTTTTTAAAAAGCCACAAAATGTATATCTGTAAAAAAAGGGTAAGATTTCTTATAATCTATAAAATGGGTTCTTGTTATAGCTTCTCAACATAAGCCTCTAAAAATAAAGATAACAAAATGAGGCATATTATTTTTATACTTCAAACTTCATTCACATTCAATATCTTGACCAAAAAATGCTTTATTTGGAGCAAATTAAGAAGTACTGTAGACTGTGCTATTGTATTGCAAAATTTCTCAGAATAATAGCATTTCTCTTTAAAGAGATATATAGAATCCTTAAAACCAAAGCTAGTTATATATGAAAGTAAAAAGGTTGATAAAAAATAGTTCTATTGTACCATCAGGCAAAGAAACATGTCTATAGTTCCATCAGCTGATATGCAAGTTCTTGACCCAAAACACTGTCCATTTGTTCAAAATATAAAGCAGTCTTCCTGCAATGAGCTTCACATCAGGCAATGTGAAATGCAGTAGAATGTGAAGGATATAGCTGAGGAAGCCATAATATCCTAATAGTTGTGTTATTTAATGGCCTCTTTTTCACTAGCTAATAATTCAGATGTCAATCTTTCAGAAGTCTTCATTTTTTTACTTACAAAAACTAATCAAATTATGTTGTGTATTGTATTTTTGTTTCATTGCATTGTGTGATATTCTGATAAAGCCATATCACAAGCAGTTAGGTAAAATCTTCTAAAAATGAGAGTTAAAGGTCAAGCTTTAAAAAGCCTCTCGATGCTTTAAAGATTAAACCACAATTTTATTGTGAGGTGATCACAAAGTATCAAATTTCCAAATTAACTTTGTATCAGATTTGTAAAATATGTATAATTCAGTATTACAATTAGGTCCACTTCTCCATGCACCTTACCTCCTAAAATCCAAGGGACTTTAGTCTGTCTTGCTGAAAAAGAAACCCTTTGAGAAGCTTAAAGGGGCTTCCAAAGTAGTTTACAAGATGGTAATTTCTGCTCTCCAAAACCTTAAACCCCAGGGATATGCTCCTATTTATTAGATATGAATATAACTATATACTGCTTAAAAGTATCAGTCAGAGGTGACATGAGAAATGATTTTAAAACAATTATTCTGGCTTTAAATCCTCATTTGCACTTTGTGTAATATTCATGAATGCTGGTTGCAAAACAGAAATAAGGCAAACTCCAAAGTCTTTATCAAAGCATCCCATCAATGAAATCAGGATTTTTTTTTTCTGAAACGGCTACAGTATTTTGAAAGGCTTCAAACAAGTAATCAAACAAATTATGAGATATCCAATTAAGAAAATGTAGATGGCTGTGATGTCCACATGCTGGAGAAAAAAAGTAAGACATTATTATTGTTTCAAATCTATGATTTATGTTGAATTTGAATTATTATAACAATCTTACACAATTAAGGATACTGAAAAAAAAAATCCACCAGGCTACATATTAGCCATATTACACCTCAAAAAGAGAAATCTGGGATCATTCTTCAATGGTCTTCCTCTACTGCAGTTTTAGTCTTATTTGTGTATGTGTATTAGCCTTGGACTAAAACGATTGAAAATTTGATCTGAGAATAATAAGATGGTAGAATTTTTAAAGATCCTAATAGGCACTATGGAGTTTGAATGCATTTTTAAAATTATCATTTAGAAAACTAATTTACACTGAATAAAACAGTGTATTCATGCCAAAGGATTAAATGGAAGATCCAAATATGTATCAAATTCAGAGAAATAAAAATGGTTTTGCTCACCTATGAATGGAATTGATGCCAAGGAATCATAAGGTGTGCAGGAACAAGAGGCTTTCCTTTCTTCTATTTTTCTTATATGAACTTCTCTCCGTGCATCATTGGGTAACCAACAAGTGGTCTCAGAGGCAGAGTCCTGACCATTTACAGCTAAAATATAGGACTGATGTCGCAAAAGTTGTGGGGTTTGATTGCCAGATGATGACTTTTCCCGCAAAACCACTTCCTCCTCATTTGTCTCATCTGTTGCTTGAACTTCAGACAGTTTTATAGCTTCGGTTTCAAAATTTTGAATCTTTTGTCTGACAGACACATCTAAATTAACCAAGGTAGTTAAGTGCTCGTTAACTTGTGGGACAAAATTGACAGAAGCTGTATAGGTAACGGGGGAAAGATTAGACTTGCTCATGTGTTGTTTGGGATCTGGTGGACTTTCAGCATGTTTCCTGGATTGTTGAATTGGCAAACCACTATAGTGCACATAATTAATTTCTCTTTGGTCTGTGGTTGTAGCACTATCCAGACTCTGATTAGAAGGAAATGATGGCTTTGCTGCATAACGTACACAGGTCTTCAAAGAACTATTTCTTGTGCTTCTAGTTGTTGGGCGAGGTGATCTTTCCTGAAAAGCGGTTGTAGAGTTTGAACCTCCAGTGGTTGGTAAATCCTTGGAAGTCTGCAGCAATTTTACATCAGTTGAATTTTTCTGAAATTGAGCAAAGGGTCCTAAGACTCGGTTGCTTATTTGTCTGCTGCCTGAAGGATAAACACCAGGAGCCACAGAAAAATCACTAAGGGACCCCTGACACATACGTTGCCATGAAGTTTCATAAATGCCTTGAGGGTCATTTTGATCAGTAAGTCCAATACATTCATGTGTAATTTTTTTGGCTGTGCTTGAATCTGCAATAAGGTCCTCACTGTGAACGCTTTCCACTGCTTCACCTTGTCTGCCTAAATAGTTCCAAGAGCGTGCCCTACGACTTCGAGGGCTGATAACTGGTGAAGTTAAAGTATCTTGTGAAGCACTTCTAGGCCACTTTTTGATTAATACAGTATCCTTAACTCTTTCCTGGGATATGCTCCTTTGCCGAGCAGATAGAGACTGTGAGCTCCTATCATGAGAGGTGCTTCTGCAGCGTACCTGTGAGCCAATATAGTAATCTATTGAATGTGAAGATGTGCCTCTTAAACTATCTAACCTTTCCTGTATGGTTCTGAAACCATATTTGGGAAAGCGTTTGTTATCAATATATTCTTTGTAGGTTTTGTAAGTTTTCCAGTCTATCTTATGATGGGCACTTGGAGAAGTGGTGTGATTAACATTAACAGAGGGAGAATGTCCACTCTGAGCAGGAGAACTACAACCTGAAGCTCCTTCTGGGTCTCCTTCATAGTTTCCAGAATCATAAGCTGTTTCTGGGGAATCTGTTGGTTTTGTAAGTGGAGTCTGAGGAAGTACAATGGCAGTGGACATTGAAGAGGAAGGTGAACTGGTTCGTGGTTTTGCTTTTACAGAGGTTTGTTCCTTGAAACTGTATTTTATATCTTCTGCCTGATTTGATGGACTAGTGTGGTTTGTTCTAACTGATGAAAAGTCTACATCGTTCTCAGAAGGCACAACAACTGTTCTTATGGTCTCATTACAAACACAGACAGCTGTGTTAGATTTTGCAATATCTTTTGGAGATGGAGGCACTTGAATTTCCTTTCTGCAGGCCTTTTCAGGTTGTGCTAATGTCGGTACAGCTCTACTATTTGATTGCTTTCCCAGTGATAAGTCAGGAGGTGCTTTCTCCATAGGTAATGCCAGGACAGGAGATGGGTATGCTAATCGAGGATAACTTATTGGTGGAGGCTCAGGTATGTAAAGAGCATTACCAGTGTAGGCTTCATTGCCTTTCTGGTAGGCATCCTGGGAATATGCCTGGGCACAGAAAATTTAAAAAGAAATTAAATCATTGTAAGTATTTATTGGAAAACCATCATGCTATTTCAGAGGCATGAACATGGTAAAGTTAAATTCCTTGACAGAAGTGGACTTCCTATTTAAAAAGAGTGAAATAGGTACTCTCTACTAGGGATTCTTTTGATATTTTTCTATTATTGTTTTCCATGGATAAAAATATGCATGAAAAGTCTTCAGAAAGAAGCACGTTCTCAATCTCTCTTTCTCTCTCCTCCTCTCCCACCCTGTGTATGTGTGTATGTGTGTGTGTGTGTGTGTGTGTGATGTGTATGTATCAAATTGTAGCAAGTGCTGCAAGCAATGAAGAAAAAGAGAGATTATAAATATAAACTATTTTTCCGCTATGACATTTTAAAATTTCTTTTCTCCCCCACCCTTATATTTTTTATATCTAGAGGCTGGGTTCTATAAATATCGACAGGTTAAATTTGCAGTTTGTTGTCACATAGAAACAGCAAGAAGCCTCTGCATTTGATCCATTGGCTTTTCTAAAAGGCACAATTCCTGTATCTAACATGACTAGACAGTGGCAATGTCTTTGTTGCCAGCCAACGCCCACCCTCCCTCTGAATAAACTTACATGTTACTTATATAAATTCCATACTCTTCACATAGTGCTATTTTTTAAAGTCAAAGATATCCTGAACGTACATTATTGATAAGTATATTCAAGCACTCCTTAAGCATGAAACACAGTCTGTTTTAAGGTAATTTTTCCTTATATACTTCATCATTTTCATCTTGTACTTTAAATATATGATTCTTAAAGAAATATTTATTTTAAATTTTGCATTATTTCTTTTATATTACATTATTTGTATAACTATCAACAATAGCATATTTTCCAGGTCTGCCCAGAAATTGCAAACATTATTATTTTATACTTTGCAACCACTTTCTGAAGTAGTAATAAAAAAAATTAAGAATTGACAATGTAGGAATCCTTTCCTGATGCTTTTAAAATAAACAAACATAGCTTGTGTGTGATACTGTAATACAGCATTTCCTCTCAAACCATAACATGCTCCATTCAGAGAAATCAACATGCCCTGCCTTAGCTTTAGACAGGTTGTACAAGCCTAAATGCAATCATAAACATTAGATCAAGAGCAAGTGTTAAGGATGAAAAGGCGAGCCGCTTGAAACACATAGCTTGATAAATTTTACAGCGAGCAATAATTAAATGCAAAGTATTATAAGCTTTTTCTAAAAAAATAATCCAAAATTTTAACACAGGCATACATTAAATGATAACAGGATAGCTATTACAATTGAGATTCAGCTAACCAGCAGATCTAGCTTGCTTTCAGCAACTTGCAGGCTTTAACAATCCAGCCCCTTGCAAATTTACGAAGAAACACATGCCTTACAAAAATCAGAGAAATGGCTACAGTACACTCTTACCAGTGCTCTGATATCCTTTGAAAACTGCAGCTGGCACAAAACAGGAAAACATAGTAAAAGCTGCCTATATATGTAAAGATAGAATTATGTTGTCATATTGAAGCCGAATACACAGCAAGCTAAAAATACAGCTACACCAATTTCTCTGGAAGGTACCAAGACGGCTGAGGTGCACCGGAGCGGACACAATAACTTCAGCTTCCTTGTGAGCATGTCAGCTTCGGGTTTTTTTAAATACCTGTTTCTTGCATTTCTTCCCTAGCTTTCCAGAAAAAAAGAAAGCACGTTCGTGCTCTGTGCTTCAGTGCATCTTTCGTGCTGCAAACTGAGCCCTCTGCTTGTGCCACAAGGCATCCCTTCTGCTACAGCAACATAACAGTCTTTCATCTCATCTGAGCTGCTACCATCCCTGCTTCCAGATGACGAAACAAGGGCTTTATTATTCCTTTTAAATCTGTGCACCCCTTCCTCTCATAAATCTGAACAGAGCCACAAGCTGTCAGCTGACTCTACATCTGACATTAGAAAGATGATTTCAGAATAATTTTCATTAAAAAAAAACACTCCCACCATGTGATTATTTTCATTTTGTATATCTTTGCTGTTCCTTCCCTGACAAATTAGGAATTAGCTGTGTTTCAATTTTAAGGTATATTTACATGTATTAGTTATACCAGAAAATATACATTCTGCATTTCTGTGTTTCTCATATTATTAGAAGAAGGAAACAGGAGAGCAGATACACTGGAAAAATGCATCTAGAAAATTAAGCAATGGTGCATTTTAAGGAAACAACATATTGAGTGACAGTCCGAAAAATGCCTATACTGCCTCGCTAGTCTAATGTAGGTTCAAATATTTATTCTCAAACCTGCACATTTGCAAAATTCCGAAAAATGGGCATTAAAAAGAGGTTGAAAAAAGTATGAAGCTGTAAGGCTGATATAATCACCAGCTGCAAGCCATTTCCTGATTCATTTCTTATTAGCACAAAGGAGAAAATATTAAAAAATAAAAAAAACTTTAATATATATAAGAAGATGTCACATACAACTGGAGCTGAATATTTTGGAAATTAGGATCTTTTGGAGTAGGCAGCCATAAAAAAATTAGGTAATTTATTATTTAGGTAATTAATCAATAAGTTATTAATAATAACAAATTTTGGTTATTTTTCTTAAAAACTCAAGTATGGTCATTCATTATTTCAAAAGAAAACACCTATACAGAAAAATATATACATCAAAGTAAATATTTTACAGTGATATCAAATATGTAAGAGTTCCATGTACAGATACATGGAACTTATGTTTAGAATTTGCAGAAATTCTGGCAAAATTGACCTTTTGATAGAGGTAATATAATAAAACTGGAAATCTTTAGAGGATCTTTTGCTGAGAACATCCCCCCCACCAGGATTTATAGATTTTCTGATTTAAAAGGGTTGAATATGGAATATATTTGTTAGTAACTGTTGTGGAAAAGTCACTTCTGTATATATCTTTCCTTTTTCTTGCACTACTTTTCATGGCTTTTTTGTCTTTTTTTCCTTACTTGTACTTCATATAAATTCATGTTTATCTTTTATTTCTAGGTAAATCTCCAATGGTTAAGGCACCAAGAGAGAAATCAGATGACTGTGAGTTCTAATCCTGCCTTAGAAATGAAAGTGAGCTGGGTGACTTTAGCCAGTTGCTCTCTTGAAATCTGATTCACTTCACAGAGTTGTGAAGAAAATAGGAGGAGGAATGAGTATTAAATATGTTTGCTGCCTTTCGCTATTTATAACAATAATAAAAGTGTGATAAACATTCTAAACAACAATGCTCAATGCTGAATATACAGCCAAGGTGTCCCAAAGGTGCTTTTTCCAAGAGGCAACTGGATTTTATGGTTTTTTCTTTGAAGATGTTCGCTTCTCATCCAAGACGCTTCTTTAGCTCTGACTGGATGGTGGGGAATGGAGAGATTTATACCCCATCATCCAGTCAGAGCTGAAGAAGCTTTTTAGATGAGAAGTGAAGCATCTTCAAAGAAAAAAACAGAAAACAGAGTTGTCTCTTGAAAAAAAGCACCTTTGGGACAACTATGACCTGGATGACTGAGAATCTCCATAGACATACAACCAAGATATTGCAATGGAGTTTGGACTGGACAAATGTGCTACCCTTACCACCAACAGGGGGAAAATAGTGAAAAGTAACAGAATCAAGATGCCCTGTAGAAATAACATCAAAAGTATGGATGAAGAAGATCACTACATATACCTGGGCATCCTTCAAGCTGACTACACCAGGTACACTAAAGTCAAGAAGAAGTTTAGCACAGGTAATCCTCGAGTTACAACCACAATAGAGCCCAAATTTATGTTGCTAAGCAAAACATTGGCTAAGTGAATTTGGTCCCATTCTACAAATTTTCTTGCCACAGTTATTTGTGAATCATTGCAGTTGTTAAATTAGTAACATGGTTTATTAAGTGAATCTGGCTTCCCCATTGACTTTGCTTGTCGGAAAGGCAATGATCCTAGGACGCTGCAATCATCATAAATATGAACCAGCATCTGAATTTTGATCACATGACTATGGGGATGCTACAATGGTTGTAAATGTGAAAAATGGTCATAAATCAATTTTTTCAGTGCCACTCTAACTTTAAACAATCATTAAACAAACTGTTGCAAGTCAAGGACTACCTGTAATGAATACATCAGAAAATAAAGAAGATCTTAAAGTCCAAACTATGTGGCAGAAATACCATCAAGGTGATTAATACCTGGGCATTCTAGTTATTAGATGTACAATTGAAAAACCGGACTAGACTCAAACTATCAACTGGAAGCCTTGAATAGGAAGACCAGAAACAATAAATCATCACCTTCATCCACATAGCAATGTTGACAGATGAAGGAGCATTGGTGGGGGGTGAAATGTTACAAGTATACCAGATAGTGGAAGGAAAAAGGCCATTGGAAGACTATCTGAAGGGCAGGGAAAAAGATTCGCTGAAGCTAGGACACCATGAAGGCTTACTGAATAGCAGAAACCAAATTGGTCTATAAGAAAGACCAAATGAAGCCAGAAAAGAGACATGGCAGTGCAAAGTATTACATAGCCTGTTCATGAAAAGCCAACAGGCAAAGTAAATAACAACCAGATCTGCCAATGGCTAAGAACAGGAAAGTTAAAGAAAGAGACAGCTAATTCTGACAGAAAAAGATCAAGCCTGAAGAAAAAAAAAATGCATATAAAGCCAGAATTAAGACGACAACAGTTGACAGAAAATGCCCTCTCTGCAAAGGAACGGAAGAAACAGTGGAACACATCAGTAGCTGCTGCATGATTGCACAGGCTGATTACAAAGTAGCAATATAACAAAGTAGCAACAATGGTGCATTGGAAATATTGTTTGTTGCAAGCAAGATCTGGTGAGAACACAAAGCAGATACAAGAAATAGAAAATAAAGAAGCTTGAATTATTGTCACCAGTTTTAGACTGTGAATTTCACTGTAGATTGCGCATACACAAAAACATTTGTTGATTAGAAAGACAAAAAAAAAAAGTCTGGACAGTGGTTGTGGCAATACCTGTAGACAGCAAAATAGAAGAGAAAGAACTGGAGAAAATTACAAAATACAAAGACCTGCAAATAGAAACAGAATGGCTTGGTCAAAAAACAAAAGACAAACAAACAAAAACCCAACGATAGAACCAGTGGTAAAAGATGTCTTGGGTGCAATTCCAAAACACCTGGAGCACCCCTTGAACATAATCTGCATTGACCAAATAATTTTCAGTCAACTACAAAAGTCATCTTTACTTGGAACAGCTTGTATCTTGCCATAATATTTTTAATATTATTCAACAAAAACATTTGCCTGTCCCAGGTGCATGGGAAAGACTCAATAGGTAGGCAAAAATGCAGAATCCAGTCTTAACAACTGACTGTGACCAACCATAAAAGAAAAATGTCATGAAATCACAAACTCTATTGGATATGATGTTACCAAATCCCATCAAGCCAAATCCCATGTTCACCAACCCTAAAGATACAGATAGTTCTCGACTTACAACAGTCCATTTAGTGACCTTTTGAAATTATAAGGGCCCTGAAAAAAGTGACTTATGACCGTTTTTCACATTTACAACTGTTGCAGCATCCCCATGGTCATGTGATCAAAATTCAAATACTTGGCAACTGACTTATATTTATGACGGTTGCAGTGTCCTGGGGACACGTCATCACCTTTTGTGATCTTCTGCAAGCAAAGTCAACAGGGAAGCCAGATTCACTTAATAACTGTGTAAGAACAGTTGTAACCTGGAGTGAAATTAACAACTGTCTCGCTTAGCAGCATAAATTTTGGGCTCAATTGTAGTTGTACATCGAGGAACACCTGTAATGACTGTTGATGTCTGGTAACCCTAAGACTTTAATCGATTGAAAATACAGTGGGTGTAGGATTAAGTTTTGGATTGTTAATGTAGGACACCTGGAATCACTATACTGTATGTGAGTTGGGTGGGTGCATAAATTTGTTAAATCAATCAATCACCATTCACTACATTTTGAAACTTATATTTTGAAGCAAAATATTTTATTTTGAATGTGTTTAAAACCAGTAATCATTTTAAACCGCATCCTGTATTTCTGAATGTAAACACATATTTTTGAAAAAAAATTAACTGGAAACATTCATGCCTGGACATACATACATAGAATGCATAGAAAGGAACTTTTTTGCCTTTTCTAAACGTTAAAGACACACACTCTTGCAAAGTTTAGTTTAGATGTCAGGTGAAATTGGTTGGGTAAATAGAGTTGTAGAAATTCATAAACCATAGGCCTCTTTTTGCATGGGGAGAAATTATTATTCTTGACATATACATATCTTTTTTAGTTCTGTTCTTGCCCCCCTCCCTTTTTTTGGAGCTTGTATTTTAATGTGAATAAAATAAAAATTTATTGAAAAAAAGTTGGACACATACTTTTGCAAAGTTTAACTGGAAGTAATCCATCAGAAAGCCAAAAAAAAAAAGAAAAAAAAAAGAAAGAGAAAGAGAGAGAGAGAGACACCATTACAACATATCCTATTTTGAGCCTTTCTGGCAGGAATATAAAAGGCGGTAAAAGCTTTGGACTCCTGTGTACAAAATTACTTAAGGCTAATTCCACCACCCTAATTTTATTTTACTTTGAAATATTTTTGTAAACAGTAATGACTCAGGATGTTAGCATGACCCAGACTCTGAAAGCCTACATTATAAAAATACTTCATAATTGTCTGATGAATAGTTGACTTGAACAAGAAGAACAAATTAAGGGGTACATAGAAAATACTCATTAAAAACCTTTCTGCAGACTTAACAGATCCAAAGCGCTTGGATCATCATAAGTATTCTGATTAGCTGAATTGGCAACCTTCATATATTGTATTGAAGAAGACAAAAAAAAGCACTTTCAATTTGGGTCCAATGTTTGATAAAGAGGAAGGATTTTTTGATTCAGGCTTTCAGCGTCTGGGTCATGATAACATCTTATTCTTTATACCTGTTGCAAAATTAGAATAACAACAAATGGTATAACAGTCTCCCGTGTACTCTTCTCAAACAGGATGCTTAGTTCATGAGTACAGAGTGTTTGTCTTCTTCTAGGCCTTTCTTATGGAGGCCCAAGGATGGATTTTATTTCAAAACAAATCAGCTTGCATGCTGCTTGAACAAGACCCCTGCTTCTGCCCCAAAGCTAGTTAAAATCAAGTTATGCCAGAGGGCTTCTAGGTGTTAACTGTAATGATAGTTAACATAGTGATATTGTATTATATTTTGTTCATTGCTGTAGGTAACTAAGTTGGTTGTTGGTTGTTGGCTGTTAGTAGGTTGATTGTTTACTGGCAAAAACAAATATAGAGCTAATAGACCAACATCTAAAGAGGGATTACTGACTACCATCACCTCTCTTTTTCTGTTGCTGGTCATGGGACAAAATCAAAAGCAGATGAATCAAAAGGAAATTTCTAGTATCACTTCTAACGAATGAAAGCCAAGCAAATAGAATTGGTTTACCTATTAGAAGTATATTCATAATCTCAGTTTACATTAAGTTTCAGTAAAATTTTATGTTCAAATTCTGACAGTATTGATCTATCAAAGAAGTGAATTAATCTGAAACCTTTTGCATATTGAAGAGGAAGGCAAACATGCTTTCCTTAGTTCAAGATGAAAATAATATCTTCAATAAGTTTCTATCTCTACTTATCTGAAGGTTATCAAATTATTTTCGCCTTCTTATACAGGTATTTCTCAATTTACAGCCATTTGTTTAGTGACAGTTTGAAATTACAACAGCATTGAAAAAAGTGACTCATGATCATTTTTTTCACGTACAACTGTTGCAGCATTCCCATGGTCACATGATCAACATTTGGATGCTTGGCAACTGGCATGTATTTATGACAGTTGCAGTGTCTTGGGGTTATGCGATCAACTTCTGCAACTTTCTGACAAGCAAAGTCAATGTTACTAATATGTTAGTAATTTAACAAATTCAGTGAACACTTAACAAATGCAGTGATTCACTTAACAACTGTGGCAAAAAACGGTTCTAAAAAGAGGCAAAACTCACTTAATAACTGTCTTGCTTAATAACAGAAATTTTGGGTTCAATTATTGTTATAAGTCGAGACTACCTATATACTTTTTAGTATCCTTTTCAAGCTAATAATATTTATAGATCATTATATAAACTTTATTAGTCATTTGACCATACCAAAATATAAAACTAATATTAATAAACAAGTAGATAGAAAGAAAACAATAGGACTTGTTCACAATAAGTCAGCACCCCAACAGTTAATCCCAAAATGATCTAAACTTTCTGTCCTCTTTGAAATGGTCCTTGATATAACTAAGGTGGTTTTCCTAGTGATATGTAGATTCATGGGCTGCAAAAAGTAAAACAGTTTCTCTTGGATACCACAGTATTTTTTAGTTTTTACATGAAATTAAATGAAAAATGTCCACTGTCTTCAATGGTGGGTTTTCCACAAATACAGCCTTTCTTCAGATGAAACTCCATGAAATCTCCCACATCTTACCAGGGAGTCTAGTTGTTTGAAACAAGCTCTTGCAAAAGCTCTTTTGAAACATTGAGGCGTATCAGTTTTCAATTTTTTTTTTCTAATTGGGAGGCTGATTTGTGTTGAGCCAGGCACTACAAAAACTTAAAATATTTAAGTGATGCTAGATAATATTGGGACAGTCACATTAGTGACTCTTTGTTTGAAAATTTTGCTGGCCTTTAGATCTCATTGGACTGGAAATTGGATGGAGAATCCATATTGTGAGATGACACATCTGAAAGCAGAATGATCAATCTCAAGGTTTGATCTTGAGACTGTTCCTTGAAACACGGCTTGGATAGTCTATCTGGATCCATAGAAAGGATTTTCAGTAGTTGAATTATTGCTAGCTGGGTTTGTATGAGTCAGTGATGGTGAACCTTTTAGACACCGAGTGACCTGTGTGTGCATGCACATGCCCAAACTGAAAGGTATGTGCACATGTGCGGACATGCACATGCTTGCATGGACACGCATGAATGTGCGCTTGTGTGGACATGCATGCGCACACACAGACACGCATACGCACATATGCACACATGCACATGTGGAGCTGCGCACATGCGCAGCAAGAGTTAAGATCTTTTTCTTTCATGAGTTTCTGTCTCATTGTTTGCAGGGAAACAGAAACTCATGAAAGAAACGCCACAGAGATCTGACCTGAGGCAATGGTGTGCATGTCAGCAGAGAGGGTTCTGTGTGCCACCTCTGGAAAACAGTGTGCCATAGGTTCGTCATCACGGGTATAGGGGGTATACCCAAATGTGAGTTTACTGCTGGAGTTGGTATAGACTTATCTACCCTCAAGATGCATTTCAGAAGAGTAGAGTGCATCTATTCCATAAGAAGGCAACATAATTTATATTCATTTCACTAAAGTGAACTATAAGAAACAAAAAAAGTATCTTTTTTGCTAGTTCGTTTTTACCTATTTTTATAGCACTAAAACTGCAAATAAAATAAAATAAAGTAGAATAGAATAAGAGGGGTGGGTGATCATTTATAAATATAGAAATAATGTTATTCAAAGCTTTGTTATATTCAATATGCTAATTAAAGACTTGAATCCCTATTGCAGGAATGTTATAGAGCCTTTGATTTTAGATTTCAGGTCAGAAGTATGACTTACAAGTTGAAGAATGTCCTCATCTTTTGGCATAACACTGAGTTCCAACTCATCATCACTGTGGGAAAAATAAATACACAACTTTATTATCAAGGAAATAAATTAATATACTAACAATTTGAGAAGGAATTTCATTTCTAGCTATAAAAATAGGAATGTTAATAACTTTAATACTTACCCTTTTTCAAAAATCCAGAGAATATAAGAAAAACCCAGCACAGAATATATTTATTTCTTTTAACATTATCTGCTATGAGTCACTAGTATTTTTTTAAAGCACAACCAGTAATGGGATTCAAGTAATTTAACAACCGGTTCTCTGCTCTAATGATTTCTTCCAACAACCACTTTGCCAAACTGCTCAGAAAGTTAACAACCGGTTCTCCCGAAGTGGTGTGAACTGGCTGAATCTCACCACTGAGCACAACCCATGCATTCGTTTTCAAAATTACCTCCACGCAAATAATTTATTATGCAAAAATAAATGATGAAACTAATGTATTCCTGCCACTTAGAAAAATAAATTAAATTAATTAATTAAATTAAAAGAAAAGAAAAGAAAACATTTAGAATATCTCCTGTTCATACTGTAGTTTCCAATATAAACACAATTAGTCCTTGACTTACTCCCACAATTCTATTGCTAAATGAGAAAGTTCTTAAGTGAGTTCTGCCCTATTTAATGGCCTTTCTTGCTTGCCACAATTGTTAAATGAATCACCATAGTTGTTAAGTTAGTAACACTAACATGATTAAGTGAATTTGGCTTCCCCATTGGCTTTGCTTCTCAGAAGGTCACTAAAGTGGAACATTTGATCCTGGAATACTGCAACTGTCATAAATATGAACTACGTGCCAAGCATCCAAATTTAGATCACATGACCATGGGAATGCTGCAACAGTCGTAACTGTGAAAAACAGTAATAAGTCACTTTTTTCAGTGCTGTTGTCAGTTTGAATGGTCACTAAATGGCTGTAAGTCGAGGACTACCTGTATGAAGGCAGTAGGCATGGGTAAATCCTAAGGAAATGTGCTTTGGTTGTTTCATCTTCTATCTCAGGCAGAGGTGTAATGCTCCCAATTCAGACCGGATCACCCAATCTGGTAGGGATGGTGATGGGTGGTTCGGAGAATTGGTAGCAAAAATCCCTGGCCATCCCCCATGCCCAGCTGAGCCGTGCAATCATCAGAAGCTTTTTTTTTAACTTTTAAAAACATTTTTTCTAAAATCTCTTCAACTGAAGAGGTTGTAGAAAAAATGCTTTCAAAAGGGTCTGACGATCCCAGCTGAGTTGCCTGAACATCAGAGCCTTTTAAAAGCATTTTTTCTACAACCTCTTTGGCCGAAGGAGTTGTAGAAAAAACACTTTTAAAAGAAAAAAAAAAGCCTCTGATGTTCAGGCAACTCAGCTGGACTCATTCAGCCCAGTCATATTATCCAACAAGCCATGCCGACAGAACCGGTAGTAAAAAAATTTCTCAGGGGTGTCAAACTCACAGTCTGCGGGCCGGATGCATCATGCACTGGCCACGCTCACCCCCAGTTTAGCGAAAGGGAAAAGTTGTGATACGTCACGTGACAACGTGACACTGTAGACACTGTAAGTTTCACAATCCTGTTCTGTCTCCATGCGAAGTAATATGATTTCCAAGAAGCTCTTTTAATGATTCAAAGAGAGCTTCTTTGCTTTGCAAAACATATCTTTCAAAAGATTTTATCAACTCCAGAAGCAGTATTATTACACATATAGATCAGACATATAAGAATATAATGTATGAATATAATTATATAGGAATATAATGTAAAAAAGTAGTAGTAGGGTTTTAGCTAAAACTTAGGGTTTTGCAAATCAGACTGTCATCATAAACTGTCCCAATATAAATTACAAAACAGGATATGTACATTGGTTACTGATTTGATTGATGCCACCTTCTTAATATCAATACAATCTAAAATTTAACTTTCCAATGTAATTTTTAAAGAAATCAATTAAAATAAAATTTCCTAAATGTTCTTTTGCAGAAGTTTTTCTAGCAATAAACCTATGAAAATTAATTTCACTCATTAGCATTTTCAGTAGTTTCACATTTTCAAATCTTTATAGAAATGTTACAATTTGTTTTCTTAATGCTACTAATAATTTATGAATGCTTTAAAATGTTTAAATTAAGATGTGAACTACTGAATGGAAGTTAGATCAAGCATAATGAAGTTCAGTCTAAAATTTTTAAAGAATCCTATATAAAACACTGATCAAACACCTGATTTGACTTTAGTTTCACATCTGCTGCATTAAATTGATTGATGTAAAAAGAAGTTGAAGAATGATGCAATGATAGTCTTAGGGGTAAAGTATCCTATATACTTTAATCAAAAATAGAACAGACTTCAAAAAAGTAGAAAACAGATCAGGGGTGGGTTCTACTTGCCTTTACTACCGGCTCGCATTGCGCCCGCACCCACATCATGCCTGCATTGTGCCCGCGGACGTGCTCTTCTGTGCATGCGCAGAAGCTTCTGTGCATGCGCAGATCACCTATGATGTTGTCCAGTCAGTGGGCGGAGCCTCCCGCCGGTTTTACTACCGGTTCTTACAAACTGGTCCGAACCGGGGGGGGGGGCAACCAACCACTGAAAAGAGTTACAAAGTAACATCTAAATCCTAAACACTGTATCTTCTTTTAATCCATGCTTGATTCATTATATTGTTTTATGAAATTCTCAAAATCACATAAGGAATTCAAGATGTATTTTACATATTTTAAAAAATCTGCATATTAGTCCAAAAGTAAACAGTATATGTATTTTTGCTCTATAAAACTACAAAATGTATTTGGGAGTTTATAAGAGAATAATTTTTAATACAAATGTTTCAGATACTTTACATAGATTTTTAACATTTAAAAAAATGGTTGTCACTGAATGTTGGTTTTCCACTACCATAAAATTTGCAATTTCTTTTTTGGAATACAGGGAGTGCTAAAGAAAAGGTAGAATCTTGTGGCCTTCTGATTACTGTCAGACTGTTTTACTTTGATTTTTGGTGATTCTATTAGAACTGATTGGAAAATGAGGATAAGCAACATCTGGAAGTTAATGATTCTGGCCTTGTTCCCACATCATGGTTAATTAGGTCAACAGGGTGGGGCATTATGTCATAGGCCTCAAAAAAAATCAACTGACCTAATAAATAAATCCCAGGTGCTAATATTTAGCACAGAGTAGAATAGAATAGAATAGAATAGAATAGAATAGAATAGAATAGAATAGAATAGAATAGAATAGAATAGAATAGAATAGAATAGAATAGAATAGAATAGAATAGAATAGAATAGAATAGAATAACAGAGTTGGAAGGGACCTTGGAGGTCTTCTAGTCCAATCCCCTGCCTAGGCAGGAAACCCTATACCACTTCAGACAAATGGTTATCCAACATCTTCTTAAAAATTTCCAGGGTTGGAGCATTCACAATTTCTGTAGGCAAGTTGTTCCACTGATTAATTGTTCTAACTGTCAGGAAATTTCTCCTTAATTCTAAGTTGCTTCTCTCCTTGATTAGTTTCCACCCATTGCTTCTTGTTCTACTTTCAGGTTCTTTGGAGAATAGTTTGACTCCCTCTTCTTTGTGGCAACCCTTGAGATATTGGAACACTGCTATCATGTCTCCCCTAGTTTCATTAAACTAGACATACCCAGTTCCTGCAACCATTCTTCATATGTTTTAGCCTCCAGTCCCCTAATCATCTCTGTTGCTGTTCTCTGCACTCTTTCTAGAGTCTCAACATCTTTTTTACATCTTGGCGACCAAAACTGAATGCAATATTCCAAGTATGGCCTTACCAAGGTATTATAAAGTCGTATTAACACTTTACCTGATCTTGATTCTATCCCTCTGTTTATGCAGCCCAGAACTGTGTTGGATTTTTGGCAGCAGCTGCATACTGCTGGCTCATATCTAAATGGTTGTCCACTAAAACTCCAAGATCCCTCTCACAGTTACTACTATTGAGCAAGATACCACATATACAGTACCTGTGCATTTTGTTTTTCTTCCCTAAATGTAAAACCTTACTTTTTTTACTGTTGAATTTCATTTTGTTAGATAGCGCACAATGTTCCAGTCTGTCAAGATCCTTCTGTATCTTGAGCCTATCTTCTGGAGTATTGGCTATTCCTGACAGCTTGATGTCATTTGCAAATTTGATGAGTTCTTCGTCTATCCCCTTGTTCAAGTTATTGATGAAAATGTTGAAGAGTACTGGGCCTAAAACAGAGCCTTGGGATACTCCACTGCATACTTCCCTCCATACAGATGCAGCTCCATCGAGGACAACATGTTGAGTGCGGTTGGTCAGCCAGTTACGAATCCATCTGGTGGAGATGCTATCTAAATCACATTTTTCTACTTTATCTAGTAGTAGGTTATGGTCTACTTTATCAAATGCTTTACTGAAGTCCAAGTAAAATAGATCCACACTTACAAAGGATTAAATTAATTCCAGCTATCTAGACATGTTTTGGGAACAGCAAATCCCAGTCAATTGTTCTTTTTTGCTTATACAGACCTGCAAGAAATAGAGGTGGAAAGAACAGACTGAATTCAATCCCCCAAACAGCTTGCCTGACCATTCAGAAAGGGATTAATAATGAAGCCTGCCGGTATTTCCAGGGAGAAGTGTCTATTGGTGGGTTACCAAGCATTTTCTGAATGAACACGTAGATAATCCTTGTGATTGAGCAGTTGTTCAGCAGCCATTCAAAGTTATGATGGCACACATCCTTATAATTGCAGTCCTCACAGTGTCCTTGTAATCACAAGACTACAATTTGAGCACTTGATAACTGGCTCATAATTATGACAGCTGCAACATCTCAGGATCACATGATCACCACCTTCACTGCTGGCCTCCATCAAGCAGTCAATGGTGAAGTCAGCAGGCGGATCACAAATGGCAATCAAGTGATTGCAGGAGACCGCGCCTGTATAGGATTCATCTAGTAATGGCAATTAGAACTGCCACAATTGCTATTGTAAATTGGCATGATCAGGTGACATTGTACTTTACAACTGTGTTGCTTAGTGACAGAATTCCTGGTCCCTATTCTGGTTGATAAACAAGGATATATATTCCTGAAGAATGACTTTTGATCCAACTAGTGTAATTGTCCATTAGCAAACCAAACATAAGAAAACTTGATTTGGCTAGTAAATGACTAGATTAAGTATCGTATATTTTGGAAAAAAAACACCTATAAACTGGTGTGGTGTGGTGAAATTCACTTCAGAATTGTTTTCATTCTTGTAAATGTTATCAAGAAGAAAAGCTACACAGAAATGCTTAAACTGGAAGAGGAGAAAAACTAGATGTTTTAAACCATTCACCTTCATTTGCCAACCATTTGACTTTGAGGTTTATTATAGTTCATTGTATCTTTTCACAGAACATATTTCATAAATCAGTCAATACTTTTTGAAATATTTATATGAAATATTTTATATGAAAATTCAAATGATATTTAAAAATAAATGGTTTACCTGTTCTGAATTAAAGAAATTACTTGAGAAAATGTCTTTCCAATGATACTTTCTCTGTTCACTTTTATAATTCTGTCACCTACAGATTAAAAAAAGGAAACAAACAAACAAATCATTCTTTTCTTGATTTAAAGATGTCACAAATGTTTTAACAAAAAAAGGGGGAATTAAAAACAATTCTAATTTTCTAATTGTCTTCTTTACATCTACTATAACACCAGAACTAGGAAGATGACTCAGCTTCCAGACAACTATACCTGAATGACTGAGAATCTTTGATACCATAACTAGGATTATTCTAATAATATCAGCTATGTTATCATGGATGAAAATCTATTAAGTGTGGAACTCATTTATTATTCCAGATCTCATGGCATTTACAGAACGTGGCTCTCACAATATGGAAATATATAACAACTTCTTGCCCTTTTCTAGCAATATATGAAGTGATTATGGTTTTCAAAACTCATTAACTCTTTTAAAAATCCACTAACAAAAACTAGCTATAAATGATTAAAACTGCCTAAGAAGAATTACCTAGATATCATTCTTATCCAAGAAGTGTTCTTTTATTGTTCAGAGACCAACACTGAAAAAAATAATTCCATTCATGACATTCCATTAAACCTCAATTTAATGAGCTAATGGAGGTAAAGGAATTTCCACCATTGCCAAATGACCATTAAATTGTTAATGGTATTATATGCACAGGTAAAACATACAAAATGTATTTCATGTATATAAAATGTTTGAGAATCATCCAGACTGATTTGCCAAACAATGACATTTGGCAAGGTTTAAATTGCCTATTGAATTGTTATCTATAAAATCCTATACCAGCCAGATTCAGAGATATGATTATTATATAAAGAGAAGTGAAAAATACCTGTAGATAGTCCAGCTTCAAAAGCGGGTCCTCCTTCTCTAACTTGTTTAACAAATATGGTATCCACTGGTTCAGGGTTCTTTCTTGTTCTCCCTAAAAGATAAGTGGAATATAAATATTGAGGCCATGAAATATTTTATAGATATATAGAAAATCCTTGTAAAAAGTCAACATTTCATTACTGAAATAGTTTTATCTGCATTTTTCAGACAATTATTCAAGTTTTGAATTATTAGTTTCATTGTAGCATATAGTGTTATAAACTTTTTATCCAGGTTTTTCACAAATTGCAGTATGTGGTAGACATCTAAATAGCTCAGTCTGGAGGAAATTATGAAGATTTTCTGAAACAGCATAAATAACTTTGTGGATTGGTTTCATTAATATATGTACAGCTAGAAACAAATAACTATCTTGAACAGCTGGATATTTGCAGGCCTATTACTAATAGTAATAGTAGTAATAGCAGTAGGCACATAACAATGGAAGCACACCTAGCTGAATAGTAAAGCTGAAAGACAGAAATTAACACACACGTACCATTATAATTGAAAAATACAAACTGTATTGTATAATAGATGAATTTAGGTCCTTCTAGAAAAGACTATTTTTCTTTAGAAAAATTATATCTAAGTTTTATTATCAAAAATAAATTATTTACTAATTAAGAAAAGCAATTGTTCCTTATGGATGTCACTAAATGGGCATGTTTACTCAAAACTTACTTTATTTTGAAATATGAATTGAAAAGTGCAAGCAGACACTACACATAATAAGTTTACCATACTGACTGTATTAGATGCCATAAATATATTTGTAAGACAGTTAAAACAACCCAAGAAAATAGATTTAATAAATGATGATGGCTATATATGATCCATTAACTCACCTAACATTTCTCCTCTAGAATTTGAAATTCTATGCAAATTTGAAGATTTGCATAGAATTTCAATGGTCAATGTTAACTGAAGATTTTTACAAATCATCCCAACATTCTTTCTGCATTCTTTAGAATATCTTCCAACATCTATAAAATTGTGAGAACTTATACAATAGGCTATACAATTAAAAACTAACCCATAAAAACCTATTTAGGTTAGGCCGGCTTGCCGAAATAAAAACGTCTTCAGGGCCTTACGGAAGGTGCAGAGATCCGGGATCAGTCGTATTCCGGGAGGTAGCTCATTCCAGAGGGCAGGTGCTCCACAGAGAAGGCTCTCCCCCTGGGGGCCGCCGGCCGACATTGCTTGACTGACGGCACCCTGAGGAGCCCCTCTCTGTGAGAACGTACTGGCCGGTGGGAGGTTATCAGTAGCAGAAGTAAATACCCTGGCCCTAAGTCATGGAACGCTTTAAAGGTGAGAACCAACACTTTGAAGCACACCCGGAAGACCACAGGGAGCCAGTGCAGCTCGCGCAGGAGAGTTGTTATATGGGAGCGCTATGTCGCTCTTGTAATCACCCACGCGGCCGCATTCTGGACCAGTTGGAGCCTCCGGGTGTTCCTCAAGGGGAGCCCCATGTAGAGAGTGTTGCAGTAGTCCAGGCGAGAAGTGACGAGAGCATGAGTGACTGTACACAAGGAATCCCGATCCAGAAAGGGACGCAACTGGCATCTCAGGCGAACTTGATAAAAAGTCCCCCTGACCACGGCCATCATATGTTTTTCTTCCAGAAGGACGCCCAAGTTGCGAGCCCCCTTTGTGGGGGTCAATGACTCGCCCCCAATAGCCAGCGATGGCACCAGCTGGCTATATCGGCATGCCGGCATCCACAGCCACTTGGTCTTGGAAGGGTTGAGTCGAAGCGTGTTCCTCCCCATCCAGACCCGCACGGCCTCCAAACACTGGGACATCACTTCAAGGACATCAAGGTTCAGAAGAAATAGGCTCTGGCTGACACAGCTGCAGCTAATGATGAAATGTTCTACAACTGATTAAGCTTTTTGATACATTTATTCTTTTTTGATCAGAAGAAAATCCATCACATACTATCTATGTTGCTACAATTTGTAGCCTACAAATAGGAAAAGGATTTCATATCCAGACAAGAATGAAACTGGTTGTGTATTTTGTTAAAATTATTTGCGAAAATGTTAACTCAAGCGGATTGAAATAACTCATACTTCAACCTATGAAACATATTTTCAATATAACAGAGTAAAGAAAGTTCTTTTTCATTTCAACGAACTTTATTTACACTATCTCTATAATATGAGATGGGAAAAATGTTGCTCATTAAAATGTAAAAAGATAAATGCTTGGCTATTTTAAATAAAATTCAGTTTATAAAATTATTAGCAATGGTGATGGATATTGGCTGTACATATATATTACTTTTCCATCTGTTGATTCTAATATAGGCAAACAGGCAAATCTCAAAAGATTTTTGAAAAAAAAATAGAGTCCTCAGAATGTTGAATGTTGGGGTGCTCCACAGTGACCTGAAAAATGTTTAATAATTTACTGTAATGATTTAATGGAATAGCTACACTGCATTTTCTAAATAAGTCTGAAGTGACTACAGCTGTAGCAAAAATGAGATTTAGTAGCTCACATTGCCTGAAAAGCATTCATTGATAGATGAAAATAAGGAAATTGAAATTGCAGTTGCCATGGATACCATTACACAAAATCAAAAGGCAAATGGGTAGAAGAAGTAACAGAAAACACGGTAAGTGCACAAAAATATCTTAGAGGAATTATATTCTCTACTTCATTTAATATGCTTCTCAAAAAGAAAAAAAAGTATCTTATTTAATTGAAATGAAATTGAATGAATGTATGTATACAGGTACTCCTCAACATATGACCAAAATTAAGCCCAGAATTTCTGTTGCTAAGTAAGACAATTGTAAAGTGACTTTTGCCTCATTTTATGACATTTCTTAGGGATGCGGCGGCTCAGTGGCTAAGAACCTGAGCTTGTTGATTGAAAGGTTGGCAGTTCAGTGGTTCGAATCCCTAGTGCCGCATAGTGGGGTGGGCTCCCGTTACTAGTCCCAGCTTCTGCCAAACTAGCAGTTCGAAAGCATGTAAAAAAATGGAAGTAGAAAAATAGGGACCACCTTTAGTGGGAAGGTAACAGCATTCTATGTGCCTTTGGCATTGAGTCATGCCGGCCACATGACCATGGAGACATCTTTGGACAGCGTTGGCTTTTTGGCTTTGAAACGGAGATGAGCACCACCCTCTAGAGTTGAGAATGACTAGCACATATGTGCGAGGGAAACCTTTTCCTTTATGACAAGTGTTAAGTGAATCACTGTAACATGGTTGTTAAGTGAATCGGGCTCCCCATTAACTTTGCTTGTCAGAAGATCGCAAAAGGTGATCATATAACCCGGGGACACTGCAACTGTCATAAAATATGAACCAGTTGCCAAGTGTCTGAATTTTGATAATATGACTGTGGGGTTGCTGCAACTTTCTAAATGAATGGTTGTAAATCAAGGACTACCTGCATACATATATTCTCCACTTAAATAAGGTAAGGCTTACCATATACACACACACCTTTATATCATCATATTGAATTTTAATTATCTAGTAATGTTCTCAATAGTTTTATTTTATATCCTGTCTTTATTATTTTCTTTTTTTAACTGAAAAGTTTTAATAAATTTTACAAATGTTTCCCCTTCCCCCTCCCTCCTCCCTCCCCAACCTTCCTCCCTCCAACCCTCCCTCCCCCCAACTTCCCAGAGCAAAATACAGGGTATAGCATTTAACAATTGTACACTAACATAAGCTAACTAACTGTAGCCTCCTATCTCCCTCTTCTACTTTAACTCCACTTTTATTAAACTAAATTTAGATAAATTATAACATTTCTTTGTTCATTCATAAGCTAATTGAAATTTCTTAGTCCGATATTTGTTTTAAATGAAATCAATCCATCTTCTCCATTCCAACATATATTTCTCATTCAAATGGTCCTTCAAATATGCTGAAATTTTGGCCATCTCTGCTAAATTTACTACTTTTAACATCCATTCTTGAATAGCAGGCAAATCTTCCTTCTTCCAATACTGTGCCATTAACAATCTTGCTGCCGTTATTAAGTTCAGAATCAAATTAGTCTCTATAACTGTACAATCTGTAATTATACCTAGCAAGAACAACTAAGGAGTAAACTTTATCCTCTTTTTAAGGATATTTTGAATAATCCACCATATTTTTATCCAAAATGCTTTAATTATTTTACAAGTCCACCATACATGATAATACGTAGCGTCAAGACAATCACATCTCCAACATTTGGATTGTAAATTCGGATACATACAAGCTAGCTTTTTGGGATCTAAATGCCATCTATAAAGCATTTTATAAAAGTTCTCTCTCAAATTTTGAGCTTGCGTAAATTTTACATTTCTTACCCAGATCTTTTCCCATGTTTCCATCATTATTGGTTTCTCAAAAGTTTTGTGCTCATTTTATCATACAATCTTTAACTAACTCTGTTTCTGAATCTATTTCTATCAATATATTATACAACCTTTTTATATGCATTTGACTCTGATCCCTAATTTGTTTTACCAAATTTTCCTCATTTTGTGTGATACCAATTTTCTGGTCTTCTTTCCATCTAACCTGTAACTGTCCATACTGAAACCAGGTTTGAATTACCCTTTCCTCTCTTAATACATTCAAAGGCTTTAACTGTAATATATTTCTTTCTATGTCAAGAAGCTCTTTATATGTAATTACATCCTGTTTTTGTTCTATACTTACGTTCTCTATCGCGTGTCTGGGTACTACCCACATAGGTATCTTGTCATTTAATTTATATTGATATTTTTTTCAGATACGTAATTCAGCATTCCTTAATATATGGCTTTTAAAAATCTATCTTCTTATCATATACTAAATAAGCATGCCACCCATATACCAAATCATATCCCTCAATATTAAATATTCTGTCCTCTGTTAAGTTAATCCAATCACTAATTGTTGATAAAACAACTGTTTCATAGTATAATTTTAAATTGGGCATTTTCAAACCTCCTCTTTCACATATATCTTGCATTATTTTAAGTTTTATTCTCGGTCTCTTCCCTGCCCAAACAAAGTTGTTAATACCTTTCTGCCATTCTTCCAAATTTGCATCTTTTTTGAGTATCATTTGAAATAGAAATAAAAACTTAGGCAAAACATTAATTTTTATTACTGCTATCTTTCCCAACAAAGACAACTGTAATTTTTTCCATTTATCCATCTCTGTCTGTATTTTATGCCATAATGGTTCATAATTATACTTATATAATTTCCCATTAGAAATTGTGATAGAGACTCCTAAATATTTAACCTTTTTTACTATCTCACATCCTGTTACTCTTTCTAGTTCTTCTTTTTGATTTGTAATCATATTTTTAACTATCATCTTTGTTTTCCCTAGATTTATTTTAAACCCAGATACTTGACCATATTGATTAATTATGTCCATTAAACTATAACAGATTTCCCCGGTTGGGTTAAAGTTAAAACTAAGTCATCTGCAAATGCTCGTAATCTATATCCATAATGCCTAATCTTAATTCCCTGTATATCATCTGAATCATATATTCGGTTCAGCAATAATTCCAGAGTTAAAATAAACAATAATGGAGACAGGGGACACCCCTGTCTTGTTCCTTTTTCAATTTTAAAAGATTCTGTTAACTACCATTAACTATAATTTGTGCTGTTTGTTTCTGATATATTGCTTTAATAGATTGTGTAAAATACTCTCCAAACTGCATCTTTTGTATTATTTTCATTATTGCCAATTCACTCGATCAAATGCTTTCTCTGCGTTCAAGAATAGAAGCACTGCAGGGACTTGGTTATTCTTCCCCAAATACTCCAGTATATTAACAATTTGTCTTACATTACTTTTCATTTGTCTCCCATGTACAAAACCAGATTGGTCATTGTGAATGACTTGTTGCATAACTGACATTAACCTGTTTGCTAATATTTTAGCAAAGATCTTATAGTCTATATTAAGTAATGATATAGGCCTCTAGTTTTTTGGCTGACTATGATCTTGATCTTCTTTCAGAATCAAAGAGATGAAAGCTGTTCTCCAAGATGGTGGGACCTGTCCTCCAAGTTGCATTTTAATAAGTAATTCCCTAAGAGTTTCTACCATTTCTAGTTGGAAATTTTTATAATAAGCCGCTGTCAATCATCTGTGCCAGGGGCTTTACCAACTTTTAACTGCTTAATTACCAGGAGAATTTCCTCCGTGGTTATTGGTTGATTCAATCTTTCCCTTTGTTCATCTGTAAGTATAGGAATATGCTCCTTCTCCAAATATCTATCTATATCTATGTCTCGTATTTATCATCAGCATATAGTCTCGTATAAAATTCTAAGAAGGCCTTTTTGATCATATTCTGTTGATACACTTCTTTCCCTTTATACTCTATTTTCTCTATGGTACAAGACTTTTGTTTTTTCCTTAACATATATACTAACCATCTACCTGGTTTATTTGCATTGCAAAAAGTATTGTGTTTAGCATATAGCAAATTAGTTGCTACCTGGTCTGATATCAACCTATTAAATTGCCCTCGCAGTAAAGTAATTGCTTCTTTTATCTTCTTATCATTTGGATTATATATTAGCGCCTGCTCTTTCTTTTCTTTGTTTCCTCTTCTAATTGCCTCCATTTTTCCCCCTGTCTACGTCCGTGTACGTTATTCAAATTTATTAGAACACTTCTCATATATGCTTTACTTGCATCCCAAACCATTTCCATGGATGTTCCCTTATGCATATTTTAAAAAAATATTATTTCAATAGTTTTTTACATTCTATCACATTTCCCTCATATCTAAATAAATTTTCATTTAACCTCCAAGACCTCCTAGATCCCTCTCCATATTCCAGTTCCATCCACACCGGATTATGATCTGTTAGAGTTCTTGGGAATATCTTTGTCTTCTTCACCCTGGAAAGAAAGTCATTCGTAATTAATATAAAATCAATTCTAGAAAAGGATTGGTGCCTATCAGAAAAAAAATGTAAAATCTTGCTCTTTAACATTCCGTTCACACCAGATATCTTTCAGCTCCATATCATCCATCATGTCAAAAAAAGATTTAGGCAGTCTTGCACGTTTGAGTATTTTGCAAAAGTTCCTTCTTGTCTTTCTTAGTATCCAATACTCTGTTCCAATCACCCAATAATATGCACGATCTAGAATCCCATTGTGTTAATTTAGTATGCAGCAACTTGTAAAAAATTTTCTTGTTGTTGATTAGGAGCATATACTCCTGTTAAAAGTATTTTCTTTTCTTCTATTAATAGTTCAATTGCAATATATCTTCCTTGAGGATCTGCTTCAATTAATTTAGTCTTTAAGTCTTTCCTTAAATATATAACTATGCCATTTTTCTTCTCCAGAGCAGATGCCACAAAATGTGTTCCCAGTCTTGCATTTATCAAATATTTCTGGTCATTTGTTCTAATATGTGTTTCTTGCAAACAAATTACATCATTTTTAAATTGTTTCAAATAGTGAAATATTTTTTTTTGCTTTTTTGTGGTGAAAAATTTAATTATCATCTTTAGCCCCCTGAAGCTCTTGAAGCACTGCCTGGAAGTCTTGCTGGAATTTCTTCTTTGGTCTGGCTCCCTCCATAGCTTCTGTATTTGTATTTATAATTTCTTGAGTTATTATCTGAGTTCGTTGCCTCTTTAATTCTTGTTCTTTACATTTAGTTGCCGCTCGAGTTTGTCTTTGTTCCATAACTCCTTCTGTCTCCTCAAACAAGTCCAAGGCTTGAACAGCACCCGAAAGTTGGTTTAAATCTTCTTGTGTACTCAAAACACCTCCTTGGGCTTGTACCTGGGTAGCTTCCTTTCTAACCTCCCCTGCTTCTTTCCTTTTTCTGGCTCCTGGGGATGGTGGGTATCCAGCCTTTAGCACGTTATTGTAAAAATCTCTTGCCTTCCAAACTGAGTTAAGACGATATCTTTCTCCTGAGTAATTCACCACCAATCCGGCTGGAACCTCCCATCTATACTGTATCTGGCGATTTCTAAGTTCATCAAGTAGGAATGCATAGTCCTTTCTGGATCTCAACATTTTAGGGGGAATTTCCTTCAGTACTGCCATTTCCTGTCCTGCCACCTGTAGCTTGTTTTTATAAGATGCTTGTAATATTCCATTTCTTGTCTTCCTGGTAACAAAGTAGATTACAATATCTCTTGGTAGTTGTCTCTGTCTAGCAATCCATGAGTTAACACAGTAAATTTTGTCAATCTGCCAATTATATTCTGCCTTTGGTTCACCAATTAACTGAGCAAAAGCTTCTGCAAAAATCTTTCAAATTTTCTTGGTTATTTTTTTTTCAGGTCTCTTATTCTCAAAATAAATTCCATCGCTCTGTATTGTGTCATTGTAACTTCTGCTTCTGTCTTTTCCATTTTAATTTGAGCCTTATCAACTTTGTTTTCCAAATTCACATTAGACTGATTAATTTCTTCCAACCTATCCTCCAGCGATGTTACATAACCAAGCAAGCCCTTAAATGCATCCACAATATCCTCTCTTATTTGTTGTTTGCGGATTTGGATTAAATCCTTAATTTCAGACATTTCGTCAGACACATCTTTAAAAGCAGTTGTAATTTTTTCTTGCAAAATAGAGGCTTGTGCTTTTTAAGCCCCTTGGAGGGCTTCAAGTGTCAATGTTTGTGTATCTGCAGGGGGTAACAAAGACTGCAGTTTGGATGGCTGAGCTGATGAACTTCCAGCACTCTTAGGAGCACCTATTTTTGTTTGCTTTGAAGCCATTTCCAAATCTTCAAGTTACACTTTCCAGCAGGCAAAGTCCAAAAAGTCCACTTAATCCCCAAATTTAGTAAATCTTATAGTTTGTTAATAGACCAGTGCTGTTTTCTTTAATCTTGAGCTTTTTGTTCTTTTAAAATTGAGTCCATTGATTAGAACAGGACTAATGAAGTTAACAAGCACTTAACAAGCACTTTCCTCTTAAGTTTCATTTTCACCACTCCCTTTAACTTTCAGGCGCCATCTTTCTTTCCCTTTTGTTTCCCCTCAATCTTCACAGAAGGAAATAATATTGCATTAGAGTTAAAGTTTGTACTTGCAATTATAATCACTCCTGTCTTTGCTCTGCCTGCTTCTTATTCCGATGTATATAAGCGTTGTTTGCAGGGATAGTCGCGGCGTTTTGTTCTGCTGCAGTAGAAGCGTCCCGGATGCGGAGCTCTGTCGGGCTTCTGGGGAGCTCTTACCCTTCGAGCCCCAGAATTACTTCTGAGGGTCTAGGGGAGCTCAACCCTTGCCCGGCTGCTCACCTCCCCCTCTTTTCCCGATGGGAAAGTGTTCAAGCTGCTAGACAGCTGATTTTTGCTGTTCTAACGTCTTATATGCGAACTCAGGGCTGGTGCTCCAGTGGGTGCGTCTTACAATGCCTACGGTGCCACCGGAAGCCCCTCTTTATTATTTTCATAAACAGCTCAGAGCACTGAGCATTTCTAATATTCTCTCCTCCAAATTTCTCCAGAAGGACAATCCTATGAGCTGAGTTAGGCTAAAAAAATGATTGGCCCTAGGCCACCCAGTTGGCTCTCATTCCTAAATTGGAACAAGAACTCACAAACTCCAAGTTAGTTCATAATAAGGACTAAAAGTACACTTTTTGATCTTTATAATTGATATAAAAAGAAATTAAAGATACCTGTATTCTAGAACTGAATTCTAGCAAAATCAATAAGCATTCATCATAAAACACATTGAAGTATTCTAATAGCTCAACACTATTTTTATATGCAAAAAGTAGATACAGAAAAGCTTTGATCCATCTCTCATTACATTAAAATTTCACATTATCTAATAACACGGGATTCAAATTATAGAAAAGAAAACCACATTTCACACAACTTCTAGATCAGTTATGGAACTTACTACGTCGAAATATATTATGACCTAGTTAGTTGTAAAAGTGAACTTGATAAATTCACTGAAAATAGTAACTACTTATCACAATTACATCCTATATTCAAAGGAAAAATTAGACACACAGTCCAGGAGAAAAACACTCATATAAGGTGAATGATGCATATTGACAATTTCCTAATTTTAACAATCTTAAATGTAGACAGCTAATTTTTCAGAAATAAAACCCCACAACACCTGATTCCATTTCAAGAAACTGCATCTCTGGAGTTAACAGTGTCAGATTTTATCAGCCAAAGGGTGAGGCAATTTGGCTTCCACTAAGTTCTGGCTGAAATTATTAAAATAAAAGAGCTACAGTGAGTCAGGCTTACACATTATACTATGGCTTTACAATTGAACAAAATGCTAACTTTTCAGAATGAACTTGACAGAATTATTTAATATTTTCATTTAAATATTAAATTTCTTTCATTTACTGCTAGCTTATATTCAGTGTAAATGACCCATAAGAAAATTTCATAAAAAGTACTTGTTTTTATGCATAAAACTATTTTTGAATTCAGACATTGTTAATTATTCTTGGATAAGTCAATGTCAGAAATGAATCATAACCATTTATATCTCACTGATTAGTAATCAAGCAATCAATCAACAATGATTGATGGCTGTGCAGCATAATTTGCTAAATTAGGCCCATCTATTACTTTCAGAGCACTTGCTACTCAAGTTTTAAAGAATTTCATACTTTTATTCAACTATGCCACTAGATGGCTCCTGGGCATGTAATTAAAGCACTATCATAGCAGCAATTTCACATTTAAAAAAACCAATATAAGTCTATCCACTCTGACAAGTATGCTTACATGAACATTGGCTACCTTATATCTTAGCTATTTTATAAAGATATAAAAACATAAACTTTCTGATGCTACTCTTATATGGCCATACTGAGCATGAATTCTGAATTATTTATTCCCTCATAATACAGAATTTGATGGTGCCTTTTCTATGTTTTAAAAGTTAACTTGCTCTTAAAATGTTTTTAATAAAACACTTATTGAGGCATACTGTTCATGCATCCATAACTGAGAAATCAGTAAGTTTTATTCTACAATTTTACTTTTTAATTTATCTGAAAATGTATGGTTTTAACCCATAATTATGTATTTTATACACATGAGGGGATGTTCAAAAAGAGGATTGAAAAACTCAGATGGCATCCACAACCAGAAAATCAAACCTTACTCTTTTATTTATTTATTCATTTTAATATTAAAGCAGGTCCTGGGGAAGGGTCACTTTTATGAGCTGATAGTCAACTGGATAGCCCTACAAATAAAATAAATAAAATAAATACATGACCCAATAAAATGAACTCCATGCATAGGAGAGGTTGTTCAGACAGTAACAAAATAAACAAGCAATTCACTCTCTTTCTGAGCTACTAAAAAAAAGGAAGCATAAAAACATAATAATGAAGGAATCTAAATAATTAAAGCAGTCCTCAATTTATGAGCAGAATGGAGACTGCCAATTATGGTTGTAAATTGTTACAGTTGTAAAGCAGATCATCATGTGATCAACCTGATTTTTAAGAATGTTTTTGTTAAGCAATCATGATGACTGTTAAGTGAATCCATTGTTTGCTAGGGGCATTTTTGCCAAAACTAGAAGTAGCCAGTTTTCAGCAAAAATCTGGTAAATTGTGGGGGGGAGAGCAGTCATAAAAACTTCAGAACTTGGTCATACGTATTAGGGGAGGGGATCTGTCATAACTTTGCAAGTTGACTAGCTGTATCCCTATTATTTCTTTGTAGAAAGTTAACATAGTTATTTTAACTTTCATGAAGCTTCCTATACTCACTGCTAAATGACTAGATTTTTTAAAAATGTATCCAATGGCCAATAAACATTAATTTGATCAGTATTTGATATCAGTTGCTATCTTACAACTACATCTGTTTCCCTTCATTTTAATTCTACAATTACTTAAATGGCAACTCCTCCTTTTTTAATTTACTCCAATCTCTTGAACACATAGGTTTGTGTTCAACTCCCAATATTTCCTCATAATTCACAAATGTAAAAACTAGCATCTAATTTTCATTTCCCCCCCACCTGTGTACGGGTAAACCTAAGCTGCTATTTATTCCCCTCAAAATGCATAATAACCCTCTTTTTTGCCTCTTTTAAGATAGCACATACTGACATAGTTCAGTATTAATACATCCACCTGCGACAGACCCAAATACTGAAAATCACACAAAAAAGCAATACCCTCTCTGCCTTAGCCTCCATTTTCATCTGCTTCATGTTCTTCATAAAGATGTTGTCAAGGATGCAATTTCCTGGCTCCAAATATAACCGTCACTACCTCTTGTAATTAATTTGGAGTAATAAAGAAAATAGAGCTGAGTTCTTCTCAGCTAAGGCTAAGAGAAACTTTTCTTTTTTCTCCCAGCAGTCTATTGCAATGTTTTAATGATATTGGGTAACTTGGAAATTGTATTTTTTCCAGATATCTAAGATTTGTGCACAAGGCCTAACTATTCACCATGAGAGACAGATGTGGAAAAGATAATGGTCCTTTAAATCATCCTTAGTGATTTTTGCCCTACATCAGTTCTGTTAGTTTGATAAACAAATTGGTTTGAATTTTATCTATGTTACTATGTTCTTTTTAAATGCTTTCTTGTGTTTTTGTATGTGCTAAACTATAAGGAATCCTGTGATTGGGCAGCATACAAGTTTAATTAATATTAAATTAAAAGGTTATTATTTGTCCATGTATACCAGTATGTCATCAGTTTTAATTTATAGTATCAGCTAAAACTGGCTTCCATGGGATTTTGTTAGTTTCTACTGATATGGATTTATTATCATATTTATGATTCTAAGGATTCAAAGAGGAGACCCTCGTAAGACAAAGGGAAAGGTTTTCTCTAGATATCTTCAGTTGTTTTGTATCATTTCCAATCCAAAGCATTTCTGTATATGACTTAAAAATGAAAAAAGATATGGATACATTTCTTCATAAAGTGTATTGAAGAGCCTATTGTCATCAAGGGAACAAGATGAATTTGATATTGAACAAATTCTGTATTCTCATAATCGGACATGATAACTTGATCTAGTATAACTTTGGATGACTTATTTAGAGAAATCTTAATTTTCACATCTGTCCTTATAAAAATATGTAGTATCTTTTTATATCCCATTAAGGTTCAGGCAGTCCATTTGACTTATGGACAACTCATACCTATGAACAGCCTGCCTATTAGTAAAAATGGTAGACAGCATTCTTCCTTGAGCCAATGAACTGCTGAAGCTGCACCATGTTTTCACAAACTGCTTAGTATATTTGCAATATATTAAACATACAGTATATTATATATATATTAATATATACTTATGTATATGTTGTACATTGTATATTGTATATTATTAATATATATTTAATATATAGTTTGTTTTCAGCAGTTCGTGAAAACATTGTGTGGTTTCAGCAATTCATTGGCTTAAGGAAGGTGAACTTACATACAAAACTGAGTTAAAGACAGACTTGGGAACAAATCTCACTTAACCCAGGGACTGCCTATATAATTATTAACTCTACTTATATATAACATGCAGTCCTAGCACTCTTATAATAATTTCTAATATCATAATGATTATAAAAGATTTGTAATGTCTACAACTGAACATGACTAAAGCTTGTTAGAGTTAGAGTTAAGGGCAAAAATTGAAGACTTACAGAAATGTGGGTATTTCCCAGCTACTCTTACAGAAATGTGGGTATTTCACAGATAACTACTCTGAATTCAGCAAATGTAATTTTTAAGAGTATATCTCTTTCATAAGCTGTATAACTTTCCAATTAGCATCCTTATATACAAATTAACATAAAATGTTATCTAAATTATTTTTGAATAAAAGATAGAGGAAAAAAAATAAAGTTTTGTTCATTCTTCAAATCATGATGGTTATATGGGCAAATTGCTTTTTTGTCTTTTAATACTAAATTTTACAAGAGGGAAAAGGGAAATACTTGGGAGTCTATTTGGTAGACAGAAAATGCTACATAGCATATGTACATTGATAAACTTCACATATAAATTAAATAATACACTACCAGTGGTGAAATCTAAAATTTGTTACTACTGGTTCTGTGGGCGTGGCTTGGGGGGGGGAATAATGTGACTGGGTAGGCATGGTGAACTTTTTTTTTTTTACTTTTAAAATCATTTTTTCTACAACCTCTTCGGCTGAAGAGGTTGTAGAAAAAATGCTTTTAAAAGCCTCTGACAATCCCAGCTGAGTTGCGCAATCATCAGAGGCTTTTTTTTTTAATTTTTGAAAGCACTTTTTCTGCCGAAGAAGTTGTAGAAAAAATGCTTTTAAAAATAAAGCCTCTGAGGATTGCATGGCTCAGCTGGGCATGGGGAGGGGTGGGAGGCAGGGATTTTTGCTACCGGTTCTCTGAACCACTGCCTCCATCGCTACCAGATCAGGCGATCTGGTCCAAACCGGGAGCATTTCACCACTGCACACTACCAATATTTCATACATACCGTATTTTTTGGAGTATAAGACACTCCGGACTATAAGACGCAACTACCTTTTTTGGTGAGGAAAATAAGAAAAAGAAATCTGCCTCTGCCTTCCAGCAATTTTGCCTCATTGCAGCAAACAGCAAATAGCCTGCTTTACTTTCATTTTCGTTTTCAGCATAACTTGATTAGCACAAGAAAAAAAATCTGCTCCCAGCAATTTACATCCTTACAGCAAGCAGCAGAGGCCCACACAAAACAGCTGAGAGCAAAAATAGTTTAGAATTGGGAGGCCAATCCAATCAACTTGTGCTAATTAGGCTATGCTGAAGCTGAAAGGAGCTGTTTCTTCTTGCTGCTTGCTGCAAGGAGGTAAACTGCTGGGAGGCAGAGGCCAAAGGGTGGGGGCCAGTGGGTGGGCTGGGGCTACATTCAGTGTATAAGACACACCTAAATTTTCACCTCCTTTTAGGCGGGAAAAAGGTGCGACTTATACTCTGAAAAATACGGTATATTCTAATATTCACAAAAAAGTGGAAAGTTAAATACAAGTATCAAAGAGAAAACATACCACTTTTATTTCCATTCTCTTCGTCCTGTAAAAGATTCAGAAAAATTCAGAGTCACTATTTTTTTTCTTATAACAACAAAAGGTTTTATTCATAATTCATTTCACTCACTTTTAAAGATATCTGAATAGCAGATTCTGGGGGGTAAACAATAAAATGTCTTAAGGTAAAACCAAAACCATTTGGTGATCTTCGTAAAGCTATCAGTTTGAGTCCCGGCCAAGATAAAGTTTCTTCATCTTCTGACATTGATTCTGTTTCACACTGCCCTTTTTCCTCTTCATGTTTGGATACCTAGTAAGAGGGGGGAAAAAACCAATTTAATGTCTTTAATTTCATGCAGTATATTATATTTTTGGAAGAAGTTTTACTCAGGGAAGTGAACCTGTGCAAAAGACGGGTTCTTGTTTTTCTTGTTTTATTCTGTTTTTATTTTTTGTTATTCTGCTATTGTGTTACATAACAAGCTGTGCTTCGATCACCACATTTTGATTCTGTGATTCAGTTCATCTTATAGTCATTTTATAATATAAATGAAACAGATATAAGAAAATTATATATTGTTGTCTCTACCTTATTCTAAACCACATTATACCATAAAACTAAATTCTTACATTAGTTTTTGTTCATAGTAAAGATTTCTCAACTGTCCCGGCTCAACTCTTAATTTTTAGATGTTTCACATTCTACAATTACTTATATTATCAAGATCTCACTGTAATCAATCCAGCAAAGAAAAAACTCCTTAAATTCTTTTGTTCTCTCTCTACCCACCTTAGGCTATCTATCCAATCTCATATTCCTTTGTGTTTTCCAAAACCTACTCGTTCACTTTGCATATTCCTCTCTTGTACACCTTTATTTTTATTTGCAAAACCTTAAGCAAAATTGTTGTAATGGTTCAGTAACTTGAACAATCCTGCGTATTTTATTTCATTCTATTTTATTTTATCACTTTATAGGTCACCTCTTTACACTGAGCAGCTCACAATAAAACTTAAAAAACATACACTCCATATAGTTTCACAGCTTCTTTTCCTTTAGCTTAAACAGTCCAAAGGATAGTTAATATGTAACTAATGCTTTCATAGTTTATAACTGGTCTTACTGATTTTTTAAAAAAACATTTTCCAATGATGTTGGTTGCTGATTCCTTACGGGAATCTTCCATAGGACTCGGGGCGGCTCACAACAATAAAACAACCCGACAATAGATAAAATTAAATAATAGTAAAACCAATTTAAAAACCTCAAAACCCCAAGTTAAAATACATGGCAGATCAGGGAAATTGCTGAAAGAGCCACGTCAGCACGGAAGGTGCGGAGGTGGGAGGCCATCTGGAGCTCGGTGGGCAACCCATTCCAGAGTCAGTGTGGCCACAGAGAACGCCCTCATCCTGGGGACCGCCAGCTGATAATGTCTGGCCAAGGGGACCCGGAGGAGGGCCACCCTACGTGAACGCACTGGGTGGTGGAAGGCTGGTAGGAGGTGATCCTGCAAATACCCCGGGCCCATGCCATGAAGGGCTTTATAGGTAGTACCAGCACCTTGAAGTGGATCCGGAAGACCACTGGCAACTAGTGCAGCTTGCGCAATAGTGGTGTTATATGAGAGTAGTGGGACGCACCCATAACTACTCGCAATCTGGACTAGTTAGAGCCTCCGGGTGCACCCCAAGGGCAGCCCCATGTAGAGGGCATTGCAGTAATCCAACTGAGAGATGATAAGAGCATGAGTGACCGTACAGAGTGTCCCTGTCTAGAAAAGGGCGTAACTGGCGCACCAGGCGAACCTGTGAGAATGCCCCCCTTGTCACGGCCGTTAGATGGTCCACTAAAGACAGCCGTGAATCAAGGAGGATGCCAAGATTACGAACCCTTTCTGAGGGAGCAAGACATTCCCCTCCCATCAATAGAGATGGGAGCTCTAAATCATGGGACGCCGGTATCCACAGCCACTCTGTCTTGGAGGGGTTGAGCCTGAGCCTGTTCCTACCCATCCAGACCCGTACCGCCTCCAGGCACTTAGACATCATGGAAAGGGCATCCCTGGGTTGGTCCGGGGTGGAGATGTAAAGTTGGGTATCATCATCAGATGATACCGCACCCCAAAACCATGAATAATCTCACCCAGCAACTTCATATAGATGTTAAAGAGCAGGAGAGAGAGAACCTACCCCTGCGGCACCCCACAAGTGAGGGGCCTCGGGGAGGATCTCTGACCGCCCACCCAAACAAACTGTGTACAGCCTAAGAGATAGGAGGAGAACCACTGTAAAACAGTGCCCCCCATCCCCAACCCCCCGAGACACCGCAGTAAGTTACCATGGTTGATAGTATCAAAAGCTGCTGAGAAGTTCAAGGTGCTGGTTATCACCTATAAAGCCCTTCATGGCCTAGGCCCAGGATATTTGTCGGACCCTCTGGCCACTTGAATGGTAGATATAACGTCACTAGGAAGGAGATCCTTCGTCAAGCGGATCCATTCAAGCGCCACACGGTCAACTGCAGCCAGTCTGGACTTGGATGTTGCACGGCTCCCTGTTTTAGGGAAATCTGGTCTCGAGGAATTCTCCACAGAGGCTCGACCGACCGGTCCATCAGGTCTGCGAACCAAGGCCTGCAGGGCCAATAACGTGCCACCAACAACAGGTCTGCTTGTTCCGCCATCAGTTTCTTAAGGACTTTCAGAATAACTGGTATTGGGGGAAAGGCATAGAGGAGCTCCCGAGGCCAAGGGGACCTGAAGGTGTCGTGGCCTTCTGCACCCGGCGTCAGGAAGTAAGAGAAATACCTCGGCAGCTGCGTGTTCTGAGCAGTAGCAAAAAGGTCGAGAATTGGAGTCCTGAACCTGTGGGAGAGTTCTTGAAACAGGCTCGGATGTAGTTTCCACTCCAAGTGATCGAGGTGTCCCCTGCTGTGCCAGTCGGCTTGGAGATTGATCGACCCAGAGATGTGCTCCACTCGCAACTAGAGGGTGTGTTTCTCTGCCCAGGACAACAGCCGCTCTGTCTCATTATCAGAGACCTGGATCGGGTGCCTCCTTGTTGATTCACATAGGCCTTCATGGGCCTATGTTGTCAGTTAAAATCAGAACGTTTGTTGGCAACCTGAAGGTGGAAATGAGACAACGCCAAGCAAACTGCGCATAACTCCAGCCAATTGATATTGTGTTTTTTCTAAGGGGGACAAAATGCCCTGTGCCAGGTGTGAATTCAGGTGTGCCCCCGACCCATAAAGGCTGGCATCCATAATCAACGTTACTCGTTCTGGCTCCAGAAAGAACGATCCTGCTCGAATTGCTGGAGAGAGCCACCAATGAAGAGATAGCTGTACCTGTGATGGCACTACCACTTTGACTAGGGAATCGGCTCAGCCTTGTCTCTGAAAGGGCAGGAGAACCACTGTAGCTGACGGGAATGGTGGCGAGACCACGGTACTATTGCAATGCAGGAGATGAGTTTGCCCAATAATTGGGACAACAGAAGCAAAGGAGTCTTTTTGTGTGACAGCACTTGAGACACCAGGTTCTGGATACTGGATTGACGGTCTGGAGACAGGTAAACCAGCCCTTGGCTGGAATCTATTATGGTACCCAGGTGTAAGATGTGTGTTGTCGGACATAGGTGACATTTGTCCAAATTGGTCATGAACCCATGACTCTGTAATGTGTGAAGCGCAATCTGTCTGTCTCTGTCCGCTTGGGCCACTGACGATGAAAGGATCAAGATGTCGTCCAAGTAACAGACCAGACGTACCAGAAGGACCCAGAGTGACGCTGCCACCACCGCTAAAAGTTTTGTGAAGGTTCATGGCGCCGACGAGAGTCCAAAAGGCATCACCTTGTATTGAAAATGGTAGTCTGCATAAGCAAACCTGAGGAATTGTCTGTGTTCCGGGTGAATTGGCACATGTAAATATGCCTCCTTGAGATCGATTGATTGCATTAGGTCTCCTTGGCGGATGCATCCGAAGAGGGACTTGAGTGAATGCATTTTGAAGCATCGATACAACACATGGAGATTCAGTTGTTTCAGATTGAGAATTCCCCTCCAGCTGCCCAAATTCTTTGGTACCAGAAATAAGATTGAATAAAACCTGGTCTGAGCCTGATCTTCTGGGATTAGGTTGATGGCCTCGATCTGTAAAAGATGATGGATCTTGAGGTCCATGAGGTGCCGTTGACAAGGTTGAGTGTGCAATGGGCACTGCAGATACCAGTTCGGGGGGGGGACTGAATTCCAAAGTGAGACCGCTGGTCATAGTGTGTAAGATCCACACATCTGTCGTAGAAACCTCCCAGTGGTGGTAGAAGCACTGGAACTTGCCACCAATGGGGAGAAGGAATGGTGAGTCACTTGCCCCTATGGAAGGGGTGGGAAGCAGCTCCTCGAAAGGGCAGCTTGAAGGTTGATTGACGCCTGCCATGGTCACAAAAAAAAGCTTGGTCTGACGAATAGGAATAGACATGCAGAGTTGCATGGTGGAAATAGGAACCACTGGGTTCCGGATCGGCATGAAAGGGCTGCCTCGGATAAGGTGAGTATCTGTGGTCCGGTCTCCTGTACAATGAAGTTAGGACCTTTTTCTTATCCCGGCCTTCCACTAGGACTTGTTCTAGAGAGTCTTCAGAGAACAACCCTTATAGAGTGCCACTGTGAGTCTCATTTTGACTTCAAGTTGGCTTTCCAATGATGGAGCCAGAGCAGCCTCCGCAAGGTCACAGCCGAGACAAGGGCTCAAGAAGCGAATTTGGCCGCATCTAGGGAAGTATTCACAGAATATTCTGCTGCTGTAACCAGTTTAGACATGTCTTGATGAAGCCTGGCTTCTTCTGGAGGTAACCTGTTACGGAGCTGGCGTAGCCAGATGTGTGATGCTCAATTAAAAAATGAAGTGGAAGTCGCCGCCCTGATGGCCCATGCAGCAGCTTGATGAGTTTTTCGAAAGGCCATCCCAGCTCGTTTGTCCTCCAGTTTAAGACCTTCCCCTACATCACTGACAAGAACTGACAATGATGTAAGACTAGCCACTGGCTCATCCACAGACGGTAACTGGAGCAAAGCATCAAGCTCAGGAGCTGAACAGTACAGTTTCTTGTCTGTTAGGACCCAAGAGAGATCCCGGATGGTCCCATGGTTTCTGGATTAACTGCGAAAAGAGGTCTGGACAGGGCACAAAGTCATACTCAGGCTTTGGAACCTGGAAGAGAGTGTCATTAGGGTCTGGTTGAGCATGAGAAGTCGAAGCCTGGTCAAGACCATGACCCATATTCATGGCCACTTTTGCTTTGTGAAGGAGTGACTTGAACAAAGCTGGTCGGAATAAACCTTGAAAAACCAGTTTATCTGGAGCCATCTCCTCATCTTCCGAGAGCTCAAATTCCTCCAGATAATCTGCTTCCTCTGCATGACCAAAAGCCTGGGCTGCAGGGTGAGGTGAGGCGGGGAGGCAGAATAGTGGGTACTGGTGTCTGCACCAGAAGAACAATGGCAGCCTGTTTGTTGTAAACCCGCTTGAAAAATGCGAGAAATTGCTTGAGTAACCAAGGACTTAAAGTCCAAGGACTGACCAAGGCTTTGCCCCTCCCCCACCCTGAAACCAGCAGCAGTTGGGGTGAACGTGGCCTCAGGAGAGATATGAGGCATCTGAGGAAGTAGAGGCACTGAGCCTGAACAAATAGGCCCTTGAGGGGCAAGTTTCCCAGCAACGTTAGTCAAAGAATGGCCTTGTGGGTCACTGGCAACATTCTCTTGTGGCCAGATAGTAACAGCCTCTTCATTGAATGCCAAGACATCATTCTCAGACTGCTGAAATACAGCAGTTTGAAGAAGAAATGGCACGTGCTGACTGTGCTGCGCACTGGGCCTTGTGAAACTGACGCTCCAGAGCCTTATGTCTGTGTCTTTCCACCTTATTCACCCCCATAACATTCTCAGATGGCCTGGTGGCGGTGGCCTGACATGGCGTCGTCACTGCCTTAGGTCTCTTGTGCCATAAAGGCTGGGGGAAAGGAGCCCTAGGTGGGGTAGTGACCTGTTCCAGGTCTGAAGACAACTCCTCATCTGCCATAATCCCCCAATAAAGTCAATGGAAAAAGCTGCCAGGGAAAGGTTGTGCCATACAGCTGGCAACCAGATGGGCCCCACAGAAATAAGTATAAAAACTTCCCTGATTGTCATCAGAGAAGCAGCTGAGATGATCGGTGTCAGGAGGCAGGGCAAACTAGAATCGTGTCAGCTGCCCGTGGCGTTGTCTAGTAGCTCCGGGAAATCAGGCCAGCGGCTGCTTCGTGGAGTGCAGGATTTCTCAGTTGTCAAAATGGTGGGCGGCCCAGAAGGATGCCAAAATGGCGGTCACTGTCAGAACTCCCCTCAGCGAACCGCAAGTAATGCCCCCGTCAAGGAGGTATAGGCAACAATTCAGCTGGCAACGAGGTACACGGCAAAAAGCCTCTGAGGGATATCCGCCCAGCTCCTTAATGCCGCCGGCTCCCAGGTGACACAAGTAATGACAGGCGGGAAATTCAACCGCCGCAAGAAAGTTCCTCCCGACACAAAGGAGTACGCCTGCTAAAGGCAGTGACTCCGATGCTGCAAGATGACGAAGCCTGCGAGGGTAAAGGTGGTTCTACCGGTACACTGGTTAACCAGCTCTAACACCTGCAGCAAGTGGCAGCTGACAGCGTCCAAAATCAAATTGGAATCACTGCTGTCAATTAACAAGGCGGTGGGCGGCACCCCGGGAGCACCAACTCACTCTGTGCTGCACTTTCTGTTGATCCCGCAACGCGCAGCCCTCTAAATGTCAAGAAACTGCAATTTAAAATGCAAAGTCCAAAGTGAAACAGTCTAAAAATCTCAAATACTGAAAAGAGCAAAGGCACTCAAGTCTTACCACATAGACTGAGTGAAAAGACTGAGCATGCGCAGATGAAGTGGGCGTGACCCCTGCTGCAGAGGGGAGAAAAATTGATGAGCACTCAGTCAGACCAATAGGAGTGAAGATAACCCAGGAGTAGTAATGTCGGAGCAGCAAGTCAGGAAAATATATATTTACAGTTTTTTTAAATCCAGAGGAAATGTCGTCTCTAGAAGTTACATGTGACAAATTATATAAAAATAAAACAAAATTAAAAAATAAGAGATAAAATGCTTCTTTTAATATATGATAGGACAGGAATTTGTAGGTCTTCTAAACTGAGTTCCATTATGTATGAGAATTGTCATGAGTTGTCTTATAGAAACATTGGTACAGGTTGATCTAAAGGAGGAAAGCTTAATATTCCTGTAACAGAAATATTAAAACTGGTTGTCAAAATGTGTAAATTAATCATTTAGTCTTCTAAGTAAGTATTTTCATATTCCAGATACCATATTTGTCTTCATATCTGTGTTGCCATTTTTCTTTTTCCCTGTATAGGGATTCCAAATCCTAAAGATTTAATCTAACATATCTGTTTTAGACTGAGATCAGGGAAGATCATTCTATAGTACAATAGAAAACACAACTCTTTGAAATGGCAAGATAACTAAAACTGCCTCTCTAAAACAGGCAAAAAAAGGACTGAAAGATGAATAGTATCAATTCAGTGCTACTATCTAATATTCAACTGCCCCCACATTCATTTTTCATTAAAATGGCTACTTTGAAGTCTGTGATTTTGTGACTATAGAATTTAAAATGGTCATCAATGGTTCTCTAATGATGTTGATCTTTATACTCTCCAGTTTTACTTGCAGTCAATTCAAGATTTTCATTAAACCATAAGAACCGTACAGCTTAAGTTTTGAGAATGTAATATATGGGAAATCCATATATAAACAATCATTTATGAAAGATAAAAGAGGTAACAATAGTGGCAGGCATTTTATTGAGTCTACCAGAGGACTTCTGTCTTTTGATCAGTTGTCTCAGGCAGGAATATAGCCTCCTCCCCCACAAATGGACAAAGCGTACCCATTACTTACTATTGGAGCCTCTTCATAGGCTCTTCATAGGCTACAATTGGGGTAAATAAACTGTAAGGTCACCTTGGTTAGCTTTTGAAGGGAATCTACATCACAATACAAAGGATCACCATGCCCAAATGGGGATAAAATGTCTATTTGGACAGTGGTCTTTAACACTATATGAAAAAGAATGCCCACCCCTTCTTTCTACAAGAGAAGCAGCAATGTGTGCAAGAAAAAGGACAGAATGATAAAAAAAAACCCACACAAAAGATGTCTAAGTAAAACAGGCTTAATACCTTTTTATGGCTTTGCACTGTGACTTCTTAAGTATAACCAACTGTTAATATTAATTAACTCAAGCTTCATTAAAAAATAAATGCTTATATTACTGTTTGTAGCTGTAGAGTAGGTTATAAAACCAAAACCTTGTACCACATCCAGAGCAGCACATGGGCAAAGTTCTAGCCAGTAACTTAAGCCACACTTTAGAGCAACCCATCGCCTTTGTCAAATTCAACTTAGATTGCTTGATTCCCATCTACTCTCACGTTTTTCATGAGGGACAGGCAACAATAATTCTCACCCTTAATGCAGAGACTACCAGCCTTCAGCCCTTAACATCCATTCTTTCAGTGCTTATGCGTACACCAACACACAATCTGTTCCTTCCTTAAAGTTCAGTTCTGCACTTTAAAGTTCAAAATTATTTTTAAAAATGTATCATTTGCTCTGAAGCAAAAATGAAGTTAACTTTAGTAACATCAGACTTCAGAGTTTCAGAATACGAACTGCTGTTACATGAAATCCAAACTGTACTCTCAGCTACTAACCTTCCTTGTATAAGCAGCTTATTTTGTTTATTTTAATTCATCTTATGTTTCTTATTTAATTGTGTAAATTATAAATAAGTCATATACTACTTATTTCTTTCCAATGTATTGACAAATTCTTATAATACATACTTGTGGTAATCTGGATACTAAGTAAATGAATTGATTATATTAATTATATAACAACTAGAACTTCAAACCTTGCATGCATTGTAAATTTGCTTCTCTCTATCTTATCCTTGAACTGAGCTACCTTTTCCAAAAACTGCAACCTATCTCTAAGAAAAGAGTTCTCAATAACCAATTTAATAGTTAAAAACAAATTAGTTAAGGCAGAAAGCACACTAAATACTCAGTTCACAATCAATTACTAAAGATTATGGCATACTGTAAAGAATTGGAGATGGAGTGCAGAAAAAGAGAGGGGAAAGAGTTTAGTTTCCCCCTTTTGCATAATGCTATTTTTCCTGCTTTATAAACTACTAAATATAATGAACAAACCTGACCACTCCAAGCGCAATAGAGGTTACATATCAAATTCCAGTTGTGGTTGATCATGCAGTCTAAAATCCTTAACTGGGCCATGACTGCCTATAGCGCAAGCTGCATCTCTCCTCTGACTCAGCTTTTGCCTGTGTAGTACTCAGATCTGCAAGCTATGCAGTGAAGAGATTCAGGAAAGATGTCTATCCCTCCCCCTGCCTCCCTGCTGCCAAATCAGCAATATAGCAAACTGCAGAGGGCATTTAAAATGCAAAATGGTAGTGCCATATTCTACATTGATAGAAAAGGGAGAAGGGGAAATCCCTGAATATTTTGAGGTCAAAAACTCCAGTGTAGTTGAGATCTCTCTATGCTCTTTGCAACAGTATATTAGAACTACATTTAAATTAAGGATGCAGTTCCATACAAAACATACTGCTCCTAGCAGAAAAGAAAATCTGTAGTGCAGGATTGAATTGATGAGTCCTCTCTGAGCTTGATTGTTTGCTTGCAGATGTTTCATTACCTAATTAGGTAAGATCTTTAGTGGTAGTGAGTGTGGGGCTTGCTTTGTTGGCCTACCCATATTGATGGGGATGTGGTTTTCTCCTTAGCAGTTCCTTGCTTGGAGTATTATTTTCTATTTAATAGTCTTACATTAATCCCTTCTTAGTGTTGGATACCTTGAGGATATGCTCTGGTTTTTTGTTTCATTCTTAGCTTATTTATTGTCTGATCTGAATGGTGTATAAAAATAGTCTATCACTATGTGGCTATTAACAGATTTATCTGAGTGCCAAGCTACCAGGAATACCCTAGTGTTTTTTGGAATTAGCTTGGCCTATGATGTTCACAATTTCCAGTTGAAACCATGGTTGAATCTATCCAACCATGTAAGTTTAACCATGTGTTGTGAGATTACAGAGTTTTCATTAGGTCTGACTGGTAGGTTGGTTTCTTGCATGTGCTGTGCTAATCTTCTGCCTGGTTATTTCTGAGATGCTTTTGATATATGGTAGTGTTATCTTTCATGGATTGACTAGCTAGGCACTTTTTAATAAAGTTGTGTTGTACAGGTGATGTTTCCTTTTTATGGTGTTCTGGTTTATTGCAGTTTGTGCTCATCTGAATAATGGTTTCACACAGCTCGTCTTGTTGGAAATTGAGTTATTACTTTGGTAATGGAGCAATTGGATAGTGTGGATTGCATTTTGATAGACTCATGTTTTTAACTTGCAACCTAGCAGCTCAAAACTATGTAAATGCAAGTAGATAAGCAGTTACCACTTTTGGGAAGGCAAGAATTTTGATCAGATGACCATGCTACAATGGTCGTAAGTGTAAAAATGATCATAAGTCAATTGTAATTTGAACAGTTAGTAAATGAATTGTTGTAAGTCAAGAACTATCTGTATTAATGTCTAATATTTGTAAAAAAATAATAATCAGAAAAAAGCTCAGAATAGAGCTACTGTTGTATAGCCTATACTAGCCTCTATATTTTATAGAGACTTTTATAGATGGTATACTTTTTTTGATCTCCCAGAATACCCCAAAGTGGGCAGGACTAAACATCTTTTAGATGCAATTTTGTGGAGTTTAAGGTATAAAATAGGTGCCTAAACATGGCTAGTACTAAAGGAATTCATTCCAATCATAAATCTCCCAAAACACCTCTGAAAATTGTTCCTGATTGCATTCACATTTGGAATATGGCCTTTGAAATGCCACATAAAAAGGCAATGGAATTTGTACAGTCAAACAGATTGCATTGGAAGAAAAACTGTAGCTTTCTGCTTTCAATGTTAGTTTTCACAAATAGTTGCAATAGAACTTCTTTGCCTTGGCAATTATGTTTGCATAAGAAAATCATAGGTACTTCTCCTTTCATGAAGAGCATTTATTTTGACACTGACAGAAACCCTAACTGTCAGCATCAAGCAATGTTGAAAGATAATGATACCTATAACAATCTGCTTTTGCCTGTTTAAAGCTAACTTCATAGTCACTTCCAACATGACAAGTGCTTTCAATGAGATGCTTTCCTAAAGTACTTCTTTAGAAATAAAGGCCATAAACTGCATTCCTATTTAAAGTGCTTTATGCAGTACTAACACCAGAGATAGCTGGAAATCTATATATATAAAAGCGAAATCCACTCACGCTGAGATCACAAACTCTCCAGAACCATAAAGCCTACAAACTTGAAATCTGGCACATATATTCCTCTTGGCTTCTAGATGCTCGCTAAGAAAGGATTTTTCAAAATGACCATCAGATCATTAGTATTTCTCATATTGTTATTAACATGTTCTGATGCTAATCAGTTCTTCTACTCCTCCTCCCAGCCTGAAAAGGGGATAGGAGAGGAGAGGCATCTGTGGGGTAAGGCTGAGGGAGAGAAAGGGATAGGAAAGAGGAGGCTTCTGTGGGGCAAGGCTGAGGGAGAGAAGGGGATAGGATAGGATAGGCTTCTGTGGGGCAAGGCTGAGGGAGAGAAGGAGATAGGATAGGGGAGGCTCCTATGGGGCATGGCTGAGGGAGAGAAAGGGATAGGATAGGATAGGATAGGATAGGATAGGATAGGATAGGATAGGATAGGATAGGATAGGATAGGATAGGATAGGATAGGATAGGATAGGATAGGATAGGCATCTGTGAGGCAAGGCTGAGGGAGAGAAGGAGATAGGATAGAGGATGCTTCTGTTGGGCAAGGCTGAGGGAGAGAAAGGGATAGGATAGGGGAGGCTTCTGTGCGGAATGGCTGAGGGAGAGAAGGGAATAGGCTAGGGAAGGCTTCTGTGCAGAATGGCTGAAATAGAGAAGGGGATAGGATAGGGGAGGCTTCTGTGGGGCAAGCCTGAGGGAAAGAAGGGGATAGGATAGGGGAGATTTCTGTGGGGGAAGCCTGAGGGAGAGAAGGGGAGAGGAGAGGCCGATTATAATTACTCATTAATTTTAATGCTGTATTGATTTATCAAGCTCGATCACATAGTTTCGTAGCGGAGCAAGGGTAATCAGCTAGTAAATGATAAAGCTTGGCCTGATTTTTGAAAATGATGCAGCAGGATGGTATCAGTTAAAAAGCTGTTTATGGTTTAATACCGATTAAATCTTTTTAATTTTGAGAGAAAATGAGAGAGAAATAGATGGAGATACAATACAATCTTGCATTTCAGCAAAAGTGAAGTTTAGTAAAGGTGGAACTATTCTTCCATTTTTTTCATGCACAAAAAATACACCCCTAAATAGGAAAATGCGATATTAAAATTACTGGAAGTTTTCATATTTTTTTTGGTTATTTTTCCCCTTTTATTTTTCAACTGCTATAAGCGCTGCAATCAAGCCAAGAATGTACATCTGACAAATACTGCTGTGTATTAACTTAAAAACAACACTGATACCTGTAGCTCTCAAGAGGAACAGTTTGAGGCTCTCCCATTAGTAAGCGTAGTTTTGCAGCTCCTTAAGACTTCCAGGAATGACAGATATCCTCCTTGAGCAAGATCAAAAAGTCACTGCCTCCATTAAAATGCCTAGGCTATGTTTGCATTCTCTACCTGAGTTGTTATAAACAAAGGTTGAAATCGTTATTTCAGGATTTTGATATTTATCTTTTCAAACCAGAGAAAACAATCTTGAACATATCTGAACATTACAGATCTCATCTGATAGAGGAAAAAAGTTTCCAACTTCAGTACAAAAAAAGAGGTACAGGTACTAGTGAAACAGGTTATCCCTCTTAATGAAAGTCAAGCAGCGAAAGCCATGGATTTGGATATACGTGAAATAATACTAAGAGAGGACCCATGAATTAATCACACCCTACTAATTTACTGTCAATTTTATTGAGACTATTATATGAATGAGTAATTCTTGATCCAATTCAGCAAATGCAAATTATTTTATTTCTATATGCACTGAACTCAGAGGGTATGTAGCATCTTGCAACATTATATAGGCTAAAACAGAATGCCATTTCCAATGCTTAAAAATTTAGAAAGATTGGAGGAACAGTCTAAGGAAAGAAAAAATAGTAATGAGATTAACAAAGATGAAAGGTCTAGGAGAAACAGCCTATGCTTGTTTCATTATTTTATTGGAATCCAAAATATTCAAATGTTGCGATGATATTATTGGATCATGAAAAAATTAAGAACTTTAAAAATGAAAGACCTACAATCATACTTTCTGGATATCAACACTTTATACCTACATATATTGACAAAGCTGCAAAACAATTTAATGAGTAAGACAAAAAATATAAAGGCTCAACTGTATTATTGTCGTTGCATTATAAGTATATATTATTACTACTATTTTAGCATATTTTTCACTCCCTGCTAAGCCTGGCCTTAACCAGTTAATTTCTCAAACATATAAACCAAAGTTTTTGATGTCTCTTTGCACCCAAAATGTTAATGTTATGCTCAGTTTTACACAAACATATTAAGAAATAATAAGCATGTGATGTTAGGAAACCTTGCGAACAACTGAATGTGATCAATAATCTATAAAATGAGAGGAAGTTAAAATGGGATCACAGCAGTCATGAGATGACTAATCTATAAATTGTTACAATGGAACCAATTAGCTATCAACTTGTTTTGTTGCTGTTTGAACAATAAGTCTTTTCCCCTCTTTTCAAAATGCTCAAAGATAAAAGCTTAGCCGCTTTGCTTCAGTGATCTCCTAAGTAAAATTTGTTCTATATTTAAAATCATTCATGTTTTTCACAGATAAACAAATTCAGAGTAAATCAAGCAGGATGGAAACACTATAGAATTAATAGAAGTCCAGATAAGAACAAAGCAGTAACTAAATTAAAGAGAAGTAATAGCATCTGCACACTTCATTTAAATATACAGTGAGGCAAAAAAGTATTTAGTCAGCCACCGGTTGTACAAGTTCTCCCACTTAAAAAGATGAGCGAGGCCTGTAATTGACATCATAGATAGACCTCAACTATGAGAGACAAAATGAGAAAACAAATCCAGACAATCACATTGTCTGATTTGGAAAGAATTTATTTGCAAATTATGGTGGAAAATAAGTATTTGGTCAATATCAAAAGTTCATCTCAATACTTTGTTACATATCCTTTGTTGGCAATGACAGAAGTCAAACATTTTCTGTAAGTCTTCACAAGGTTGGCACACACTGTTGCTGGTACGTTGGCCCATTCCTCCATGCAGATCTCCTCTAGAGCAGTGATGTTTTGAAGCTGTCACTGGGCAACACGGACTTTCAATTCCCTCCAAAGGTTTTTTATGGGGTTGAAATCTGGAGACTGGCTAGGCCACTCCAGGACCTTGAAATGCTTCTTACGAAGCCACTCCTTCGTTGTCTGGGTGGTGTGTTTGGGATCATTGTCAACTGAAACACCCAGCCACGTTTCATCTTCAATGCCCTTGCTGATGGAAGGAGGTTTGCACTCAAAATCTCATGATACATGACCCCATTCATTCTTTCCTGTACACAGATCAGTCATCTTTGTCCCTTTGCAGAGGAACAGCCCCAAAGCATGATGTTGCCATCCCCATGCTTCACAGTAGGCATGGTGTTCTTTGGATGCAACTCAGCATTCTCTCTCCTCCAAACACAACGAGTTGTGTTTCTACCAAACAGTTCTACTTTGGTTTCATCTGACCATATGTCTCCCAATCCTCTTCTGGATCATTCAAATGCTCTCTCGCAAACTTCAGATGGGCCCAGACATGTACTGGCTTAAGTAGGGGGACATGTCTGACACTGCAGGATCTGAGTCCCTGGCGGCGTAGTGTGTTACTGATGGTAGCCTTTGTTACGTTGGTCCCAGCTCTCTGCAGATCATTCACTAGGTCCCCCCGTGTGGTTCTGGGATTTTTGCTCACCGTTCTTGTGATCATTTTGACCCCACGGGGTGAGATCTTGCGTGGAGCCCAAGATCGAGGGAGATTATCAGTGTTCTTGTATGTCTTCCATTTTCTAATTATTGCTCCCACAGTTGATTTCTTCACACCAAGCTCCTTGCCTATTGCAGATTCAGTCTTCCCAGTCTGGTGCAGATCTACAATTTTGTTTCTGGTGTCTTTTGACAGCTCTTTGGTCTTCACCATAGTGGAGTTTGGAATGTGACTGTTTGAGGTTGTGGACAGGTGTCTTTTATACCAATAACAAGTTCAAACAGGTGCCATTAATACAGGTAATGAGTGGAGCACAGAGGAGCCTCTTAAAGAAGAAGTTACAGGTCTGTGAGAGCCAGAAATCTTGCTTGTTTGTAGGTGACCAAATACTTATTTTCCACCGTAATTTGCAAATAAATTCTTTCCAAATCAGACAATATGATTGTTTGGATTTGTTTTCTCATTTGTCTCTCATAGTTGAGGTCTACCTATGATGTCAATTACAGGCCTCTCTCATCTTTTTAAGTGGGAGAACTTGCACAATTGGTGGCTGACTAAATACTTTTTTGCCCCACTGTATATGCAAACTTAAATACCTTGTTTTATTCAGAGATGACTGGGATTCCTATATGTATTATAGAATCATTATTCAAAAGCTTGTAACTGATTCAAAATTTAGACAGTTTGATTAATTAGTATAAAGTGGTTCACTTGCCTTGGATTACCATGAGTTTCTTTTAGAACAGGAATGAAAAATATGTGGCAGTTCAATATAGTAGTGCTTAGTTTGCGAACCCTTTTGAATTTTGAAACAAGGTCAAGAATGATATTGACCATTGGTCTCCTTTTGGGGAAACTTAGGAATGGATGGCACCATTCTGTGTTGGTTACCTTTTTCCTCGAAGGCCACTATCAATATTGACAGGAAGCAAGAGGTCCATCTCTCAGCCCCTGCTTAGTAGGGTGCTGCAGGATTCAGTACTTTCCTTTTTAACGTTTACATGAAACTGCTGATCATCCATCCTTATAGGATGAAGTATCATCGTATGCTGATTATACCCAGTTATATATCTCTATCTCAGGTGAAGTGAATGATGCTGTAGACATTCTTTCATGGTGCCTGGAGGCTGCATGAAGAACAACAAACTTCAATTGAATCCTGGTAAGAAGATGTGGCTGTGGGTAGGCCCCTCTGCCTCTGGATGTTTATTTAATCTTGTATAGGGTTACATTATTTTGGACACACCCAGTGTGTAATCTGGGGTCCTGCTGGACTCACAGCTCCTAGTCAAATAGCACGTGGCTGCCATGGATTTACTCAACTTCAATTTGTGCAGCATACCCCCTTTTCTGGATAGGGTCACTTATTCCCTGGACAGCTCATACTTGGACTATTGCAATAAACTCTACATGGGACTATCCTTGAAAAATATCTGGAAGCTTCATCTTACAGAATGTGGCTCTATGGGCAATTTGTGACATCTAAAGAATGACGCATATAACACTTCTGTTACATGAGCTTCATTGGGTACCGGTCTGCTTCCTGGTCCAATTCAAAGTGTTGTTTATTAACTCTAAAGCCCTACATGGTATGGGGCCAGATTACCTACAGAACTGTCTTTGTCCTATTGCATCAGCCTAACCCACACAGCCAGGCAGGGAAGGTGCCCCATCAGTCAAAGAATTCTGAGTGGCAGGGTTCAGGAAGAGAAACTTCTCTGCTATTGCCCCCCATCCTGTGGAATACTCCTTCCTCCCCCAGAGATGAAGCTTGCCCCTACTCTTCTGGCCTTCCAGAAAGGCATGAAAATATGACACTGCAGCCTTGCTTGCGGTGCATAGAGGGACACATAGCCATTGGATTGGTTAGCACCCTGAACTTTCTCCCCACTTTTTAATTAATTTTTAAAATTGAATTTTAATCGTCCTTGCACCTTTTTAAATTTTATATATTATTTTTTATTTTTAATATTTTATTTGTACACTGCCCAGAGTCCCTCTGTGAGGGAGATGAGTGGCTTCAAAATTAGAAAAATCGACAAACAGACAGATAGAGATAGTCTGTAATGGAATGTGTGGAAGACCTTGGGGGAATTGAAGGGAAAAGATGCTGTCTAGGAAACTATCAGACAGGAAAGGGATGATCGCCTGTGCTTTGACGGTTAGAAAAATTCAAACTTATGTTTGAATTGCATTTTGGAGAGGGCAATAACTATTAATACTAGTAAATTCAACTACAGGGAGGTCATTAGCTGCCACTGGAATTTAGCAGATTTCTCCTTAAAAAGCATTAGAAAGCATCTATTATAAAATCATAGAACTGTGGAGTGTGAAAGGACCACAAGGATCATCTAGTCCAGTATTGGCTAACTTTTTTGGCAGTGAGTGCCGAAACAGGAGCGTGCACCTGCACAGGGCAGCATCAAAGAGCATCTCTCTGGCACACACGTGCGGGACGCTGGAAAGGGGAAGAGCAGTTCCCCGGCGGTGCATGCACATGCCAGGAAGCTGAGTTCTCAGTTTCCAACACATGCATGTGTGCTGGACACCTAGTCTTCCGGTTTCTGGCACTCATGCATATGCGAAAATCAGCTGGCTGGCATGCATGTGCACACCGGAAACTCAGCTTCCCAGTGCATGCATATGCACCAGGGAGCTGGTCTTCTGGTTTCTGGTGCTCCCGCACGTGCAAAGATCTGCTGGCCAGCCCGTATGTATAGACCAGAACCTGGAATAGCAATGGGCGACGGCTGGCATGCCCAGAGAGATGGCTTTGTGTGCCACTTCCAGCACGCATGCCATAAATTTGCCATCATGGATCTCATCCAACTCTTTGCATTGTGCAGGAAAAAAAGAAACCTTCTTTGAAAGGCTGCTATCCAGCCTCATCTTAAAAATATCTAGATGTGGAGAACCCAGAATCAGTAGGTAAATTGTTCCTATAGAAAAATAATAATCCTATAAACCAGACCAATCCTAAATTGTGTTCAATTGACACTATTATAGAACTTTAAAAAGTCTTTTTCCAAATGCAAACTCAATCCCATTTGTACAAATACTGAACAATCAAGGTATTTTCTTTTCTTTCTTTAATTTTGTTCTTCTATATGTAAAATACTGTAAAATGCATGGGAATTATGTTATCAGTATACTTACAACAGTGCTATAAAAATGGACATTAGTAATTTGGAAGTCTTCCTCACGTGATCTATCTGTAGTGCAGGTGGAAAGCATGAATTCCTACAAATGTGAATATCACATCATTACCTATATGGGATAACTTGCAACAAATGACCATGCTTAGCCACCTGTGCCTGCCCACTCTGCCTCCAATAAAAGCCTCTCTTGTCCAACTACTAAGATCTGTAGAAAAGGTCTTTTTAAAAATGCTCCAGTGTCAGAGGCTCATCTTTCGAAAGCACAAGAGAGGTCTTCTCTGTTTTCTTCCCAGGCTATAGAAGTGCCTGAGAAATGGCTTTTGGCTGTCATACTCAGCATTCAGGAAATATTTAACAATATATCCCTTTCACTAGACTTTTAATGATTAATATTTTAATATCTATTTTCTGATTAATTTCAATCTATGTTTGTAACTATATATACATTTTCTTAAATCCACCATGAACGTTTATCAGAGTAGAAAAATGGCATTACAGTATATAAAACAAATACAATAATATCCTATTTCTGTATTTCTCTAATTACTCTAATTAGAATAAAACAGATCTTTTTAAAAAAAATGAAAACCTGGGAACCTGTTGAGCATTATAGCAATGTTGGATTCTAACTCCATCAGACATAACACACTAGTGTCCAAAGTTAGGAATTATAAGAATTGTCAACCTGTCAACATGCAATATTACAGACATAGGGATGGGTACAGAAATTGATCATTAACACTAGCAACACTAATAAGACAAAGGCTGCAGTATTTATTTAGCTCAAGGCAGTGGTTTCTGTTTATATCTCTCATAATATAAATTATCGTCAAACTTCCATCTGGTTATGTGTATGTTAAGGCTTCAGCCATCTTTCTATGGTTTATTTATTTTATTTATTTAGGGAATTTATATTCGCACATGGCAACTCAAGGCAGCTTACACAATGTACAGCATTTCATATTTTAGTAAAGCAAGGATGGTGAGAAGGGGAAAACTAATATAATTCTTATGTTTAATTTTTATTAAATATTAATTTCTGATAAATATTAGTATTTCATGACATATTAAATATTTTCAAGCAATGCAACTCAGGAGAGTTCCCTGCATAGGATAAACTACAATTTGCCATATTACATTCTTCATAACCTTAATTCATAAATCACCGCTAGCAGGTTAGGCAGCATGTAAGTTTAATAAATAAATATAGGTAGTCCTCGATTTACAGCCACAATTGAGCCCAAATTTTTTATTGTTAAGTGAAACATTTGTTAGGAGAGCTTCCCCCCATTTTTTGACCTTTCTTGCCACAGTTGTTAAATGACTCTTCCTCATTGACTTTGCTTCGCAGAAGGGTGCAAAATGTGGCCTTAGGACACAGCAACTGTCATAGGTATGAACCAGTTGCCAAGCATCTGAATTTTGATCATATGACTATGGGGACTATGATACAAAGGTTGTAAGTGTGAAAAATAATCATAAATCACTTTTTCTAGTGGCGTTGTAACTTAGAAAGGTCACTAAATGGACTGTTGTAAGTTGAGAACTATCTTAAATAAATAAGGGGCCCCATCCATTTTAACCCCTGGTATGCCAGCATAACTCCTATAGTTTCAAAAGAAACATTATAAAAATTTAAAAGTAGCAAAGAATGACACATTTTTAAAAAAATAATAGCAGGGTACGTAAAGACAAAATCATATCCAAAAAGCTCTCTTAAGGAGTTCCATCTTCCAATCTTCATAAAGGAAAACAAGATGTTCATTACTCCATTCTTACTTTAGCTATATTTCCCATTTCCCATAATTATAACAAATAAGGTGAATAAGTTGAAAATATTATACATATGATTCCGAGAGTACACTTGGACCATAGGTGGGCACTAAATTAATCCAAGAACTACATACAATTAGAATGGGCTTTTTTTTAAAAAAAAAGGGGGGGGGGAGAGAAGAAAATAATGTATGCTCCAGGATTGTAGCACTAGTGTGGTCCACTACATTTACTACATCGCTTTACGAAGCTATCATCAACAAAGTAGAACCATTCTAAGATCAGTTCCAGCTTTAATATATTTGAGCAAAGTTAAATCTATACAGTCCAGAGTATATACTTGAAGACCAAAAGTATCAAAGGAGAATTCCTTCTACAAATGTCTACACATAAACTTATATTTAACATATTGTCTATAAATTGGATTACTGACTGGCTGCAATCAAGAGGCAAAAACAAAAAATGAAAAAACAATTCACGAAACAAGTAAAAGTCTATTTGCCAGGATCTTCTTTCTTTTGAAAGATCATTTGGCAGAAGCCAATATATGAATTATAATTATGTCAATATAGAGTGGCAATATGTAGAGAAGATTGTTTGGCTATCCACAAAATTATTTTGTCATCACTGCTATTTGAATTTCAAAGTTGTTGTTGTGATGAGCAACGTCATTATCTGAATAATAAGACTTGTTTAATAAGTCTAACACTTTAGAATACTGAATCTGGACTTTTGTGTGGGCAGAAAAGAAGAATTGAAGCAACTAAAGAGGGAACATAGCATTGCTACCTTCTAGCAGACTCAAATGTACTTTTTCAAAAGGCAACTGGACTTTTTTTTCACTTGAGAAAGAAGATGATTTGCTTCTCATCCAAGCAGCTTTCTTGGATTCTTCCTTCTTGGATGAGAAGCAAAATGTCTTCTTCTTCCTCAAGGAAAAAAAATTGTCTAGGTGCCTTTTGAAAAATCATCTTTGAGACAGTAGTGAAATCCAATTTTTTTTACTACCGGTTCTGTGGGCGTGGCTTGGGGAAGGATACTTCAGAATCTTCATTCCCACCCCACTCCAGAGGAAGGACACTGCAAAATCCCCATTCCCTCCCCACTCTGGGGCCAGCCAGAGGTGGTATTTGCTGGTTCTCCGAACTACTCAAAATTTCCACTACTGTTCTCCAGAACCTGTCAGAACCTGCTGAATTTCACCCCTGCTTTGAGACAACTATTATGTAGATGACTGACAATCTCCACAGACATTCAGCTTTCTAGCAATTAACCACAGGGAAGAGCTGCAAGATGCCCATGGTACGTTTTCTAACCCAAGAGCGACACTGGATACTAGAGGCACTAAATTTTATGGACTCAAGATAAATACTTTTGATTTGATTTAATTTAAATACAGTGAATATGATCATTTCACTGTATTTAATAATTTGCCCCTGTGTCTCAGTAAAATTACAGTTTGGCAATAACTTTTGTAAGGTTTCTATAGTTAAATGTAAAGCTTAGTGATTGTGATGCAGCTCTTGGTCTTAGATTGCACACCCATTTTATAATCACATTAACTTTCTTCATAGATTTAATAAATTGTTTATTAAAGCAAACAAATAATATGCCCACAGGTACTTCTTTGGCACAACTGGCTTTCCTAAAAAATTAAAGAATCAAGGACTAAAGCATACCTATTGAAAATATTCAAATATACCACTTACATTTAAAGCAGAAACTCATTAAAACAGCAGGCAACACCCCTCAAAATCTATTTCTATTACTTGTTAGAAAATAATTATCATTTTAGCATCTGGCTTCAAAAATGTGCATAGACCTATATTAACTATATTATCAAGATCTTCACCAAACTGCTGCAAAAGGAGTAAACATTATTAGACTGGAACTATAGTCAAAAAATCTAGAATGCTTTTGTCCATTAACCTCATTTCCAAATGTCTTGTTATTAAAAATATGTCCTCCCAAAATAAATGTGTATGCACTAAAAATATTGCACTCTGATGTACATTTATTTGGGAAGAAGTCCCACTTAAGTCAGGAGGACTTGATTCTGAGTAAACATTGTAGAGACTTGGGCTGAAAGTTTTAAATTTGCCAAAATCCACTTAAAATATGCAGTCCAGGAAATATAATCAGCTCCACAGGGGCACATCATTCTTTCAGCAAATCCAAGTGAGGAATGTACAGTGCAAAGTTAGTTTAGAAGTAGAGCCAGGACTCGTTTGATTACTAGAGAACTCAGTATAGATAGAAACTATTTGAGTTATTGCACAACTCTACCTTTAAACCAGCTTTAAAATGACAGAAGTATATTCTAACTAGTAATATTTGTTTACCAAAAAGCATCTTTCCAGTATGGTAATGATTCTAGTCTACATCCTATTTGCTGTGCTCAATACACCACAGAGAACCTACCATATAACTTGCATATTAAGTAGACATAAATGCAATAACTATTTCAAGAATCACCCAGCCAGCACAGGCAATTTGTAATTGGACTAGATTCCAAAGTGACATCTAATTTATTGCTCAGCAACCAGGCAAAAGAAATTAAAAACAAGACTTTTATTTTTAAGAAGTTAAAATAGTGCAAGTTTCAAGTCTTCCACAGAAGTGCCCAAATTCAGTAATAAATATGCAAGATTTTAGTACAGTCAAATTATTACTTAGCCTTCCCCCAGAAATGGATTAGAATTAGCATAATATCAACTTTACTTGAACCGTGAAAAGTTCCTATCCTGACTGCATTGGAGAAATATAATGGAAAAGGAAAAGAAGTAACAGAAAAGTACAGAATATATCCAGGAGTTCTCATACTAGGAAGTGGGTCGATGCACCCAAAGCTACAATTATGACAGAATTCTCCTCTATTTGCCTGGACAGTGGAAAAGGAAGCAACTAAGTAAGGATGTTCTATAGCTGTTTAAAGCAATTAGCAAGAATTGATCCAAAATATAAGAGAGGGTGTATCAAAAATACATAAATCCACGTTTTATAAGTTATACAAAAGTAAGCATGCTTTTTCTTCTCCTTAAAATTAGCTTTAATGGTTTTATTGTTTATTTACTATGAAAAGGGAATAAATATAATTTTTTTTATTTTATAAAATTATGAGTTTACTGCATCTTTATTCTGACATGTAGATTTTAAAGAATTATAAAATATAATTATTAAAAGTGGCATATTAACTTCTTACTCAACTCTAAATCCAACAAAATTATGATGAGTACCGTCATTACAATTTATTTATCATTTTAGGGGATTATGGCATAACTCATGATACATACCCCAATAGATACTGGAAATCTGATTCCAAGAAAATCTCATTTGAAAGAAAGTTATAAAATAAAAAGGTCAAGAAAATTGATTTGTTAAGAGAGGAGCAAATATTTGTATGAGTAGTCTTTGGCGTATGACCATTTGTTCAGTGATTGTTCAAAGCTACAAGGGTGCTCAACTAATGATGGTTTTAACTAATCTTTGGAGTTCTAGCTGTCCCAGCATCCCACAATCATGATCTGGGTACTTGACAATCAATTAACACTTATGACTTGTTGTAGCACCCTGTGATCCTGTCATTGCCATTTACAGCTTTCCAGAAAGTTAATGGGGAAGCTTGCAGAAGGTCATAGGTCATTGGGGTGGTCCCTGACCCTCACATATTCCCCTACCTCCCCTGCATTTGTGCTGACCACTCACACACCCTCCCTGACTCTCACCACACCTCCCTCACACCTTTGTGTACTCTCAGACAAATGAATCTTGCACACATCTTCACAACCTCCCCAATCCTCACACTCCCCCTCCCCGCCCCCATAGTAGCAGCCTACTGGTCTGGGATTTGCAGTTTCCTGCTGGCTTCCCCACTGACTTTGTTTGTCACCTAACAATCATGGCATTCAATTAAAGACTGCAATTGGGATTACAGGATTGCTGTCACTAAGCAATGTGGTTGTGCATTATGATTACATCCGTTAGTGACAGGAATTCCATCCTCAACTGCTGTCTTACGTTGAGGGCTACTTTTAATATTATGCTTTCATTAGAAAGCGAAATCAAATGGAAAGCTTTCAGTAATGTGTAATATAAAATCTTTACATAACTAAAGGAACTGGAGGTCTATACTGAGACACCTCAAAGGTTCAAGATTGTGGGATTTCTAACCACATTTTGAAGTTTAAACCATTATCCAGCAGCTGTTCCTATCAATTTCCTGCCCCTTTCACCTTCTGGTAACCAAAACATCCAGACATTTGACCACAAGCAGCATTATCAGCGGCCTCTATGGGTGGCTTACAGAATATCTATAAAATATATACAGTAAGAAATAGTTTGACTTCATAGAACAATAGGGTTGAAAGGAATCTCAGAGAATGACTGATAGATGAGAAGCCAGCTTCTGTTTAAAGATCTCCAGTGAAGCAGACTGATCCTCCTGGCATTTATACTGAACCTATTTCTTTATAGTTTTAATCCATTCTCCTCTCGTGTGTGTGCGTGTGTAGGGGGTCTGGACCCTCTTCGGCATGTTCTCGGTTCTTCTCATATTTGAAGACTGCTATGAGCTCAACATAACTGAAACTTTCTTGGGCCAGGCTTCCAAATCTCACACCCTCATGGTACTATTTTCTTCTTGATCAATTTTAGAATATTATATTATTATATTATGTTATTATATTATATATATTTTTCAAATATATATTATAAATATATATAAATATAAATATAAAATATCTTTTTCAAATTACAGTAAAATCTTTTTTTACTGTAAAACTTTTCCTCTCTTCTTAGAAGTTAGCCAACCACCTACCCATCTCCAGTGTTATGTTATATGTTAACTGATGACCATCTCTTTAATTCCCTCCTCCAAATAAATGGGTTGCCATTTGGTTATGAACAAGATGATAATAAGTAAAAGAAGAGCCAATTTGGTCTAATGGGTAAGGTAGCAATTCAAAAACTGGGAGACCATGGCTTGAGGCTGGAGTCCAGCCATAGGCATAAAAGCCAGTTGGGTGACTTTGGATCAGTCAGTCTCTCTCAGTCAAATCTACTTCATAGGATTGTTGAGAAATAAAGGAAAAGGAGTATTAGATTTATTTCCACCTTGAGTTATTTATAAAAACAGGAGTTTTATGGTACTTCAACACAAAACTTTCCTCTAAACCGAAACTGTTAGCAATAAATCTTTGTGCACTATCTAGCTGATATCTTATTATTTTTTTAAGGAATCTAACCAGAGAGATTTTGCCAACATCTATTATGTCTAATGTACTCCCATTATTTATTTAAGTTAACTAACATTATTAAAGGAGATTATCATTAGTCTGGGTAAGCCAATCCATTTAATTGAATTCTAGAAGCAATTTCACTAAGCAATGTATAGATTGATGGAAACAACAAAAAAGAGGAGGATGCTGGAATTAATAGCAAAGCTACCTATGATTATGCTGTAATTAACAGCCAAAAACCAAAAAAGAATATACTGTGTTTAATAGCCAAAAACCAAAAATGATTATGCTGTGTTTAACTGCCAAAAAACAAAAATGATTATGCTGTGTTTAACTGCCAAAAAACAAAAATGATTATATTAGGTAGGACAACAAAACAAAGAGAATTTTGCTGGGAGTAACAGCAAAAATTAAATGATTATGTTGGGTTTAACAACAAAGACAATGATAAAGATGTTAGGTTTAATAGTAAAAATAAAATGATTCCTTCCTCAAATAAATGGGTTGCTGGAATTAACAGCCAAAAATAAAAATTATTATGCTGGGTAGGACAGCAAAAATAGGGAGGAGTATGTTGAGATTAACAGTAAAAATTAAATGTATAAATTGGATTTAACAACAGAAATAAAGACGATAATAATGAGTTCAATACTAAAATAAAATGATTATGCTGGCATTAACAGTCAAAAAATAATGATTATATTGGGAACAGTAAAAATGAAATGATTGTGTTGGGATTAATAGTAAAGCAATGAAGATGATTATTATGGGAGTAATAGTTAAAATATTTGGAAATGTTTACAATAACTGTAATGATTTATATTGTTAAAATATATCCATCCAAGAAAAAAGAAAGAGAAAAATGGAATTATATTTGGTTAGGATTTAAGTAACGGGTTTTTGGGATAATGCCATAGTTAAATTGATAGAATTTAGAGAAGTAACTGAGTAAAATATTAAGTTGTGTTAATTGGAAGTTAAGAATTGTTACTGATTTGTATTAATTTGTAACCAGATCAATGAATGCTTCATTTTGGAAATATGTTTGTATTTTAAAAAAATAAAAAAAACTTTTTTCAAAAAAGTAGAAGCAATTTCACTGTAAATTAACAGGGATTATTAAAGGGATGAAGAATGAGATAAAAATAACATGAAACTGACATATATAGCCATGCTGAAATGACAGCTAGCAGCAAATCATTGGCCATTTGTTGAAAAAAAATTAAAACATGCTAAATTATTTAGACCTTCCAAAGATTTCCATTCTGATTTTAAAAACTGTAGGAGGAAGGAAAGGAGGAAGGATTTCTCATTAAACTGAGAAATCAACCCATCCTTCTCTCCAATAGTTCTAAATTTTCAACAGGTTATGTAGCGAATAAGTATCCGAGGTAATGTTTAGTGTAAGAAAATATGCATGGATCTGATAGCGAGTTTAAAATAATGAGCTGGTAGTTCTATGATCTAACAGATTAAAGTTCATTTCTTAAATAATTTAGTTTAATCATTCTGGAGCTGATGACAGTGATTCATCTCATTACTCTTATGTTAGAGGTGAAAGGGCCTCTTACTGCTTGACACAGTCTGGGTGAGGTCCTGATAAGCTAGGTGTGCCAACATTAACAATAGAGCATGCATAGTCATTCATCCATAGAAATATGTAAGAATAGATTATGGCATAGAATTTGGAGATATAACATCACCGATTTTTCCCAAAATGCTGACATACTTTGCAATATTGAAGGTATGATATTACTGAGGGTAAAGGTAAATTGTGTTTTGCTTGGACGTGCAATATCACTGAATTTTTCAAGAGAAATGATGGTCTCTGGGCAATATAGAGGGTAAAATGTAAGCATTTATTTTTATACTCTGTTTTTGTTTGATCTAATTTAACTAGTATTGAGATGGCTTCCAAGTGCAATATTTGACATTTTAAAAGCAACCACATTTAGAGCTAGTTCTTTACTTATTCCCAGTAAAAATGGATGTTGTTGCCATTTAACTAGAACACATGTATATATTAGGCATAAAATACAGTAGATTCACACATAAAACATAGCAGCACTTTTAACTGTTAATTTCATATGTTGTTTGTTTTCTAGTTTGTTTTATATCCCGCATTCATTATTTTTACAAATAATTCAAGGTGGCAGACATATCCAGCACATCTTCCTCCTTCTATTTCTCCCAAACAACAACCCTGCGAGGTAGAACAGGCTGAGAACAGACAGGTTGACCCAAAATCAACACTTGCCAAAGTTCTTGTTCTGTACATCAACTGTTGTACAATTATTTTATAACTAGGCTAGGTTAGTTTTTCTGTGTGTTTATTTATTTATTTATTTATTTATTTAAATTTAATTTATATGCCACCCTTCTCCAGAGATTCAGGGCGGCTTACAATGCATTAAGCAATTTAGTTTAGGTCTAGTAGGTTCACTGAAACTAAAATATACCATTTAACATGAAACCTACTTGATTTCTGAAATAATCTGCCGTATTCTGAACAAAATAAGCTTTTGATTAATAATCTAAATTATATACTTTTAAATGTCATTAATTCTTGAATTCAATATTCTTGAATAATATCTATAAAGGGGAAGGCCTCCCATATTTTATTCAAGGCGCTTCAGGGAAACTAATTTATTTTTTATTATTTAAACAAACTGCTTTTAAATTGCTTTAACTGGCAAATCTAAGCTAGCAAAGTTAAAACTAGTGTAGCTATAAGCCCAGTGTCTGCAGCACCAAGTACCATGCAGGCCAGCGCTGAGTAGCCCAAAGGTGGCAGTGGACAAGGCGGCACAGGCAGCATGGCTCCACTGGCGGTGGTTGGCAAAGGGGCCCTGGCAGGCTGGTGGCCCAGCAGGGCAGCTCAGAGAAGTGCTGCCAGGAAGGTGAAGAGCCCCGTGAGGCCAGCAGCAACATGGACAGCCGCTTGCCAGCTAGAATAGGGCCCGCCACAGCCAAGAAGTGTCCCAGCAGTAGGTGGGCCAGCAGGCAGGTTGGGTGAGAAGCACCCCACTGGCCAGGCACTGAGGTACTGCCACTGCTGCTGCAAAGAGAGAGAGAGACAGAGAGAGAGAGAGAGAGAGAGAGAGGGTGCGAGAGAGAACAATCTAATCCAACCTCAGAAGGCTGGCGGCAATGTGCTCTCCCTCTCCCTCTCTCGCACATACACACACACATCCCTCACCCCAAGGCAGCCACATCCCTTCACTAATCTGCTTTCCAGCTCCGTTCTCCCCTGTGTGGCAGGGCAAGAAAAGTAGTCTGTGGGACTACGGTAAAAAAAAAAATACTTCAGACTTCCAACTTTGCAAAATCTTTTTTTTTCTTTTCTTTTTTTTTTGAGAAGTTGGAAGGTCTGAACTAGGGGTGAAATGCTACTGGTTCACTCCACTTCGGGTAAGCTGGTAGTGATAAAAACTACTGGTTCTGGCGAATAGGTAGTAAAAAAAATGCTTTAAAAAAGTAAAAAAAAGGTTCCCACGATCACAGCTGTGCTTCCAATCGTTGGAACCTCTTCTTTTACTTTGTTAAAGCATTTTTTTACTACCGGTTCAAGTGAATACGTTCGAGTGAATACTACCGGTTCGAGCGAATACCACTGGTCTGAACTATTTTTTTTACCATAAGTCTCACAGACTATTTTTCTTGCTCTGCACGTACAGTGGAGAACAGAGCTGGTAAGCAGGTTAGTAAAGGGATGTGGCTGCCTTTCGGGGGGGAGGGACCTGTGTGTATGTGTGTGTGTGTGTGTGTGTGAGAGAGAGAGAGAGAGAGAGAGAGAGAGGGAGAGGGAGAGGGAGAAATGGGCACTGTGGGTCCATCCCCCTTTCTGTCGTCCCATCCTTCTGGATCCCATTCCCATCCCATCAGCCCTCATGTTAGCGAGGCCGGTGTCAGTCGTGGCCAGGTTAGGCCAGTTTCTCGGGTGGAGAGCAGGTTGAGCATCTCCCCAAGCAACCGAGGCACGCCCAGCACCAACAAGGGCTGGAAGAAGATCCAGCAAGAGTGAGGCACTGGAGAATCAGCCCCACCCACTTCTCTATCCCCCGCCATTACTCTTACCTTCTCAGGCCAGTTGAGGAGTGACTGGGAGGGGAGGGCGAGGGGTGGGGCCAGCCAGTGATGGGGCAGGGAACAGCAGCAGAAGGCCCAAAGAGCTGCATGCGGCTCCGGAGCTGCGGGTTGCTAACACCCGCACTACAGAATATAAATAAGAGCCTTATATAGTAATGTTAATAATTAAAAGAATATAGGTACCCTTTGACTTACAACCACAATTGGAACCAGAATTTCTATTGCTAAGCAAAGTTTTGTTAAATGACCTGCGCCTGATTTTATGACTTTTTTTTGCCATGATTGTTAAGCAAACATTGTAACTGATGTTAAGTAAATCACATGATCATTAAGCAAGGCTGGCTTCCCCCATTGACTTTGCTTGTTACATGCTGATTGCCAAGCACTCAAATTTTGATCATGTGATCACAGGGCTGCCGCAATAATTGGGCATGCCACCATGATCATAAGTGAGGACTGGTTTTAAGTTATTTTTAAGTGCCATTGTAACTGAATGGTCACTAAATTAATGGTTGTAAATCAAGGACTAGCTGTATTTAAAATGTCTATCAATGTAAAATATGATTTCTGATATGTAAATGGCAGAGCATTGCTTAAATTGTACAATTGATGCTGAGTATAAAATTGAGAAACTGAGAGATAGGTTCAATTAGTTTATAAATTAAAAAATAGAGTGGGGGAAACTTGGAGATTAAATACTTATCAGTATTTAGCAGTTCTTTTTCGCTTTCTCTTTTAATATAAATTACATTTCAGTGAAGACCCCTTGGTATTAAGCTCAAAGATCCAAGAGCCAGGATTTTTTTACAGCTTTCTGAACGTTAACTATGAGAATGCTATTGTTAATTAAAGTTCTACAGGAAGAGATCTCTAACAGAGAATATTGGAGTATAGTAACCTAATTGATACAAACATAAATATAACAAGCAAAAACCCAAGAACACCAAATAAATAACAAAATAAGGAGAAATAAATCTTCCCCCCACCAAAAAATCTCCACAGAAAAATCAGTAAGAAATATTAAAGCTTTAATCCTGATGGAGGAGAAATCTGATGTCAAAAAAAAATTCTGTAACAAGGGCAGCCCACTAATTAAAAAAATCAAGAGAGAACTTTTTTGCAAATATCTATTTCACTCTTAAGAGCTATGCCATTTGTAGCAGGGTAGTATTTGTTTAGGCAAGCTTTGGGAAAATTATTGTCTAAAAGAGACAGAAAAATTATTGCCAAACAGATATTGAAAAATCCAGTGCTGAAGCACAATTTTATTTCCAAAGTCTCCATGACTATCATAGTAATTTGATGTACACAATAGTTTGATAATTGACTATAAGTCAATTAAAAATCCAATTGGAAAAAAATCAAAGGCTATATCTCACAGATATTTCAAAGAAGTGTTGGTCAATATAATTCTAATATTCAATTAATTAATGATTTGGCTTCGATCAAGTGTCCCAGTCTAGTACCCTTAAAGATGACAGTCTGGATGCAAGATTCGAGGGCTGTGTGACAGGATGAGCTTCTGTTATTTGCCTTAGCTGCTGTCCACTTAGCAGTTTGAAAGCATGCAAATGTGAGTAGATAAATAGGTACCATTTTGGTGGGAAGGTAACAGCATTCCGTGCACCTTTGGCATATGCCACATGACCACGGAAATGTCTTCAGACAATGTTTGCTCTTCGGCTGTGAATCAGAGATGAGCATCGCCCCCTAGAATCGGACACAAATGGACAGGGGAAACCTTTACCGTTACCTTTCCCATACCACATACTTAACAGAAAAATTATATTTGCACCTTTGGATAAATATACCTATTTATAATGTAACGCCTTTGCTGTTTCTATAATAAAAAAATCATTAACACTTTGGTTAAATATGCAGACAAGTGATATCTTCAATCACTAGCATTTTAAAATGCTAGTAAGACATAAATTATGGTGCTCCTTAATAAACTTCCACATTTACCTCCAACTGATGACATCATTATGAAAAGAGTAAATTCAAAAAGAATCAGACTTTGGAGGAACACAATAAAAAGAAATATTTGTGAATAAGACATTAGTTAATTAGCAAATGTCCATGTTTACATACAAAGAGCACAACAGTTTGGTATAATTCTTAAAATGGTGCCCTAAAAACTAGAAGGTTTTAAACTAATCAACCTCCTAGCCTGTCAACCTACCACACAGGGTTGCTCTTGTGAAGAAAACAAGAGGGAGGAGTATTAGTTATACTTGCTGCCTTGAGTTATACATAAAAAGATGGGATAAAAATATTTTTCATATAAACAACTCATTAATATTGCAGTAGACTTCAGATGCAAGTATATCCTGTGTATAGCAAGTCTGATTTATCATTATCCAGAAAGCTGTCAGCATTCACAGTATCCTTGCTAGAAGTTGATCTAAACTGACATACCAATCCCATTTACTGTTTAGTATTCAAACTGAGGGAGCATAGTGGCCTAATAGTTACAATACTGGGCTTGTAGACTGGAAGGTCAGCAGTTTAAGACCCAAGCACCATGTGATGGGGTGAGCTCCCGTTCTTGCCCCAGTTCCTGCCAACCTAGCAGTTTGAAAGCATGTAAAAGCAAGTAGATTAAATAGATACCATTTTGTTAGGAAGGTAACAGAGTTCAATGCACTTTGGCATATACTCATGTCGGCCACATGACCACAGAAGTGCTTTCGGAAATGGAGATGAGCACTGCCCCCTAGAATCACAAACAACTAGACAGGAAACCTTTACATCATTATCATCATCATCATCATCATTATTGTTGTTGTTGTTGTAACAGAAAGCCAATTGTTAAGATTGGTGAAAGCTCTACAGTCCTTGCCTCTTTGCAGATCTGCTGTTTCAGTATTAATTAAGCATCATTCAGAACAAATTTCTTGACTTTCTTCACACGTAAAATTATATCTGCACCTTGAGTGAAATGCTTTACGAAAAGAAATAGTGTATTTCTAAAATTTATCAAACTGATGAGAAAATTAAGGCAACTGAGAATAAAGCTTGAAGTTTCAATAGGCATCAGAGAACTAGCCTTTTGCTGAAACTGAGTAGCATTTCAATTTGTACAGAATTACTAAAACATGTGCTCGCAGTGCAAGAAACCACAAGTAATGTCAAACTTGGGGGGTGCATACAGATGGCACTATCCCATATTTGTATCGCTACATCTGATGCAAGAACATAAATTACAATGTTTGTGTGATTATTTCATGTGATTTTTTTTTCATCTGCCTCCTAGTGTTCTCACTGTGTGGATAGGCATGTGTACTCAGAATAGAAAGGCATCAGGAGCAATTCGAAGTGACAGATGGTTTGGCAACTTTTTTCAGTGAGTGCAAATTTTTTAAAAAAATATGCTACTGAAAAACTAAAAAAGGTTAATTAGCCCAGAATTGGCCTTTTAAGGACTAAATATTAAATTGTGAATTAACCTAAGTTCTACCATTCTGTCTTGTGCAGTCTCAAAGAAGAATATGAAATCTTTATTTCAACTTCCAAGCTGTACTGAATTTTTTGTTATGTCTGAACCTAGTTCTCTTTAGTTTACAAGTCAATGCCTAGTATATTCTCCCTGAAATCCCAAACAAAAGAAGCTTCAATTTCCAAGATGCTGCCATTCAAACCAGATCACAAAACCTGAAATGCCACTCAACACACAGGTTACATTATGGATAACAGAATCACAGAATTGAAAGGGATCTTGGAGATCTCGCCCACTGCTCAAGCAGGAAACCCTATACCAAACTGAAAACTTTTCCTATATTTTATTTATACTAGGGATAGTGGGCCATTCCAAGATTGTGAATATTCTCTCAATGGAACGCCACCTCACCCAATATAGGCGAACTCTACTGGTGGCTCAGTGGCTAAGGCACTGAGCTTGTCAATCAGAAAGATTGGCAGTTCAGCGGTTTGAATCCCTAGTACAGGTCTCCTGTGTGAGCAGGGGGTTGGACTAGATAACTCTGCTACTGAGTACAGTTACCATTTGTCAAGAATACCTTTATATTTTCTGGATGTATTGTGCCCACTCACATTTAGTCCATAACTATATTTAGTGAATATTCAAGAGTATCCATGACTTCTTTGAGTTAAACAGTAAGGAGCAATAGTTTGAATGCCATCAGTATATTATTTATGCAAGTAGTCTTCAATTTGTGATTAGTCATTTAACAGTTGTTCAAAGTTACAGCAGACCCCCTCCTCCCCACCCAAGAGCTACTTACAATCTGGTCCTAAAGTTCTGGCCACTGCAGTGCCCCCATATTCATTCATTTTTATAACCAAATGCAGGATCACTGCAGCACCTCCCACCTATCTTCCCATCCTCATGGGGTCCTTTAAAATATTTCCCTCCCACATCAGCTCCCCGCTGGCTTTAGGCCTGATTCATTCCCCACTAGGCCTCACATATTTCTCCTCACTTACCAGTTGAAGAGATGCACTGGAATGGGTTGCTTTGGCACAATTCCAGAATCATGCTGCATGGGCAAGGGGCAAACTGCTCCTTTTTGCTGTGTTAACATGGCTTGCATAGCGGTACAGAAGCTTTTCACAGCTTTCAAAAGCTTGCTGCAGCACGGAAAAATAAAAGTGGTTTGATGCTTATGCTTTTTTTTTTCTGCAACAGAGGGAGTTGGAAGTGTTTCTTCTTTTCTCTTCCCAGTTTCTCCTTACATTTTTCTCTGCCTCCCCCCTCCCACTGTGTCTTTCTATTTACTTTTGTATTTTATCTTATAACCTAATAAAAATGTTAAACTTTAGAAGTGTGCTGCAGCATTGTGCAACCTTGTTAAGGCAGCAAAACGGAGCAGTTTGTGTTGCATCTGCTATTTTGTTCCTGCGCACAAGCAGGTGAGGCAAAATGGCAGTTCCTGGACAACCAGGGACAAACTGCTCCGTTATGCTGCCTTAACTCAGTTGTGCAAGTCTGCAGACGTTTTCTGTAGTGTTTAGAAGCTCTCTACAGCACAGTGCAACCTCATTAAGGTAGCAAAATGGATTAGTTTGTCCCAAGGCTGCATGGGGTAATTCTGGAAGTAGAGGTGCAATTTAACCAGTGGAAGCATAGCAGCTGCTTCTGAATTTGCCCCAAGCCTCTGAGGGACAAAGCGGGCCATTACTTTGCTAACGCAGTCGGCACAGCCTTTTAAGGCCCAGAGATTTCTAAAAGACTATGCAGATTGCATTAGCAGAGTAGAATGGGTTGCTTTGTCCCTCAGCCGCACAACATTACTCTGGAAGCAGCCACCATTTTTCCAACAGTCGAACTGCATTCTGGTAGCTGTAAATATCGCTGGCGCTTCTGGAATTATGCCACACGGTCCCATGTTGAAGTGAGCCACTCCAGCACTCTGGAAGGCCTCGGAGCTTTTCAAAAGGTAAGCCAGAAGGGGGGTATTTGGTTTGGTGGAAATCAGGCCTAAGGCTTGGGGGAATCCAGTGGGAGTGGGAAAAGGCCTGTGACATGGGGGTGGGGGGGGGTGGGGGGGGGGCAGGAAGCAGAGCACAGGATATCTTGAGGGAGAAGCCTAGAGACAACTGGTGCAAGCAGACCTGGGCCTGCACCAAGTCTCCCCTGCCCCTGAGACATTCCATGTTCCACTTAATGACTTTCACGTTCTTTTAGCAATTCACTGGAGACAGTAGGGATGGGAATATCATTAAGTGAAACATTTGACTTAATGTCATGCATCCGTAATGGGTAGGCTCTATTACAATCGTATCTTGAGAATTACCTGTATGCCACTCCAAAATAGTAGATTGCCTCATGTAGATGTTGACGATCCCTGGAGATAAGATGAAACCCTGTGGGGCAGGGATGCTATATAATTCAATCTGGATGCTATATAATAGCTCTACAACAATATCTATATACAGTAGCCCCCACGATAGCATCTTCTGAATACAGCCCAATAGGGAGAACCAATTCTGTTATAAAATTGCACCTTAAGTCCCGAAAAATACTATTAGTGATGGTACTGAATTTTACTAAAAAGGTCCAGGAAAATTAACAAACTACTCTTTCATGAAACTCCAAAGTCCATTTTTTTTCATATATAATTGCCACCAAAACCCCAATTTAAATCATTTCAAATATCTTTCAGTTATATCTGAAACTATGAAACTATCACTTTTCTGATTATCTTTTCCAAATAGCCTATAATTGTTAGCTGTCCTGAATCAAGGAAGGAATTTTTAAGCGAAATCTTCTTGTCTCCTGTGGAAGTCAAGGAAAAAGTTAGCCCCCCATTTTTCCACATAACTTGCCACATCCTTGAGGCTAACTGGCTGAGAAGAAATCAAAGCAACAGGACAAGTGGTGGTTGAAGTTACATTTCTATATTCTGCCCTAACACTGGAGTCCATATTATGGGAAATATAATTAATTTTGCTCATGTAGATCATTTTATCTCCTTTTCGCAAATATTTTGATGGATAGATGTTTCAAATATAACACATTAAAACAATACTGCATTGTTCTATGTTGATGGAACTGAAGCAGTAACTGAAAATAACTGTGAAAGTGTTGAAAAAGTAACTTGCAAACATTAACAACTCCGCAGGCTGTAAAGCAGTAGTGGGTTCCACTTATCTTCGCTACCATTTGGTAGCTTCGTACGCGCGTGGCGCTTTTGCACATGCGCAGCGCATACATGATGATGTCCGGGCAGATGGGTGGAGCCTCCCACCGCTGCCATTACCAGTTTCCCCAAACCAGGGCGAATCGGTAGAAATCCACTATTGCTGTAAAGGCAAGCTGAAGTAAGATGATACGCACAAATTCAAAGAGGAGCTGAAATTAAAGGACTTGTCTGCCACTGGCTAACATAATTACAATTGAAAGAAAGATTTAAATTAGATTTAAAAAGTTATGGATTTGATTGTGTACAAAACGAATTGGAAACTCTACAGATAGTCCTCGACTTACAACAGTACATTTAGTGACCGTTCAAAGTTAAAGCAGGATTGAAAAAAGTGGTTTATGACCATTTTCACAATTATGATGGTTGCAGCATTCCCATGGCCACATGATCAAAATTCAGATGTTTGGCAACTGACTCACATTAATGATGATTGCAATATCCTGGATTCATGCGATCACCTTCTGTGACCTGACAAGCACAGTCAATGAAGAAGCCGGAGTCACTTGACAAATTGTGTTACTAACTTAACAACTGATGCACTTAACTGTGGCAAGAAATGTCACAAAATGGGCAAAGCTCACTTAACAAATGTTTCACTTAACAACATAAATGTTGGGTTCCGTTGTGATTGTAAATTGAAACTATTTGTATTGTATGGTATTATTGCTAAGATTTATAAATTGTTATTGAAAATGAATTTGGAAAATAAATTTGTATGATTCAATGGGGAAAAATTTGGACATAATTTAATGCTTGAATGATAGGAAACATGTAAAGAAAGGATTTAAAATTCACATTAAATTATAATTTAAAAGAAAACTTTACTGTTGGTATGTAACATGAGATAAATTGTCAAAAATGTACAAAGCTATTTCAAATTTATGTTGGAAATGTAAATCTAAAGAAGGAACTTTTTATCATTTATGGTGTACTTCGCTAAAGCAAAGAAATATTGTAATAGGGTTCACATCTAGACTATTAAAGTGAATATAAAGGTAGAACCAGAGTCTTTTCTTTTAGGCCTAATGGACAAAGATCTTGAAAAAAAGATTGGAACTTCGATTTTATATATGCTGACAACAGCAAGAATGTTCTATGCACGAAAGTAGAATAATATCTTATTTCCCACAATGAATGATTGGCTGCAAAGGGTTAGCAGGAATGATTAAATTGACTATTTTAATTAAAGAAAAGGATACAACCAATTTTCTTTCTATTTGGAAATTGCTTCTGGATTTTGTGCTTGAGGTAGAAAAAAAATTGAAACTTTGATTTTGGGTTTGCTGATTAGGTTTGTTGTTATAGAAATAGTATATATTATTTTGTAAAAGGAAAAAGTTGAGGCAGTGTGTTATTATATTATTGTACTGTGCTAAAAAGAGTTGGAAGTCAATGCATTTTCTTTTCCCTTGTACCCTACACTTTTTTCTCTTCTTTTTCTTCCCTTACTTTCCTATTATTTTTCTTTTTCTTTGTACCCCATACTTTGATAAACTAATAAAACATTGTGAATCAGTTTATGTAAGGATGCGCCCCCCCCAATCCTTTATATTTCACAAAGCAGCCAAAGACAGCATGATACACAAATATTATGGAAATTCCTTAAGCACATTAACAAAATTATCTGGTTCCATTAAAAAACATTTTAACCAGTATCTACCATTACCATTACAGTGTTCTTATACCATAGTCTAAAATTGACCTAAGAAACCGGGTAACCATGACAACAGTCACTCAGGGATCTACCATCTTTAGATTTTATATATATACATGTGTATGTATGTATATGTGTGAGTGCGTGTGTGTGTGTGTGTATCAGGTGGGTTCCACTTACCTTTACTACTGGTTTGCAGCGGGATTGCGTGTGCTTTTCTGCACATGTGCAGAAGCTTCTGTGCATGCGCAGATCACCAATGATGATGTCATGTCAGGTGGACGGAGCCTCCTGCCGGTTTTACTACCGGTTCTATAGAACTGAACAGAACTGGGAGCAATACTGTGGCTCTCAGAAAGGGCTCTCATCTTTATGGTGAACTTGGCCAGTCAGGAGCAGCTGAGGACAAGAAATCCTGACTGCTCCTGACTGGGCAAGATCACCATAAAGACCACCTTAGCTAGCTCAAAAAGAGAGGTTATACAGCATCTCTATACCCAGATGGTATCTTTTCTGGGCACTCGAAAATAGCATCATCCATCCAAAATTGGCAGACTGTCAGATGTCACATCTGTTCAGAAACATGAATTCTGTACAGATTAGAGTTAGTCCACCTCTCAGATTTTCATTCCTAATATACCTATACCATGGAGTAACCTGGAGACAACAGCTACAAAAGATTAACTCCATCCCATCCCCATCATCTCACTCAGACAGGTCGTCATGGTACATGCCACATTCATGCTTCATTTGGAAATAAATCCAGGATACAAGATGCTTTATCAGTAGTTGACCTGGGAACAAAGAATAGGGTTTTTAAGTTGGAGGGCCAACCCTATTATCATGTTGACTTTTTTCAAGTTGCAGCTTAAATAAATAATTGAGACCAGCCTTGGTGAGGCTTTAGAAATACAAACTCACTTGAATGATCTTTTAATACCCCAAATTAAAAACAACCATGTTCAAGCTCACTTCCTCTGTATTCCCTCTATTTCTCTATTAATAAGATTGCAATCTATTTATGGACATGAACCTTACTAAATCCAGAGAGAGAGCAAATTCCGAGTAAATACACATATGATCAATTTGAAAATCTTTAGCTATGTGTGTATTTAAGTATATACAGTATATGTTTGGGTATGTGTGTGTATATAGATATAAATCACACCCACATACACACCCACATCTATATTAGAGTACAATATTGAAATGAAAAAGAATTAACACATAATTCCCCATATTGTAAGATGCATTCAACACTTGAATAAAAGTCCCCAAGGAAAGATTGAAGGCAAACGAGGCCCAGGCAGAAGAAGAACATTATGGCTTCAAAATCTAAGGGACTGGTTTTTCATGAAAAAGAACTTTTTCATGCAGCTGTTGAGAAAAATAGGATTGACAACATGATTGCCAACGTCCGATGACGGATAAGGCATAAGAAGATAGCAATCCCTAAAGATATTCATAAATCCTACATTTGAAGCAACAATTCCTACAACAAAGGCAAAATACAATTTGATTTTATTGTATCATTAACAAATTCAACATTGATAATAGATATTATTTCAATAGTGCTATTATTTTGTTCAGGAGGACTACAATTCCTTTCTTAAAACTTATTCTCATCATATGCATCTTATCGCCTGCAATAATTATTATGGGATTGTGTTTGAAGGCAAGAATCACATATATAATATTAAGCCATGAAGTTTAAAGTTTATGATAGTTATATTCATAAATAAAATATTGTTGATTCATAATCTTGTAAGAAGCTGCCACATTTGAGCAGACTACATTATATGACCATAATATCCTGTTTCCCCCAAAATAAGACATCCTCTGATAATAAGCCTAATTGGTTCTTTTGAGCACATGGCATTCAGGCCAAGCGCTTATTTCAGGGTTCAAAAAAATTATAAGTCAGGGTCTTATTTTCGGAGAAACACGGTATTTGCATATTTGCATAACAGTACTCAGAAGTACTTTTATTCTATATATTTGATACATATAGATGTATGTGTATGTACACTACTTCTTTTGCAATTGTGAACAGATTCCAGATTATTTTTCAAAATAAAAACTACATACCACATAAGGCCTGTGTAGCGTAGAGGGCTAATGCCTCCTACTAAAAGGCAGCAATTAACACCAGCTGCCTGTAATTTCTCTGAGTTCAATCCTAGCCAGGCTCAAGGTCGACTCAGCCTTCCATCCTTTCTAAGGTGGGTAAATTGAGGACCCAGTTTGTGGGGGCAATAAGCTGACTTTGTATAAAATATACAAAAGTATGAAGGCTATTGCTTAACGCATTGTAAGCCGCCCTGAGTCTCCGGAGAAGGGCGGCATATAAATCAAATTAAATAAATAATAAAATAAGGGACAAAATCAATATTAGGAAATGTTAGACAGAGTCCTATTAATATTTTGCAATACAAATTGTTCAACTAAAGGTTAATAAGACAAGGTAAAGGCATGAACAAATTCTCATTTCATTTTAAGTTGGTCAAGGCCAGTACAATTATTTGTAGTAGAAAACAGTTTTTAATCACCTTTTAAATATGTATATAGCAACTGTTACTATTTTTAATATAAGTGGGAAAATTATATTTTCTTTTGGATCTTTCAAATCTGGTTTTTTTTCTACACAAACAAATCTCTAAACAAAAATATATCTTTGTATAATGAAAAGCAAACATATTTGCTACCTGTTCATATTCAAAAAGTGACTCCAAGGATAAAAAGCAGCAAAACCATAGTTCTCTATTTGTTAAAATGTATCATTATCATCAAAATAAAACCAGTTCAGGTATTATACTGCCTAATTATCAACTCAATGTTCATCAATAGAACAACTGCATGGACTGAGAGGACCCTCATTTTCTTTTCTCTAGGTGGAACTACTTATGATTCAGTATTCACTTCTAAAGGAGAAAACAAAACCAGAACCACAGTTAGCATTGATGAATCAATGAAAGAAAACAAAATTAAAATGTATTAGTTCAAATTATGTATTAGGTCTCTACTTCCTAATTAGTCTATCATCAGTATAAAGTTGCTAAAGCTCATTCATTCAAGATGCATTCCACAAGCTCTATTTGTCATTTATGTCCATATATATCACCAAAACCATATATTCAAACATTATGTTGTTTAACACATTGTAAGCCACCCTGAGTCTCTGGAGAAGGGCAGCATATAAATTAATTTTTTTTAAAAAAAATATGTAAAATTTTTAGAATTATCTCCACAGATCAGTTATTATGGATGTCAATTATACCTTTTCTTCAGCTATGCCACAATTAAAATTTATAGTATTCTAGTATAAATAGTTACATTTCATCTCAAAGAGATTCCAGAACCTCTAAAAGTTATTTCCTGAACCAAATATGGGATATATATTTTTTTAAAAAGGATGGTTATTTTTATCAAATACATGGTCAGAAATATGATTATAGATTTAAAAAAATATTTTCCTTATCCTGAATAAATATTAAAAACAGCACTGCAATATACAGATCTAATAGAGTTCGGTGGAAAGGTGTAGAACTCTGTCAGTCCTGGAGAACAGCGCTAGTCAATAGAGGTTATTATTGTTAATAAAACACACAATATTTCAGGATAGAATATATTCATTCCTGCCCCCCAAATAGAATATAAGGATTGACATTCAGTTCCCAAAAGGACCTCCCTCTCAAAAAAGCATTCCATTAATTTCTATTAAACTTGAAGTTGCCTTTTAAAAAACAGAAGCTAGTTAATTAATTGGTATCACTTTATTTATTTTTATGCCTCACTTGCAAGGGATTAATTATAGTTTACCATACTAATGATAGATGGATTATATAAGTAGTGCCTGGCCCACAATTTCTACTTAGTGGAAGCGTTATTGAGAAATAAAATCTCAGTCAAGCAGCCCTTTTTTTCCTTTCCTTTCCTAATAATAATATTTTCAGACATAAATAGCATGGGGCTGGGGAAATAAAAATCTAATCCAGGACCCTTTTGCAAAAAAAAAAGAAAAAAAAAGAAAAGGAAAAGCATTTAATGCTAAGCCTTAAATATAAACAATGACAGTTTCCCGTAATAATTTTCTATATAGGACTTACCCAGCCCAGGTATTATAGTGAAAGCAACACTTTTAAGAATGAGCTTACAATACCATAACACCGTTTGGCACTTTTACATTAAAGCATAAGGTAAACCAAGGACAAAACATTAGAAGGTGTTTTAAAGGTACATTCCTAAACTGACTCTATATTTAAAAAGTGTAAATTACATTTCTCAAGAGGACATTCGAATAAATCAGCTCCACAGGCTTCCCTAACACACTAAAACCAACACACACAATTCATAACCAAAGCTTCAAAGCTTTACATGTGGAAGATAAAACGTCCATACACCATATGCTTTCACACTCCCCCATCCACAGGAGACACCGCACAATATTCTGGCACCCCAATCCAAAAGACACTCCGGTCGCATTTACTAAGTAAAACGAGTCACTTTTGATACTTACGGCCGGCAAAGATCTAATGTTTCTATGTGCCACCAATTAGAGATCCAGGGTTGAAATCATTGGCTTTCTAAGGGCAAGCCTGCTAATTGGAAAGTGGCAATTCCACGGTTAAGCCCAAGAAAAATACACACCTTTTCCGATATGAGATCCATGGACTTAGCATCCCCAGCAGCAGAGCTGGGATGGGTAGGAGAGCCCCAGGAAGCTGCCGGTCTAAGCTAGGCTCTCACGAAAAAGAAGGGGAGGAAATATGTGTGTACTGTACACACACAGAGGCTCCAGAGGGAGGGAAAAATAGAACAGTGTCATTCAAGGGCTTCACGAGAGAGAGAGAAAGGGAAAAAAAAAACCCGGGGAAGACTGCACCGCCCCCTCTCTCCCTCCTATCAGATCAATGGGACAAAGGGAAAGGGGGGAGAGAGAGGCAGAGAAAGGAAAGTCTGGGGGCTGCCTTTTCTAAAAGGGTTTCCCAGAGAGGGCGGGCGAAGGGCTGGAAGCAGCCAGCGCTCCCTCCCTTTATCAACAAGGGGAGGTCCCACTGTGGCATCCCAACCTCCCCCCCCCCACCCAAAGGGTAAACGGGGCGAGGGGGAAAAAAAAAAGCGGAGCCGATCTTTCGCCCCGGGCCTCCGCGTCCTGTCAGGACCAGGAACCCATCCAGCCTCCAAAAGCAGGAGGAGGAAAGGAGAGCGTAGCCGCGTCGGCTAGAAACTTTTTTCGTTTTTTTTCTTTTTCCCGCCCCTTTTTTCCCGTCTTTCTCCCTCCCTGCCTCATTCGAGGGTCGGGCGGCCGAGAGCAACACACGCCGCTCTAACGACTCCGGGACGGGAAGTCAGGAAGCAGGCAGGCCCGCAGGGATGGGGCGGCCATTAAAGCCGCTCCAATCCGAGGCTTTCCCCGCGCGCGGCGACTGCAACCGAACCGCCCCCGGCCGTGGCTTCTCTCATAAACACCCTGGTGGCGCTCGCCTCAGCCTTTGCCCGCCGCCCCACAGCTGGGATCGGGTTCAGCCCCCCCCCTTCCCACGTTCGCCCGCCCGCCCGCCTCCCGGGGTCTTACCTGGCTGCATTTCTCGGGGACTTCGGGTGCCGAGGAGCCTCTTTTTCCCCAGAGTGGCCCCGCTGTCCAACGGCTCGCCATTATTTCAGACTCCAATTACAACGGGTGGGGGAAAAAAAGAATGTGCTGAAGTCAACATGCGGTGTTTGCGTGTGTGGGGTGGGGTGGATGGGGGGGGTGTTGTCGCGCGGCAAAAAATAGGCTCCCGGGGGAGGAAGTGGGTCGGTAGGCAAAAGCAAAAGAAAAATACGGCTGTCCACATGCACCAAGGAAAAGGGGTGCAGCCACTCCCACCTGGGGAAAAAAAAAGGGATAGCGCTCAAGCTGGAAAAAAGACCCGTCTCTGCCTTTTGGGAGAGAGCAAAAAAAAAAAAATGTTTTTAAAAAGAGCGCTGTCCAGCACGCAAATCCTAAGCAAGCCTCGCCTTCACAATGGGGTCCAGGAGGAAAAGGGATTCTTGTCCAAAAAGCCCTGCGAGAGTAAAAGAAGAAAAAAAAGGGGGGGGGGAGCGCAGGGAAAGATCCTGCTGGACTTTCTCAACCGGTCGCCCCGGCGAGAAGAAAAAGAAAGAAAAGCGGGAGGGGGGAGATGTGTCAGTGGCCCGGGCAAAAGCCGCCGCCGCCGCCTGCTCCCGCTGCCGCCCGTCCCTTGTTAGTCTAATTGCATTGGCTCGCCATCTTCCTCTTCCTCCTCCTTTGCAAAGCCCTAGCGCAGGGAGGATTGGGCGGAGAGGAGCAGAGGCGCTTGCCGCTGCCTCCTTCGAGCGCGCACGCAGACACCCGTGTCTGGAGCATTGAGAAAAGAGGGGAGGAGGACACTCATATACACAAGTTGTCCAAGGACAGGGAAATAAATCAAGATTCCCGCCCCCTCCCCGTGACCGACATTTCCTTCTCAGACGACGGAGGAGCGCAAGGTCCGGGCCAGGTTGGCGAGGGGACCGGATGCTCCTTTGGAGAAGCTCAGGAATTTGAAAACTTTTCTGCCCGATCCTGCCAGGCATGTGACACGGAAGTCTTGCCTGCTGCATACGCTTTTGGCACACAGTTTGAACCGGCCCAGGCCGATTGCAACCTGAAGCGGGGAGAGGGGTGGGGTAGGGGGGGAAACTATCGATCAGGGAAGACTTCGCTCGCCTTTTAAGTCCAATAAGGGGTCCAAATCAGGTATGCTACCTAGCGCGCAGCGCTGAGCCTTGCCGCCTTTCTACAAATGTGGATCGCTTTTCGGTGGGTAGTTGGGTAGTTCACGGCCGATTGGCTTCGAAATTCGAATCCCTTCCCGGCGGAAAATAGTGTAAATACCTCCTCTGCAAACACCTTAGCAAAGCTGCCCAGCACCTCGCCTTCCTACATTTTCCAAACGGAAGTCACCTCTCCCTGGCCGAGGGAGTCCTAACTCTGTTTTTAAATTCTTTAAACGTACTTGCCGCACAGCGAGCAAGCCTAAGGCTGCCAGGAAAAGGCACTGTTTTTAACACGGAGAAAAAAAACAGGGATCAAAACTTCTTAATAAAGAAGAAATAAGCTACCGCTTTTATTTTACTTTTTTTTTTAAAGTAAACAAAGCATTTACATTGCCCTGCTGCCCTAGGCAATTTGCAGGAGTGCCAGCTGCACCCAGGTCTACTCTAGCTGTCAGCTGCAGGATAGGTGCTTTATGTGCTGCTGAAAGAGGGAGTTGGGGAGACAATATTAAACAAATAAAATATAAACCTAATTCCAACATAAAGCAACAATTTCACTTCGGGGAGGGGGAAGACAGAAAACTGCAAGGCAAATTATATACCCATCTATTGTTTGCCGGACACTACACGCATCTTCAGCCAATCTGTTTGACAGGGTGAGACAAACCAGGTATATTTAGGTAACTCTTCCTCCACCCCCCACCCCGCACCATTAAAAATTTAGCCAAGAGTGCTCTTTTGGAGCTTAACAATTCAGAAAGCAAAACTTGGAGTTGCGGGGACCTCCCAATTATTTTTCAGAGTTCCTATGCTAAGAAAAGAAATGGATGGCTCCTCAAACCAAAGTTGATAAAAAGTATAAAAACAAACTTCTGTAAAAACAATGCCTAATTCAGTATTTTACTTTCCACTTTCCTCTAACTCTAATATATATTCAAAAGCACTCTGATTATTAATGGGTGATAATTGTCCATCTAAACATACTGTATTTAAATCTATCTCTAGACTTAATCAAAGATTTTAACATTGTGAAAGGAATGGAAGATAGAGAGATGCTTTACAATATCAGATTCAACCCATAACTTAATGATCATGATTAATGATTATGGTGCATTTGCTTGCAAACTTTTGCTGAAACCTCAGATTAGAAATGCTGTGAGAATGGTTTTCTGTTACATTTCATAGCAGCCTCGTGTGTGTGTATGTGTTTGTGTGTATGTGTATTTGAATTTCAAGAAATTTACCTTTTCAAAGATGGAAAAAGTTTGCATTTAAATACAAACTGACAAATATTAGCACATTTTATTGACTAGAATCCACAAATGTCTGAAGCACATGAGACAGAAGGTCACATAGTACAGCAAGGAGCTCAAGGTGACAACCATAGTTGCCTGGCATACCATACTTGCCATATAGCTGCCATGGGGAACCAGTCTAATCTAGTGGTTACAGCATCAAGCTAAAGCCAGCAGACTGTGAGTTTTAGTTTCATCTTAGGTATGAAAGCTGGGTCAGTCACTCTCTCTCTTAGTCTAACTCACCTCACAGGGTTGTGGAAAAAGAGAAGGAAAATGAGTATTATGTACACTCACCATCTTGAGTTACTTATAAGGTAATAAAACAGGATAAAAATATAAAGAATAAATAAAATCAATAAAGAAATCATTGCAGTCCTATTTTCCCCAGAATAGGTCTATAAGGTTGGTTGGCCTGTGAGAGAAAGTGACTCGTTCAATGAGTGGCTGAAGATAGACTTGAATCTAGGCCTTCGTTATGCAAGTCCAACACTTTATTTGCCACCATCACCTCCTGCGTATATTCAAAAGCACAATGAGTAGGAATTGGTGATAGTTAGTCATCTAAACATAGCTGAATAAATTATACCTATAATAGTGGGACCATCAATTTTTGTTACTATTTCCTGTTCAAAGTATGTTAAGTGGAATTTCCTCTTCAAGGTCTTCTGTTGAAAAATTTCAGCTTTCAGCTTAGCAGATAAATGACCAAAAGTATGCAATTTATGTATTATTTTCCAAACAGATTGACATTTTTGCCGAAAATAGAAGAGTCGTGGTAGTCACAACAGCACACATCTTACTGAAAAATGCACTGGGCATAAGTCTGGTAATAGTTGCCAAGATACATTAGGGAGAAGATTTGCATCTGGATTTGCTGAAGAGTCTCTCCACAATATTTCTGTAGCTTGGTAGCCTTTTGGTTTTGTCTAACTGGCTTAATTTAAGAGCTAGAATCAGTAATATTGTCAGCATTCAAAAGTCAGTAGGAGAACATTCAGCTTCTTGCACTCTGCTGTCCTTCTGTAATTTGTTTTTCTCAGATAGTGCATTTTTGAACAAAAACTTGATTTACTAATTTCTTGCCCTGAAAAAAAAAATTACTTAGCTATGGGTATTTCCATACTATCAACGTTTGTGCTATGTAGTTCCTCACAAATCAATTTGAAATGCACCCACAATTATCTTCATTTCTACTTATCTGGAACTGTGGGGAGAAAGTCTGGAGTTAATTCTGAAATTGTGGGAAGCATTGAAAATGATTGTATTATAATCAATTACTACTATTAATATGCTTGTTTTGCAAGCATTTAAAATTTAATTTAATTGTCATACATTGTACTTGTTGCATTTTAGGTTCATCCTTTCTTGTCTTCTATACTTCTATATAAATAATAAAACTTCTAAAATATGAAAGTGTCAACTCTAGTTCTAAAAAGGTATATCATAATGAGTTAGTGTTTTGTTGCAACAAGATTCCTTACGTTTCCTGAACAAACTAACAGTAACCTTCTGGATACTGCAACCATATACAAGAATATACAAGTAGTTCCATCATACAGTATATAATGTATTTGCTTGCAGGGTCACTGTTCCATTCACATTTTACACATATCTATGCACAATCACTCAAAAATATATATTTTTCATGTGCATTCATGTTATATGTATTTTTCTTGTTATATGTATTTTTCCTACTTTGTATGTCTAACATCTATTTTTGTACTTTTCCTAATATATACATCGAACCCAGATTTGATGTGCCTGTGTGCTTCAGTTCATCTTTGCATTCAGTAGTTTAAAATTACAAAATTCATATAAATTTCATTTATAATTCTTAGTGATGACTGATAGATTTAAAAAAATAGAACAGTAGCTCATTATGTTGGATGGGGACACAATAACCCAGTGTTTTCCTGTCTTGGCAACTTCCAGGCGTGTGGACTTCAACTCCCAGAATTCTTAACAATTGAATATCATATGAAGGGCAAAACAATACCTGGAAGTAATTTTTCTCTTTTACGCCCACCTCCTAAAAAGGGAGATAGTTATTTTGGAGATATTCCAATCTGGCTTTTGCATATGACATCAGTCAAGATCCAAAAGGAGGAGTGGTGGCATAACAATTGTCATCCAGTAATTCTTTACAGCTTTTGGGAATGCTTCTCTATAGGCTGCCAGATGTGTAACTTGTTCATTAAGTTGAGTTCTAGGGGTCAGTTGAAGTTATTGGCTGTTACTGACTGTATCTAATCAGTACCTGCTAAACAGCAATTTCCATGTCTGCGTTCCTTGATTCCATGTTGGAGCTGATGAAGGAGTCCCCCAGACTTGTACTCTTGAGACACTTCAATTTGACTTCTCTAGGACTGAGATCTGAGGTGGCTCAGGAGTTCATGGTCACTATGATGATCATAGGCCTATCTCAGATCATCCAGAATCCAAGAAGGCACAGTGGCTCCATGCCTGATTTGATGTTCCTGTTGAATCAGTTGCTATATGTTCTGAAATTGTGGGACCAATCAGTGTCTAACTTGTCATGTCATGTCATGATTATCATGAGATTCTCTGTCCACTGCAGGGGGCCATTAGATTTGTCCATTTCTCCATTACTGATAGTTCCAGATGGGTTTCAGAAGGAATTGAAGATTGTTTTGATTAGTTTTGCTGACTGTCCATCTGAAACATTGGTAATTGCTTGGAGTGGGGGGGGGGCAGCCAAGGCTTTAGATCAGAGCATGCCCCTGTAACCTCTCTCTTCTCATGAGGCTCATCATCCTTCCCTACAGTTCATGGAGGATTGAAGGAGATGAAGAAAAAGGAGAGACATCTAGAGCATCCCTTGTGTTCAACAAAGGACAAACTTGATTGAACATGAATCAGAGCTGCTATTAAGGCTTATCTTGTGGTGATATGGGTGAAAAGCATCAGTACCTCTCTGCTGTTATTACAGAGAAGTGCATTGATATCCTATTGGCCTATTCAGATGACACTTGCCCTCTTTGTACAGTAGAGAGATTCAGGAGAACGTCTGGCAGGAATATGAAAGAATTTGTTCAATATTTGGACAAAATAGCTTAAATCAACTCAGAGTTGGATGCCGAACTTGTTGCAAATCTGGAATAGTACCCAGGGGAGAAGTCTTGCCCAGTTTTCTAGGAACAGTTTGGACTTTTTGGATTTGAGAAAGTGGACAGGGTCTTAAGGCCACTTGCTCTTTAGATCTATGACCTTCCTGATTTGTTAAAGCGGCCTGAAAAAAGATAATGGCTGCAAGGTATAGTAGCAGTGAACTCTTTCTTGAGTGAGGGCACCCCACTCATTCACTTCTTTTACCTCTTAAAGAAGTCTTGGTTTGCCCATCTATATTTTGGTTTTTCAGTGTAAGAAGAGATTCTGGTCCATTCCAAGCCAGCTTTTCAAAGACTGCAGGATAACTGAAGTGGAAGTGAAGTTTATTTGACAGCAAAACAGACAATTAACAATGGAAGGTGGGCATAAATTTAAAAAAAAGTTAGTTACATCATAGAGAGGCCCATCTTTTGTTTTAGAAAGTGCACAGATATACCTTGTCTCTCAAAAAGTGTGCTGAGAGGAAATGCGACTTTTCACTCTGCAGGGATTTTACAATCTTTACCCTTTGTGATTCCAGATGGTGACCTTGGGTAATGGGAGTGAAATAGGGTAAGCCTATTGTAGGTGTGATGGATTTTCATATCTTGAGATTTTAGTTTAATTAAGTTGCTGGTATTCGCCACTTTCCTAAGAAAAAGGTATGAAAACCTGATTTTGAAGCTTTACTTGGGGCCCCAAGAGAGCAATCGCCTCTGGAGGTGGTTGAGGAAGTAAGAATAATTCATCCTTGTGAGGTTTGTTGCCTTGATTCTAACTTTTTATATAGCTTTTTAAATTTTTAATTGCTTTTATATTTATGTTTTTACTGTCATCCAGAGTCACCTTATTCTGAGAGGGGTGGTATATAATAAATAAAAATAGTAATAATCCCCCAAGGAGGCACTACTTTGACAAATAAAAAAGTTAGAAGTGAATACATCAAGACAGTGAAGAAAATCTTAAAAGTCCAAACTCAGTGGAGAATATGCCACCATGGCAAGTAATACCTGGGCAATTCCAGCTATTAGACACACTGTTAGAATAGTGGACTGGACTTAAGCAGAATTAAAACCCCTATATAAGAAGACAGGAAAAATAATGACAATGTATCAGAACTGAAAAAGCTTCTTGGATGAGAAGCTAAACGTTTTCAAAGAAAAAGAAAACAAGAAAGTCCACTTGCTTTTTGGAAAAATTGCCTTTGGTATTACATGAACATTAAAAAACAAACAAAGAGAAGGCAAAGCAGATAATAAAGAGATCTGGAAATGGCTTAGAGCAGGAAAGTTGAAAGGAGAGTCAGAGAGGCTACTCTTGGCTGCTTTTTAAGAACAAGTCTTAAAAACAAATGCATGCAAATTCAGAATTGAGAAGGGAGCAATAGACAGCAAATGCTCTGCAAAGAAGCTAAAGAAACAGTGGCCCACTTGGTTAGCTGCTGCAAGATTTTTAGACAGACCAACTACAAACAACAGCATAACCAAGTATCAACAATAGTGCATTGGAAGTTCTGCAAGACATACCATTTGCCTGTGAGCAAGAACTGCTGGGACCATCAAATAGATAATAGAAAATAAAAATGCTAAGGTAGTGTGGAATTTTAGAATTCAAATAGACATGCACTTGCCACATAACACCTACGATTTAACAATTATCAATAAGAATGACAGAGAAATCTGGATAGTGGAGGTGGCAATACCTGGAGAAAACAGAATAGAAGGGGAAAAAAACTTGGACATTACATGGTTTCAGGTACCCTCATTTGGTCAAATTAAATGACCAGCCACCTCTCTGAACTTAGTGTCCTTTGTCCTACAGTCTGGGGTTTGCTGACAGGTTAGGGATAGTCAAGGTTAATGAGAGGCACGGATGGGAAGGATGGCATGGTAGTTTTTCTCCCTTCAGTCAGTGAAGCTGTAACAAGCATCAACAGAGGTAAAGAAAAACACTAATAATTCTGCATTTTTTTTCAAATGTGTATCTGGCAGCCATAGTATATCAGGCCATTACACACACACACACACACACACACACACACACACAGGAAACAATGAATCTGTGTCCTGCTTCTGTATGACTGTGTCCACAAGTAGTACAAGCACAGGAATCCAACTTCCCTCCAACTAAAGTAAAATAAATTCTAGATTTTTTTTCCCTTTTGAATTTAGTATTTTGGAAGGTGAAAGAGAACCATAATCCTAAATAAACAAGGAAGAAGGAAGTACTGTAAATAGTGGTACTTCAAATATGTAAATGATTGCTTTGAAAAATCAAATATTGTAAAATGTTGTTGCTCATTAAAAAATAATCTAAATTAATATCCAGCCAAGTGGGATTATCTGGCTGATTTTGTCAACATTTGGCCACCTGAAATTCCAAAGGTATAGAGCTGGAAAAAAAATTATCCTGAAAAAAAAAAAGAAGTAATGACATATTTCTGCATCCAATGTCCATAAAACCACCAGGGATACTTTACTTTTCTATTTAATACATAACAATTATCTATGGGATTATTTTAATTATCAACATAAAATAACATATAGCGAATTCAAAAGAACAGGTCTCACCCACTTGACTACAGGTAGTTCTTGATTTACAAGCACATTTTGGACTAGAAGTTCCATTGCTAAGCAAAGCAGTTGTTAAAGAAGTCATGTTCAATTTCACAACCTTTTGGTCACAGTCTGAAGTGAATCACTGAAGTTGTTAATGAATCCAACTTCCTCAATTGACTTTGCTTGTCAAAAGCTGGCTCCATAGGTCACAAATGGTGAACTCTGCAATGATCATACATTCATGCTCGTTGCCAAGCACCTGAATTTTGATCCCGTGACTGTGGGAATGTTGCAATGATTGTAAATATACGTCATTTTTTTTTTCCAGTGCCATTGTAAATTTGAATGGCTGCTAAGCAAATAGTTGTAGATTGAGGACTACCTATACTCGAGAAAAAACATCCTTTGTCTTATCCTAAATAATGTTAGACAATGATAGTATATTTCTGGTATATGAGTTTTGGGAAGCAGTCATTTCTTTTTTCCAGGAGATGAGCAGTCATCTTTTAACTATTTTTTTTAAATTTATTAAATTTTTATACCATCCTTCTCCCGAAGGACTCAGGGCAGTGTACAGTCACAATAAAACAATATGAAATACAAAATTTAAAAGCAGTTTAAAACAGAATTAAATATTTTGCCCACCCAATTAAAATGCACAAATTTAAAACACCCCAGCCAAATTCCTGTTAAGCCAGTCCAGCCTGTTGGAATAGCAGAGTCTTAAGGGTACGGCGAAAGGTACGCAGGTCGGGAATCATACGTATCCCTGGGGGCAGTTCATTCCAGAGGGCGGGTGCCCCCACAGAGAAGGCTCTGCCCCTGGGGGTCACCAGTCTACATTGTTTAACCAATGGCAACCTGAGGAGTCCCTCTCTGTATATTGGTTGGTGGGAGGCTATCGGTGGCAGAAGGCGATCCCGTAAATATCTGGGTCCTAAGCCATGGAGCGCTTTAAAGATGGTAACGAGCACCTTGAACTGCACCCAGAAGACAATTGGGAGCCAGCGCAGCTTGCGCAGGAGACGTGTCACATGAGTGTGTCGAGTTGCTCCCATAATCACCTGCGCGGCTGCATTCTGGACCAATTGGAACCTCTGAGTGCTCTTCAAGGGGAGCCCCATGTAGAGAGCGTTACAGTAGTCCAGATAGGACATGACGAAGATGTGAGTGACCATGCGCAGGGCGTGCAGATACATTGCTTGGATCCATTCATTTAATACCTGAAGGTGAAGGAGAAATTTATTTTTTAAATGAAGAACGAAGAAGATTATCTGGGTTTAAAGTAGAACAGAATAAAATCAAAGCCAATGAGAATTGCTTTAAATTATTTTTCAAACCCATTAAATTAAGTATAATTCTTGCGTTATAAAATGGAGAAATTGGGGTGATCTGTGAATCACACACAGATTAATAAGAATTTCATCAATTTGACTGTTGCTGATCATCCAAATTTGCAACAAACACCAGTACTTCGCTACCTTCATAGTTTCTATCTTTTCTTTAATTAGGCTACCAGATCTTTGCTACTACCTAGGGCAGGGGTGTCAAACTCATGGCCTAGGGGCCAGATCTGGCCTATAGGGTGCTTAGATCTGGCCTGCGGGGCCGCCCTGGAAACAGCACTGGACCAGCCCATCATGCCTCTGCCAGCGAAAATGCATGCAGCCCTCCCAAGCGCCATTTTTGCTGGCAGAGGGTTTCAGGAAGCCATCATAACTGAAAACGGAGCTCGCGAAGGCCTGTGTATGGCCCTCCTAAACTCGGTTTTTGCTGACAGAGAGTTGCAGGAGGCTATTGCAGTCAAAAATTGCGAGGACTGTGGGCGGCCCTTCTGGGCTCCATTATTACTGACAGAAGGTTGTAGGAGGCTGTTGCAGCCAAAAAGAGCTCAGGAGCTCATTTTTGCTGGCAGAGTGCTCGGGCCGCCACAGGCACCCCCAACATGAATTGCCACACCTACCCTGGCCATTCCCACACTGTCCCCCTGAGATCAAACGCAACCCTGATGCGGCCCTCAATGAAATAGAGTTTGACATCCCAATCTAGGGTCAACTGGATTTTTGCAGCTCAGATCTGATATCTTTAATATCGAACAGTATGCTAAATTAAACTTATTAAAAACATAATTTTTTGTTATGGATTGTTTTTTCCAACTCAAATGTTAAGAAGAAATTAACATAAAAGAACTTGAAGTTGTATCAGTGTGTTAACTCCAGAAACATTGAACAGACCGGGACCAAATTTGGTGTGAAGGAAAGGATACTCCAATGAAAGAATCATTATATCTGAAAATGGGTCAGATCCAATTAGGGAAAATATTCCAGGAAAATATCCCCACTGCATCTCCATGGGAGAAAGTTAGGTAGCTGCTTGGAATGTTGCTGCTCTTCCATTCCAAGTTCTGTTTCTCTTGCTTGTGTAACCCAGATATACAGTTTCTCTGTGCATGCACACTTATGTCTATACATAGATATGGAATATGAGAGATGCACTAAAGGATGCAAGACATTATTTAATTACAAAGAAGTAATGGTGTCTATTAGTCAACTATTGATGACTATTGAAAGGGTTGGAAAGAATTCCAAAGCTTTTGTGCCTGTTTGCTTTTTGTACATTGTTATAAGTGGCAACTGAATCTATGATGATTCATTTAACAATTGCATTGATTTGCTTAGTAATAGTGGCAAAAAAATGGTTGTAAAATTTGGTGTGACTCACTTAACCACCTTGCTTAGCAACATAAATTCTGGTCCCAATTGTAAATCAAGTCTACCTGTATCTTACATCCCTCAGTTAATCATTAACATTAAAATCAGGTTTGTATCACATGCTAATTCTTAATGTGGTCATTTGTTTTTAGATCAGAATGTGATGTAAGCCCATTCTAATTATGTAAACATAACCTTAGAATAATCCTAGCCATTTATTTATGTCTGCCCATTTCAATGGGAATTATTTCTTAATATCCATGTTAGGATTTTTATGCCTCATAAAGTACAGGAAAATTACAGACCGGAATGCATACTTTGGAAAAGGACAGTATTTAGCTTCTGCAATCTTTCTTTGTTCTTCTATGAACTTCAAGGTAGACCAGTTGGGTCAATTGAAAAACCTTGCTAAGATCTTATACACTAACTATACTCATACACATCAACCCACACATTATTGATTTAATCCCACTGTTTGCATTGGCACAACATACTAAATTGTAGATAAATCTATTGTCTGGGTTCACAAAGTACACTACAACGAGGTAATCTAGTGTATTATATAAAACTAATCAGTGTTACACAAACCAGGAAAATTAATCTGTCTGAGCAAACCATAGTTTCATTAACTATGGGTAATTGTGACAACACAGCCGATGTTTAAGGGAATAGAATAACTTACTGTAAAAGTAGGAAAAAATACTATAAATTATCCATCATTAGAATTTGCTTTCAGAATCTGAGCAGTACTCATAGTCATCATCAGTTACTATTCACTCCTGCTGTACTTTGGGCAAATATTAGTAAGAGATCTTGATTACAACTCAGCAACCGAGACAAGAATTAAGAGGAAAAAGCACTCTAATTTTCTTAGCCCTTAATCTTGTTGCCTTTGTGTAATTAAAACTTTTCTTTTTTAAAAAAATCTCATAATGGTAGTACCCACCTTCATTGAGATATGAGTAATCACTGGATTGTAGTTTACCATGACTAGGGGTGACTAGGGGTGACATGATGGCAGTATTTGAGTACCAATATTTGAGATGCTGGCACAGAGAAGAGGGGCCAATCTATTTTTCAAAGCATCTGGAGGTAGGACAAGAAGTAACAGGTAGAAAATATCATTAAAGAGAGATTCAACTTAGAACTAAAGAGAATTTTCCTGTCAGTGAGAACAATTAATCAGTGGAATGACTTGCCTCCAGAAATTGAGGGTGCTCCATTGCTACAGGTTTTTAAGAAGAGATTGGACAGCCAATTTGCCCAGAATAGTATAGGCCCATGATGGCGAAACAATGGCAGGTGTGCCACATGTGGCACACAGAGCCATATTTGTGGGCATGCAAGCGTTGCCCTACCTCGGTCCAGCTCGCTGGCCAGCTGATTTTCAGACCTTCCAGGCCCACCGGAGTCAGGAAACAGGTTGTTTCCGGGCCTCCGGGGGGATGGGAAAGGCCGTGTTTGCCTTCCCCACGCTCCTAGAAAGCTTCTGGAGCCTGAGGAGGGCAAAAAATGGGCCTACCAGGCCCACCGTGTGCCTAACATGGGGGAGAGCAGGGGGTCATGCATACTTGCGTGCGAGGATGGGGCGCATTGAATTATGGGTGTGGGCACACACACGCACAATCCTCCCACGCTCCCCATGCTTTTGGCACACGACAGCAAAAAGGTTAGCCATCACTGGTATAGGCTATCTTTCTTGAACAGAGGGTTGGACTAGAAGCTCTCCAAGAGCTCTTCCAACTCTGTTAGACTGTATTCTGTGCAGAAAACAAATATTTTCATTGGCATAAAATATAACCAATACCTGCCTTGTAAAGACTTGAACTGAGTTCAGTTTCTTGGAATTAAAAGCATACATCCTTATTGTTTTCTTAGTAAGAATGACATCGTGTTCTTCCATTGCTTGTCGACAGTTCTGTGGTTTCTTGTATCTCATCCAAGTAATAAGCAAATCCAATTTTGTGTAGCTTCTTAAGAATGGTTTCTGGCCATTAAAGGCTACCACGTGCTATGACATTACTTGTATACAGCAGTACAAAATTCCTTAAAGATCTTCAACTCCGAGTCAGAATTGTCTGAAGAAAGACAACCTTGGAATTTTAAAGAATGGATGTATCTTTTTGAAATACTAATTTCAGACATTTGTGGAATGTCAGTCACATAAAACCCCATCTCCAAAAGAAATAATATAAAAAAATAACAGCACATTACAAGAACACCCTGTCATCACCGCTTCTCATCTTCACTTTCAGTGTTTAGGGCAGCTGAATAAAATGTCCTCACTAGCACAATCCTGCATTGATTTTATGATACTTAATATGTCAACATGCATAAATAAAAGAGCCATGGGCTTGGACTGCAGTAAGGCCCTTATGTCACACACTGAAAACTACAGTGAAATATCCCAAGACCCTAACTGGCTCTATTTCATGTAGAAACATTTAACTGGGAGAGAAAAAGAAGTTAATTGTATGCAAACAGCACAGCACAGAGAGCGGAGATCAGAAAAATACTCTAGGTACTTCTATTTATGTTCTTTTCTTATATTATCTACCACATCTTCCAGACAAACAGCGGCACAGAAATTAGGCAACAATTGATACCCAAAACCTAATCCTTCCTTCTGCTTCTTAAAAACCAAGAGTGAAAGGTGTCATTTGGAGGGTGGACTGATGGTCCAGATCTTACTTTTGAGAGATTGTTGCCTGCATATAATGGTTGTTATGACACAACTTTTCTTTGGTTAGAGGATGTTAGAATATAGAAAGATAAACCATTCCTGTAGTTGCAACGTTGAATAGAAGTGGAACTTCTACAACACAAGTTGTGGCAAGGAAATGGAGCTGGCAAGTGAGAAAATATGGTTGGTGGAGAAATCCCCTCCTTCTTCCTCCTTAGCCATTGTAAAGAGACAGCCTGCAGGAGAATAGGGACAGAGCCACTAGCATTAGCTTTTCCCTCACTCAAAGTCTGGAGAGACAACACTCAAGACAATGATGGGATTCTTTTTTGCAGTAGCCTGCTTTCACAGCCAGCTATCCTGAATCCATACCCCAATCTTCATCCTGTGGTATCTCTGCATTTCATCATCCAATGTTAGGTGATTGGACCGGCCTGCTGGGCTCCTCTTTTTTCTCTAGTTAGGATAGCTCATTGAATTCTTTTTGTCCTAGATCTTGCCAGATGGAGAACTGGGCTAATCTTACTCACATGGCAGAGTTGTAAAGAAAGCAGCTAGCAAGGATTTACACTGATGATATTATCTAGTTGGGTAATGAGATGTCTGCAAATAAATAACCAAGTTCAGAGAGCTCCAAGGATTTCGTAGCTAACAGAGGCACAGAATCTTGAGACGAACAACTAAGGCCTGCTATGGAGAGGATGAGAACTCCATTTGATCCCAACCTTCTATGCCTCTGATTCTTCCTTGGAAAATGAAGAAGACAAATTTCTTCTTTTGCACGAAATGGGTAGAACTGACTAAATAATTTTTTTAGAGGAGAGGAGAAGCTGGGGAGGAAGGGATATTGAAACCTTTGTCCTAGGGAGCCAAGATTCCAATTGGGTATCTACTTTCTTTTCTTTAAAAAATGTTCCTGTGGAAAGCTCCAAAATATATTGAGCATCCCTTTGATCTGAACATCACAAACTTAAGTTTTCTATTTCAGGAGAGCAACTGATTGGTTGGCCAGGTTGTGTAAACATGTTTATATTGGGAAAGAGTAGGACACAATTAATGCAGGCATAAAAATCATCCTGTTGGACCCAGTTACTGCGTTTGATCCCATGAAATGACATTTTTGATTTGAAAAGAAGAATAAAGAATAATTGGTAAAAGTAGTTCCGCTGTTTGCTATCTCTTTCTTACTTCTATCTTTTCTTACTTAAAACTTTGCTTCTCTCAGCCTTGGATGCAGAAAATATTTTATTGTATCTGGTCTTTCACCACCAAATTCAAAAGTCATTTGTTTATTTTTCATATTTATGGACCACTGCAGGACCAAGGACATCTCAGTGGTTCTTATCTAAAAGATAAAACACAGAAAGGAGGAGGATGAACAAAAGATAAGCCCTCCCAGATGTCTTCCAGAATTCTTGGCAGGGTCTTGAAAAATTGGGAATCTCCCATATTATAAAAGAAAATGTGACTACCCCATCCCACTCCCTAACATTTGAAAAGTTCAAAGAAAAAATGGCAAAATTGAGCTGGGAACAAGGACATATTGGCAGGTGGGAGCGGACTTTGTGGTGGGGAGCAATTGCCTTGGTGTCTTGATAAATAGTTGTTTTATAGCTCGCCAGACCCAGGACATATCAACCTTTTAACAGCTGCATAGTTCATAAAAATTCAGAATGATTTCCTGTACAGCAGAAGACACCTGGAGCTTTGGACCATTATTTAAGGCTAAGCAGAACTTTTTATCTGAGAATGAGAGAGCAGCAAAATTTCTTTAGCAACTTAGTGGCTTATCTGTCAGTAGAAATGAATGCTTGAAAGGAGGCCCAGCTGTATGGGTTAAGGGTGCCTAATGAACAGATCTGGCCTCTCATATACACTGCTTACCTCTTCAGTATTGTTTGGCTATGCAGATTGCACTGTGACAGATTAAAGCACCAGGCATAATGTGTGGCATTTGTAAAAAGGAATATATTAATGATTAATTGTTATTCTGCAGTAGTCCTATATCAATATGCTCCAGACTTTGAATTTTTTTTAAAAAACTACAAGCTGCATGCAGAGATGTGCGACCAGCAGTCACAAAACAATTGAGGCACTCAGATGAAATAAGTGAACTAAGCACAAGTTAATAAAATGCTTTCTAACACCATTGACTGAGTCCAGAAATCAGCAGCCCTTGAAGTTTTGCCACAGTTGAATTTGTGATATGATCTGTGTTCTCTAAAGCAGATAAAGATGCAGCTCTAAATTCCCCCCACAATGAAATAAGCCCCATGTTGATCCATAGCACCTTAATGGAAATGATCAGAATTAGGATACAGTTAGGATTACTCTTGCTGCATTAAGATTAGTCAATGACTATTGTTGGCAGCCAAGGTAGGAAAGGCATAGGCCATCCTTTTCAACTAAGAAAACATTTGAAATTTTGACAGCACAGATGTAAAACACTGCTGTGGAATGTTGCCCTGCTTGGCATGGCCTGGCAAATTATTCTGCAAGGGGTCAGAAATTTATACATCATAAATATATATTTTTATTAAAGATTTTTTTTAAAAAAAGATATTTTCTATTACTTTTTAAAGTCACATAGAAAGGAGAAAAAAAAGAAGCCGAAGGGAGAGGTAATGGTGCAAGGAAGAAAAGAAAGTAAAAATAGAAAAGAAAGAAAAAGATACAGAAAAGTAGCTTCCATTCTTCTTTACAGCAGTTGTACCATTATGAATATATCTCTTGCTCTATGGTTGCAACATAATTCTATATTGTTGGTCATCACATATAAAGTATGGGATGGGACCAGTCTATCTATGGAATGACTTTGTCTCATCACCTCAGCCCATCCCATTTGGCCAGGCAGGGAAGGCATGCTGAAGACTCAGGAGTGGGTTCTACTTACTTTTACTACTGGTTCACAATGGGGGCACGTGTCCGCGCTTCTATGTATGTGCAGAAGCTTATGCGCATGCCCATATTGTCAATTATGACATCTGGGCAGGTGGGTGGAGCCTCCCACCCAGTGGTGAAGTGTAAAATTTGTTCTACTGGTACTGTGGGCGTGGCTTGGTGGGGTGGGGTTGTAATGTGACTGGGTGGGCATGGCCAACTTTTTTTTTCACTTTTAAAAGCATTTTTTCTACAACCTTTAGAGGTTGGCAGTTGGCTAGTGCCATGAGAACCCTACTTCCATCTTTATTAACCAATGTTAAATAGCCATTTTTGGATTTTTTTATTTTTTTGAAATTTTATAATGTTATTACCTCATAATTTTTAAAAAAATCTTAAAATAATTTTAATATTCTAATATTAATTTTATATGCTGTTTTATATGCTGTCAGTTATATTGTACACTACATGGAGCCCCTTTTTGAGGGAGATGTATGGTCTAGAAATATGAAATATAAATGAATAAATGAATGAATGAATGAATAAATGAATAAATAAATAGATATCTAAAACAGCTATAGATCTCTTGTTCTATATTGTTACAACAACAGAATTCTATTTTTTAAAAAATAATTTATTCTGTTTAATCATCAGAACCATAAATTTATGAGGTATACGTGATCAGAAAATTGAAGATAACTGCACCCATGCCATTTAAGCCTTACCTGAGTTGGGGCCACCATTCTAATTATTCTGATCTTCCTTCCTTCCCATGGATATCCCTGGCTTCCTAGATTTCTGATGGGATATATTTGAAGAATGATTATGAATCCCAGTGATCCTGCATTGTTCAGGTTTGGGCTACATATCCTCGGTTATGCTGCCAGCCCTTGGTGTACAAGCTGGGGAGAATGGTCTTAGAAGCCTTCCTTTTATTGCTAGCAAATACTGTCTGTATTCATGCTTCTGCCTATCAGATTAATGCTAATAACCAGAGTCCCTTCTTTGCCTTAATCTGAAATAGCATCAAGAATTTTTTTTTTTATTTCCAGATAAAGCAATGTGTTGTGATAAGATCAGATTACAAATGGAAGTTAACAAATCTGGCTACTCTTCACAACCCTTACATGAACATAACAGGAGTACTTCACAATAACACAAAATGGGACCCTTGTCAACAAATCTTCCCTTTTTAAACATGTGCTGCTTTTTCAATATCCCCTTCCTTTTAGAGGGATGTATAACATTTGGAACATACAATTTGGGTCATAAGTACAGTAATTTTTTTTTCAACGTCCTTATATTGTATGTAGCAGCTTCTTGATTATGATAGCTCATTCTATTGATCTAATTAATTTCACTAATCAGTGAGTGCTTAAATTAATTGGGGCAGAGGCATGCTGACTATTCCTGAGAGTCTGCTCTATCCATTGATATCCATGGTGTCATTTACATGATGATGATGTCATACAAATTATGGGATTTCATCCATTGCATATGAACACCCTTCAGAATCTGAAAAATCGAAATTTTACTGTAGTCACAATGGGAAAAAAATAAAATAAAAAATCCTGCGATCTTGACTCCAAGGTCCCATAGGGTGTACCTTGCTAAAAATTGTAATTGCAATATGGGGAATCTTGTCATTTGTTCAGAGAACATTTTAACTTTGCTGTGATATCACAACATTTAACAACAACATGGGCTTTAAAAGTAACTGTGTAGTTTTGTAACACAAGCCTGCAAATATAAGATCCTAATGAGAGAAACAATAAGCTATACTTGCCCACTTATTTCCTATTTGGATACCTGCTTTATTATCCAAGTTTACCTTTCTCATCTTGATGTCTAGAAACTTATACTTCCTTTAGAATAAACACAAGGGATTCTCATGATGCTAAGGGGTGAATGGGCATTCTTAACTCTCCTCAGTATACGCTATTCCTGCTTTGTTTATCTCAGTCAATTTCATACTGTGTTCTGCCATCTGCAGAAGCAGAAGGGATTGATTTACATTTCCTTTGGATTCCTTAGCTCCCCCATTGGTTTCCTCTCTGCAGCCAAGAAATCATAAGTTTAGTATTTAGCATGGAATTCCTAATAAAATTCAGATAACAAACATTTATTTATTATTTATTTATTTATAATTCGAATTTGTATACCGCCCTACTCCCAGACGGGGCTCAGGGCGGTGAACAGCCAAGATAAAATACAATAGCATATAAAAGTTAAAAATTGTTTAAAATAAATTAAATAATTAGGCTAGGAAACAATTTAAAAATTGAATTGTATAAAACGTTTTAAAAACCCAGTATAAAGAGGAGATTTAAGCCAGACCAGCCTGTTGGAATAAGAACGTTTTTAAGGTGCGGCGGAAGGTACGCAAGTCCTGTAACCTCCTTATCTCAGGGGGGAGCTCGTTCCAGATGACAGGTGCCCCCACAGAGAAGGCTCTCCTGCTGGGGGCCGCTGGTTGACACTGTTTGGCCAACAGCACCCTAAGGAGCCCTTCTCTATGGAAGTGGGCTGGTCGGTGAGAGGCTATTAGTGTCAGAAGGCGGTTCCGAAGGTACTCTGGTCCTTAGCCATGGAGCGCTTTGAAGATGGTAACCAAAACCTTGAAGCGCACCTGGTAGACCACTGGGAGCCAGTGCAGCTTGTGCAGGAGGGGAGTCACATGGGAGCGCCACGTCACTCCCATCACCACCCGCGCGGCCGCATTCTGGACCAGTTGGAGCCTCCAGGTGCTCCTCAAGGGGAGCCCCATGTAGAGAGCATTACAGCAATCAAGGCATGAGGTGGCAAGGGCATGAGTGGCCATGCATAATGAATCCCGATCCAGAAAGGGACGCAACTGGCGGATCAAGCGAACCTGATAAAAACTCCTCCCGGCCACGGCTGTCATGGGTGTCCTCCTGGACTCACGGCTGTCTTTAGAAGGGTATTGTCAGCCCTGAATGAAATGCAACTTGAGAGGCTGACAATGTCCTTCTAAAGACAGCCGTGAGTCCAGGAGGACACCTAAGTTGTGAACCTCATCCGTGGGGGCCAATGACTTGCCCCCAATAGTCAGAGATGGCGCCAGCTGACTATACCGGGATGTCGGAAATCATAGCCACTCAGTCTTGGAAGGGTTGAGCTTGAGTCTGTTCCTCCCCATCCAGATCCGTACGGCCTCCAAGCACCGAGACATCACTTCGAGGGCATCATTGGGGTGGTCTGGGGTGGAGATGTACAGCTGGGTGTCATCAGTGTTCTGGTGGTACTTCACCCCAAAACCACAGATGATCTCACCCAGCGGCTTCACATAAATGTTGAACAGAAGGGGCAAGAAGACCATCCTTGCGGCACCCCACATACAAGGGGCCTCGGGGTCAATGTCTGCCCCCCTGTCAACACAGACTGCAACCGGTTGGAGAGAAAGGAGGAGAACCACCATAGCATGGTGCCCCCCACTCCCAGCCCCTCCAACCGGCACAGCATGATACATGGTCGATGGTATCAAAAGCCGCTGAGAGGTCTAATAGGACCAGGACAGAGGAACAACCCCTGTCCTGAGCCCTCCAGAGATCATCAACCAATGCGACCAATGCCATCTCCGTGCTGTACCTGGACCTGAAGCCTGACTGGAACGGATCTAGATAGGTTGATTCATCCAGCTACTGAGGCAGCTGTCGCGCAATCACACTCTCAACAACCTTCACAACAAAGTGAAGATTGGAGATGGGACGATAATTTACCAAGATTGCCGGGTCCAGGGAAGGCTTCTTGAGAAGGGGCCTCACTACCGCTTCCTTCAAAGCAATGGGGAAAACACCCTAACTCAAAGAAGCATTTATAATCCCCTGGAGCCAGCCTCGTGTCACCTCCCGGGAGGCCAGCACCAGCCAGGAGGGACAGGGTCCAGTAAACATGTGGCTGTGCTCAGACTGCTCAGTATCCTGTCCATGTTTTCCGGAGTCACAGAGTCAAACTCTTCCCATATAATATTCTCAAGACCTGTCCCGGGATCTACCCACTCGGAGTTAGAGTCCAGCTGTTCCCGAATCTGAGCGGTTTTGTCATACAGATATTGTACAAAGTCCTCAGCTCTACCCTCCAAGGGGTCCTCCTGCGCCACATGTGGAGCAAGGAGTGGGTCACCCTAAACAGGGCGGCTGGGCGATTATCTGATGATGCAATAAGAGCGGAGAAGTAACTCCTCTTCTCCCCTTTTATCGCCATTAGGTAATTCTTAATATGAGCTCTTACCAGTGTCCGGTCGGATTCAGAACGACTAACCCTCCAACTGCTCTCTAGGTGTCTTTTCCGGTGCTTCATTTCCCTCAGCTCCTCAGTATACAAGGAGCCAGGTGAGATCGGTGCCGGGTCAGAGGCTGCAAAGGCACAACTCGGTCCAAAGCCCTGGCGGCCACCTCATCCCAGGCGGCCACTAAGTCTTCAGCTGAGCCGTGTGCCAGAGCCTCAGGAAATGGCCCAAGCTCCATCTGGAACCTATCAGAATCCATCAGGCGCCTGGAGCGGAACCATATCACCAGTTCTGCCTCCCTTCAGCGAGGTGCGGCGGTTCAAAGGTCTAAGCGAAGGAGAGAGTGATCTGACCATGACAAGGGATCAATCGCTATATCCCTATCTCAAGATCACTCAACCACTGTCCAGAGACAAAAACCAGGTCCAGCGTGTTTCCCCCCATGTGAGTAGGGCCCTGAATTAACTGGGTCAGGTCCATGGCTGTCATGGAAGCCATGAACTCCCAAGCCATCTCAGACATCTCACCAACCGATGGCAGGTTAAAATCCCCCATGACCATAAGCCTGGGGGTATCAACCGACACTGTGGCAATAACGTTGAGCAGTTCAGGCAGGGCCGCTGCCATGTGACAGGGAGCCAGGTACATGACTAGCAGACCCAACTGCACCTTATGACCCTAGTTCACAAGGAGGGACTCACAGCCAGCCGTCTGAGGAACAGTGGCCTCCCTCAGGGCAAGACCTTCGTTTATAACAACCGCCCCTCCCCCGCCCTTCCCCTGTGACCTTGGCTGATGAAATGCACGAAAAACAGGTGGGCACATATCAACAAGGGGGACCCCCACCTCCTGGCCCAACCAGGTCTCTGAAATACCCGCCAGATCCGCGCCCCCCTCCTAAATGAGATCACAGATGAGACAGTTATCAATCATCTTTTGATTTTTATTGATAGATATATTAATTTAGAACTTAATCTGTTTACTAGACAGAAAAAAACCCTGCAAAGAAGATATTACAGTATTTGTAAGGTTCTGCAAATAATTTTCCCTAGGGTCTAGAAAAATTCTCTTCCCTTCCCCCATTTTCAGGTCCTTTTGCGTCTTCCCTACAGAAACTGTCTGGAGTTGCGTCTCATATCAGCACTATAGAGTTAGAATAACATCCTCCATAGGACATGAAGGAAACAGGCTGGAGGAGGGACAGTGTCACAGGAGAAACAACACAGAACATAGCTCTTTATCATCCAGTAACTTGCTGTTGTAATTACTGTCTCAATTTGCCTAGTAGGACAGTTGATATGGTTTCTTAATTCAAAGCACAGGTATTAAGCACAGGAGTCTTAATAGGTGTGCTGCAAATTTGTTTTAAACCAATTATCTCTTATATCAAATATGTATGATTGTTCTTGGCTGATGTAAATGCAAGTCATGAGGCAAGATGATAGGGAGTTTATCCTTTCCTGGCTGCATTTCTAACCCCAAATTTGTGAAATAGTGGGTTTTAAGAGTGGCTTGTGTTTTAAGAGATGCTAAGTTACAAGTGCGGTCAGGTACAGCTAGCTAAACTAAATCACCTAGCTGTACCTGTCCACACTTGTAAATGGATCATAAGCTTCCTAACAGACAGGTGAAGCTATGCAAAATCACATCACATAGTTGTACTATTAGCACAGAGCCAGGCAGGGCTGTGTGCTCTCTTCACTTCTCTCTATACACCAATGACTGCATCTCAAAAGATCCCTCTGTTAAAGTACTGAAGTTTACAGATGATACAATAGTGATTGGTATCATTCAAGACAATGATGAATCTGCGTAGACAGGTGGTTGAACAACTAGCCTTGTGGTGCAACCAGGACAATCTTGAACTAAACACATTCAAAACTGTAGAAATGGTGGCAGATTATAGGAGAAATCCTCTCCTAAAAGCCGCTGATTCAGTTTTACAGAAGAATTATTGAGTCTGTCATCTGCACCTCTATAACTGTCTGGTTTGGCTCTGCAACAAAACAAGACAGACATAGACTTCAATGGATAATTAGGGAAAAAAAACAATTGCTACCAACCTGCCTTCCATTGAGGATCTGTATACTGTATGAGTCAAAAAGAGGGCTGTGAAAATATCTACAGACCCCTCACATCCTGGGTATAAATTATTTCTACTTCTACCCTCAAAATGAAGCTATAGAGCACTGCAAACCAGAACAACTAGACAAAAGGACAATTTTTTCCTGAATGCCATCATTCTGCTAAACAACTAATTCCCACAACACTGTCAAACTATTTACTAAGTCTGCACTAATATTAATCTTTTTATCCTTCCTATTACCTATCTCCTCCCACTTATGACTATAACCATAGTTACTTGTATCTTTACAATTTGTTTTGTTTCCTAGTATGATTTGGTTGCTTATTAATAACATATGACTATCACTAAGTGTTGTATCTTATGATTCTTGATGAACATATTTTTTTTCTTTTTATGTACACTTGAGAGCATATGCACCAAAGACAAATTCCTTGTGTGTCCAATTACACTTGGCCAATAAAGAATTCTATTCTATTCTAAACTAAGATAACAGTCATGCTTACAAGGAGTTTGTGCATTGAATAGGGAGTTGGATCCTGTTAGATCGGCGCAGGAAAGAAGAGTGACCAGCTGAGTTCAAGAAACAACGTTTAATAACGAGAACTGAACTGGCTGCGCGCTGCCGGAGCTCTCCTTATATTTGCTCCGGCAGACGCACCGCCCACTGACAGGGATTCAAAACTCCCGCCGAAAGGATCTTCAGCCAATCCCAGGCGGATGTCCTTATAAGGACATAACACTCCTCCCCCCTAGTTCTTAGTCAGTCTATCAGGGAAATAATCACTGAGATAAACAGGACGTCTACGTGCCCGCGTAGACCTGCGCAGTTCACAGTTCGGATGGGCACTGTCATGGACGGGAGGTGTCTGCTCTGCTCTGGGCTCCTGCTCCGGTGCCGGGCTGGATCTGGCCGTAGAGGACGCGGGCTCTGTTCCCGAACCTCCGGCCGGGTCTCGGGCCTCCGCCTGCTGTGGATGCTGGTCTCCCTCGTTCCTGCACGGATCCTGAGATCGCCGGTGTGGCTCTCTGCGGTGGACCGGTCCGGAACTCCTGAGCCTCGGTAGGTCCCTGGGTTCCCCTCGGTTCCCTGCTGGGCTCGGGTCGCGTCGGTCTGGGTCAGGGTGCGAATTCGGCGGAGGTGGCTGGGCTAACCCCGGGGGTCCCCTGGTTGAGTCCGGCTTACTCCCGGGATGACAGGTGGATGACCTGGGTGGCGGTTCGACTCTGTCGGGGTGGCGTAGGCCTACCTTGCAGGGGTGGTGTAGGCCCTCTCGGCACGGCTGGTCGGCGGGAGGAGGTTTAGCGATTGGCAGGACGCTGGGTTGTTCGCCCATGCCGGGTTGGTGTTGGCCTACCCTGCTGGGGTGGTGGTGGCCTTCCTCGCAGGGTTGGTCTTCTGCGCGGTCGGTGAGTTGTTGTGGGGTCTTCTGAGGAGTTGGCTGGAGGTCCCCGTCTCTGGGCTGTCGGTTGCCCACTTCGCAGGGCTGCTGTTGGCTTCCCCTGCTGGGTTGTCCCCGGTCTACTTGGTCTTGGCTGTTTGGGTTTGCTGTTAAGTTCGGCGCAAAGGTGCTTGTTTTTCTCGCTTGTTGGCGGCCTCCCTCGTCTGGGTGGGGTAGTCCTACCTCGCCAGGGTGGTTTTGGCCTGCTCCGTCGGGGAGGTTTGGGCCTACCTCACAGGGGTGGTTTAGGCCTACCTCATCAGGGCGGTTTAGTCCAACCTCGTTGGGGTGTTTTAGGCCTACCTCGTCGGGGTGGTTTAGGCCTACCTCGTCCGGCTGGTTTTCACCCACTTCCCTCCACCTTTTGCGGAGCTGGTCGAGATGACGTCTCACGATCTGTCCATCTTCCAGCTCAACGCGGTAGGATTTGGGACCGGTTGTGCTGTGTACTGTAGCTTTAAGCCATTTAGGCGAGCCGTGGAAATTTAAAGCGAACACGGCATCGCCGATGGAAAACAGGCGAAGTTGACGGCTGGCAGATGCGGGAACCTCTGAAGTATATTGCGGGTGCAGTCTGTCCAGGGGTGACCGGAGTCGCCTGCCCATCAATAGTTCGGCAGGGCATTTCCGGGTGGCAGAGTGGGGTGTGATGTGCTGTGTCAGCAGGAATGTGTCAATGCGTTCCTGCCAATCCCCAGGTCCCATCTTGGCGAGCGACTCCTTCGTGAGCCTCACCATCCTCTCAGCCTGTCCATTTCCGGCCGGTCGGTAAGGGGCAGAGAGGGCATGGCGGATGCCCAGCCCTGCGAGAAAAGTCTCCATGGGCACGGACGTAAGTTGAGGTCCGTTGTCCGAGACTAGGACGTCAGGGAGTCCATGGGTGGCAAATAGACGCCGGAGAGCTCGGATCGTGGCTTCCGTCGTGGTTGATGCCATGGGGACGACTTCCAGCCATTTGGAGTAGGCATCCACCACGATGAGGAGATGGTGCCCATGAATGGGGCCAGCAAAGTCTATGTGAATGCGCGACCAGGGAGAGCTGGGGGTTTCCCAGGGCGTCGGGTCAGACTGAGGGGGTGCAGGTCTGACTTCTTGGCACGGACTACACCTGGCGACCCATTGTTCAATGTCTTTGTCCAGGGTTGGCCACCAGACGTAGCTCTGTGCCAGTGCTTTCATCCGGACAATGCCCGGGTGTCCTTTATGCAGAGCGGCCAGAGTCCGTTTTTGTAACGAGCCGGGAATCAGCACCCTGTCTCCCCATAGCAAACAGCCGCGCATGGTGGACAGCTCCTCTTGCTTGCGGCTGAAGGGCAGGAAGTCGTTGCTGTCAATTTGGGCCGGCCAGCCTCTTAAGACCCAAGACTGGACTTGGCGGAGGATGGGGTCAGCCCGCGTGTGCGTTGCGACGTCGGCAGATGTTACTGGACAGTTGCTGTCATTGTCAATGTGCAGCAGGTCGATCGTGGGAGCTGGATCCTCCACGGCCTCGGCGGATGGGCATCTGCTGAGCGCGTCGGCGTTCGCGATGGCTTTACCGGGTTGATGGACGAGGCTGTAGGAGTAGCCGGCGAGGAAAATGGCCCAACGCGTCATGCGTGGGGACATGAAGGCTGGTGTCTGCTTGTCTCCGGCGAGAAGGCCCAACAGCGGCTTGTGATCGGTGACGATGGTGAAACGCCGGCCATAGAGGTATTCGTGGAAGCGCTTCACCCCTGCAACAATAGCCAACGCCTCTTTGTCCAGTTGGCTATAGTTGCGTTCCGTAGTGGACATCGTCTTAGAAAAATAGGCAATGGGGGCTGTACAGCCGGTAGGCAGTTCGTGGCTGAGGACAGCGCCGACGCCGTAGGGTGAAGCATCACAGGTCAGTCTGATGGGCAACGTCTCATTATATTGAATGAGCACGCTGTCGGAGGTCAGAAGTTCCTTCACGGCTCTAAAGGCAGACTCTTCCTCGCGTCCCCACCTCCAGGGAGCCGCCTTTGCCAGCAAGCGGTGGAGCGGCTCAGCAACTGTGGCTTTCTGCTGGAGGAAAATTGCGTAGAAGTTAAGCAATCCAAGGAAAGCCTGAAGCTCCGCTTTGTTTTTGGGGCTGGGAGCTTCATGGATAGCTTTAACTTTTGATTTGGTGGGGTGGATGCCAGAACTATCTATGAGATAGCCCAGGAACTCGACTTCCTGTACCCCGATGATGCACTTGTCTCTCCTGACCCTCAGGCCCTTCTCCTGAAACCGTCGTAAAACGAGTCTCAGTCGGTCAAAGAGTTGGGCCTTAGATTCTCCAGAGATCAGCACATCATCGAAGTAAGGCACCACCCCTGGAACGCCTTGGAGAAGGCGTTCCATCATAGATTGGAAAATGCCTGGAGCTGCACTGACCCCAAACTGGAGGCGGTTGCACTTAAACGCGCCTCTATGGGTGACAATTGTCTGAGCCTCCGCCGTTTCCCGATCAACTGGCAGTTGCTGGTAAGCCTGGGCCAGGTCCAGTTTGGCAAAAATTTGGCCCTTGCCGAGTGAGTGCAGCAAGTGTTGCACCACCGGCACAGGGTATGCGCTCTGCGGTAACGCTTTATTGATGGTCACTTTGTAGTCAGCGCAGATGCGCACAGATCCGTCCTGCTTCATGGGGGTCACAATGGGAGTCTCCCATGAAGCATGATCGATGGGTTCTAGGATGCCTTGGGCTATCAGCTTATCTAGCTGAGCATCTACCTTAGCCCTCAAGGCAAATGGAACCCGGCGGGGCTTAAGCCGAATAGGGGTAACCCCCTTGTCCAGATTGAAAGAAATGGGTTTCCCTGTAAAGGTCCCTAACTTACCATCGAAGACTTCTTGGAACTCTCCGATGAGTGAGTCGAGTTCGCCTGAGCTAATCTGGTGGATGCCTCCAATAGAAAGCCCCAACGGCTGGAACCACTCCACGCCCAGCAGGGTCGGACGGCTGTGCTCCACGACAGTGATTGGAAGCTGGCCTTGGAACTGCTTGAAGGCGATCTGGAGGTTGGTTCTCCCGAGGACGCCGATGGGATTCCCGCCAAAATCCACCAGCTTAGAGTGAAGGGGTTGAAGGTGGCGCTTACGAAGTGCCGGCTTCAGCTGCTTTATCTGGTGCCAGTCAATAATCGAGTAGACGGAGCCGGAGTCGACTTCCATCGTGCACGGCAAGCCTTCTGCCAACAGTGTCACATGGAATTTTGTGGCACTGTTGTTGCTGGTGAGTCCGATGGTTGTTTGGTGAACCGCGCCGCCCTGGGAGTCATTGCGGTCGTCGCGGTTATGCTGGTTTGAGGACCGTTTGGATGACCTCTGGGTATCGCGGCGATTTTCGTGAGTGCGGGGCTTAATCGATTCCGGAACCGGATCAGAGGCTCTGCATGCCTCGGCGATGTGCCCCTTCTTGAGGCAGCGTCTGCAGGTTGCATCACGCCAGCGGCAGGATTGGCGCAGATGGAGTCCCTTGCAACTGCCGCATTGAGCGGCGCGGCGGCCATCTTTTTGAATTTCCCGCCTAGATGGGCGGGAAACTTTCAAAATGGTCGACTCTCCCTCCGAATCGGTTGGTGTGGCAGAGTCATCGGACGAATCAGATGACGGCTTGTGGATCTTATGGATCCCACGGGACTGGCGCATCGCAGCGGCGGCGGTCTCAGAGGTTTCAGCAGCCGTGGCCTCCTCGAGGACGTCCTTCAGGGACAGTCTCTTCCTACTCAGGAACTTTTTCTGAAGATTGGCATCTCTCATCCCGAAGACTATCCCGTCACGTAAGGCATTGTCAACATTTTCAAATTCGCAGTTTGCTGCGATTTGTCGCAATGCCGCAACAAAGTCTTTGAGGGATTCGCCTTCCATCTGGTTCCTTTGGCGGAAAGTGAAGCGGTTGGAAATGGGGGTGCCCGTTGGTGCATAGTGGTCTTGCAGGGCAGCCTGCAGATCCACCCAGGACATGACTTCAATGTCTCTGGGTGCGACGAGGTTGACGGCAAGCTCCAAAACGTCGGTGCCGCAGTGAGCGAGGAAAAGAGCCCTCTTCCTCTCGTCGTCGATGTTGGTGTAGCCGTTTCCCCGGAGGAATTGGCGGAAACGGATCATATAGGAGCTCCATTTCTCCCGGCTGGGGTTGAAAGGAGCCAACGAGGCGAACGGCGCTTGCGGCGTTGCCATCCTTCAGGCCGCGTCGAGTGACTTCAGCTCGTTAAGGCGATCGTGCCACGCGGGGATTCTTCTCTAGTCCTTCGTCGCCAGTGTTAGATCGGCGCAGGAAAGAAGAGTGACCAGCTGAGTTCAAGAAACAACGTTTAATAACGAGAACTGAACTGGCTGCGCGCTGCCGGAGCTCTCCTTATATTTGCTCCGGCAGACGCACCGCCCACTGACAGGGATTCAAAACTCCCGCCGAAAGGATCTTCAGCCAATCCCAGGCGGATGTCCTTATAAGGACATAACAGATCCAACAGTCTAAAGGGTGTGTGTTTCAATCATTTTGGACCAACATCTTCCATGCAGTTTCTCAGATGTTTGTTCCTTCTCAAAACACACTTCTCAAAAGATAATGAGGTTTTTCTACCTCATTATCAGAATGTTTCAGAATGGCTTTTGATGTTTTTCTTGGTGATGCCTTTGGTATATTTTATTTATTTATTGGTTCAATTTATATGCTGCCCATGTCTGGAGACTCAGGGCAGCTTACAATGCATTAAGCAATAGCCTTCATACTTTTTGTATATACTTGCTTAGTAGGGCTTTTGGCCCCCCTAAGCGGTGTTCTTTTTTATACAAAGTCAGCTTATTGCCCCCACAATCCAGGTCCTCATTTTACCTACCTCAAAAGGATGAAAGGCTAAGTTAACCTTGAGCCTGGGAATTGAGAATTGAACTCGCAGTAATTGCAGGCAGCTGGCAGCTAAGTGCTATTTAACAGCTCTTTAATCTGTTGCTCCACCAAGGCTCTTAAAATGTTAAAATGTTAAAATGTCTAAATGTTATGTTAGAAAAGGTGATGGAAAAGGATCCTATTCTAGTTGGTATTTTTAGTTATGTGTCTTTCCATTTATTTATTTATTGAACAAATTTATACGGCTTCCCAATTCACACATACTGATTCTGGATGGCTTACAAAATTAAAATTCCTGTTACAATAATCCATAGTTCTCCCTCCCCATGATGACAACAAACACAATCACTCCAACCACTTGATTGGTTCTGTGTCGGATTGGGGTCCCTGATCACTCTGACAGAGTAAAAATCTTCTGGGCCTTCAGAAAAGAATCATGTCAGGGGCCAATTTTATCTACAGAAAAATGGTATTCTATAGGGAGGAAAAAGGCCCCTTTTCTTGGTCCCACCAGATAGACTGCTCATAGGATACCAGATAGGATTCTGGTAGACTGGATAGATGTAACTAGAAAGAGACAGTTCTTTAAAAACAACTTTCAATAGCCTTGAAGCCATGCAAGGCTTTGAAGATGATAACCACATCCTGAATTAGTCTGGAAGCAAATTGACAATTAATGCATCTTCTCCAAAGAATCTACACATGTGCAAATTTGAGTTGTGCAAAATCATGCAAGCCATCATTTTTTGAACCATCTGACTCTTCTAAATACCATCCCAATATCATTCCAATGTACAGCACATTGCAGTAATCTAAATGGGAGATGCCTAGGGTATGAGCAACTGTGAGGACAGCATGTTAGTCTAGGGATGAATGTAACTGCTGCCCAATTTTATTTGTACAGATGCCCTCTGGGCCATGATTGCCAACAGCTGCTCAAGGAGAAGTCTTGGCTGCCAACAGCTGCTCCAGGAGAACCCCAAAATTACTCTGGCTGCCTCGCCTGCAAATGGGAGGAATTTCTTCTTAATGTATTCCCTTTGGATTCAGTTGAAATGGGCAAAGCTAGGAGATCAAAGCACTCCAAGACAGTAGTGCAGGGTTGAGCAATTAATTTTTCAAAGGAGCCACAGAAGAGGCTGGGACTATTGTGGAGGGCTGTTGCCCCGTCCCCTGTGTCTCTGCCAAATCCAACCTGCCCTCACTGATGCTGCCCAGCCCTGTAGTTGATACCCTGGCTTCACTGCCAAGGCCCCAGGCCAGGGGTGAAATGCTCCTGATTTGGACCGGATCGCCCGATCCGGTAGCGATAGTGGTGGGTGGTTCGGAGAACCAGTAGCAAAAATCCCTGCAGCTGTTCCCCCTGTCCAGCTGAGCTGCGCGATCATCAGAGGTTTTTTTTTTTAGTTTTAAAAGCATTTTTTCTACAATCTTTTCAGCTGAAAAAATGCTTTTAAAAGTAAAAAAACCAAGCCTCTGATGATTGTGCGGCTCAGCTGGGATCGTCAGAGGCTTTTAAAAGCATTTTTCTACAACCTCTTCGGCTGAAAAGGTTCTAGGGAAAAAAATGCCTTTAAAAGCCTCTGACGATCCCAGCTGAGTTGCCTGATCGTCAGAGGCTTTTAAAAGCATTTTTTTCTGCGATCTCTTTGGCCCAAGAGGTTGTAGAAAAAAATACTTATAGTTAAAAAAAAAACTTGGCCACATCTACTCAGTAACATTACCCGCTCCCACCAAGTGATGCTCACAGAACCGGTAGTAACAAATTTTACATTTCACCACTGCCCCAGGCCAAACAGCAACAGTTAAAGGGCCAGTTGTGGCCCACAGGCCGTAAAATATCCAAATTTGGATTAGTGCATAGCATGAGGTGAGACACTAGCTGATCCTTGTTGGCCACTTCATAAGTAAGAAAACCACAATTTGTACAGGTTAATTCCACTGAAATTCACTTTTCCTTTGAAATAAATGTGAAAAATTAATATATAAAACTGAAGGAAAATGGATAGAAAAACATGGCACTGATTCTATGAGCATTTACCCAACTGCATCACTAATAAACATGGATGTTTACAATGTTCACAAGTGCAATTTCCCCCAACATGGGCAGTAGTCTCCACTCCAAATCTCCTGCCCTAGAGCTCATGATGCAAGCTCCTGATAGAGCTATTGCTATGATCCAACTGGAGGTTTTCACGGTAAAGAGAAGTAGAAAATGAACTTTCTGGGACTTGAGAGAGCAGAGAAGCAGGCTTGAAAGTGGAGGTTATGTTTCCATCAGTTCCTAAACTGATCAGATTTAGAGAACCTGTGTAGTCTTTGATTATTGTTGAAAAAGACTTGTCAGTTTGGTAATTCACAGAAGAACATTAAAAGGGACAAAGAGCAAGGCTTCACCCGTATGTATTTTTGGAAAATAGCTGCTGGGTCCTGGGAACAGTTCAAGTGCTAGGATTTTTGTAACCTCATCCCATTCTTAGAAAATTCTCACTAAAGAGCCTATGAGAATTGTGGTTGGAAATGGATTTACTTTCATTTCTAGGCAGAGGCCAAGAGCCTATCTTCTAACCCAGTGTTTCTCAGTCTCAGCCACTTTACAATGTTGTCCTCACATCTTAGAGTTGCTGAGATTGAGAAAAAAATGTCCTTATCCTTTCCCTTAATTCTATCTTCTATAGCCGTGATGGTGAACCTATGGCACGGATGCCACAGGTGGCCCACGGAGCCATATCTGTGGGCACGCGAGTGTTGCCCTACCTCAGTCCAGCCCACATGTGTGCGCTGGCCAGCTGATTTTCTGGCCTTCGGGGCCCACTGGAAATCGGGAAACGGGCTGTTTCCAGGCCTCAGGAGGGTCTCTGGGGGGGAGGGTAAGGCTGTTTTCATGTTCCCCAGGCTCCTAGAAAGGCTCTGGAGCTTGGGGAGGGCAAAAAATGGGCCTACCAGGCCCACTGTGCCATCGCGTGCTAAAAGCGGGGGGAGACCAGGGGGGTCATGCATGGATGCATGGGGGGATGGGGCGCATTGAATTATGGGTGTGGGCACATACACGCACAATCCCTCCCCACTACCATCACTTTTATCACACGATGGCAAAAAGGTTAGCCATCAGTGTTCTATAGTTTTGCTGGACTATCTGGTGGGATATGATTTTGGAGGAGAGAAAGAAAGAGAGAGAGAGAAAGGTGATGCATATACAGAGAATAATACATAATGAATTCTCTTTTGAGTTTAGCTCGATGCTAGAGGATTAAGGGATACATTCATGCAGCTTTCTTGGCCACAAGAGATAAGAGTGTTTTTTTCCCCAGATAATTTTTCAGCTTCACTGTCTTGCATGGGATTTGCTAGAATCTGAAGTTCTATCATACCCTACTCTGGACAAGACTGGGCAGGTGCTTCCTTTCAAAAAAGTTGTACATCTGTGAGATCCTTCATGCTCTTTGAGTGTGACAACCAAGCTCAAAGAGCACCAGGGACCATAGTTCAACTCTGAGCTAGAAATATTCTCTTCTATTGGTTCTATACCTGTTTAACAGAATTATACTCTATAGAGTTTTGAAAAGGGCAAGCTAGGTGCAAGAAAAAATAGAAATTCCTATGACAGGAATATGGGGGTTGGGGGCAGAAGAAGAACAGTATGTTCTTCATCGTTTAAATATGATTCTGTGTTCCAGGAAGCCAAAAGGCCTCCTACTCACGTTTGTCTGCCAAAATCTACAACTGCCTACTCTTTTCCTATTAAAGACACTTGTTTCCTCTGACAATGCCTCTAATCATATTTTGAGAATATAAACCATGCTACAATAGTGAATTCTGGCATTTAGGAAGTTTCTTGTGGAAAGGATGCTACAGATACCTCTCTTTTATACGTAACTGATCAATTCTCAATAGTGTTTAGCCATGCTAGCAAAAGATGAAGAGAACTATAATCCAGTACATCAGAAAGCCCCAGGATGGAGAAGGCTGTCCTAACCCATTTGTGGCTTTTACTTTGGGGAAGAGAGATGCTAATTCAGTTTGTCCTGAAACTGGTGCCTTTAAAATATATGTGATTGTGATTCTCAGAGTTTTAGGGTAGCATGTCCTTTGAATATGCTGTCTTGGCATTAATAAGAGCTGAAGTCCAACTGTTTGGATTCAGGAATATTTATGTAACTTTCGTGGTTTTTATGGAAAAGTTCTGCATTTCAATACCAAATGCAAAAGAAAAAAATTTGTCATCTGTTTCCAGTAGCTACAATTTCATAATGATAAGGATCCTATATGTTAAGTCATAGTTTGTTTAAGCATGGTTTATTGATTAAACTATACTTGGTCCAATATGCTAAGCCACAAACCACAGGTTTCAAACCACAATGGAAGAGCACACAGAATATACTAAAAAAATGATCTATGTTATGCTTGGTATATATCTTTCTCATACTCCTAGGGAATATTCTGGAAATTTGATTTAAAAGCCAGTTTATGCTCTGCTCACAATGTAGAATATACAGACTTTGCAAGTGAACATTTGTTAATGTTCTGACTCAGTCACCTTTTTTCTTCCATGATGAGATCTTTTGGGTTGATTTGGATGTCTTTAATGTTTTTGCATTCTGTGTTTTGTGTATCTTTTACACTCTCTCCTCATTAGATGACATAACCATCAAAGTATAGACAGTGCAGAGGGGGCTGAAGTTGTGGTAATTGGGGGGAAGGGAGTGACCATGTCATGCTGGAATTCAACATAATGCTGGTACAAGTAATCAAACGAAGTCAAACTACTGTCTTACAGTTTAAGGGAACTGCCTTAAACAAGTTAGTTTAGAAAGATTCCATGGATGGAAATCCTAAACCCTAAAGGGGAAAAAGCAACTCAAGATGCACTCTGAAACATGAGATTATAAAAACCCAATCTAACACAGAGAAAGAAAAACAAAGCTAGTGTGGTTACATAAATAATTATCTGACAAACTGAGAGAGAAAAACAGGGCAAGTTTAAGAAAAATAGAAAGAGGGACACATAACTAAAACAGTATATCAGCAAATAGCCCAAAACTGTAAGGATAAAGTCAGAAAAATTAAGTCTCAAAATGAATTATGACTTGCAACAAATTCCAAAATTAACTGCAAAAAAAGTTTACTTCAATATGTATGGAATAAGAAAAAAGTTATGGAAATTAGTGGTCCACTAATGGGAGAAGTTGGCAAGGAGGTGGTGGGCAGAAGGGAGAAAGTGGAATTGCTTAATTTGTTCTTTGCATCTATTTTCAGGCAAAAGGGGAGAAAATATGCAAGTCAGAATAGGCAAGAAAATGATAGAACACCTATCCACTTTAGATGAGTTCATACTGCCGGGACCAGATGGATTACATCCCAGGGTTCTGAAGAACCTGGCAGATGTTATTGCTGAACCACTGAAGAAAAATTTTCCCAACTTCTGGAGCACTGGGGAAATACCACTGGAAAAGAGCTGATGCAGTTCCAATCTACAAAGGAGAAAAAATTGATCCAGAAAATTATAGATCAATTAGCCTGACATCAATCAGCCTTCCCCATTACCTGGGGAGATCTTGGAAAATATAATCATGCAGCATATTTGTGAGCACCTAGAAATAAACAAGGCAATTACTAGAAGTCAGCATAGGTTTGTCAAAAACAGATCATGCCGGACAAATCTTATTGCCTTACTTGACAAAGTGAATAAAGTAGTCAGTAACCGAAAGGCTGTGGACTTGATTTACCTTCAGTAGACTTTAGGCTTCAGTAAATCATTTGACAACTATAACTATTATTTCTCCATCCTTATTGCATCTGCTTATAGTCATCAGTGGCTTTGTTCTGAGTGACTTGGAGAAGCCACCCATGGCTACCTTGGAGGAAGCCATGTTAAAATCTACTTAAAGATAGATGTAGAGCAGAATCAATGGAGGCGTGGTGGCTATGTCTTGCAGAATAATCTAGGAAGAGTTTGAGATCATTGAACCTGGGGAATTTGACAGGGTCTCGCAACTGCAAATTCAGACACTTGTGTGTTAGATTCATGTCCTTCCTGAATGATTAAGGCCTGGAGGGAGGGAATGTATGAATGGATCTGAGCAATAATTAACTTCTCTTTGAGTTAAAGAGGTGTGGTGTGCCGCCTTCTCAATGGACTATCAGTTGACCCAGCTAGCTTAGATAGTTTTTATCCAATCTTCAACCTCCCCTTTCTAGGGAAGGTGGTGGAGAGAGTAGTCACATGGTAGCTTCAGAGCTATCTCCTCTTTCAAGGTTCAAGGTTCAGACCTGGGTTTGAGACTGAGAAGGCATTGATTGCATTCATGGATGACCTCTGACAGGAACGAGATGGAGTTAGATCTATCCTGGCTCTTTTTGTGACCTCTCAGCAGCAGCATTAATGCCATCAATCATAGTATCTTTCTGAGCCAGTTCTGGGAATACTCTGGGAGAGAGATCTAGTTCACAACTCCTACTTTGAGGGGTACTTCAGGGTTCTATTATTTCTCTCTTTCTATTCAACATTTACATGAAGTGAGATGATCCATCAGTTTGGGGTGATATATCATTAATATGTACATGATATCCCTCTCTATATCTCTACCCCAGACCCCTTGAATAAGGCCATGGATGTCTGGAAACTATTGGGGACTGGATGGGGCAAAACAAGCTCTGACTCAAGTCTAGCAAGATGGAGTTGCTGGCTGAGAGTATTTGGACCCTCCACCTAGGGAGACTTCTGCACATCTTTGACCAGTGTACCAGTTGTGTTTATATGTAGACCTGGAGGCCGTGCTCACTGTAACATGCTCTTCATGTGGCTGTCCGTGAAGACCTTTGGAAACTCCAAATGGTGCAGAATGTGGCTGTGTAGGTAGTAGATAGTGCCAGAGACTCAGCACACATGACACCAGTCTTGCATGAGTTGTGCTGGTTACAGGTGCAATTCAAGGTACTAATGATTACCTTTATGACTTGGGATCACAGTATCTAAGGGATCATCTTTTTTCAAGAGTCTCTACCCATCCAACTAGGTGAAGCAGAATGGGCATGCTGCAGATCCTGTCAACCAAAGACTGTTAGGTGAAAGTGATCAGAAAACAAGCCTTTTCTGTAATGGCCCCTGGTCTATGGTTCATTCTGCCTTTAGAGATCAGAATGGCCCCAACCCTCTTAACCTTTCGCAGTGCTCTAAAAACTGGCTATGTTTCCAGACTAAGTGGAATGTGCTAAGGGCCCCTTTCTTGGCTATATTGCTAATTGGCCAATTATCTTGCTCCTATGCACATTTAATTAGGATGTCCTGAAGTGTTTTTACTGAGTCTATTGTTTTTATTGTTTTTAAATGCTTTTACTATTTTTAACTATATTTTTTTAATTGTAAGCCACCAGAATCATTGGCTGAACTGAGCAGTTGTAGGAATTTTATAGATGATAGATAGACAGACAGACAGACAGACAGACAGACAATGTGGGATAATCAATACCACCACCAGATGGATTTTCAGCTGGCTCATCAACCTCACTCAGCAGGTAGTTTACAATGGAACTACATTTAGTTAATTTTCAATATATACACTATACATATAGACATGCACATCTCACTTTAGTAACATCTGGCTGTGGTGTAACAAAATCTGTAGAATCTTGCAATGTTTTTAAGGCTATTATATTTTGTTTTAATTTTTGTGTCAGTTTTCATAACGGGTATTACTAATTCTTTGTTATGTCACAAGATTCTTTACTATCTCAGTTGCTGCAGACAAACATGGCTAACTCTTTGGAAATTACAGCATGTAGTTTTATGATTCAAAACAGTTGTACCATCAGTTGTCTTAAAGGTATCACTTGATTCGTTTTTGAAGTCATTTGTTCCCTGCTTGTTTGTTTATTGAACCTGGAATTTGTGAAGTTAATTAGCTTTATATGTGAGATGACAGAAACTGTCTCTGGTATGTCTTTCATGTCAGATTGTTCATACATGCAAGACATTCCTTGAAAATGCTGCATCCGCTTATGAATCAATAAATATGCATATAAGCTCCATACCTAAGGAAAACCCAGAATAACCTTCATCAGTTAGAAAATCACATATGATTTTTTTCCCCCTTCAGAACCAACACAACATATTTTTAGGCTTCCCTTGCCATTGAACAGCACTGCATGTTGCCTTTAAAAATGCCGTAGGGATGTCATTTGGAAACAGGTTGCAGAGAGAAAGATTTGTTCTCTCAACCAACTCCATCTCTTTAAATTGCTGGTTGATTAGATGCAGCTGTAGGGTGGAGGCCTTGTGGAAGCTCCAGTTTTGATTGCCAAATACAATGAAAGAAGGATGATTTCCAGCTGATTGTTGATTTTAACGTGACTGAGGTTTTGCAATGTGAATAATTTAGAGACTTTAATGCTGGGTAAGGGAAGATAAAATAAAAAATGGGGGGGGGAATCAATTTGAGACAATAAGAAGACTGGCTAAGATAACAACAAAATATAGGTCACAAATTATTTCTAAATACTGCAAAGGTATGGACAAGGAATACAACAAAGGAGAGTGGATAGGTGTTCATATAAATGAAGTTTAGAGGCATGTAGTGAGCAAATGTTGCTTTTAAATTATCAGGCAAAAATTAAAGTACAACTAATTCCTTCAAAATATGCAGAGTATGAAAACCACTAGTGCTACTAGTGCTATAAAAATGATTAATAGATGCAACAACTTTTAGAATTTTATTTGATCTCATCTAATAGTGGTCAGAATTTTTTGAAGTACAGATCTGGTAGCTTTAGCCAAAGGTTGATATTATGTCTAAAGATATTCATTCCATCAAAAGCAATGTGGGAGGTTGCTTCCAAAAATCTGGCAGTAAGCCACTTTGAATGTGGATTGGGGATGAGACCATTCATATGCTGACAAAGTATCTCCCAGCATCTCTTAGCATCCGTCTTCTTTCCTGCAGCTGTAGAGTTGAAGGTCACCACCATCTGGAGTGCAAGGGATGTATGGAGGATCCATACAGTTGGTCTCTCCAGATAATTGTATTTCTCAGTCCCCATGCTAGAATCACCTTTTCTAGCAGTTAAACGTCCACTGAATGGAGAAACACTGTTCAAACTATCCAATAACATTAGGATATCTTCCATAGTTAATAGTTTCTATACTCCATATGAGTAAAACGATTATATAGTTGCACAATTGCCTTTTTATAAAAAAATAAAGTCAAGATATGAATATAAATTAACACCAACGGCAAAGGATACCTTATAAAGTATCCTTTATAAAAATAACACCATCATTGGATATGTATTAAAATCATAGTAAAAATATATACTGATCAAATGAAAGAATTTTTTAACCTGATTCCTGAATTCCTACAAATCAGTGCTTTCATAAACTCAATCAATCAAAATAGAGCTGGAAGGGACCTTTGAGGTCTTCTAATCCAACTCCCTGCTCAAGCAGGAGACCTTATACCATTTCAGAGAGATGGCTGTCCATTCTTTCCTTAAAAACCTCCATTGATGAAGCCCTTACAACTTCTGAAGGCAAGCTATTCCCCTGGTTAATTGTCCTCACTATTAAGAAGTTGATCCTTAATTCCAGGTTGCTTCTCTCCTTGGTTAGTTTCCATCCATTGTTTCTGGTCCAGCCCTCTGATGCTTTGGAAAATAAGTTGACCATCTCTTCTCAAATATTGGAATACTACTATCAAGGTTGACTCATCCCTCTGAGGCAGGTAAAATGAGGATGTGGTTTGTGGGGGCAATAAACTGACTTTGTATAAAATAGAACACCGCTCAGGGGGTGCCGAAAGCCCTACTGAGCAGGTATATACAAAAGTATGAAGGCTATTGCTTAATGCATTGTAAGCGCCCTGAGTCTCCGGAGAAGGGTGGCATATATAAATTGAATCTAATACATAAATAAATAAATACATAAACAAATAAACCAAATGAATAAATACATAAACAAATAAACCAAACAAACAAACAAACAAACAAACAAATAAATAAATAAATAAATAAATGTCACCCCTTCTTTTCTCTAGTCAAATGATAAAATGATACAGTATTCTGAGGTTATAACTATTGTAGCATATTTTTTAACAACCTTCTATCCAGATTATCTGATCTATTTATCTAGATTTTTAAACTGGGAGGGAGGAAACTAGAAAATCTAAAATCTGAAATGAGGAAAATTAAATTCTGCATATGTTATGCATATTATGCTGTCTATGCAGTTTCTATAATTTAGCATAACACATGGTTATTACTGTACTAACAGCAATAAAAATCATACCTTTAGATTCTATTAATTAATGACTTTAATCACTTTAAGATCCACCCTTTGACCTCTGCAAATTTTATACTGCAGTGTTTGAGGTTTCTAAGATCTAAAACCTCTTTCTACTCATTTTTAACTCCCAAGAACTAGAAACGTGCTATTTTCCAAATGAATGCTGAGGCTCTGAGGAAAGTGAATTCTACATTCTGTAGGTCCGTTGTGGTTCTACAAATAGCCAGCAGATTGCCTGCTTATCAAACTGTGTATAGTAAGCTCTATACAAAAATGTAGATGCACAAAGTAATTCAAATCCTTATTTTGCTTTAGGGTAACTACTTTGTGCAAAACAATGGCCTTAAAAAGAAAAGGAACACAGGGTGAGGGTGGGGGAAAATCTTTTTTTTTTCTTCCAAAGAGCACAAAATTCAGTCCAGGATGGCAAATGAATAAATACTGCACAAGAAACAGCAGGCAGCCACCGCTCACTGCCAGCTTGAGTCTTGGGCAGAAAAGGCATAAAGAGCCTCTATTATTCTTTGCTATTCCTTCTCATAGGAAACTATGTTCTGTTAGCACCTGGCATAGTGTTTTTGTGCACTTACTTTTTTGTACATGTTCAGTCCAGGGTAATCAAATAAAAAAATTAATCAAGTGAAGAAAGGAATCTGCATTTATGAAGATCATGAATAAATCAGTTCAAAGACAGATAATTTTCCGGAATCATGATTATGATTATAATCATGATTATAATTCGTAATTGCCATCCTAGTATACATACATACTTATTTGTAGCCCATTGTAAGCCACAATTTCCTTTTTAGACATTGCAGCAGAACCTGGTTGGACTTGGCAAAGTAGAAACAGGAAAAGGGAAGCAATTTGCAGAGGACACTTAAAAATGGGACAATAAATAAATACATCTGAGTCATATGATGCTTGTGTTCATGCTATTTGCTTATATGAAAAAGCCATCACAACAGTAGTAATAAGATAGACTTTGTTTTCTGATCTGGTATACAGACAATGCAAATGCATTTTACTCCTTAGATTTGAGATTTGACTTTTTGTTTGAGTGTGCTCAAGGTGCTTTTAAAAAAAATTCTGCTTTTATTCATGTTAATTCGTGCTGATAAGGTTGTAAATTTTCATAACCTAAAGAAAGTTTTGCAACATTTTGAGAGTTCCACACCTCCAGCCACTAGATAATAGTGTATTGCTCAATTTGGCTTCCTATTAGGTTATTTTGCCTACTGCACCGTCTCCAATTAAACTATAGCTCAGCCAATATAAAGAGGATCCTCTCTTATTCCTGCTGCTCTGTGCTAAGCCTGGAATATATGTGCTTCACTTGAGGAACACGCATCTCAGATACAAGCAGCCTTTGTGTTTTCAGAAGTTTGGAGTGAGGAATTACCCCGAGCTTCTTTGTTCTAGAAAGCTAGGTGTAATCCGATACTTTTCACCACTGCATTCATAGGTGTCAGTTTCATTTTGAGACACCGCAGAAAGAAAGCCATGTGAGTCTATACTAGACCAAAATCAGAAGGCGTTTAGTAGCACCTTTTAGGGTTTATTTATTATTAAGGAACAAGATTTTCTCCCTTTCTGGCTGTAAGAAATGAGATTCTTTTCTCTTCTTTCCCTGGTTTTTATATACAGTACTTAAAATTCAAAAGTTGGCACACAACGTCAAAAAATATATTGTTAGAGTGCAACTGCTGGTTTTTTTCCTTCTTAAAACCCAAATAGTTTTTCCTTTAAAAAAAAAATCCACAATCTAAAAAAAGCAAAACCACACTGGTTGCTTTGATGTCCTGGAAAAAGTAGATATGTGTATAACAAATAAATTGGAAATAACCTTCATGAGGCTTGCAGCTGATGAACATGTTATCTTGGGACTTTGAAAAAGATAAATACCGGAGTCTTTAAAAAAAAAGAATATCCTTTTTGTTAAAAAAATGCAAGCCTTTTTAAAAATGGAAAAGCTGTTTTAACTGCTTTACCATTGGAAAAAAGACTCAGATAAGACTGCACAATATTACCATATCTGTTGAGATTATAATTAAACACACTATAAAGTCTACAAACCTGGAAGAACCAGAAAGTGGTCAGAATTAGTAGAATAAATAGCAAAAATATGCAAGTAATATTACCTTGCTTGAAGAAATTGAAGAAATCTTTAAGAATGATAATTTTAAGATTTTTAAAGCAAAACAAGAGATTGAAAAAGGAGAGGATTTTTTTGAACATCAGAAAGCTCAGATTATATCAGCTGGAAAACTAGAAGAATTTAAAATAAACAATGAGACAATAGAAGTAGTTGATCAGTACAATTTTTTAGACCTGAGATCTTATAAAGATGCTAACTGTTCAAAGGATAGTCAGAGAAGAATAATGGAAAAGGCATTTAGGGGTCCTAGACAAAGAATGAGATATTTCTATTGGAATAGGCAACTCACTGCTATTCACTCTATGATGTACGGATGCGAGGGATAGACAACTACAACAGCGATAGGAAAAGAATGGACTCCTTTGAGCTACAATGCTGGGAAAGCTTCATGTTCCTTAGAGAGAAAGAGAGTGGCAATTGTTCTATGTTAGAGGAAATCAAGCCAGAATACTCACTAGAAGCAAGGATCGTGCAGTAATATTTTGGACACATGAGAAGATTAATACGTCTATGGAAAAGATGATAATACTGCGTAAAGGGTAAGGAAGAACAGGAAGAGTAGGTAGAAGAAATATTGGACAAATGCCCCTGTAAGATTTAAGCAATCCAATGAAATTCAGGACATTTTGGAGAATTTTCATCCACAGGGACACCAGGAGTTGGTTACACCTCAATGGAACATAGCAACAACAAATATTAACTAAATTCTTTAATAGTGACTGTTCATTGAATCTGTCCACAAGAATCCTAGGCTGTCAAGTTTGGTTTTTTTTCCTTTGATTTTTCAAGCTATACTAAGTGTTACCTGCTTTATGCTTGAAACTCTCTCTCTCTCACACACACACACACACACACACACACACAGGCTGGAGATACTCCTGATTTTCAGCAACTTTAGGGCTGAAAATGGTCTCTTTTTTTTTACCATTGTCATTGTGATCTTGAAGCAGACGGCCCACAAGGTAAAAATTTGCACATTGCTTGCTAGAAGAAATACCTAAATCACACTCGGCAGGTACAATTAACACTGTAAAATGGACATGGCAGAACGTTTCAAATTCTTAAACATGCAAACAACAGAAAGACCTCTTACAGTGACAACTTTAATAGAAATTCCTGTGCTAATTCTAGATGTGGTATAAACAATTCAGTAGGACAGCTTTTTATTTTAACCTGATAGTGTCATAACTAACAGAAGAAATCTCCTGGTCTTTCAATCCAGTGGTGGGTTGCTCCCTCTTCGGACCGGTTCTATAGAACCAGTAGTAAAACCAGCGGGAGCCTCCGCCCACTGACCCTGACATCATGAGAAGCGATCTGTGCATGCGCAGAAGCTTCTGCGTATGTGCAGAAGCAAGGTGCGGGCATGAGCGAAGTGCGCGCTCATGCGCAAACTCATTGCGAACCAGTAGTAAAGGTAAATAGAAATCACCCCTGCTTCACTCTCTTTATCCTTTCCTCCTGCTCTTTTCCCTCTCTTTTCTCTCTCTCTTTTTCTTCTCAGCACTGAAAGATCACTATCGATAGTCCTCAGCCTACAACAGTTTGTTTAGTGACTGTGCAAAGTTACAACAACATTGAAAAAAATTGACTTATGGCTGTTTTTCACACTTACGACCATTGCAGCATCCCCATGCTCACATGATCAAAATTCAGACACTTGGCAAATGACTCATATTTATGACCATTGCAGAGATCATGTAATCACCTTTTGCAATTTTCTAACGAGCAAAGTCCATGGGGAAGCGAGATACACTTAACAACCATGTTACTAATTTAACAACTTTATTGATTCAACTGTTGCAAGAAAGGTAATAAAATGGGGGGGGCGAAATCAATTAACAAATGTCTCAGTTTACAACAGGGCTCAACATGGTCGTAAGTCAAGGACTACCTGTATTTAGGAAGTATCTGGAAAGATTCAGTTCCTTTCTGCCCCTCAATGCCTCAGTGCAGGTGGAATATGAGATTCCTCTGCTGATTTCTTTAGCAGTTTGGGTTTATTTTATACCAGGCTGTCATGAATCTATGTGAAGAAGCAGCTCCTGTTCCCAAACCCAGAATGCTGGAACTTGATTAATAAGCATCACATTAGCATTTCAACCTCTCTCAGGAGAAATGAAATTTTGCAGCTGCAGGTTTGGGAGCTATTCTGAGCTGACCCTGAATAAGGCATGTTGTTGAACTTTGTTGATTGAGAGAGCTTTTAATCTCATGTAATTTGCAAGTTTTGCAGTCTTGCCTTTGTCCCCTATCCCAACACTACCCGGATGTGAACTACCACTAGCATACTGCTATCTGTCTTGTCTGGTTTAAATGAACCAACCCATGGATTCTGTATTGCTCCCTCTGGGAAATTAGTTCACAATCTAATAGTTCTTTCTGTTGGAAGTTTTCTTTCCATTTATTTGTCCTCCAAATCCCTTTCATTTGTTTATATTCAGATAGAATTGAATATGTTTCAATTCATATATTTATATATTTCAATATCTCATTATTTCAGCTACCGTATCCCTAATACCTCCAGTGGCTCCACCATTTTACCTTAATGCAGGACAATTAATGTATCAGCCCACTTGGGTGTTCATTATTTGATCTTTAATGTAACTGAATGACATGGAAGATCCTTTAATTGACAGGACCAGTGAAGAAATGGAGAATTTTTACTCACATGCCACGCTAAGCCATTGTTGGTTTTTTCAACATCATTTGTCTCAGTTGGCACAATATACTATGTTATAAGCTATGTTTCAAAACACAGTACATAAACCAGTGATGGCTAACCTTTTTGCCATCGTGTGCCAAAAGCGGGGGGGAGCATGGTGCGGTCACATGCACGTGTGCCCACATTCATAATTCTATGGGCCCTGCCCCTCCATGCTCCCCCTGCTTTTGGCATGTGATGGCATGGTGGGCCATCACGTGCCAAAAACTGGGAGAGTTTTTGCTCTCCCCAGGCTCCAGAACCTTTCTAGGGGCCTGGGGAGGGCAAAAACGGTCTTCCCCACCCCCTCCAGAGGCCCTCCGGAGGCTGGAAACAGTGTGTTTCCTGACTTCTGGTGGGCCCAGAAGACCCGAAAATCAGCTGACTGGCGCACATATGCATGCTGGAGCTAGGCTCACATGCTCACTGATATGGCTCTGCGTGCCACCTGTGGCACCTGTGCCATAGGTTCGCCATCATGGACATAAACTATCGCATGATGCAGTCTCTTTAGGGAATTCAGCCCCAAACAAAGTTTATTCTCTAACTTGCAAATAAACATGATCAGACACTGGTGTACTGCAAGCATGGGATTTTGTACTTTATTGCTGAATCTCATTGGGAAGGAAGGAAGACTGGTGACTGTAATGTGTCATGTAATGTGAAAACTGAATCCACGTGTTTACATGGATTGGGAAAAGAGAAGAAAGAAAACACAAGCAATAAACTGACTATAGGATGTATCTTTTATTACCTTGTCACAATTTATCTTTGCAGCAAATACGTATATTTGGCTATAAATCTATAAATGGCTACTTGATGCTTTCTTAATTCTTAATCCTTCAGTCAAACTGTAGATTTAAAGGCGATGGTCTAATAGTTTTATTTTTTCAACCTTCCCCTCCTCTGTAGGATTACCAATGATTTCCCATCTAGTGAGAAGAAATAGTATCCATCCATATGTTCAGATTGTATAGGTATAGGTAGTCCTCAACTTACAACCACAATTGAGTCCAACATTTATGTTGCAAACTGAGAAATTTGTTAAGCGAGTTTTGCCCCATTTTACGACTTTTCTTGCCACATTTGTTAAGTGAATCTGGTCTCCCTATTGACATGAAGATCACATGATCCTGGGGCACTGCAACCGTCATAGATATGAGTCAGTTATCAAGAATCCAAATGTAAATCACAGTCCTAACTATGAGAAATGGTCATAAGTCACTTTTTTTCAGTGCCAATGTAACTTTGAAAGGTCACTAAGCGAACTGTTGTAGGTCAAGAACTATCTGTATAGATTATTCAAAGTAATGTTAAATTCTTTTATTAGAATTGTTCTAATTCAGCCCAAATTTGCCCAAATTACTGCCTTTCTTCATTAAAGAGCAATGCTTTCCGGACCACCTAAATTTTTTGTCTTAAAATTTAGAAACTAGATAATTACTTCTGAGCATCTGTGGTCAAGGAGCTTTTTTTCCTATTCTCAATGAATTGGGAAGGAACAGTTTCACATCCCAAATCTGCCTAGGATTAAACCAGCCATACACTGAGTTTCTATCTATCAAGAGTAGTAGTAGTAGAACGTATTTCCATGACCACTTAGCTCCTAGCAGAGCACTGTGTTGTGTTTTAAAATAAAAAGCTTCTATATCCTTTGCTGAAATGGATTTCTGAGACCACCATATGATAAAGTAAGCAAGGAGAGTTTTCTGAGGATTTTTCAAGAATTCTGGTACCTTATAGAATTATGCAAAGAAGCCCATTACATCTGAACATCCATATCTCATACGATAAATTTTAAACGTGGAGAAGGACATGGTTGGCTTTCACAATTCCTTTGGTGCTTGAAGTATAGTTGGAATGTTTCTCTTAATTCTACAAATATAAAGTTGTAAGAATTTTATAGCTTTTAGGTTAACTTGTTAGTGGTGATGTCAGCATTTCACGCTGCACTAACTCTAATGCTGACATAAGAAGGAGAAGTGGAGGCATCTGGAAAGGGACAGTTGACTCTTCACCTACTTATTTTCCCTGGAGAGAATATCACCTAGGAGATGGGATGGGGGGGGGAAATTCCTTTGAGTGGGAGCAGTAGATTAGGGGCAGAGTGACTGGGAAGATGGCCAATGAGTGCCGAGGAGTGGGGAAAGGAAAAGGAGGGTTTTGGCTGAGGAAGCCAGAGTTGGCTGCGATGAGTTGGAGTAGAATATTCATGTTTAATAAATAAGAGTTTTTTTCATCAAAGACTTTGTTTGAAATGCAATTTATTTGAGACGACTTCGAAACCTGACAAGTGGATTTGCTGCTTCTCTTAGTTTGTTTTATAAAATTGTCCTACACAGATAAAACCCCTTTTAGGTTGAGCTCATGTGTTTATCCTTTACCTTCTTCTAGTATGATTTTTAACTGCCCATTACAGCCCTTGACTTCCCAGATGATCTCCATCTAAGAATTAATCCCAATTGCCCCTTTTTTTTAAAAAAATTTGATTTATATGCCGCCCTTCTCCGGAGACTCAGGGCGGCTTACAATGCGTTAAGCAATAGCCTTCATACTTTTGTATATTTATACAAAGTCAGCTTATTGCCCCCACAAACTGGGTCCTCAATTTACCCACCTTAGAAAGGATGGAAGGCTGAGTCAACCTTGAGCCTGGCTAGGATTGAACTCAGAGAAATTACAGGCAGCTGGTGTTAATTGCTGCCTTTAGTAGGAGGCATTAGCCCTCTACGCTACACAGGCTCCTTTTAGTTTTCTAAATCAATCTAAGGTTGGCTAAGCCCTGCCATCTAGCTAGAGCTTGACATTCCTTATTCATATCTACAACATATACCTTTGATGAAATTTCCTCTTGGTACAGTGAATATAAATTTGCAGCTTTTCATTAAAGTCACTGTTGATTTTGCTGGTATCTATTCTAAAGGAACCATATATATTTTAGAGTAGAAGGAGAAAGGGAGCATAATACCACTCTTTCTAGAGAAATATTTACTTAGTTGTCTCTACTTGCTTGTCCTGTGTCTCACAAACTCCATTCCTTAAAAGTTTAAAGATTACTTTCACATACTAGCTATACCAGGTGTCAGCAACCTGTGGCTCCGGAGCCACATGCGGCTCTTTGGACCCTCTGCTGTGGCTCCCTGTCAGGTGATCCCACCACTGGTTGGCCTCGCCCCTTGCCCTCCCCTCCCAGTCATTCCTTGCCTGTCCTGAGAAGGTAAGGATGATGGCAAAGGATGGAGAAGTGGCCAGGGCAGAGACAAAGAGCTATAGAGAGATGGGGAGAGAGACATAGAGAGATACAGAGAGAGAGGGAGGGAGAGATATATCAAAAGGGTTTTGGGTTTTTTAACAACCGGTTCTCTGCCCTAATGACCGGCTGGGTAGGCACAGCTAGAGAGTCATGTGACTGGTGGAAGTGAGTGATGTCCAGTTGGCCACGCCCACCCAGGTTTTGTGGCTCCCAGTGTTTTCTTTTCTGTGGGAAATTGGTCCAAATGGCTCTTTGAGTGTTTAAGGTTGCAGACCCCTGAGCTATACTAAGATACAGTATGATCTGTTGGATTTTGGTTTAGCACAATATAAAAAGGCCACTGAATAACTTTGAAAGTGTATTGAAGATGCCACATGAAGATGCCACATTTTTCTGGACATTCTTGATTTAGGTACTGTGGGGAACAGATAATAAACAAAATCTAGCTGCCACATCTTGGATGCATTACTAGTATTGCTTTTCATTTGGTTTTGTTTTAGGGACAAACCCACATATATAAAACTGGCTTTAAGAGAACAACTCAATGTATTTTTTGCACAGTTGAAACTAAGGTTGAAACTTATCCGTCTGGTCTGAAAAATGTTTGACAATAGTTTAGGACTTTTTGTATTATTAATTTTTATCTCTGTGTTAAAACTTTTTATATTGCTTAAAACGATTGCTAGAGCGCCTGAGTTTTTCCAGAGTGGGAATGCTGCTTCTAAATCAAACAAACAGCTTTAAGAATTTGTTTCTTTTTTGATATCCCAAGCTAGCTTCCTAAAATAGTTGCTTCACTCCGTTTATTGATTAGACAAGTTAAAGTATGCTTCAGCTCTGCAAAATAGTAGGATCAGCTTTGACCTTAAACTGAATGATAGGGTAGGAAGAGAAGAAACAGGGATAAAAGCATCTTGAAGCAATGATAGCTGAAGTAAAACTCCCGTTCTTCAAAAAACTAGTTATAACTGCCATCTCATTCACCAGTTCTGAACAGGTGGCATATTCTGATGAAAACTTTCCAGAATCCTCTATTTTTAATGCCTGAAATAATGACTTCTTCTTTCCTCAGTTTGGGGCATTTCTGACCAATATGAACTGGGTCCATGTTAGATCATTGTGACAATGTTTCCTTGATGTGAAGGACCTCATCTACTTTCTGACAATATCACAACAAATCTACAATTTTGCTTTTTAGTGCAAAAAATCCCTTTGACTGCTTTCTCAGAAATAATAGCAGGGCCAGCAAAGAAACTACACACTCTCAACCATGTTTAGGAGATTGGCTGTCCTGCTTCCTGAAAATAAAGCCAGGTACCTGCTCCATATTTAGATAAGTCCAAAGTGCCATATCTAGATGACAGATTGGGTTTTGTTTAGGATATGGCATCACTCCTTCTCATTACAAAGATATGAAGTTGACACTGATGATCAATGGTACTGATACAGCAATACTTTCAGCACAGTGGAATGTTGCTGCTTTTAGCAGAAGAATGTACAGATTAAGATTAGTTAATTCAGATTAATCATTTGGAATACCTAGTTATCTATTGTTCAGGATTTTCTGACCATAGTCTGTGTGTGTATTACCCAAGCATTTTCCATAGAAGCTAGCCTAAATCTAATGATTCTATTTTAATAACAGATGTCGTTTCCATGCTGAGCGAAAATTGGACATGTTTGTGAGTATAGGGAATTATTTGCTATATGTTCATAAATTCACCAAATCTTTCTATTTTGATTAATCTGGAAACCAATTAGAAATCTTCCTTTTAATAAAATCTAATTTTTTGCATTCTCTCCTTTTCCAATACGTGGGAAGAAAGCTAGGTACGTTTTCTAGCACAAAACAATATCATTTGGAAAAATGCAGTTTAATTCTGTCCAGTTATAAGGAAGGCATCAACACATTCAGTACAATCCCTTTATCTTGAACCTCTTTTCTCCTTCAAAGTACAAGGGAAATTGTCCTGTTTTAATGCTCACATTAATCCTGGATTAAACTGAAATATATATATTCACCCAGGTTCAGTGGGACATTGCTTCCAAGCAAAAACCCTTGACTATGCCAAGAAATTTTATTCAGGCAGCTAGAAGCAGAATTTTAAAAAAAGATTTATGGGCAACATAATGCCAAACATCAAAATTCTTCTATAATTTTTATTTAGATGGACGTATTGTACACTGATTGCTTCTAGTGGTAATTAAAAACGTACTTTTTACAGGTCCTTTCTTTTCCTATTAAAGCAGGACAATTGATTATTTGTTCTTGAGTAACCTTTCTTCATTTTTGTTTATTGTTGGGTTTTTTTAGGGATTATAATTACTATTGTTCCATCATTATTTTGTCCTCTTATATAATGGGATAGCTTTATTTTTCAGGTTTTTTTTTTTAAAGGAAAGTTGGAATGAGGACTCTTCCTTCCAGCTTCTCTCCCTCTCCTTTGCACAAACAGAAAATGACATCCAGGGCCAATTATGAGAATACATTCAAGAGAGAATTAATATTCTTCAAGGAGTGATTCTTCTGTCATGCTGAAATGAAAGCAGTGAAAGGCACATCCTGATGGCAGAATTTTTAATTAAAGGCACAGATTAGGCAAGACCCCTAAAGAACCCCCCTTCGGTACCATTTTTTCTCTAGCTTGTTGGACAAGCTTGTTTTACCGCTGCCTTTAATGTTTTTCAGGGTTTGTTAGAAGACAAACACTAGCAATTGTAAATAGGGCATTTCCAAAATTTATCCTTATGGCAGCTTAATTCAGATTGATTAATTTGGAGTACCTAGACTATCGATCCTCAGTGTGCATGTATGTGTAATTTGGCAAGCTAGTTGGCTTCTACGAGAAATCTGGGAAGCTGGTTATTACCTGTAAAGCCTTTAGGAACTGTATAGACCACTTTCTTTTTTTTTTTTTTTTATTGAAAAAGTTTTACATTACATTTTATAATATAAAAACCCCCCCCTTCCCCCTCCCTATCCCCCCCCCACCCTATCCCTTCTATCCCTCCCCCCTCCCTTGACTTCCGCTATTTGACAAACATTAATCTTAACATATTCAACATTCTTTAAAGGCGAGATCCCTTTAAATAAGAAGTTCAACATTAACACTTCACTAACATTACACATATTTAAAAAATATAGATTAATTAGATTAAAACAATTTAGTTACTTAATATCAAAAAGCAAAAATAGACAATTTTTAATACATTCTTAAACATCTTAGATTAAGCTTAGTACATTCTCTTTAAAATTTAATCTATACCTCAATTATATACTCTTCATTTTAATAATGATAATTAACCATATGACTAACCATAAATCTTAAACTATACATCAATTATAGATTCTTCAGTTTAATAATAATAATAAACCATATAACTATTCATACATTTACTTAAGTACATTCTAATTCTAATTCAACTGAGCACTAATTGAAATTTCTTGCTTTGGTATTTCCCTTTCATATAATCAACCCATTTCCTCCATTCCTTGACAAAAGCTTCATGGGTCCTTTCTTTTAGGTATGCAGAAATTTTTGCCATCTCCGCCAAATTAGACATCTTCAGTATCCATTCCTCTATGGTAGGCACTTGGTCTTTCTTCCAGTATTGGCCTATCAATAATCTAGCTGCAGATATCATATACAATATTAATCTAGTATCGCTTACTGAAAAACCCTTGATTATTCCCAACAGAAAAAACTGAGGAGAGAACTCTACCTTCTTCTTCAAAATATTCTGCATCACCCACCAAAGTTTAATCCAAAATGGTTTCAACTTCCTGCATGTCCACCAAATATGAAAATATGTTGCATCCAAACAATCACACCTCCAACATTTAGGCTGAACATTTGGATACATACGTGATAATTTTTTGGGATCTAGATGCCATCTATAAAACATTTTATAAAAATTTTCCCTTAGGTTCTGTGCTTGCGTAAATTTAACATTCTGGACCCAAATCTTTTCCCATGTTTCTAACATTACTGGTTGATCAAAATTCTGTGCCCATTTAATCATACAGTCTTTAACTAATTCCCCTTCTGAATCTCTCTCCAACAATAAATTGTACAATCGCTTAATATGCATCGGTCCTTTACGTTTTATCTGAGTCACCAAATCCTCTTCATGTAGCATTAATCCGGTTTTCTGATCTTCTCTCCATCTCGCTTGAAGTTGAAAATACTGCAACCAAGTTAAATTAACTCCATCTTCCAACAGAGTATTCCAAAACTTCAAACTCCAACTGCCCCCATCAGTAGAAAGTATCTCTTTGTACAACAACCCCCCGAGTGACTTTATTTTTGGCAAAATATGCCCAAGATCCAACCACAAAGGTATTTTGTAATCCAATTGGAACTGGTGCTTCTTCCAAACTCTCAGCAATGCATACCTTAAAATATGCCTGTTAAATACACTGTCTCTCTTGTCTTCATAAAATAAATATGCATGCCATCCAAATTGCAAATCATGGCCTTCTATATTCAAAATCTCTCTTTTGGTTGTTCCGATCCAATCTCCAACTTGTATCAATGCTGCTGCTTCATAATATAAACGCAAATTTGGAACTTTAAGGCCGCCACGTTCACGTACATCTTGCATGATCTTAAATTTAACTCTTGGTCTTTTCCCACTCCAAATAAATTTATTTAAACCTGCTTGCCAGTCCGTCAGATATTTGTCATTTTTAAGCACCGGAATCATTTGAAACAGAAACAAAAATCTAGGTAGAACATTCATCTTAACAGCTGCTATTCTACCAAGCAGAGAAAGTTGCAGTTTTTTCCATTTATCAAGATCTTTTTGAATCTTACACCAAAGTTCTTCATAGTTATTTTGGAAAAGTTTTTTATTGGATGCTGCAACTTGGACCCCTAGATATTTCACCTTTGTAGCTATTTCAAAGCCTGCCACCCTTTCCAGCTCTTTCCTTTGTGGTTCCAACATATTTTTGACTATCATCTTAGTCTTTTTCTGGTTCAGGCTAAAACCTGAAACCAGACCATATTCCTCTATAATGTTTTTCATCTGTATGATAGATTCCAATGGTCGTGTTAGGGTAACAATCAGATCATCTGCAAATGCCTTTGTTCTGTAATCTGTTTGCCTTACAACTATACCACTCATTTTGTCCGAGTCCCGTAGAGCATTTAGCAGCACCTCTAGCGTCAAAATAAACAACAATGGAGATAATGGACAGCCTTGTCTTGTCCCTTTCTGTATATTAAAGTTAGTAGTCAAGCTGCCATTAATAATAATCTGTGCTGTCTGTTCTTGATAAATTGCCGAAATTGCTTTGATAAACTGATCTCCAAAATTCATCTTATGCAAAATCTTTTTTAGAAAATCCCAGTTGACTCGATCAAAGGCTTTCTCCGCATCCAAAAACACCAGCACCGCAGAGATCTGTTTCTTTTCATCAAGATATTCCAACAAGTCTATGAGTTGCCTAACATTGTCCTTCATGTATCTGCCTTCTATAAAACCAGCTTGGTCTTCATGAATCACATCTTGAATAACTGGCATCAATCTGTTGGCTAGTACTTTAGCAAAAATTTTATAGTCCGTGTTCAGGAGAGATATTGGTCTAAAATTCTCCGGTTTAGCAGAGTCTTCTTCTTTAGGTATCAATGATATAAAAGCCGTCTTCCACGAGGGAGGTATCTTTCCCCCCTGTTGAATATTACAAAACAAGTCTTTGAGAATCTCTATCAGTTCCTCTTGCAAAGTCTTATAAAAAACTGCTGTCAAACCATCCGTCCCAGGAGCTTTGGATAATTTCAATTGTTTTATTGCGTATGAAATCTCTTCCGATGTTATAGGCCGCTCCAGTCTATCGCTTTGTGTACTAGAAATTTTTGTAACTCTCTTCTTCTGCAAATATTCATCAATAAGACCTTCTTTAACTTTATCAGCTTGGTACAATTTCGAGTAAAAAGTTAAAAAGGCTTGATGTATTAAATTTTGCTGATATATTCGCTTCCCTTTATATTCAATTGCATTTATCATACGAGAATTTTGTTGTTTCCTCAAAGTATTAAGGTTCTAGGAAGGATTTTTGTTTTTGTCACTACATTAAGTAAATCAGTAGAAACCAGCATAAAATCAATTCTCGAAAAAGATTTGTGTCTATCTGAAAAAAAAGTAAAATCCAATTCCTCTGGATGATGGATTCTCCAAACGTCCTTCAACTCTAATTCTTCTTTCATAGCAAAAAAAGTCTGTGGTAGCTTATTCCCTTTTTTGGCAGATGTCTTTTTATCCAATGTTGCATCAATCACCCCGTTCCAGTCTCCCATAATCAAAAAAGATTTGTAATTCCACTGCAAAATTTTCTCATTCAACATTTTATAGAAACTTTCCTGTTGCTGGTTCGGGGCATAAATGCCAATTAAAAGCACTTCAACATTCTGTACAGTTATAGCAACAGCAATAAATCTCCCCTCCTCATCCGCTTCTATAAGTTTAGCTGGTATTCTTTTAGCAATGTAAAAAACAATTCCATTTCTTTTAGCCCTACTAGAAGATATAAATTGTAATCCAATTTTAGAAATTAAAAACTTCTGGTCCTGGGTTCTTATATGAGTTTCCTGTAGGCAGACAACATCATTGTTATATTGTTTTAAATAATGAAATATCTTTCGTCTTTTCTGCGGTGAGTTCAAGCCATTCACATTCCAGGATAAAATTTTAAATATCATTTTGACGATGGTCGAAGCTCCTGAAGCAATTCGCGAAGAGTCCCAGCCACCGCTGACGTCTTCGGTCTTGCTCCTCCCACTGCTTCTGAGTATGACTTTTTCCCATTCGTTGCCTTCTCCTCCTGTGGTGTCTTCTCCTGATAAGTCTCCAATCGTTGCTTCCCTGCCGCTCTGGTTATACGTTGATCCTTGGGTTCTTGCATCAGTAAGTCCAAATCCGGTTCCACCTCTCTTGTAGCTCTGGATTGCTTTGGCTTCACCTCAGTAATATCTATTAATGAGTCTTCTGGGACACCTCCTACTGCACCTAGAATTTCCTCCCTTAGGGCTTCTTGACCTTCCTTTGACAGTCCCTCTTGAGAAGCCTGCTCAACTGAGATATCTTCAATAGGTATAAGTGTAGAAGAGCGAGGTGAAGGAGCTTTTTTCAACACATTGTTATAGAACTGTTCCGCCTTCTCCACCGAATTGATACGATATCTCACATCTTCAAATCTTAAAACAATACCAACAGGGACGTCCCACCTAAATGGAATCTGACGCCGTTTCAACTCATTCACAAGGAAGCCAAAGTCTTTCCGATCTCTTAACATCTTTGGTGGTAATTCTTTGAAGACCCCAATTTGGTTGCCACCGTATAGAAGCGTAGATTGAAAAGAGTATTGCAAAATGTCATTTCTCAGTTTCCTCTCAGTAAAATAAATTACAACATCTCTTGGCAAATTTCTCTGTTTTGCAATACGTGAGTTAGCTCTGTACAGCTTGTCTATTCTATTATCCACCACCTCTGGTGCAACTTTCAAAAGCTTCGCCAGCACCTCCACGCAGGTTGCTCTCAAATTTTCACGATTATTTTCCCTAAGGCCTCTAAGTCTTAAAGCAAATTCCATATTTCGAAATTGTAGCATGGTAATCTCCTCTTCAAACCGCTGACTCTGCACCCCCACCTTAAACAACTGCTCTTTTACTTCCTTTTTATTTGTTTCAACTTCAAGGTTTAAATCCTCCACTTTTTTCTCAACCACCAGTAAAGCATCAGTAAGAACCGTGGCTACTTTATTTACACTCTGCTGTAATTCTTCAGTTTTTTCTTCCACTAACTCCTTCACTTCACCCACCACTGTAGTCAGCCTTTGATCCAATTTATTCATCTGGCCAGCGAGTTCTCCCATATATTTATGTATAAATGCTTTCAAATCTTCTGTCTCACAATCCTGTGTCTGTTTTGACTGCTTGGAAGCTGATACTGGCTTTTCCTTTGTTTGGTGTGTGGGGGAATCCCCCCCTGCTCTCTTTGAAGTCATGCCTGAACAGAGCTTAAATCCAGACAGGAAAGAAAAAAATCTTCCTCTTTTTCTTGATCTCCCCAGGTTTACAAAAGAGGAGCAAGTTCCATTAACTTTTATAAAGTTGTAAATTTGTAAAGCAAAAATACTTTAAAAAAATTATTATTGTAAAAAGCTCGTGGAATTTGTAAATAAGCAAAGTCCAGTTACAGCCAGAAGCACTTTCGCTTTTTTTTACACACTTTCTCTTTCCGCTTTCACTGACTCTGCTGTTAATCAGCCGCCATTTTCACACAATTTAACTTCAAACAACTTGCTTTCCAAACTTTAAAAAAAGTCCATCAAAAACTTTATATTAATCAGAAGATCTCACCAAATTAGTAGTTTCTCAGTTGAAGAGTTGCTTCGTTCGTTCCGTTTTCTCTTCAGCTTGTTCTGACAAGCAGAAGTCCCACGCCGCTCGGAGCTTCAGCAGCTTTAGGGAGCCTCAACAGAAGCGCTTACCAGGGCTTAAAGACCACCCTGGCAGCACTTCTGGGGCTCAACCTCTGCTGCCCACTCTCGCACCCCCTTACTACAAAGGGGGAGCGTTCCAAGCCGCTTTTGACTGAATAAAGCGGCTCTACAGGCGGCGGGGGCGGCGGACGATCAAACGATCCGCCCGGCGCCGAAGAGAGCGAAACCGGAAGTATAGACCACTTTCTTCAAGTAGTATCCCAGTAAGATCTCCTTTGGTGGACTTACTCGATGTGCTTTTCCTTAAGGATTCCAATTCCTTAAGGATTGCAATTTTCAGAGAGCATGAAAGGGAATTTACTCAACCACTGCCTCCTTTTTATGGTAGAATCCCCTGGACTTTTTTTTAAATCCTGCCTTTAATTTAAATAACCTAAGGTGGCAAATATACCTAGTATTTCTTTTCTTCCCAACAACAATCCTGTGAGATGAGTAGAGCTGAAAGAGTTGACTGATCCAGCTAGCTTTCATGGAAAGACAGGACTAGAACCCACAATGTCCTGGTTTTTAGCCTGGTGCTTTAACCACTAGACCAAGGAAGCTCTCAGATGTATCCGGACGGATCCTTCCTGGTACTGAGAAAGTTCTTAAAAACATACCTATTTTGTAAATGTTGTGGGTCTTAACAGAAGTTGTCTTTGCTTATTGAATGGATCAACTTCTAATATTACACTATGTATATTCCTATGTATTGTTATTTTTAGGATTTCCAGTTCTTCTATCTCACTGTAATATGCATTGCCTGTTTTTACCCAATTGATGAAGGTTAAAATATAGAATATATGGCTCAGAATTAGCTGGAATTTTAACAGTTTACAGTATGAGCCCAGTGAAATAAACAAACACATATTAAGCCAGACCATTTAAATACACACATATATATTAAATCAGACCATTAGTTCCTGGAGTGTAACACTGTTGACACTGACTAGTAATGGCAGTTCAAGATTTCAGAGTAGAATTTTTCTTGCTATATGGGGAGAAGCTGAGGTTGAATCTGGACCTTCTGCATTATGAGATGCCCAAGTGCCTTATCAGCATCACTGCTGTCACAGTTCAAAGGGTGCAGTTTTGTTTTGGGGACATTTCTAAGACAGTTATGAATTTTTGCTTAGCTGAAGATGCTATTTCAGTAGAACACAACAATTGAGCAGGAAGAGTTTGTTATTCCTATTTTTCCTTCTTGGTAATAATCTACCATATGCCATATTATGCTTCATCTACCATACTACTATCTATCGCCCTTCTCCTTGTTCATGTCAGACAACGATCTGCATGATATAATGCAAGCCTGAGAGCCTTTGATAAGGATTGCAGTAAACAAGCAGTACATAGGAGTTTATGATGCTCAAGTTCCTACTGGAAATGAGTTGCATCAGTAATAGTCAGTACAGGTGGAACTCCAGTGTTAGCACTAGCTGCATGAAAGGAAAGTAACGAAACTTAAGTATTGTTATCTGTATTAAACTAAAGTATTAGTGCCATCTTCATGTATGTTATATTTGTGACTTGACAATTTTTTATTGTTTAGTGGAAAGTGATCATTCCAAATATCTCTACATGACTGATATAGAAAGGAAATATCTCCATTCCCAAAAAAAGGAGAAAAATTGTATGCATTTTTAAAAAGAGTACACAATGGCAAACATTTTCAATTGTTTGCCTTAAGGTAGGCAGAGAACTGCCTGAGCTTCCCCTCACTTTCAGGTGAGTAATTTATTAAGTACAGAAACTATCTACCAAAATGATGACAATTCATATGGGGTTGTGAAAATGAATCAAACCTTTTACATCTGGAATCATTTATTTATTTATTTATTCATTCATTATTTAGTTTTTATGCCATCCTTACAAAGTGACTCTGGGTGGCTTACAGGTTATAAAGTTTGACATTGATTAGGCATGTTCATTGGAAAAAATATTTATGCACTTATGTGGGTGTTTAGCGCATACAAGGGCTTTCATTTTCCAGGCACGGACTTCTTTGTTTTTTATTCATGATTATGGCAAAGAGATTATTTATGTGTTGAGAATATGTTTTGCATGTCTTCTGATACTGAATGTGCTGAAAATATGTTTTGCATGCCTTTTGAGATTGTGCTCTTTTTAACAGCACCCAGATAGAACAGGCTGTGATGCCTGAAGTTCCAAGGCTAAATCGTAGGAGCCATAAGTTCCCATAACTTCAAAAGAACTTCAGGTTTATTTTTTAAAAAACCACCTGTTTTCAGCCTAAAAATGCATACCCAACCAACCCGAGATAGTAATGGCATTTATTATTTATTTGCTTTATTCTTTTTTTTTATAGGAAGCAGAAATACAAGTTAATACTTAGATGCAGGAAAATTTGAACTAGTAAAGATTTAATTGTTTTTGCCAAAAAGCATTTATTTACTTGAAGTGGAAGCTTCAAGCCAGTATGCAAATCTAAGTTAAAAGAAAAAAGAGAAATCATAAGAAATTTGCAATATAGTAAAATATCCTGTTTATTAGTTTAGTGGAAATTCCAGTCTAACTACAATAGATCCCATGCTCTTCAGAACAAAACATCTTTTGCTTGTTTTTTTTAAATCATTGGCTGTCTCCAGGAAACTTTTGGGAGCATTTATATGTAGCCCATGATCTTTCTTCTTTTACCTGCAAAGGTAAAAATGCAAAATTCCCCTGGAGATGGCTGTGTAAAAATCAGGAAGCCCAGTAAGGCAACTGTACTTCAAATACTTTACACATTAAGTTTCATTTTAAAATGATTCCCCTTTTTTTGGAACAAAGTACATTTAATAGTAAAAATCCTAACCATTCCAGCATTTACACCCAATGATCAGTAAACTGGTTATGAAAAACAAGCACAAGAAAGGAAAATCCAATTTTTAAAAAGTGAAATGCTTTTTAAGAATACCTTTGGCTAGAATTAGTTATTATGGAAATATTTGTGCTTAGTAGTCTTTAGGCATCTTATTTCTCATAGTTAAGTCTTTGTGGATACAACTTCCATCATGCTCAGTTAGAGATTATGGGCTAAGCAGTCCATTTGGAAAGCAAAGCTGAAGTGCTCTGGTATTATTCCAGCTAAAAGATTGGAAGCCTGTTAATTTTGGATGTTATTACCTATGAAGATAAACTTAAAACCAAGCATGTCCAACTTTTGGTTTGCTTGGGCTGCATGGTTTGGACATGCCGGCTTTAACCCGTGAACCTATCTTTTCTGTGCTAAAACAAATTAAGTGAAAAATTATAATCACCAATATGAAAATGATGGGTTTGAATTTACAGAATCTATTTTTTTTATCTGAAATGTGAAGTCTACCAGCTGGAGTCAAATATAAATTAATAGTTCAGGAACCGGGATATTGCAGCACCTGGTGATTCTGAGCATCAGTCTACAAATTTGTTTTTAGTACTAGAGACTTACGAACAAATATAGTCGTATTTCTCTCCCTAACCTAAGCATTCTTACCAAACATAGAAGAGGAAAAGCCTAGTTTTCAACCAATGAAAATGGGAAAACTTTTTTTGATTTACAGAAAACACAATTTTCCAGCATATTTAATCAAACTCTACTATGTTAAATGAGATTTTTAGTTCCACGGTGTTAAATAAGATAAACTGTTATGAAAGTTACACTTGTAGCCTTACATGCAGAAGAAATGTATGAAAAAAAACCCATTCACAAGGATGAAAGGAAAACAAGTTATCGTGTTGTAAGAGTTCAATACCTTTTAATGCCTAGATAGTTTTTTAAATACAGTAAATTATTTGCTTTACAAAGGAATTATAACTCAAAGGAAGGCACCAAGAGGCTTACAATTGAACAACAGGCATGTCCCATCAATCCAAATATTATTGGACCAATATTTCCATCATAAATTGATTGGGATGCTTTGAATTATAACCTAAATTAAGGTTATAAATTAAATAATCTGGATCAGAATTCAAAGATGATTTCAATGATTACTATAGAATAGCTGAGGATTCAATACATTTGCTTTCCCTAATCTTAAATCTCTAGATGTGTTAGCATGATTATTTATTTATTAAAATTATATGCTGCCCATCTGACTCTCAAGTAACTTTTGGGCAGCTTACAGTATCGTAATAGCAATATAAAACAATTAGAAGGTCAAAAGCATAAAACATTTGAGCATTAAATGTTAAAACATAAAAATTAAGAACGAACTGGATAAAAAGGACCAATGTGTTAAATAGGGTGGAGGTAAGATTTTCTCCTAATCTACCATCCCCTTCCAGAATGAGATGCCCATATTGGAGCCCCCAGCCAATTGTCAGAGCCTGGTTCTTAGAATTCCTGAGATGAATTCTTGGATTTGCAGGCCCAATACATCTGGACAATGCTTATTTGGGAAAGACTCAATACATAATTAGCCACTGCAGATATATTTCACAAAAGCAGTAACAATGCAATGAATTTTAACATTTATTGTGTGCAAATTCTGTTTTCCATGATCTATCGTGCTAATACACTTGCTTATATTATTCCAATGATTCCAAATTAGTACTTGTATCCCTGAACAGGAATTGTAGCTTTAAACAAAGAAAGTGGAATTGAAACGAATTTTGTGGAGATGTAAGAAGCAGAAGACAAAGAAATGAACAAAGACAGCATGACACTAAGATCAGATGAAGCGTAGGCAATTGTCCCTATCCTCCAGATACTGGATTTCAATTCCCATGAATCTTAGAAAGCAAGAAGCTGCTGAAACAAATAAAAGATGACAAACTGCCATCTTCTGAATTCCTCTGGGTAAGAATGTAAGATTAGGACTACTATCATTTCAAATCCTAAATTAATTTTGAAGCATACTAGAGGGTTATAGTGTACATAATATTGGACTTTGAATAAGATGATAATTGTTTGCTTAATTATGGCACCCTTCACTGCCTGCATGCCATGGTATGGTTTAAAATTATGTTTTGCTGAACATGCTATAGTGAGATGGTTCACACATAGTACTATGTTTGAACACATAATACTAAAACAAAGCAATGATGTACAAAATCCAGTGTTTAAATCACAATGCAGTCTGTTTTTTTCTATGAACTCAAACATTGGCTAAAGCTATTCTTGACCAGCATAATTTATCTTAGGGGTTCTACAAGGAGCTATTGAGTTAAGAGAAAGTCATTTAGTTTGAGGTCTTTGATCCTTTGAGTTTTAAATGATGTGTGAGAATAAATATCTCAACAATGATTGAATCATAAAAAAGAGATGGTAACAATTATGCATTAGAAACTCTGTTGAAAAAGAGCTTTAGTAAAGGCACTACAACACTACCTGAAAAAAAGAGCTAACAAACTGCATCATTAAAATGTAATAATTGTTATAATAGCCCCACAGAACCCACTGATCATTGTGCAGTTGTGTTTAATATACATTTTTAAAGGCACTTGTTAAACAGGGTAAAAAAGCTTGATGGTTAAAAACAATGTGAGTTTAACTCCAACAAATCTGGCATGATAAGGTTGGCCAAAGCTGGGTGCAAAATATTAAAAACCAAGTTTCCTTTCACCTCTAATTTCTATTCTTTTGGAAGTAAAATACTGTATTATGTCTGCCTTTGACTCATCCTGGTTACCGTAGGAAGTCTGAAAGAAATAAAGGAGTTCAACTGTGTCAAAGTCCAAGGTGATCAATCCTGGGGATGTTGCCATATATAGTCCAGTCTGAATGAGATGAGTTGGTCTGTTCTTATGGAGATGATCATGAGGACTACCAATGTTCCAGACAAAGATGATTAGTTATTCTTTAGACTCTGTATTTTGCTTTGCCGTGGTTATTGATAACACATAAGTGCTGAAACAACAGAAGTTTTAACATCGTCATTCACTGAAGGCAAATATTAGTTATACAACCAACTCTGCATTACATTCCTTAGAAAATGCAAAGTACAGGAAGTTAAATACCATTGGGTCACTGGCTTGTTTAGTCTATTATTGTCTACATTGGGGTGCATAGCTACATTTGGCCTTTGAGTAGTATGCCTCAGACCCTTTCCAGATGCCAGCAGGGTCCAACAAAAAATTAGGTAGGGGCAGATCAGTTATATATATATAGTTAAATATGTTTATTCTTCAAGAATGTAACAATTTTTTCTATTGACACATTAAAAATTTACTGTATTAAGAGTTTCTAGAGGCTATATTCAAGGCTTTGATAGGTCTCCATGAGTCCTGAGTCTCATATCTGCATTGACAAGCACAAATTCTTCAGGATTTCAGATAAAAGATTTTGACAATGTATTTGAAGATGTCAAAAACTGAATGTTTGCAGTCAGACCATACATTCTACCAATACTAATTTGCCCACTGCTCTTCTTTTGCCCTTCTGCTAACATCCTGTCAAAGAAGCACTTCGCAAATTACTATCATACATCATCATCATCATCATTATTATAAAACACTTATTTCAGGAAATAGAGAATGCTGAAACTTACATTTAGGTCTCTGAAGTACTCATTGTAGTCTAAGGCATAACCCACCACAAATAAATCTGGAATTTCGAATCCATAATCTAACATAGGAGGAAGAAAAAGAAAAAGGGATATATTGTTAAAATGATAAACAGGTCATTTTTCTTTCTTTCTTTAAATCATAGTTCAGTAACCTGAAAAAGATCTTTATTAGCCAAATTCCAACTATGTCTGATATATGAAGGTTTAGAGGAGAATGCTTTACAGCTAATCCCTTACATGAGAGTTGACTAGAAGTGTCCAATTAGATCACATAAGCTGTCCCTCTTGATTTTGACTCGGAAAAGGAAAGAAAATCTAAAATATTTTAAACTTTATTTTATCCAGTAAGATTCTGTTTTAATACTTTTCTTAATAACATTTTTGAGAGCATTCTAAAGCCTAGGGATCTTGTTCAGTTTGAGAATGGAAGTTTTTTTGAATATCCTTGAATATGAAATAACTCACAGAAGAGGACTTACAGTCAGGCCTGAATCCATCTGGTAGAGCTGTTCTTTTCACCAGCAAGCTACAATTAAAATGAATAACAAAATGTTTCCATGATTTAAAAAAGTTTCAAATAATTTGTCCCATACAAGTAAAGATTCACTAAAGTGAACCATGGCCCATATTATGAACGGCCACCCTGCCTTATTTCAAGCTGAAGTATGGACATAAAAATGTCTCTTTGAATGAGCAGTGACCCTCTTCAAATGCTAATTAATTCTTTTTAGTGGCCATTGCACAGTTGGAACCATGTTCTTCTGTTTTCCCTTCTAGCAGAAGTTAGGTTCGCAGAATTAAGCAGCTCTCTGTTTGGTGCAAAGATCCAGGTTAAAATATCCCAAATAAATGTATATTCAGCGTCTGCATGAAGACAACCACCAAAGAAAACCCACCATTTTCTGAGTAATCTGCTTTGTTATCAAACTATTTTTAGCACTGAGAAGTTTTCTCTAATGGACGACTGGAATCTGGCTTCTTGTCACTTAAGGCTATTATTTTATGCTCTGCATTCTATGGCAAAAATGGCTTACTCTGTGTGACACCTTTTCAAGTATGTGAACAATGTTACAATGCTTTCCCTTCTCTTCTTAAACATAGCTAGTTCCCTTGGTGTCTACTTGAGAAACCTAGTTTCTAGCCCTCTAATTGTTCTTCCAGTCTTACTCTGTCTTCACTCCACTGGACTTTGTAGCCAGCATCTTCATATTTCTGGTTGCTATTTGAGATATTGAAAAAGTCATCAGGTCAAAATCTCAATCAATATTCTGTCTTTAATTTCCAGTCTTTTGGCATCCGCATCAGAGGCTATCATAGATATCCCGTATCGAAAGTTGTTGGTGTTACACTTGTGGTAAATAATTTCTCTATCAAATCTTGTTGATGTTGCTTCCAAAACTTCTTTAAAAAAGTATGCAATGGAAAATGATAACTATCTGAAGATCAATCATGCAAGCTTTAACAACTTTATTTGATTTTAATTATATTCAAATGTAAAATTAAATCAAATTTAGTTTTTGCTCTGGTCATAACAGTTTATTGCCTTGATTTCCATTTCTGGTCCTTAATACACCACTAAGATGCCAAATGTTAAGATTCTTGTCTGAAAAAAAATGCTTTACATGGAAGTGCAGCCATAGAAATTATTTATTTAATACTTATTTAGAATTGAAATTGATTAAAAATAATTTAACTTCGTTCTGAGTAAACAGAAGGATTATATCATATCTTCTAAATATAATCAATGAGGTCTTTTGTTTTTTTTTCTAACTTTGATTATGCAAAATAACCCAAGTGTTGGTCTTTTAGTGCCAATAGAGAGTTTTCACAAACACAGCCTAATATTTTAATACCAAGAGCAAAGAGTGAGAAAGGCTATGCTTGCTTCCTTCTCCTAAACTGGTTGCTCAGTTTTTGGATTAGCACCAAAAGCTAAACAAATTAATTAACCAAAATTAATGCAAAATGGTTGATAAAACTGTGGTTTGATACTATTTTTGAGTTTAGCAAACAAATCAAAGTTAAGGAAATTCTGACTTGGCACCAGACTGAATTGGTGCCTAAATATAAGCCTAAATATATTCTTTCACAAATGGACACTTACCTTGCTACCTTAACCATGCTGGGTTTATATTTTTTAATACTGTCAAGGAGTGCTTTCATAGTCCTTCCAGTTCCAATGATATCCTTTGTAAAATGTACAAAGAATGTTAGCAAAGCAGTATAAAATGCTGTATATTAATATTCTAAAGAGACGACCTGGAAACCTGACAATTTAAATTATATTAATAATAGACACATAAAACATATTGTTATTTTTTTAAATAATTCAGTGATATTTTGTTTATTACAACAGAAAGTACATACAGAATATTTGTGAATTGTCTATTTAAAATTCTAGATTTAAAAAAGTTATTGGAAGAGTGGGCCCCGCTCTTCCAATAACTTTTTTAAATCTAGAATTTTAAACAGAGAATTCACAAATATTCTATATGTACTTTCTGTTACATTATCAATTTTTATTATTATTTGGCATTTAGCCAGCCGTTCAAAAATTACTGGTATTTCTCTAATTAGAGTATAATAAGAAATCCATGCAAACTGCTCCTTGACACAGACAAATATATGAACTTACCTCCACAATAAGCACATTCTGCAAAATAAGGAGAAAAATATTTAGTTAAAGTAATTGAGAACACAATTCATTTGTTTAGCATCTCAACCACATAATTGCTTTCTGGTTCTCTACCCTGTCGTCATGGCTAGCCCTTTGAATGTTCTATTTCAAGTCCACTTTCTTTACATATGAGTTATAAGACTATAGAAATCTAAGACTAAACGAAAGATTAAAATATTAACTAGACAACCCATATTTTACAGGTGGACAACAATGAAGATCAAATCAGCTAAACTCAATAGTAATTCATAAATAAGTTACTACATCACAGGACGCAAATGAAACTGTCAATATTTTCTTAACAATGCTTTGTTATCATAAAAATATCTCCTGAAAAATTGATTATTCTTAGTCAAAGCAACTTCTAATTTGATATGTGAATCAGGTATTTGAGAAGATGCATCTGATGAGCTTTTCTCCATTGTTAAACTGAAATATTCTCTACCTATCCTTGAATCAGAAGAAAACTATAGTAGAATTTACTATCTTGGCTTCTGACCCTTATCCTGATTCTTTTGCCCGTTTTAAGTCATTGTGATTGCTTGGCTACAATCCAAAGCCTAACAGGTTTCTTATATCTTGTCTATCCTTGGACTGCACTGGAATAAGAGGGATAAGACTACTTCAATACTGCTATAGCTAAAGATAACTTAAGCCTCTCTTTCGATAGCCTGGAGATGAGATAAAGAAGCATGGTCAAAAAAATGTTGCCATTGGATTTTTATGCATTGATTAGGCACATGTGGGGAAAATTGTCTGAAGATTTTATTAAAATAATTCAATCTGATTTACAGGGGACTCTAAAAGGTAATCTTGATTGTCTACTATAGTCTTAGATCTTGCTTTGTACAGATGTGCACTCTATTACTAACATGCTATTTTAGGAACATTTACTGAACTGTCTTGAAGGCTGAGTTAAATTAAGTTGGTATTAATATAAGCCCTTTAATATATCTGAAAACCCGAGCTAGCAAACACTACAGGTAGATTTACAACAGTTCATTTAGTGACCATTCAAAGTTACAACATCACTGAAAAAAGTGACTTATGAACATTTTTCACACAACCATTGCAGCATCCCCATGGTCATGTGATCAAAATTCAGATGTTTGGCAACTGACTCATATTTATGACAGTTGCTGCGCCCCTGGGTCATGTGATCACCTTTTGTGACCTTCTGACAAGCAAAGTCAATAGGGAAGCCAGATTTCATTTAACAATTGCGTTCCTAACTTAACAGCTGCAGTGATTCACATAACAACTGTGGCAAGAAATGTTGTAAAATGGGACAAAAGTCACTTAACAAATGTTTCACTTTGCAACAGAAGTTTTGGGCTTCACTGTAGTCGTATGTCAAGGATTACCTGCACTCTGCAAATCTGTCACCACAATTCCCAACGTTTTCTAATTAGTTCATACTTCACATACATGCTTGCAGATTAGTAGCAGCATCAAGCTTACATTTCTGATGGGGACAGAAATAAGGTTCAATACCTTATGGTCCAATACCTCTTCTAGAAATAAGGTCCAATACCTCTTCTGGCTTTGCAGGGGAAAGGGGCTTACACGGGACCAATAAGGTCCCATGTAAGCCCCTTTCCCCTGCAAAGCCAGAAGAGAAGAACTAGAAAGGAAAAAACTGCTTGCTTCCTAAACAGTCTCAAGAAAATGATTTACACAATATCATTCAGTAGAGCAGCTTCAGAGTAACTTGTAGTTTATAGCTTTCGAATCTATAACCTCTTGCAATGCAGTGGCATCATTTCCACCAGCTAAATTATCAGCCTACCTACATCTGTTTGTGCCCCCTGTTTTGGGAAAGAAAGGTCCCAATAATAACCTATATCATTAGCTGAAATGCCTCCATATCTCATTGTTATAGGCTTTCCAGAAATTAATCTCTAGTTAGTTTGGGATGGTCTGAAAAATGCAGCAGACAAAATACACCACAAATACATTTCATCCTTTAAAAAGAAGGTAACACATAGCAACTAGAAAAGGAAGAAAAAAAATCCTTCCCTTTCAGACAGCAAATTACCAAGGGGTTCAATGTCTACGGAGATTCTCAGTCATCCAGGTCATAGTTGTTGCAAAGGTGCTTTTTCAACTGGACTTTCTGGTTTTTCTTTGAAGATGTTTTGCTTCTCATCCAAGAAGCTTCTTTAGCTCTCAGTTCTGAAAAAGCTTCTTGGATGAGAAATGAAAACCCAGAAACCCAGTTACCTCTTGAAAAAGCATTTTTGGGATTATCAAGAGGTTAAGTTAGCAGCATAATCTATTTTGAAAATCAATTTGCAGGTCACATGCTGGCCATTTCTTTGAAATAACCATGAAATATCACATTGTTGTTAAGTCCTAACTCATGGCAATGGCAGAGTTTTATTTTTAAATAGGCCATTAGTAGCAAAATTCTATACCCTCTTTGCCAAGAAAAGCTCCAAACTTCAAACATTCCTGAGAGGAGGTAAAAATCAATTTAAGAAGAAAACTACAGACAGTTTTCTCCGAGTTCAAAACCATTTGTAAGGTCAGTATTTGTAAAGCTCTAACAACAACATCTCCAAAACTGGAACAGCCAGTCCAATTGTGACAGCACAATAGAACCTAGCAATTTACATGTTGCTAACAATGAGTAGAAAGTAGACGTTCCATTCTGAATGTTGAGATGTGGATTCAGTTATGCACAAACCGATTTTCCTTTTTTTAAAAGCCCTCACTTTTATTCTGCTTCAAAATAAACTCAATCATCTTCTCTCCTAAACCAAAACATGCAACTATGTTAATGATATTGGCAAGCAAGTAGCTGTTTGCTGCATGGCAGCAAGGAAAGCTGAACATGGAACTGGGAATTTCAATACCAGCAGCAAATCATAGCTGCCAGCCTCTTTGTCTTGGAGAACTGTAAAGAAGCAAAAGAATTTGGGTTTTCTAACAAGTGTGTAAATTGGCAGCATTTCTAGGTTCTTTGTTGAGGTTTAGATTGGAAGCTTCCCTTGCAAAGGGAAAGGAAGTTTTGGCCGAGGAGTGATCTTTATCACTTGATCATTCATGTGTCCTGAACTGCAGTTGTTCAGAAAAGCAGACCTTGTCTCTACTTTCCTGACTTCTTAGCCAACAACTACACTTCAGGTAAGAAAATAGACTGAAGAGCAGTGTTTACAATTCAACAGGACTTGGCTCTACTTTGAAGAATCATTTCATTTCATTCTTTGACAAAGTGCCTAAATTAGTAGACCAGCCAAATGCTGTGGACATAGTGTATACTTAGATTTCAGTAAGACATTTGACAAAGTAGACCATAATATACTTCTTGGTAAGCAGGAGTAACTAATACCCAAAAGACAGGCTCAAGATCCAGACTTGACAGACTTGAACATAGAGCCCTATCTAACAAGATGAAATTTAATGTTGAGAAAAACAAGGTTTTACACTTAGGCAGGGAAAACCAAAGGCACAAATACAAATTAGGTAAAACTTGGCTCAAAAGCTAACTGTGAAAGGGACCTTGGAATCCTAGTAAGGCAGTTACTTAAACATGAGCCAGCAGTGTGTGGCGGCAGCCATTAAAGCTAATACAATCTTGATTGTATAAACAGAGGCATAGAATCAAAATATGTATTAGTACTACTTTATAAAACCTTAGTAAGACCACACCTGTCATACTGCATCCAGTTTTGGTCACATTACAAAAAAGATGTTGAGACTTTGGAAAAAAATGCAGAGAAGAGCAACTAGGATGATTAAAGGCCTGGAGACTAAAACATATTAAGAATGGTTGCAGGAATTAGTCAGTCTAGAAGAAAGGAGGACTAGGGGTGACATGATAGCAGTATTCCAGTATTTGAGGGGCTGCCACAAAGAAGAGATGGTCAACTTATTTTTCCAAAGCACCAGGAGGCAAGACAAGAAACAATGGATGGAAACTAATCAAGGAGAGAAGCAACCTGGAATTAAGGAGAAACTTCCTAACAGTGAGAACAACTTACCAGTGGAACAGTTTGCCTTCAGAAGTTATAGTTATTTCATCACTGGAGGTTTTAAGAAGAAACTGGGCAGTTACCTATCTGAAATAGGATCTCCTGCTTGAGCAAGGGGAGAGGGGTTGGACTAGAAGACTTCCAAGATCCCTTCCAGCTCTATTCTGATTGAAACATTATTTGTAAATATAAGGAGAGTTGTCCTGGAATATTGTTAATATATGCCACACAATGGCAAGTACATATATCTAGGAATCTCAGAAGTTAAAAATAACAGCCTGATCTTCCATGAACTGATACATAATCTATGGATATGTCTTGTCTCCCTTTAAATCCATCATGCCTGATGGCAAAACGGACCATAAGTGAGTTTGGTCTTGTGTAAAATATAGTTCTGGGTAAAGTGGATAAAGGAGACCCACATAAAGGCATTGCAAACAATAGGTCCAAACCCGAGACCATAAACTCTTTTTCTGTGATGAATCATTGAATTTATTTTTATTTATGTTTGACATTTAGAGGACGCTAATTTATAGTAAAACTAGAAAACAATTTTAAAAATGTCCAGCAGCCAGACAAACACATCACCTACAACAGAAAACAAAACTAATTGAGTATCTATGGAGATTTTCAATCATCCAGGTCATGGTTGTCCCAAGGGTGCTTTTCTTCAAAAGGCAACTGAATTTTCTTGGCTTTTTCTTTGAAAATGGTTTGCTTCTCCTCCAAGAAGCTTCTTCTTCTAAACTAACTGAGGTTCCACATTCTGCAATGGACTATGACAATGATCTTGGAGGACAAGAGGAAGAGCCATAGCCCAGGCAACCACCATGAAAAAGGTATTTCACCTACAGAAGGTCAGAAGGCACGGGAAACATTCCAGAAAGAACACACATACACACATCATTTTTCTGGAAAATAAAAAGAAGTTAGAAATCAGTGGTGGGTGCGAACTCACCACTGGGTTCGCACCCACCACTGGTATTTATAAACCAACACTGTTCTATAAACACCACCTACCAGTGGTGTTTATAGAACAGTTCGCACCAGTTCTATAAAACCGGTAGTAAAACCGGTGGGATGCTCTGCCCACTGACCCCAACGTCAACGTCATCAAAACGCTTCTGTGCATGCGCAGAAGCTTTGTGCTTGTGCAGAAGAGTGCGCGTGGCCCCGCAGCAAACCGATACTAAGATAAGTAGAACCCACCCCTGGTAGAAATGCTTTCAGACTTGCAAGTTTTTGTTTCAATAACACTAATTTAGGTCTGACATATTCTATCCAAGGCCTGGAGAACAGCCAACTTTCTAAAGATTTCTGGAACGTGGGTGGATGGAAGTCAGATAGATGGCTGGGGAGGGGGGAAGAATATCATTTCAATACTTACTGCAAAAGTCAACCATGGACAAAGGTAACGGCAGGTGAAGTTAAAGTCTATCCAGGATATAGTTTGCCTCACTACCAGGTTGTTTAGGACCTTGTGATATTCTAGTTTCTCTCTGCTTTGTATTTCTGTTTAGGCTACCCTGTTGCTGTGAATTTAATGAAATTGGTGTCTTATAAAATAAGACCAATATTCTCACCCGGACTCAAAGATACAGAATTCCCATTCTAATTTAAAGTTGTCACTAAAATAGGCTGAAAAACAGCTTCTGTCCCAGGGCAGTAACTATACTGAATTCTATGGTATAGTGCAATATTAATGCAATATTGGGTTTTCAATTTCAATTATCCTATATGTGCAGGATGTGTTTTGGGGTTTTTATTTTTATAGTTATAATGTACACTGAAGATGTCATTTAATTTCGTTGTATGATGTGCAGAGGATCATAGAGGATCATATGACGGCCGTGGCCAGGGGGGCTTTTTATCAGGTCCGCCTGATTCGCCAGCTGCGACCCTTTCTAGATCGGGACTCCCTACGCACGGTCACTCATGCTCTTGTCACTTCCCGTCTGGACTACTGTAATGCTCTCTACATGGGGCTCCCCTTGGGGTGCACCCGGAGGCTCCAACTGGTGCAGAATGCGGCCGCGCGGGGGATTATGGGAGCGACGGGACGCTCCCACGTGACACCTCTCCTGCGCGAGCTGCATTGGCTGCCGGTGGACTTTTGGGTGCGTTTCAAGGTGTTGGTAATCACGTTTAAAGCGCTCCATGGCTTAGGGCCAGGGTACTTACGGGACCGCCTTCTGCCGCCAATTGCCTCCCACCGGCCGGTTCGCTCCCACAGAGTGGGCCTCCTCAGGGTGCCGTCAGCCAGACAATGCCGGCTGGCGACCCCCAGGGGGAGAGCCTTCTCTGTGGCAGCACCCACCCTTTGGAATGATCTGCCTCCAGAGTTAAGAATAATCTCTGACCTCCCAACCTTTCGGCGGGCTTTAAAAACCCATCTCTTTCAGCTCGCCGGCCTAGCCTGATCCCTATAACATTTTAGTATTTTTAGAGTTGTATTTTAAATATGTTAATTTTTAAATTTTATGGCCATTTATATTATTATTTTAAGAAATTTTAACTTGTGTATGTTTGTATGTTGTTCTTAATTGGCTGTACACCGCCCTGAGTCCGCAAGGAGAAGGGCGGTATATAAATCCAAAAAAAAAAAAAAAAACTAAACTAAACTAAACTAAACTAAACTAAACTAAACCCCAATTATTTTTGCCTTTATGAGGCAAACTGAACAAAAGAAACTAAAATGGAGGGGAAAAAAATGTAAAGTTCGAAGTATTTTGGCAGAATGTTTCAACTACTGTGCTTGACATAGAACATTTTTTCCTTCACAAAAATAAAGTCAACTGTGTGGCTTGAGCCAATGGATGTCTTCAGGAGAATTTTGGAATGAAACCAGCACAGGAGGAACAAGTTATATTCTTTTCCATTCCCATTTCCCAGGCAAATTTGCACTTTGCTTTAGGTAAAGAAAAGAGACTTGTGCTAAACAGAGTGGATCAGAGATGAATGACTTTAATTGGGGTTTCTAGGTTTTGGACAATAATGAGAACCATGGTGGGAGGGAAAATGATCTGAGATGGTTCAGATTGTGCCACATATAATGACAGGGTCAGGATCTCCTGTTTTGAAAGAGTAATTTCTAAAACCAATGTTAGGCCCATTTGGGAATTTGTTTTTTGGTTTCCTACCTAAAATGGCACAAAGCTGCACTATCTATTGTTTTGGGATTTGTTGCGCCGGGGTTGGAGTGGGGGGGGGGGGCTCCAGGCACGGTAAAAGAACTCAAGGGCCAAATACTTCAGGTTATACTTTACAGTAACACAATGGAATTTTGACTTTCATTTTGGCAAATAGTGATAGACCAAGAACTATCCCTGACCACTTCTTCCACCATTAAGTATCCTGCTGTTTCATGAAGGCAATTGGCAAACCATGGGAAACCCCCCAAGGGACTTATTTCAACACAATCCAAAAATGTTATGTTCCCTGTTCTCCAAAAGGTTGGCTGTTGTAGTAAGTAGCTATGGAAAGTACTCCTCTAAGAAGAGGAACATGGGGTTTAGTTTCAAAACCACTCTTCGTCTGCTTTGGATCTGAATCCTACCCACCAATTTGTGAAAAACTGGTCTTGATTACCTTTGAAGGATTGAAGAATAGCCAATCTTTTTTTCTCCCACAAAATCAAAGTTTCAAGCATAAGAAGAAGTTAACTAGGAGTTAATATTTAGTTTCTCTGTTTAATGCAACTCAAAAGGTGGCATGCAAGCCTACTTCTGCAAAATAAAAATTTAAAAATACCCTGAAAGATGTTTACACATTTTCTAATCTTAACTAGTTTGATATGGACCATGTGTAAGAAGCCACGTAAGTAAAATATGTACTGTTATGAATACTTTGTTTTTGACAGATAAGGCTGCTGTAGGTTTAACTGAAAATATTTATTGATTCATTTCTGTAATCTTTGTGAGAAATGCATATTATTAGAAAGGAAAGCAGAAGCGATAATGTATTAGTGATAAAGACCAAATTCATCCTTGTCCACTGAAAACACCTGTATGGCTGGATGGTAAAATATTTACGTCTTCCCTATTTTTGAGCTATTCGATGGAATCTTACTTTGTGGTTTTGCACAAAAATGTAATGAATGCGCATTTTACAAAGTTACAGGATAAACTAAGGATGGCTTATAAACTTTCACATGGCATATTTTTGCATAAAAATGTCTTTTATAGTTTTGAGTAAATGTGCAGCTCCACAGCCTATTTCAGTAGCCATAATAGGGCAGAGTGATTAGATTTTGTATGTCAACTCACAAGGGCCAATTCCTCATCCCAACCCAACGAGCACATTTCAGAACTTTACTTTTTTGTTTTGCAAGAATTTTTCCCTTCAATTATCTGGTAAAAATTAGATAGATGAATGAAAGACAGTTAAGGCAGATATTTCTTAATTACACCATCCCTATGAAAAAGGCCTCAGAGTTATCACCATTTCCATCACTCCTGACAATAGAATCCTGACCAGCCATTGACTTCAGATGAAAGCACTATCAACTAAACATAGCAATCTTGATTCTAGAATTAAACTAAGAGATAATATATGCAAAAATTATTTCCCATGATCAATTCTGAATTTAACCAATCAATATTTTAGATGAGAAATTTAATGACTTACACAGGATTATAGGTTTAGGGGGAGGTTTTTACTTGGGAATAAGCACTATTAAACACAAATGGAAGAAATATGTTTAGGCTCACGCTGTAGATCAGTTAAACTGATATAAGATAGCATTCTTGTATATTTATCAGTAGCCAACCCTGTTGAACAAAATATAATAGGTTGACATTCACTGAACTTGTAAGATTGCAATCCTTTAAACACTTGTCTGAAAATAATAATTCAATAAATTTTGAATGTAGAGGATTGGACACTAATCAATGTCAAATGTATCACTGTTTTTAAAAGCCAGAAAATAACATTTCAATCATAACAATTTTCTTCTGGAATAATCAGCTAAAGGAATACATAATCAAGCAATTAAGCTACTTAAAAATTGGTTTTGGTATGTTAGCAAAACAGAAAATAATAAAAAAATTATATATAGACTTTTCTCTTATAGATAATTGTCAGTGGCAACTTTGCTGAATAAATTATAAATTCATCTCATATTTTCTTCAGTAATTAAAAGTCTGAGTGAAATTTTGGTGAAGGAAAATGTAATATACTACAATAAATTATTTCATTAAAAGAAATTAAAATGAAATGAAATATTTAACCAATTAAAAGTCATGATATTATCACAGAATAATTGTACTTTTGGGATAAATTATTTTTGCTATTACCCTTCCTAAATTTACTCTGAGGTTTGATGTGATCTGCCTTTATTATTTTTACAAATAACTCAAGGCAACAAATGCATACAATACTCCTTCCTCCTATTTTTCCCATAACAACAACTCTGTGAGGTGGGTGGGCTGAGAGAGAGCGACTGTCCCCAAATCGCTCAGCCAGATTTCATGCCTATGAATGAATTTGAATTCACGGTCTTTTGGTAATTGGCCCAAACTCACACAACTAAGGGGTGGGGCAGACTAGAACTCACAGTCTCCTCCTTTCTAGCCCGATGCTTTAACCACTAGACCAAACTTGATTATGATCCCAATGTTCTGAGCCCAGTGAAATAAATCTTTCATTTTTTTAATGGTGTAGCCCTGGAGCGTATCTATAACAAAACATAATGGTACACAAAATAACATGGTACATGATGGAATCATCACATATATGTGACTACATAGTTGCATCATCACATGTATCATGCGCATGTCTCAATCTTGTACTTCAACAAAGTTTCCATCCCCCCCTGCCAAATCATTATGTTCAAATATAGTGGAAGAAGAAACACAGCTTGTTCTCCAGGTGTTAGAAATGGAATCGTCATAATAACTGAAAACCATTAAAAACTTCTGTAGTTTACTGCCTATTTTGATGACTCTGGAAACCAGAAACAGTATTTATTATTTGGTTTAGCACGAAGTATAGAAGAGGCTCAATGAATAAATTATGATTATTTTTTTAATAACCACTTTTTGAAATCATAGATTGTTGATTTAATCAATGGAATGAAATTGAACATTGGATATCCATGTAATATACACATGTCACACACACAAACACACAAAAAGTATCTTGAAGCTTCAACTGGTGCGGAATGAAGCTGTGCAAGCTGTACTAGGTATCCAAAGAAGGGTACATATATTAAATATCTCAGCTCCACAAATTGCACTGTGTTCCAGTTAGCTTCCGGATCCAATTTAAGGTATTGATTATTATATATGAAGCCCCATAGGACATAAGGCCTGGTGACCTATGGAACCGGCTTTGCCCTATTACATCAACCTGTCCCACTCGATCAGGTACAGAAGGCATGCTACAGACTCGTCAGTCAAAAAATTCTACTGGCAGAGTCAAGGAAGAATGACATTTCTGCTATCATCCCTGCTTTGTGGAACATCTTGTCCTCAGAAGTGAGGAAAGCTCCCAATTGATTGGTCTTCCACAAAGGAATCAAAACATGGCTATGAAGGCCTTGTGTAGAGGGCACTGGTTGGTCGCATGAGAACCCCCTGCCGCCTGTATTAATAACTCCTAGACTTCCTAACTTGGAATTTTTATAATGTCATCTTATATTTTAATTTTTTAAAAAAAAATCTAATGTATTCAATTTTTAATGTTTTATTATATTGATTGAATTGTACACTGTCCATAGCCCCTCCAAGAGAGAAATATACAATTAAGAAGTTTGATTAATTCTCTCTCTCTCTCTCTCTCTCTCTCTCTCACACACACACACACACACAGTGTGTGTGTGTGTCTGTGTGTCGGGAAGGTTGTTGAATTTGTTGAAACCTCTAGCCAATCCAGAGATGCAGCAGGCAGGAATAGTTCGAGACAGAAAACAAACTGGATTTAGGCCACAAAAACCACGGCTACTTTGTCTGTAAGCCTGAGCTGCTAAATACATAGCCCTAAGTTATAAATCACAGTTTATAAATTACAATGGCTGCACAGCCATGCCCCATTCATCCAACAACATGGGCTGTAGCTTAGCACAATGTATCAACCCAGCAAGTGACTTTGTTTGTTGCTAACTTGTCCAACAAACCATCAATTGGCAAGATGTGCAACCGGAGAACTACTGCCAAGACCAATGTAATGATACATTGTGAAGTCAAACAGATAATAGCTGCTTTCAGATACCACAATAAGTTATTGTTCATAATTACAGAGACAAGTTTATACAAGGTTTAGGCTCGCGTGCATCCTCCTTCAATCATGTTTTAACAATTGTTTCCATTTCTGATAAACTGTAATTAATCATATTGTTGAAATCTGAAATTGTATTTAGGCCCAGGAGAAAGCTAACTTGTTTTAGATAAAGTTAAACCATAGTTTAACCACTTGAATGGCAACATAAACCATAATTAAGTTGTGCTACATTGGTAGGAAAATATGCATATCTAAGATAGGTTACTAAGATAGGTTATTAAGGCTTATACACATCATAAGAAGTCAGCCATCCCATACACAGTGTCTTCCAGCTTTTGTAATTCCCTGCCAGCAGAACAAAAGCAATTATGGGAACCAAGTTCAACACATGGATTTATAGGGGAAAAAATAATATATAATTTATCATGGCATTCAAATACAATCACATACATAATTGTATTTTTACCTGGATTCATGGTGGGTGTGCTTTGGGAATGATGGGGGTTGCAGGCTTTAGAAAGATATTTGACTTAGAGCACTACAAAACCGATCAAGTATTGGTAATTTATTACAGATGTTCCTTGCTTAATGAAAGCAATAGAGGACCAGCAATTCCTCCACTCAGTGATGCAGACATAAAGTACAATATCATGTGACTGCATGGATGTATGATAGTTCCAATGGTGGTTGGGAAAAAAAATCCTTGTGATTGTTAAGTGCAATGTCACATGATCACCATTTGTGATCTCCTGCCAGCGCCCTCATTGACTTTGCTTGTAGAAGCTGGTAGTGAAGACCAGAAATCATGATCATGTGATTGTGAGATGCTGAAAATGTCATGAATGCATGTTGGTTGCCAAGTGCCTGAATTGTGACGATGTGATTGCAGGGATACCGCGATATCCACAATTACAAGGAATGTCTATGAGTTGTCCTCATTGTAACCTTGAATAGTCATTGAATGAGTAGCCACTGAACAAAGATTACCTGTATTTATGAATAATCATTCATACATTCCTACATTCAATGTTTATTTTCACTATTAAACAAGCAGTTTTTAAAACTCAAACACCTTTAAGATTTCTACAGACCTTTCCAGCCAGTTTAGAAAAGTCATCTCCTCCAATGATCCGAGTATCTTCCATAGATTGGTCATTCTGCAAAAACAGACATTATATAGCAGTTTTACTTTCAACATCAGTATGAACAAAAAAGAACTGGGATAGTAGAAACATATGATTTGCTAGTTTGTACTGACTGCTTTATCAATTACTCTTCTTTTTTATGACTTTGAAATAAATGTGTGTTTTAATGTTTTATCATATTTAACTTTCAACTACTTTAATATAGTGAATGTAATCTAGAACTCATCAAAGATTTCACTGACAGATCCAAGGGAGCCATTTCAATGGAAAATGTTTAAGATCAGGAGGATATTTTTTTCATCTGATATTCATTCTCCAGTGGATTTAGATCTATGCAAATGTAGGAAGAATTATAAATGAATTGAAAAGTAACAGCATAGTCCTGAACACATCCATTCTAAAATAAGCCCCATAAATTCAGGTAGGATAAATCAATCAATCAAGGATAGCAGGAATGAAAATTCTCTCCCACAGAAATGAAGGAGTTGTAAAAGCCCATGATTCTGTAAAACAGAAATCAAAGCTACTTTTGAAAATTTTTAATTAGGATTTTTCAGCATAACAAAATGTATAAGGCTAAGGAAGATAAGAATCAAGAAATAAAAATAGAAGAAATTGAAAAAATTGAAATGAAAATATATAATTATGCGTCCTGATTTTCTTTCTATATTTCTGTAATTGACATATGACAGCTCCAGGTTCTTTCTCCCCCTGTATTTTCCCCAATATGTTTGTTCCCTTTTTAATCCCAAATTCCAATTCATTTTTCTTTAAAAAAACAACAAAGCTACGTTTTGTGAAAATTACTGACACACCACATTCCAAAATAAAACTATTGATGCAAGTTTTATTCACTCAATGCAATAAAATCCAGTAGCATCTTTGGGTAGCAATCAAAAACAGCAAGATGTTGGGGTTTCACTATGATTGAATCTCTGTCTCTTTTGGATATGTCTATGGCTGTACAAAGGGGACAGGGCTTTGACTGGAATAGCGCATTATCATCTTGCAGTTTTTGATATCCCATTCTTGGTTTACAGGAAAATATAACCTGCTTAAAATAATTATATATAGTATTTTGCGCCCTACAAAAGTGATTGAGAGAGCAACTTTAAATCACTCAAGCCTTGTTAATTTTCTCATTTCTCTTCGGCTTTTATTCTCCTTCCCCAAAAAACCTCTTTAATGCTTAATAAAGAAAAAGAGAGTTGTTATTCCATTATGTTTCAAAGGGTAAAATAAACATGGAACGCTTTTTCCAATTGCTGGACAGCTCATGCACATGTTTTCCCTTCAAAATGAGATTGAGCGGGCAGTTTGTATTACTAATGTTATCTCTACTTCAGCCCCTTATCCTCCCAATGCTCATTAAAGATTTGCTTATTTTACTGGGCAATTTTCAAGACACTTAACAATCTTTGGATCCTGGATACATCATAGCTCTCCATTACAAATCAAAAGACGTTACCCTCGAAAAGCATATCTTGATCTGTACAGAAAACTTCAGAGCAGCAGCAGCAGAGAACATAACTGCAAAGTGATTAAGTCTGACCTTGATGACAAGTAGAACTTGGGCAAAGGAACAGAGGAGAGAATTCAAAGGCTTTGATTTTCTTTGAGCAGCCTGGGCTAGCATAATCTGTGACTGATCAAGACACAAGAACAGGCAATCTGGGAGCCCACTGAACTTTAACCTCCCTCAAACCAAACATTGTATTAAATGGCAAGACCTTGGATATACTATATATTGCCATTAGAAAAAAAAATCTGGAAACCACTAGGTTTCCTATCTTTGGAAGATACTTTAAAAATGTTGTCAGGGGGCAGCTCTCAATTCACAGTGCCTTTCAAGTGTGTGAGACAAGAATGCCTAGCCTCCTGCCACTGCTAGCTAACGATTCTGAGAGTTTTATTAATTTTTCAGATTTATATCTTTTTTACAGGAGTACAAGGAATTAAGAGATGGGAGTTCCACAGTGCATCTCAAAACAGCGTTTGGAATTCAAATCCAAAAAAGCTGCATGGTTTATATGACAATCTATAATACATCTTTTAACATTTCTCCTTGAATCTAGTAAATTATCCAGTTAGTGTTTTTCTGTCGAAGCACCTGATCTTCCCCAATATGGGAAGGAGCATCCTGCTTTCCTTTCGCCTTTCAGCTCCAATCCAGGAGCCCTCAAGCAGTCGCATTCCCGACAAAACATTATATACCAAATTTATATTTGCTTTATTTCTTTATCAGCAAATATAAATTATATATATAATGTCTGTCTGTCTGTCTATCTGTAGGTCTGTATGTACTTTGTTTCTCCCAAAATAAGAAATTCCCTGATAATACGCCCAATCAGGCTTTTGAGTGCATGGCAATAAGGCCAAGCGATTATTTCAGGGTTTGAAAGAATATAAGACATGGTCTTATTTTCGGGGAAATACGGTATGTATGTGTGTATGTATGTATATTTGTTTTCTGAGGTTTTCGCGGGTGTTTGTATGTAGGTCTTTGGTTATTCGGGTCTTCTCCCGCATAAAATTGGAAGTGTCTTGGCAACGTTTCGACGAAGTCTCATTCGTCATCTTCAGGCTGGTGTTCTCGGCTTCATGCTTCCATTTGCACCTGGAAGCACGAAGCCAAGAACACCAGCCTGAAGATGACGAATGAGACTTCGTCGAAACGTCGCCAAGACACTTCCAATTTTATGCGGGAGAAGACCCGAATAACCAAAGACCTACATGTATGTATATGTATGTGTGTGCGCGCATACACACACATTGTAACTGTCATAAATACATGCCAGTTGCCAAGTGCCCAAATTCTGATCAGAGGACCCAGGGTATAATGTGCGTACTAGAATTTATCTTTTTTTTAGTGCACTGTAACTTCAAACTTCAAAGGGATGTGGTGGCTCAGTGGCTAAGATGCTGAGCTTGTTAGTCAAAAGTTCAGCAGTTCGAATCCCTAGTGCCACATAATGGGGTGAGCTCCCATTAGTTGTCCCAGCTTCTGCCAACCTAGCATTTCAAAAGCACGTAAAAAATACAAGTAGAGAAATAGGGACCACCTTTGGTGGGAAGATAACAGTGTTCCACGTGCCTTTGGCATTTAGTCATGCCAGTCATATGACCACGAAGACATCTTCTGACAGTGCTAATTCTTTGGCTTTGAAACAGAAATGAGGGGAACCCTTACCTTTAACTTCAAACAGTTGCTAAAGGAATGGTTGTAAATCAAGGACTATGTCTAAGTCAGTGGTCCCAACCTCTACAGCTTGGCAGTCTGACAGGAGGGGAGAGAGGACCCAGCCCAGTTCTGAACATGCAACAGCCCAGTAGTGAACTGCGGTCCCGGGATTGGGGGACCCTTGCTCTAAGTAGCCTACTTCCACCCTATATCAATCATATCAATGTCAAAGGGCATGAACAGGTCGATATGAGCATCGATAGTGTAAATTATTTGTTCCCATGAAATAATTCCTCATATATAATTGCACATGCAAGATTTTCCTTTCTTGGCTTAGCTTAAGCTTGCTTTTCCATGTATGATCTTTTGAATAGAGAAAAATTCTGCACAATGTTCCAAAATCCACAGCTGAACAATTAGGATCCTTCCAAAATGTCACTAGTGTTGCTCAACTGGTCCTTACAGACCAGTCTAGCTTCCCTCTTTTATCTGCAAATTAAGATTCTGTAACCACTTGGTCAGAGTTTCTATAGCAACATTTAAGTTGCCAATTCTTCCAGTATTAGATCATCTCCACTGAATTGGGTGGGGCAGCTATTATCTTTTTTTTTTCTTTCCTGGAGACCAGAGGGATCTTGAATCCATCAGGCTACGTGTGGGTGATCTCAAGAAAAGAAAGGGGCTCTTGTAACCAGGATTCCTGATGACAAGATTGTAAAAAACAGCACACATCTGTGGTTTGGGGTAGCTGAGAAGAAAATGGTCTCTTTTTAAAGTGTTCTGGCAGAACAAAAGCTACCTTATCATGACACAAACCAACAGTAATAAATTTCTAACCCTTTACCTCATTAAACTGTGATGGGCTTTTTACTGAAAAAGTAAGGACATTTACTGAATGTCCTTTGGCTATCAGCTCAAAGCTTGGCACCTGCTTCTCTCTCTCTCTTCCTTTTCTTCTTTCTTTCTTCCAGAAACAAACCCAAGCAAGACAGCTAATTAGAGTTCATAGAAAAAGCATAAGAGAAGTTTTTAAAATATCAGTGGTTTCAGGGTATTTGAAGAATCTGTCTTTTAATCATCTTGTTTCATTCAGTGTTACTGCTATCCTGAAGGCACCCACAGAGTTGGAACGCAAAATTCAATCAGTTCTCATTTTAACATAAACTGACCCAATTTTCACTTCCTAAGATAATATATAGACTGGCCTGCAGACATATTTTCATTTTTGCACACCTTCAAATTTTGCACTTTGATTCCCTAATCAGAAAATGTTGCAAACCTTACCTATGTAAAGTTTACACACAAAAGATAGATTGTTTATACTTATAAAAAAATAAGCATGACATTTTACACCTGTTTTAAATTTGTTGTTGCTTTATTTAATTTTATTTTGCATGCCAGGTTTTTTCCCCCAAACTTTTCTCTCCAGATGTACTTCGATTCCCATAATCCCTTAAGATGCTTAACCCTGTTGACTAGGGCCTTTGAAAATTAAAATCTGATACATTTTGGCTGGAACTCAACAAAGTTAAAAAGCTATTGTCCACTGTTTTGAGTGTGGCAGAATGAAAATACATTATTGAATTGATCATGAGCCTTCTGTATTTATGGGGGGCAGGGAGAGGCATTTTAACCTTAGATAAGATTGCCAGTTGCCAATACAATTCATTCCAAAGCTTGATCCCTAAATTCAAAAATCATGAGTTATTTTAATTTCTTCCAGACCAGTAACCCCTGCCATCTTTTTAAAGATCTGTAGCGTTTAAAAGCTAAATACAGGTAATCCTTGATTTATGATTCCATTTTGGACCAGAATTTCCATTGCTAAACAAGGCAATGTGAGTTGATTTTATGACCTTTTTGCCACCGTTGTTAGTGAATCACTACAATTTTTAAGCGATTCTTGCAGTCATTATGCAAATTTGGCTTTTCCCACTGACTTTGCCCATCAGAAGCCTGCTGGGAAAATTGCAAATGGTGATAATATGATCTGGGGAATGCTGCAAACATTGTAAATACATGCCAGTGGCCAAGCACCTGAATTCTGATCACATCTCCATGGGGATGCTACGATGATCATTAATGGGAAGACCAGTCATAAGTCACTTTTTAAAGTGCCACTATAACTTTGAATGGTTGCTAAATGAATGGTTGTAAACTGAGGATGCAAAAAGCCAACCAAAGAGAAAACTATATACATGCCGTTTCTCAGCCTCCCAAAAATACTGGAAGTTATGAATTGTAACTTTGGAATGATTTGCACTATTTAGTGTAAATGTCCCATTCTTCAAATACTCACTTTTTATGAGAAGGTTCATTGCCAACCATGGCATTGTTTAAATAATTCTAGGTTTATTTTATAGAGTGATCATAGGATATTCTCCAGACAGATGGTGACTCATATTTCTGACAGCAATATGCCCCATCTCTTGTGGAAACTCAGAAGTATATTTATTGTTCTCAAGAGCCTTAGAAATATTGATAAAAGTGTGAACACACCTTCTTCTATTTTTAACATGTTGAGAAGAATTTACCTCAAATTCCGGATATATATATATATATATGAACATGGAATGTGTATACTCATAATACTTACAGCAGGAAATCTCTTTTCCTTGTACTAGTTCCTAAGAAAAGATCCAATATAATGGACAATATGCCATGATTAATTAGTGTTTTCAAAGGATACAGCTTTTTTTTAAATTTGGAAAGGACAACAATGAAACAGCAGTTCTCAGGACACCCAGCAGAAACCTAATTTTAACAGAACTCTAACATTGTTTAATCTTTTGTTTGGCCTTATCTTGACGGTCTGATTGTTTCTAAATGCTTTATTTAAGGAGGAATTAATTAATGGTTTTTAAAGAGTTTTATTCTACGAAGTCTCTAGTTTTATTTGTGGTTTTATTCTACAAATTTACTCCATTCTGAGTAAATTGGCTCATGAGCAAATTGAAAGCCTGGATCTTCTAGATCAGGGGTGTCAAGCTTGTGGCCCGCAGGCCGGATACGTCACATGCTAGCCACGCCCATCCCCATTTTAGCAAAGAGAGAAAAAGTTGCGATACACCACGTGATAACAATGTGACGACACAAATTTGACACCCCTGTTTTAGATTGTTTTTGTAGAGTATCTTCAAACATCAACAGAAGTGGATCCACCCGTTTCTCTTCAAGGAAAAAAAAAATCAAATATTGACAATAATTTAAGATTGTCAATCTTAGAAGAGGAATGCTAAGGAGTCTAGGAAATCTTTGAATATGTAATAGGCTACTCCAAAATGATGGACAGACATTATCTCTTTTCTTTTAAACAACAGAAATAGAACGTAGATATGATAATAGCAGACACATTAGGCAAAACTTCCAAACTATAGGAGCTGTAAGCAACAAAGGAAGTTGGCCTCTAGCTTAATGAGATGTTCATGAAAATGCAGGATAACCATTTCAAAGAAGGTGCAGTTGCAGATTTATTCATTGCAGTGACATTTGAACTGAGCAACTGCCAGTGTCTCTCTCCACCAATAACATTCTGTGCTTTACAGCAACAAGAAGAGGAATTATGCTATGTGGCTGGAATGAGAATGAATATAACACAATCCTCCCCCGCCCCCCCTTGGTTCACCAAACAGGACTAGCTGACCACAAGTAGTTATGCATATCTTGTATTTTATAAACCAACCTGGAGCCCCAATGTAGTTTAGAATAATCCTCAATAAAAAAGGCAGAAGAGAAAAATAGGACTTGTAAGCCTCAAATATATTTGAGTTTAGTTATACCTGGCTGAAAATAATCTGCAGAAAGATACTAGGGAGAAAATTATATTATATTATTTATTTATTTATTTATTTAGCATATGGCTGGTTACACACAATATTAAAACACTTCGAGGCAAGTTTAGGCAAAGTTCCTCGCGTCCGTGGCAATCCTTAAATCACACGTGCCTCCTGGGTGGTGCTAAATGAGTAACACACGGACTAGTAGCCAGACATCCACGAGGATCTCCTGGCTTCACACACAACCCCACAGTCCTTTTAAGAACCTTTTAAGTACAAAAAAAAAAAAAAGCAACAGAAATAACAGGAATAACAAATACCAATGCTAAAATGACTCGGAATATTGGAAGTTCAATATGCATATGCCAACTTAACATTGAAGGCAGTAGTAGACCAAAATGTGAACATCTCTTTAAACTACTACCTGAAAACTGTGTTGATTTGGCTGTGATCCAGGAAACACGCATTGAGAATGAACAGCAGCTTAAAAGCAGAGGAAGAATACCTGGATATGACGTCTTAGGCACTATTTTTCATCAGACTTATGGCCTAATAACATATGTGCGTAATAACATTGAAAATGCATATCTATTATATTAATTATAAATTATATTTATAAATTATATATTATAAATTAGTTTATCTACAATAAATTTATTTGACTCAATGTCAAAGAGAATTCATATGACATACATATAAATATTTTCATCACCCAATTCCCTTCTGAAGAAAGCATAATCATGCAAAGCACAAAAAAGAATAAGGAACAAGTTAAAAAATGAAAAGCTTGAGATAAGATAAGGAAAGGAAATATACAGCTAAACATAGCTTACATCAACATCCCCTAGTCCACCTTCTAACTTGCAAATCGTGTGCTTCCATCAGTTCATATAGAATCATAGAGCTGGAAGGGGATCTTAGAGGTCTTCTAAATTCAACCTCCTGCTTAAGGCAGGTCCTTATCTTTCATCAAATCCACATCTTTATATCATATACCACCCACAGCTTCATATCTAACCACACCTTTTGATAGGAGGCACACATGCCTCCCATCAAAACACCACTAACTTTAGTGTTCGTTACCCATTTTTCCATAAAGATGTTCAAAAACTGACGGGATGCAGGTAGTCCTTGATTTATAGGCACAACAGAGACTAGAATTTCAATTATAACCCATTGCAGTTCTTTGTTGAGGCATCACATGACCAGATTCAATTTTGTAACTGTTTTCATGATGGTTATAAAGCAAGACACGGTGATAGTTAGCATATTACCGGGTTGTTCAGAGGATCCAGCATATTCCAATGGATCTTCTTTTTTTTTTTTTGCTGGAAACTGTCAGAAATTCAAGAAACCAACAAAGAAAAAAACCTGTTGCAAATCACAATCATGTGACCACAGTATGCTGCAACAAGTCATAAATGCAAGCCAGTGATTCTAGAGGTCGGATGTAGGCAGCGGTCATAACTTCAAGGACAGGTCATAAGTAGCTTATTTTAAGCTCATTGTAACTTTGAATGCTCATTAGCGACAAGTTGTAAATTGGGGACTAGCTTATTTTAAGCTCATTGTAACTTTGAATATTCATTTAGCCACCAATTATAAATTGAGGATTATCTGTTTTGCACACCTTTGACTTAGTTTCTGCATAATGTTCAATCATTTGCTCAACATAAGGAGCCTGAGTGGCGTAGGAGGCTAATGCCTCCTACTAAGGCAGCATTTAACATCCAGCTGCCTGCAATTACTGGTTCAATTCTAGCCAGGCTCAAGGTCGACTCAGCCTTCCATCCTTTCTAAGGTGGGTAAATTGAGGACCCAGTTTGTGGGAGCAATAAGCTGACTTTGTATAAATATACAAAAGTATGAAGGCTATCGCTTAACGCATTGTAAGCCACCCTGAGTCTCCGGAGAAGGGCGGCATATAAATCAAACTAAAAAAAAAAATATCCTATCTACTGATATCCATCCCTTATTTACATCATATATCACTCTTACTGCACTTAGCAATTAATCTTCAACTCTATACTTGCACCAATATTCCCTAACTGAAGTCTATTCCATTTGTTATATGCTTTCTTCAAATCAATAAATGTACAACACTGTCAACTTTGTCTCTCATATGCTTTTCTATGACCTACTAAAAACCAAAAATCTGGTCTATATATACCATGTCAAACTCACGGCATCACGTTGCATCACGTGACTTTTTCCCATTCGTGGAGCTGGGGTAGGTGTGGCCTGCATGTGATGCATCCGGCCCGCGGACCACCAGTTTGATACCCTTGATATATACTCCTTCTCCTTTCTGTCTGGCATAAAAGTACAACCAATCTCCTAAGTATTATTCTTTGTCATCTCTTGCACCTTTTCAATCAAAAAGCCTCTTCCCAGATATCCTTAATAAGCAAATCCGCAGTTTTTTTGTATCTGTTTCTGTTTTTTTCTACCTTTTCTTTCTACAGGGGATCAGTCACACTCCTCCAATCCTCAAGCAGGTTCTACAGTCGCTCCTTAATCAAATCATTTCAATATTTTAACATTTCTCCGATTTCAGAAGCTACACTTGCAGCCTCTCCATTTTTCAACATTTCACACATTTGAGGCTTCTTTTTCATCCGTGTTTTCTTGGACACCAATGTTTAATTTTGCAGTTTGACATATAATTATGATTCTTACATAGCTCTAAAATACTCCTTCCAGCATTCTCCCTGCTTTAGACTCATCCCAAATGACTGCACCACTTTTATTTTTAATTTGATTCATTCCCCTGGAGCTTTAACCCCCTTTAGCCTTATATCCAAAACATCTTTTTATTTTTATCAAAAACTTCTTTATATTTTCTAGCTTTTAACTAGTCATTGTGTTTTTTGATTATATTATTAGACTATATTTTCTCTTTAGATCTACTGTACATTATAGGAAAATTATGATACAAATCTAATACAGTCACTTGACGCAATATATATTTTTATTGTTACGGTTTACATTACCTCTTTTCTTCTATGCATTTTTCTCATCCAAAAACTTTTTTACTTTATATTCTGCCAGATTTTCTATTAAGTAATGTCACATATGCTTACTCTACTCTGTATTTTTTAATCATAATGCTCTAGTCATCATTTACATCTCCTTTTCTTATATATTCTTTCAATGTATTGTGCTGAGAAATTAATCCACCTTTTAATATTTTTATAGGATTCATCTCTTCTTGCAGTCAGATTACTTTCACTCTAGTTTCTTCTGCTTCTTTATTTTTCCTTCTATGAATCTTTTCTCCAAGATGGAAGTTGACACTTTCAAAAAATGATCTGGCTGATGTGTCATTACTTTTTCAGAATTAACTAATTTTCTCAGTCTTCCGTCACAACATTACTTATGAAATAAGTGAAAGAAGCAACAACCTCTGATGTTAGTTGTTATTCAGACTGTGTGTGTGTGTGTGTGTGTGTGTGTGTGTGTGTGTGTGTGTGTGTGTGTGTGTGTGTGTGTATGTATGTAAGTAAGTAAGTAAGAAAGAAAAATAGACATTGGGCCTTTACAGGGAGGAACATGAGATGTGGGTGTGGCCTACTGATGACGGCTAATGAGCCAGAAATAGCTATTTAGGGCTCCCAGAATGCAGCACAAGATTCTGTTTGCTGCCAGAGTGAAAAAGATGGAGATAGAACCCAGTATGTAGTTAATGTGATTTTGCTCTATTGTGGTTCCAGAAAAATCTTGACTACGTAGGAAAAACCTGGCTTAAAGAAACACACACACACACACACATATTATATCATTAGGATCTATAAGTCCCCAAAGTGCTTTTTTCAAAAGACAACTTTGTTTTTCATTGAAGATGTTTTGCTTTTCATCCAAGAAACTTCTTCAGTTCAATTCAGAATAAGAAGTGAAATGTCTTCAAGAAAAACAAAGTCGTGGTTGCTAAGTTTGAGGGCGACTGGGCTGCGCAATGACTGAGGCAAAACTTGGATGAACAGGTAACATTTTATTAACCCAAACAACATCTACCCTTTCCTGCCAATTTCCTGGCCCCATTTTCTTTAGCGCCTCTCTAGCAGATCTCACGGCCCTCTCTGCAAATCTGTTACTGGCCGGATGGAATGGGGATATCAGGCAATGCCTGATTCCCAAGCGGGCCAGGAAGGACTCAAACATGGTAGATGTTAACTGAGGCCCATTGTCCAACATGAGCATGTCGGACAGCCCATGCATGGCAAATATTCTCTGGACGGCCCTATAGTAGCCTCTGAAGTGGCGTGTGCATTAGGATGACTTCCACCCACTTTGAGTAACCATCGGCCACCACTAGGAATAGTTGTTCTTGCAGGGGCCCCGCAAAATCAATATCACGCGGGACCAGGGGGCTCTGGGTTCCTCCCATTTCCTAGGGTGGTCCTTAGGTGGCAACAGCTCCTATCTCCTAGGCATATCCGCTATGGAGAGGGTGGCCAGCTCAGCAGCGCACACTTCGTGTAATGCCTCCTGGAATGACAGCTCAGGATTGTCTGAGGCCTTGGTTATTAATCGCCGTTTGAGGTGTTCGTCCCGCACACCACTAATTAGTCTATCAAGAAGATAGTCATCAAAATTCACAAACTGACAGTGCTGCACCACTTTCCTCGATCACTGGTTGATCGATTCCCCCTCAGCCTGATCTCTGTGATATAAGTGCTGGCGCATTACAATCCTTGACAGAGTGGGGCATAGTGCTTCTTTAATTTACTCATAAATTCGTCCCAGGTCCCTGAGTGAATGGACTGAGGGACCGTTAGAGTCATGGCAGTTTCAAAAATCTTGGCCCCACAGAAACTGAGGAAATAGGCATGTTTCCGTTCACTTGATAAATCTGTATAGTCATTGGCGATAAGGAAACATTTGAACTGTGCAATGTACGCCTCCCACGATTCCATTGTCAGGTTGAATGGGGCGAAATTTTGTGCAGAAGCCATTCCCGTCAGCAGATTCGGCTCTACAGCTGTGTGTGACTGAAGCTGTGCGACGTATCATTGCTTGCTGTTCATTAATAACTGCCCTTAGTAACCTCACTCTTTTCCGTTTTGCTCAGATTGACAATCCTACCTTCATCGCCAGTGCTAAGTTTGAGGGCAATTGGGCTGCACAATGACTGAGACGAAACTCAGATGAACAGGTAACATTTTATTAACCCAAACAATCACAACAGAAGTGCCTGCACCAGTTTGACAGCTCCTTTTACATTCGCTGTCAAACGGCTGAGCCGATCAGAATGATGCTTGACTTTCCATGCTCTCCACTAGGGGAACGGTCCGGAGAGGACTTAGAACATGACACTGTTGCCTTTTGAAAAAAGCACTTTGGGGACAACCATAACCTGGATTACTGAGAACCTCCATTGATCTATATTTGTATTAGATATACAAAAATTCAGACAATCTAAAAGAGAACAATTACTTTTCATAGACCTGTATGTTTTGGACTGAAGATTTATTTGCAAAAGAACTATAATGCTGCAGCCAAATAAGGATATTTCAAAGAAACATTAAAACCAACGTAACATTTTACAATAGCAGAAAGACATAAAGATGACCCAGGGGAGTAAACAGGATGCAAATGCAATCCAAAGCTGAAGTCCTCCTGAAAGGAGCAAAGCCTCTCTGCACCGTATAAAAAATATAAAATAAATTAGTTTTGTAGCATTGACACTCGACACAATATATCTTTACTGATCTTGAAAAATAGTGTCCTAACATGCTTTTACTGAAATGCTTCTTTCAGTGATAGTAATGTATATGTAACAGGTACATACGGAAAGATTAATGGCACATGTACGATATGAAAACCCAGCTGATACCATACCACTGCCACAAAGTTCTGGAAACACAGAAACAACAGAATATATCCTGTTTCTCTCGTCTGTTTTAGATTAACTGTCCACCCATGGTGTCACTATATAAGCACTTAAAAATGGAGGAGTGAAGAAGAAAGACCACTTTAAATACCATTTAACAAGTAGCCAGGAAGACTTTAACTTCTAAATTTAGTTAGATGAGTGAAAAAAATAAGCAGGCGTAGCTGCTAGTAAAAACAAGCCCATATCCCTATGCTGTTAACTATGCAGATTTAATAAATTTACACTCCCTGAAAAGCATCAAAGTTTCTTAAACTCTGGTCAATAAAACTATTTCTTTAGATTACAATAAAAATATATGAGGAACCTGTACTGTTTGTGAAAATATTTTCTGCTTCCTAACCATTCTACATATGGCTTTGGTCACAGAGCATGCTTAATTCCATCAGACACTAATCTAGTCATATCTCTTTATTAAGAGGATGTGGCAGCACAGTGACAGTAGCTAGTCAACAGCAGTGGTTTGGAGCAATAATGTATCCCCCCCCCACTTCCAGTAATCTTATTTTGTATTCCATAAAATCTTTTGTCAAGAGAAGTCTAGCAAGGCTTCATTAATTTTTTTTTATAGGACATACAGGATTGGGTGTGAAAATTGCCCTACAGTTGAGTGAATTTTGGTATTTGGAAGACTGGATGAGAATAGGCTGATCCAATATAACTACAGGGCTGCTTTAATTTAAAACAACCCCCTTTTTAATCTCACTGTTGACTAGTTTTGGTCAGTAAGGATATTATTAGAGTCCAAAATAAGCATAAAAGTAAAAGACAATCCAAATTCACAAGATAGACGTGTATATTATATAAATCATATATCCTAGGAAGTTGTTAAGTGTATAATTCTGCTGGTATACCATTTTTTCTTGAATATTAGATGAGTCAAAGATTTTGACTCATATTATGCACGAAAATGTTAGCTATTCTTGAGAAATGTTAGCTATTCTTGAGAATGCAAAAATGCTGCCTGCCTTTATTCTCAAAAGAAGTATAATCAATGTAGAACGGACATATTAATAAAGAGGGTAGTGAAGGAGAATATGGATCAATATTTCTGCCTTTTCTGACTCACCCAAAGCCAATTTGTATAGGGATATTTTGATATCTAGCTAAAAATCCCACAATGGCACTAAAAGAAGAACATATTGTTTACACAATATATTCGGGTCACCTTTTAACTGAATTAATTTTCTTATGTGAACCTGACCAATGCATAAATTGTTTATATTTTCTTATGTTATTGCAATAACCTCTCTGGTTATTGCAAAATTATTTTTAACATCGAAATGAAGACTAGCCACTTCAGAGCAACTTATGTATCCTGGGAAGGAAAAGTAAATATTGAAATTATTATTAGCATTTACAATTAACTGTAGTGTACTTGTTTCCTCTGAAGGAGCCCAAAGCAAGATATAAAATAGCAATAAACCAATCCTGAATAAAGATCAACAGATAAAGAATAATGTAAGGTTTTATAGGCTTCTATAAAGTGGAATATAAAATGAAACAACATTCATTTGTAATTCTTATCTTTCAAATGTCCAAGCTAATATAGTTTCAGTTCTTTGAAACGTAACAGCAGAAACACAATCCTCCCTGCCAAGAGGAAGTTCCATAATCAGAGGGATACCCCTGAGGAGTTCCTACTCTTACTGCCACATTGCTAGCCAGACTGTGAATAGTGCTTCACTAGCTAACCTCAATGTATAGGTTACCAGCACTGGAAGAAGTCTTTTAGGCACACAGGATGCCTGCCATTTAAGGCAAAATGGAATTAGGCTTGAGAATAGGTATCCCTTAACTACTTACGTACAAATCTTCATGACTATCTAGCATAGTTATGAATAGAGATATCTGTAACTAGGCGAGAGAAGAGTTCCTTTTGTCCATCGGTTTCTTTTTGCTCAAGAGTGGATAGAACTACCATGACCTTTCTTTGCAAGTGGTTTGAGGCTATAATTTCCAGCTATGTCTGGCAGGGAGCTTTAACTTGGAAATTGAAAACGACCCAAAAAACAAAACAAAAACCAGTACTAAAATTCTGTTCCAGTATCAAAATATTTTTACTTGGTGTGTTAACCTTTAAGAATTAATTTTGCAAAAATGACTTTAGAATATAAGGTCATATTTTGGGATTGGTCCACTTTTCAGGAATTCACAAATTACCACAAATAATTTCTGGAGTCAATAAAAAGCTATTGGAAAAAGTTACCACACAATCACAGTTTTTTGCACGCACATATCCTTTCTGTGCTATGAAATCCAGATTTTATCCTCTAACTCCTTTTGCACAAACTATCTTACAGTGTAATCCTATCCGTTATTTATTCAGAAAGAATCTCCACAGAATCAATGTGCATAGGATTGCATTCCATTAGGCTATACTAGAGGGAAAAAGCAGGAATTAGAGCTATTCCATCTACTCAGCTGAGCAAACATTAATTTTGATTTCCTCTTCTTTTTAAGCTGTTTCTGTCCAGCTAGTCCTCATAAGACCTCTGAGAACTTCTGGCTGCATTACGCCTTCTCATTACAGTTATCAGCATTAGCATGAAGAATCAACATATCTAAAAACCTGCTTCCTTCTCTCCCCTCCCCTCCTTTTTTTGTGCTAGGTTATCTCTTTTTATCTTGCCAGATTGAAAATTGGAGGGCAGGGATCCTTTTTTATTGATCTCTAAGGCGATCAAGATTATAAATGTTATTCATTATTAAGGGTCTGCTAAACATTCTCTGGGAACAGAACATTTTGAATACTCATAGCCATTCAAAAGGTGATCCAGCTGTTTTCCATAACGTAATCTTCCAAACGGAAGCAGTTTGCGCTTCCCCAGAGTTCCCTAGATCAATTTCTTTCTGGAACAGTAGGCTTTGCATATCCTCAGTACTGATCTATGTATTGTATGTATATATTATAGTATCTACAAATATTACATATAGCCCAGAAAATGGGATTCTTATGCACGCAAATTAAGGAAGAATTATGAGAACCTGTATAAAACACTATGGCTCAAACCACAAGTATGTGTGCAGCACCTGCAATTTCTGGAGACAAGTTGTTCCATTGATTAATTGTTCTGTCAGGAAGTTTCTCCTTAATTCTAGATTGCATCTCTCCTTGATAGCTTTCCATCCATTACTCATTATCTTGCCCTCAAGTGCTCAACATAGGTTGAGCCTCTTTTCTTTGGGACAATATTGGAGAACTGCTATCATGTTACCTCTAGTTCTTTTCTTCATTAGACTAGACATACCCAGTTCCTGAAACTGTTCATCATATGTTTCAGCTCCAGGCTTCTATAATCATTTTTGTTGGTCTTGGAATATATTTGAAATCCAATCCAATTTCATTTTTCATAAAAACCTAGAAAATATGACATTCACAACTAAAGAACAATACATCAAAGTGTGTTTAAAAAACTGTTAAAGATGGTACCTAGAGTATGAGAGGGAGAAATAAAAGATGTAAGCCTGCTGTAAACCCAGATCTGTGCTGTGCTATATAATATACTAAAAGAATAATCTGAAACAGCAAATGCTGAAAAATGGAGATTAATAACAGTTATAACTTTTTGCCAGAAGCTGTGTTGATGCTGTTTCTAGCTGGCAATCAAGATCTAATGGATTTTGTAGGCAGCTGAACCATGCCTGGCAACTATAGATGTTATTGGGCAGCTGGAATCAGAAATTACAACAATAAGTAGATGTGAAGCTGATCAGGGTATCTGATAATCTGGCAAATAGTGGAGAACAAAGGTACTGCCAAGGGCTCTAAATGAACAGAGGAGTTTGCTGACCAACTCAGGGACACAAAACATTTTGGGAACACATTCCTTGTAGCACAGTTGAGGGGAAAATGTTGTGGTGTGTTAGAATGAAAGCTTAGAATGTGCTTAGATGCCTATACTGGATCAAATATGCTGATCACAAGGTTACTGATAATCCTTAAAATCAATAAAATCAATATTTATTAATTTTTAAATTATATTAAACAATATTAATTATGGAATGATTAAATTAATATATCAAATATTATCAATCAATAACATTGTTTCAATTGATTGCTTTCTAATATTTACAGTGGTGTAATGCTTATAAATAATAGAAATTCTTTTTAGGTTTCATGTTTAAAACATGTACAACTGGTATTTTAGGAGTTAAGTATAAGTTATATTTTAATATGGACTTTCCAGCATCTGAACGGTGAAGAAATGAACTGGGTTCAGATATAGGATTTAATGGTTTAGTTATCTATGTTGTGGAACTGACAATACAGCAGTAAATCGAATTTTAGTAATTTTAAGTTAATAATAGATTCTTTTTCAAATTAATAACAGTTTCACTGACCATGTAAAGATTTAATGATACAGAAAACAAACACTCACTTAAACAAATGTTATTGTGAATATCTAATAAACAGACACTATAAATTGGTATTAGAGATCTGTAAGCTGGCAAATATTAGGTCTTGTATATTAATTTAGAGGCTGGAATGGAAATAGGAGGGAAACAGCATGTATAGAGTCCACCACCATAAAGTACACTGGCTCTGTAATATCTTTATCATTTAACCAGGGTATATATGCTTCATTCCAAGAGCCAGTTTGAGGTAGTGGTTAAAGCATCAGACTAATAACCAGGAAATTATGAGTTCTAGTCCTGCTTTAGGCATAGAGCCAGTAGGCTAGTCACTTTCTTTTAGCCCAAGGAAGCAAGCAATGGGAAACCATTTCTAAAAATCCTTGCCAAGAAAAATGCAGGGATTTGTCCATGTAATTTTGGAAATTTTGAGAATTGGACACAACTGAATAGAAGAAAAAATGTGTGCTTCTTTCAGACGCTATATTGTTCTACTTTTGGACATGTTTATCCAAAGACTTAGCTGTCTGGAGAAAGCTCTGCATTCCGACTCTGAGAAAAATTGAAGGACAACCAGCAGGAAGAGCTTTAATTATGGTAATGGGTGTACCACTGGAAGACCTAAAGCACCAAGATAGGGACAGATTGTCATGCAAAAAAATCTATGTAGTTGCTAGGATTTGACAAGGACTTGATGGTATGTAATGAAAAAATATGGCTCATTACCTACACTGTATTTATAAGAACTCATAATTTAAAAATCATTTGAAAATAAATTCTTCTTAAAACTACTAATGAAAAGAAATGATATTGAAAAGTCCTGTTCTTCAACATGGTACTCGCACAATCTGATATACTACAGCCCTCATAAATCCTAGTCAGACAGCCAAAGGTCAAGGTTATTGAACAAAATGCTACCTGAAGTATAATTTATTTCGATATCACCTGGTAGAAAGGTTTGGGATATGTTGGACATTGTGACAATTCTGAAATTGCATCCCAACATTTCTACCAAAGCCGTCATAAATACAAAAATAGCTGATTTCAGTTCTAATTGAAAAAGACGCCGAGGAGCAGTTTTCAAACATCAACAGATTCCAGCACCTCACTTCAAAACAAGTGTCATATCACAAGACCGCCTTATAGTAACTGAAAGATAATAGGATAGGTGAAGTTGAATGAAAAGACATTGTCTTACTCTGTTGCATTTTTGAAATGTACTCTAGCCCTTTTTTGCATTAGCCCTCACATGGCCCTGACTGACTTGGATCTATTTTAAGGAGCAAGGTTTAAGAAATGCCAGCAAAGGATTCCATCCAAGTCTTTGGGGAAATTATAAAGAATCTGGGGTTGCTCCAATTAATGATACCCCTTTTCCAGAATTAAATGAAAGGAAATGCTCTGCAGGCAATGTTGTTAGCATAAAGGAAAAGGAAGTAAGTTAATAGTTATAGCAGGCTAAGCACATTGCTATGATTCAAAATCTCCCAAATCATGAATTACCAATAGAAAAACAGCTATTTCTTTAACAGGTACTCACAGAATACAGGTTAAGCAACTATGTCTTTTAAAAAATATATTAGAAATTTTGCAGAGAAGGAACTTAAAAAGTCAAGAAAGGCTGGGATTTCTGGCACGCGTTATGGTCTTCAGCCTATTACAACTCAACATTCTAAGAGAAGTAATCTAACACATTTGGAAAGCAGAAGGCTGGGATAAGCTAAGTTAGCTCTTTCCTCTTAGAATCACAAGGTTGGAAGAGTCTCGACATCATATAATCTAACTCCTTCCTTGGAGCGGGGCCTAATAAGGCAGTTCAGAGTGCTACTATCTACTATAATATGAAGATAGAAACATGTTAATGATGAGGCAATTTGTTTCATTGGTACACAACTTTTATCTTGGGAAAGATCATCAAATCTTTCTGAGAGACTGAGGTTTTTTTAGACTATTTCATCATTAGATGTTGCCTTTTAACAATATTGCTCTGTCTGTTTTAATAGCGGCTTTTAATCAGTTTTTTAAAAATGTTTTAACACTTTAATGGGTATATTTTTTTACCAAATGTAAAAAAAAATTCCATGTGACAGATATCATCAACCTACAAATATTTTTTTTAAAAAAAATGATTAAAGACTTCTTTCTAGAGAAAAAACACCTAGGATATGATGTTCTTCCCATATGGTTCTTCCCATGTCAACCTTATGTCTATTTCTGCAAAATATCCATTGCAGTCCTAAAAACATATCCCTCCTCTGTCAAACAGCTAGTTGTTGTAGTCCGCCAGCAGCCTGTGGAGCTGGCATCGGAGTCGGACAGTGAGCAGTCTGCGGAGGAACATGGGCCAGTCCTGGAGTCTGGGGAAGACCCGGACAAGGGCTCTGTATCAGAGGCAGAGATGGAGCCAGGGCCATCTGGGAGTGTTGCACGGACTCCGGAGCCTCCAGAGTTGGACAGCAGAGAGGCAGAGGAACAGAAGGAGCCTGTTCCTAGTGTGTGCATATGCAGAGCTGCCAGAAGGCATGAACAGTTAAAATAAAAGGGATGACTCGGGAGTAAGTCCTGGATTGATTGGTCCCTCCCATAAGGCTTAAAAGAGGAGCAAGAGGCATGCGGGCACTTTGCAGGAAAGCAACGTTGTTAATTCTGTTCCCAGTCGGCATCTCTGTTTGCTTCTGGAATCCGTGTGGCTTTAGGTCTTTAGCAAAGTGTCAAGGGAGATAAAGGTTGGTGATTATCCCGAAGGACTTCTCCCGAAGGACTTTTTGCATCTAATTGGGACTCAGTGTGAATGAATGTAATTCACAGCTGTTGCAATTAAAGAGGTTTTGGGGACTACTCGTGTGTTTTAATGACTCAAGAAACCTAGGTCACAACACAAGTTAAGTTTTGCACTACGAAGCATTTGTTTGAGAACACAACATCTGTATTATGTAGCAAATTCCCAACTCACCAATGGTCCTTTATTAGCCACCCAAGCCAATATTTTGGATGCAATGAGCTTTCCTGGACAATAAAAATAGGAAGTTGTAGCCTTGTCCTTACCATGAAAGTGTGCCCAACTACTCAGAGTAAGGAAAGGGAGAAGTAAATAGGCAGTAAGTCGCAGGAGGGAGAACAATGGAAGGACAGATAGCATTTTGATCCATCAGTGTTTTGTGTCCTTTGTGATTAGTCCATTCCATACCGCTGGATATAGGTATTCGTGAGAATACCCATATCATTTTTCATGTCTCCTCAAACTAGAAGACTGGGAATATTGTGCACATACAGTCATTTATGTACTCGGCTCTGAAGGCAATAAAATGAATGATTAAAAGAGGCATAATTCACATTTAACCAACATATTAATAAAGTTCTCTTTGACCAGAATAAAAAACAAGCAGTTCCTACCAAAGGGAAAAGGAGAGAAAGATTATTTGCCAAAGATCCCTTGCCAACATTTATAATAGAGGGCCAAATCAAGTGTTAATTTGACTTCTCATCCCTGGCCCTCCCACTCATTTGAAAACTCATCTTAAATTAGTTCAAACACTGACTCTAAGGGTTATGGAAATTCATTCCACCAGCCAGGCGCCAATTGGTAATTAATCTATTACCACATAGTGAGAGAGAACACAGCACAAATCACCATTTCAACTGCACAAGAAAACGATTGCTTACTGTGAGATGTTTCCAAAGGAGAAAAATACCCATTATCAGAAGAATTAAAAGACATGGTTAAGGTGGGGAGTAGATAAGTCATGTGTATTAGGCAGTGGTGAAATCTAAAATTTGTTACTACCGGTTCTGTGGGCATGGTTTGGGAGGGGATAATGTGACTGGGTGGGCGTGGCCATTTTTTTTTTTACTTTTAAAACCCTACACCACTTCAAACAAATGGTTATCCAACATCTTCTTAAAAGCTTCCAGTGTTGGAGCATTTACAACTTTTGCAGGCAAGTTGATCCACTGATTAATTGTTCTGATTGTCAGGAAATTTATCCTTAGTTCTAAGTTGCTTCTCTCCTTGATTAGTTTCCACCCGTTTACTTTTTGCCCTGCCCTCAGATGTTTTGGAGCAGGGGTCACCAATCTTTCAGACCTCAGGGACCACTAAATTCATAATTTTAAATCCCGTGGATCACTAATATGATTTTTTAAAAAGAAATAATATTTAGCGCAATATAAAAAATGCAAATAATTTTTCTGCAGACCACCAAAATTTTCTCACGAACCACTTGTGGTCCCCGGACCACCAGTTGGTGACCACTGCTTTGAAGAATAGCTTTACTCCCTCTTCTTTTGTCAGGCAGCAAATTTGCAATTTGTCAAGAGCGATATTGATTTGACCGGCACAAGAAGAGATGCAAAGCTTTGTAACCAATGTATTATGCTCACATGGGTTGAGAAACATTGGTCTAAATTGTGACCTAATACCAGGGGTGAAATGCTCCCGGTTTGGACTGGATCGCCCAATCCGGTCTGGTTGTAGCATTTTTTCTACAACTTCTTTGGCTAAAAAAATGCTTTTAAAAGTAAAAAAAAATAAGCCTCTGATTATCACGCAGTTCAGTTGCGATCCTCAAAGGCTTTTAAAAGCATTTTTTTACATCCTCTTCAGAGATTGTAGAAAAAATGCTTTAAAAGCCTCTGATGATCCAAGCTGAGTTGCCTTTTTTAAAGCCTTTGCTGATCAGGCAACTCAGCTGGGATCGTCAGAAGCATTTAAAAGAAAAAAGCCTTTTATTCTTTTACATGCCTCTGACGATCCCAGCCGAGTTGCCTGATTGGCAGAGCCATTTAAAAGAAAAAAAGCTTCTGCCGATTAAGCAATTCAGCTGGGATCGTCAGAGCCTTTTGAAAGCATTTTTTATAACCTCTTCGCCTTTTAAGAAGATGTTGGATAATCATTTGTCTGAAATGATGTAGGGTTTCCTGCCTAAACAGGGGGTTGGACTGGAAGACTTCCAAGGTCCCTTTCAACTCTGTTATTCTATTCTATTCTAAATACAAAAAAATTATTCTGAAAAGATACTATTAATGTTTAGGGATTCCTCTTTCACTACTTGGCAATATAGCCAATCCCTTTTAACAGAACCAAGTTTGCCTATGATTTTTAAGGGGTCAGGATGAGCTTCCTAAGGAAAAAGATACAGGTCAGTGATGGCTAACCTTTTTTGTCGTTGCGTGCCAAAAGTGGGGGGAGCATGGGGGGTTGTGGCCAGTGAGACCACACCCATAATTCAATGCCCTCCCACACTCCACCCCCTGCGCATGCACGTGTGATCTCTCTGCACTCCCACTTCTTTTGGCACATGACAGCAAAAAAGTTACTGGTGGGCCCAGTAGGCCTGTTTTTCGCCCTCCTCAGGCTCCAGAGGCTTTTTGGAGCATATGGAAGGCAAAAACGGCCTCCCCCCTCCACCGGAGGCCCTCCAGAGGCCAGAAATGGCCCATTTTCTGACTTCCTGTGGGCCTGAAAAGCCCGAAAATTAGCTGACAGGCCCACATGTGCATGCTGAAGCTGAGCTAGGGCAACGCTCATGTGCCCACAGATATGGCTCCATGTACCACCTGTGGCACGCGGGCCATAGGTTTGCGATTACAGATATAGGTAGTATATTCTATCAATCCAATTGCACGCCCCTAAAACTTGTCCAAAACATCCACTTAGGCAGAAGTGCACAACTTTTCAGGCCAAGGGCCAAAACCAGTCTTTGACTGCAAGGTGATGGACACATCCAAAAAGATACCTCTAGTTTGATTTAAAAAGACAGATTAATTTAAATTATTTTTTGTTATCCACTTACTCTTCAGTTATTTATCCCTAATTTCTATTACCATATTAGCATTAACGAATCTGTAACAACTTACAGTACACACTTGGATTTCACCCACGTTTTTCAAGGAATAGGTGTCAACTCAGGTTGTACACCTGAGTGGTAAAACAGCATGCTTTTAAACAGTCCCAGTTCTCCTATTTTTCACAGATACTAAGTGTACATTCTAATTTTTGTGGGAATGTATTCTGTGCTTCAGTTGAGAAGTTCCCTTCCCTCTTTCCCTTTAACATTGCAGTGTGACAAACTAACCTTTTAGCCATGAATGCTGAACATCGAGTAAAAACAACCATCAGAATCCCACTACTGTTTACAAGACTTGGACATGGTTCTTGGAGACAAACAGTTGGAGAGAGAAAAGAGCACAGCTGCATAAAATGAACAGAAAAACAGCAGGACTCCCTTAAGAAAGAGAAATGGGAAACGGTTAGTAGAGGGATCCTCAGAAATAGAAAAATCAATCAAGTGAAGAATATTGCTCTCTGGATTAGGAAGAAAGAGTAAGATATTAAGAACCGAAAAAGAAAGGATAAATTTAAGAGGATAACTGAATGATGGGAGTTAGAAAGCCTATGATCCACGCTGGCAGAATTAAAGTATTAAAGTCAAATGAATGTTTATTCACAAATTGCTTGTTGCATCAGCTACATACGTAAATGCTATTGGTGCAAAAGTGGAATCCAAGCATGTGTGAACTGATCTCGAAGTGCAAATACTAATTTTATAGGACAGGGATGAATTTGGTATGTAGTGTCTGCATCCCAGGAAGTTAGAAACTGTCTGAAAACACAAGGCCAAAGAGATGTACAAATGCCAAAGAAATAATTGGACAACCCAAAATCCTTCTTACTTAAAAGTATTCTTTGAACTTAGCTCATGCTTGTAGGTCAAAAAAAAAAATGTGAACAGCCTTGACTACTGATAGTTCAGCTTCCTATTCCAGATATCATACATATTCATAACTGAAAGTGAAGGAAGTATCTACAGTAAACAATGGCAACCATCCAAGGAGCTATTTGAATTCACTTGTGAGGTCTTGGGCAAGCAAAGAAGAATTTTTCACTTTTTTTTCCACTTTCAACAGCTGTGTGACCATATCCCTTATAAGAACTTTACTAGTAAAGTCAATGCAGGATCTTAAATTAAACATCTTTCCCAAAGATTCAGTATATTTTATTCAGGAAAGAAAAAAAAACTCTATTAAAATATAATTTATTATCATTACCATATCAATCTACTCATAGACATACAACAGCATAAGCTTGAGAAAATCCACTGTAAAAGCTGCTTTAAAAAAGGATGAATTTTAACAGGACTATTTCCTTTTCTCCTTCCCAATATAAGTCCCTAATTCTATTTTCAAACTTTTGGAGACTCTTTGGAACAAATTTGAGTGCATAAGAAAAACAGGGAAATAGTTCTCCTTTCGGTTTTGCTAAAGAAACTAATTCATCAAATTCTGACATTTGTGCTCGCAATCCTGTTTTAATTTTTTAAAAAATTTGATTTATATGCCGCCCTTCTCTGGAGACTCAGGATGGCTTACAATGTGTTAAGCAATAGCCTTCATACTTTTGTATATTTATACAAGTCAGCTTATTGCCACCACAAACTGGGTCCTCAATTTACCCACCTTAGAAAGGATGGAAGGCTGAGTCGACCTTGGGCCTGGTGAGAATTAATTAAGCTTGGAGTCCTTATTTATATAGTAACAATACCCAGAATTCTCAGCCAGCTTAGCCATAGACCATGTTAACCAGGAATTCCAAAAATTCTAGGTGAAATATAGCTGTGGAGCATTAGACAGAGGAAAACTACAGTAATCAAAACACATTCCATTAAAGATGTATTGGTTTTTTTAAAAAAAAAATTACTTACCTGATAACTTTTCACTCTAACAAAGTCAACTTTCATGGAGATGAACCTTTCTGAGTTTCTACTGAGGTTCTTAATATGCTCCACAAGATCAGCACAGAATTTGTAGCCACCTTTAAGTACACAGAGAACCACGATGTCATTGTATCCAATGTCTTGCATGATATCTTTGGCCAAACGTTCTATCCTAAAGTAAGTATTAAAAATAAATATAAGGTAAGATCACGTATCTTCTTTGTGCAACACAACCATAATCAACTTCATACACAATTACATTTATTTTTTATTCTCCTGCAGGGCATAAAAAGAGGCTATTTGCAGGACCATCTCTCTTTGAAGATATCTTACCTGTTTCTCCAGATCACATATAGTAAGCGCACTCTAGGACTCTTCCCTTAAATGTTGCTATCTACTGGCACCCAGGAAATGTGCATTTTCTGTGGCAGCCTCTACCCTGAGTTCTCTTAACTGCACCCAGGGAGACTGATTGCAGTATAAGTTTTTTTTATTTCTTTATAATTATTTTATGATTTTGTGGTCTTTGGTTTTATACAACTGTTGTGAGGCACTCAGCATTGTGATTAACCATATGCACCAATCAATCAACCAACCAATCAATAATATTTGGCTGCAAGTTAGTGCATTGTGCATTCAATGTTATGCAGTGAAAATTGTAATCTTCAATATTTTTCCACTATATATATATATATATATATATATATATATATATATATATATATATATATATATATACACATACATACATACATACATACATACATACATACATACATACACACACACACACACACACACACACACACACACCGTATTTTCCGGGGTATAAGACGACTTTCTAACATGCAAAAATCTTCTCAAAAGTTGGGGGTCGTCTTATACGCCGGGTGTCGGTCTCTTGTAACCAGGCAGACCAGCCCGAAAGGCTTTGATGAACCTTAAATGGCTCTAAGGAGCCAAGCTGAATTGCCTGTTGAGTTGCCGCTAATCAGCTGAGTTACACGCAAGCCCTGTGTAAAAGGGAAAAACTTCCCTTTTACACAACGCTGGTGCAGCTGGGATTGCCAGAGCTTGGATGGCCAAGCCCTGTTTAAAAGGGAAAAACGTCCCTTTTACACCACACTGGCCATCCCAGCTGCTAATTTTTGCCTGCTAATTGGTACTTAGCAAAAATCCCCCCCCTCCAGCTTGCTTACCTTAGCTGCTAGCCGCAATGCTTGCCTTGCCTTGCCTGCAATCCATTGCATCAGCAAGCAACTAAATCTCCCTGCCTGCAATCAAGCAGGCAGGGAGTTGTGGACTTCAACTCCCAGAATTACTCAGCCAGCAAAGCAAAGCTGGCTGAGGAATTCTGGGAGTTGAAGTCTACAAGTCTTAAAGTTGCCAAAGTTGCAGACCCCTGTTCTATTGGGTAAGGTTTTTTCCCCTTTGGGAGCTTTAAAAAAAATAGTTAATTGGGGGGGGGAGGGGGTTAGTTGTTCTTTTTTAAACCTAGCCATTTAAAGGCTAGATTTAGGTTTTAGGCTAGGAAGTTTTAAATTTAGCTTTCATATAAAAATAAAAATAATAAAAATAAAAATAAAATAAATAAATAAAATAAAATAATATTTGTGCAGCTTTCTGAGATTTAGTGTGTTTCTGTAGTATTTCACTCTAACTACACAAACGCACAAAATATCACAAAGCTGTATGTGGAATTTTGTGTGTGTAAAGTGTGAAAGTTGTTTTTTTGGGCTTTTTGTGGCTGTGTGAAGTCCCTGCTTGTTGCAGGGGCCATTTTGGGTCTAGCATAGCTGCTTTTACATTGTGGGTGAGCCAGTTGATGTTTTTTAATTTTTATTTGGTGTGCATTGGAAGAGAGGTCGTCTTATACAGCAAGTATAGCCCAAACCCTATATTTTTACAGGAAAAGTCAGGGGTCGTCTTATACGCCCAGTCGTCTTATACGCCGGAAAATACGGTATATATATTTGTTAATAGTGTACGTCACTGGAGAAAGTTGGCCAAAATATTTACATTTTCAAGGGAGGGGGAGATTTGGGGATAGCTTTAATGGAAACAAATAAGTCTAGCTCTGGTGATATAATTCTAGGGGTTATCCAGCACCTTCCAGAACCTGACCAGTTTTGACAACTAAGCAAGATCAGGCTTAGTATTTAAACATGAGGTCTTTAAGAAACCTCTAGGGATGTAGGATAGATTAGGAAATTAAAAAGAAAACATGAATGAATTAATTATATATCAGGTCAAAAAAAATAGCATGATAGTGCCTGTGAAGTTACCAGGAGTACAACTCAATTCAAAAGAGACTTCACCTCCTAAACATATAAGCATATTTATATTTGGATGTGCATCAACCTTCAAATTCTGATGTAACTGTCTGATAACACTTTTACCCAAGAGGATCAGAATTCTTATACACATTATTACCACTCAGAAGCATGCTTGATATGCAGCACAATTTAGGATTCTTCTGTCAATATGCAGCACAATTTCACAGCTTATTATATCAACATATGTTGAGTATCCAGTAAGGAGCATAGCAATCCTAAATCAATTCTGTTTTAATACAGCAGAAGAATGTTACTTAAGAAAGTCTCTCTTTCCATCATTTTTCTCTGCACCTTGACTTGTATCTTAGACATTTAGCCTTTAGGCCATTATTAACATTCAAAATGTCTCACACAATAAGAATTTATAGTATACTCTGGAGGATAAGTGATCAAGGCATACTCCCCATTCACCAAAAACAAAAGCATATTTTGACAGAGTTTATTTTAAACTGTAAATTATTATTTGAAACAGGCAAATCTCCCAGCATCTCTCACCATCAACTATGTTGGCTAGGTTTGCTAAGAGTTGTGGCCCACCCATCTTAAGGCATGAAATATAAAACAGACATTTTCCCATTTAATTTTCTACTTAAAGGCAGCCATCTAGAACAGTGCAGAATGGATAGATCTGAAGATTTATAGTTTTAGTTTTCACATCCAAAATATAACATATAACATCACTGGATTTCCTTGGATAAGAGTCGCTTTTCAAAGTAAGATGAGCATTTAAATTTAATAAATAAATATGTCACATTCAAGCATGCTAGTAAATCTAACTAAGCTAGGTTTTGAATTAGCATTGAACCAAACTAAGCCACTGTAGTTTATTCCATCAATCATGATTACATTCAAACATAGTTTGGAACAAGCTGTAAACCTAATCCCTCTACTAACTGGCAAAAAACCCCTTGCCTAGAGCAAATTAATGTATCAGAAATAAAAACTTCTGTTTAAAAATGAATGTACAACCCTATTTTATAATAACAATATTTAATGTGATATCTCAATTTCTCTGGAACGTAACCTACAATCATGGTTACATTCAAACATAGTTTAAAACAAGCTGTGGACCTAAACCCTCTATTAATTGGCAAAAAAACCCCACCCTTGTTTGGAGCAAATTAATGTATCAGAAATAAAAACTTGTCTTTAAAAATGGATATACAACCTTATTTTATAATAATATTTAATGTGGTATCTGACTTTCTCTGGAAATTACCTACCCCAATAGGGAAAATATATCCTTTTACTGGCATTGCTCCACTATGATCAGGACAGAAGTGGCAGCATATGCCAAGAAAATGAGCCTCAACATTCTCTGAATATCCTAAGCCCACTGACTCAGATCTAGTAACAGTTTTATAGCAAGAACAAACATTCTTGAGAGTACACAAGAATAAAATCAAATTAAAAGATGGAGGAAGGAGACCACTCAATAAAGAATAATATTAAAGGAAGATATGGATCTGACCTCCATTATATTACCTAGAGGATGCTGAATAGGTTGAGAGTTGAGTGCCTAAATATAAAACTAATATACTCAAGGGGAAGCTCTTAGAAGACATCACACTGTGTAATTATGGAGAGACACAGAGTCCAGCTGGCATATTGGATATTACCAGAAACATACTGAAAATGACTTATTTTTGTCCAACAACAAAGCCAAGAAGGTGGCTTCATTCTGGAAATTTAAAGTTTGATTTAGACATGGAAGAAGAATTTTCTCTGGAATTCAGCCACTCTTCTACGGGAAATTCTGAATGATAGAAATGAAAAGAGACTCATAAAGAGACGTCTTCAAGCTATCTGCTGAAAGGACAAAAATGAAAATGGACAAGTAACAAAAAACTATGATTAGGTATTGAAGGATTGTACATGTAGAAAATATAAATCACAGGTTTTAAATCAAGTTTTTTACCTGTCAACAATGATCCCATGGGGAATGAGCACATAATCAAGATCTCCACAGTAATGCTGTGGATACGTAAACAGATCCAAGCTATATCCTGGCCAATCATCTGAAATCTGCAAGCAGATATAAATTGGTTAAAATAAACATTTCTGTATTGCATTGCAAATGTGTTACCACATTTATCTAAGAAGCAGACTTTTAAATATGAAGAATGAAGTATTAAGGAGAATGGAAGATATCAAAATCTTGTTGCTGCTGGCATGTTAGATTTCATCTGCCAGTGAATTCACTGGTTAGAATTTCTGGGAATTTGTGCAACTATTATGAGGCAACCAGAGCAGAGGAAATGTATTTAAATGGATTAATCAAACAATCAAGCAACACAAAGAAAAATATGGGCTTCAATTTCTTGTACATCAAGAGATAATGATAGTTTAGCTTAGTTTTATGTGGAAATCCAGTTGCTATGGCTTATTAATAAGCTATGTTTAAAAGAAACCATGGCTGAACACAATAGTTGGCAACAATTGTGCTGGCATCTATTAAGGCCTGCTCTATGCTCTCAAAATGGCCTCTAGCTTCTCAAAATTTGATTCCAAATCATTTTTATAACTGTCAAATTGAACCAGACAGACAAATCTTACATAATTTTGGCATTCTTAAATTTTGATGATTCCAGAATTTCCAGGGGAAGATGGTATCCAGGGTCATAATATCTTGGCCTCATTTCAGTACAACATACTGGGATCACATTAGTCTTGATAGTTGATGATTCTTTAAATACTTTCACAAGGATACAGAATACCATTTCTAACCTTCAAGTGTTGATCTGTGCCTAAAAGTATTGTAAACTACTATGGGAACTTCCAAACTTGGATACATTTCCTCTGAAAAGCTTTCATTAAAGATATTGGCAGAAAACATCTTCCAGTCCATCTGGACAAAAATTCAAGGTTAGCATGCCACTCCGTCTGAAATTCTGGGAATGTGGAAAACAATCCACAAAAGTTTATAGCATAGTTTTTCATGATTCGCGGTTTTTTAGACAGCTCACCGAGTCAAAATCTAGGGTGGTCATATCTGCAAAGGATTGCAGCATATTGATAGTACAACAACAAATGTGCCTAAAATTACAGCCCCCTAAGATTATATTATCAATATCTTGCTGGCAAAAGAGTCAATTTTCTGTAGTTTTTTTTTTTCAAAATGGGTTTTAATGAGAATGTAAGGCTTATGGAGGCAAATCATTTCCCCTTCAAATCAAAAATGACTTCCATATCTAGCCTACAGATCTTGAATTTCTCAGTTGTCTTTAATCAGAGTATTAGCTAGTCCTGGTCCAACCCTGCATAGCCCAATGGTCAATGAACATTGACTGAAATGTTACTGGATTTATCCCATTAGAAGTCCTGCAGAGTATCTGAAAATTGCATTGTGATATCTGACCATTTGGGGCCATTTTTCAAGGAAGGTTTACAGGTGGAATGTAAGCAGTTTGCTTCCTCCAGCCCCCTATCCTTAAATCTCAATCCTAAAAAGGAAGAATTCTAGTCCTCTTCCGCTCAGAGAACTCCTGCAACCTTTTACAAGATCAATTGGCCTTGAGCCTTCAAAACTGTTTATCTTTTTTTTTTAAAAAAAGCCAGGCTGTACTCTTAAAATAAACATAGAGGTAGCATTCTGAGTATAGGAAATTTTGCATCTATTAAGACAAACTGTTTTTTTATAAGTTAACATTATCTATAACACCCTGATTTAGTCATACTCAAAAGTACCGATTTAATGAATCTATTTTAAATATGATTAATTCAAGAGTCAGCCTTATATAATTATTTTTATTTCTGTGGAATAGAAAACAGGAATGATATTCCTGTATTTTCTTTTATATTTCACTATATGGGGAACATATATTTTCAGAGATGTTCACAGTATATTAAATACATATTATATATAAAAATATATTATTGGTAGTCCTTGACTTACAACCATTTGTTTAGTGACTGTTTGAAGTTACACTAGCACTGAAAAAGTGACATAACAGTTTTTCGTTTTTAAAACCATTGCAACATTCCTCATAGTCATGTGATCAAAATTCAGATGCTTGGCAACTGGCATGTATTTATTATAGTTACAATATCCTGGGGTCATATGATCATCTTTTGTGATCTGACAAGCAAAATCAATGTGGAAGCCAGATTCACTTAACAGCTGTGTTACTAAGTTAACAACTGCAGTGATTCACTTAACAGCTGTCTCTTAGCAACAGAAATTTTGGGTCATAAGTCGAGGACTACCTGTAAAGAGAAAATTAATGAAAAATTCTGTATTAAGAATACTGCAGCTACTAGTACAGTATATACCGTATTTTCCGGCGTATAAGACGACTGGGCATATAAGACGACCCTCCTCAGAGCCATTTAAGGCTCGTCAGAGCCTTATGGGCTGGTCTGCCTTGTTACAGGAGAATGAGACCTGGCGTATAAGACGACCCCCGACTTTTGAGAAGATTTTTGTGTGTTAGAAAGTAGTCTTATACGCAGGAAAATACAGTACTCTAATAAATATCGGCCATGTTATTTTTTTAAAAAAGATACTTTTGCTCTAGTATACAAATCCATTATATAACTTATCATAAGAATATTCATTTATCTTACTGAGCTAAATATGCATGAAAAAATTGTCAATGGTGTGATCAGCGGAGTAATACAGAAAAAGAATAATAGCCCCTATTTCCTAAATGAGTTTCCTATAGCAACTAAAGAGATTTTTAGCTTGCTTCTTGAATGATTACCTCACTCTCTTCCTATTAGGTGATGTTCTCCTTAAAATTAACATACAACTGTGAAACAGAACATAAAAATTGAAGGCAGCTTCACAAAATTAGAACCAACAGAACACAAACCGTAAGAAGGAAATTCCACTGAGTTCCTGAAAGCCTGGCATGGACTGAAGCTTGCAAGGATACAATGCAAATTAACACAGATTGCTTTATACTTCAAAGCAAACTACCCTGTTTTTAAACAGTGGTTTAATGCATAAACCGGACATAATTTGCTCTTCTCAATATGGTGGCAAGAGCTGACTTGCAGATAGAACCTCCTACCAAAGATGTGGGCTAGAAATTTGTCAATATTTTTTGTGGAAAATTTTCCATTTTAGGCATTTGGTTGTTTCAAAATTGGCTTTTCAGGTGATTGTTCTAAAAAAGAGAGAAGGAGTGATTTCATGGTTGTTTCCGGTTGATAGGCTAGAGAAGCTACAGAAAACTGAAACAAAGTGAGAAGCTGCTGGGTTAAAAAGTGTATTGTGCTTAAAAACACTAGTAAAGTTCTATTACAAATAGTCATCAACATACAATTGTTCATTTAGTGACCAAGTTATAATGGCACAGAAAACCACTGCAGCAACTCTGTGGTTTTACGATCAAATCAGATGCTTGGCAATCATCATATATTTATGACAACTTTAGGCAATTTATGTCCTGGGGTCATGTAATCATCTTTTCTGACCTTCTGACTAGTAAAGTCAATGGGGAAGCCAGTGATTTCCCACTGACATGAATCCATCATGATTATATTCACAATTATGTTACTAACTTAACAATTGTAGTGATTTATTAAACAGCCATGGCAAAAAATAATGATTGTAAAATGGGGCATTAACAAATGTCTTGCTTAGCAGTGGAAATTTTGGGCTCAATTGTGATTGTTAAATCAAGAATTATCTATATTTGAATCTGGGGCTTCATAGGCCTACTACTATTCCCCCAGAATTACTAGACAGACTCTTAAGAAGGCTACAGCGTATATATTTTGGGTAAAAAAAACCACCTTAGATTTATAGATGAATTATATCATCCTCTACCTTATATGAGCCACAGTGTGCAGCATCTGACAAAAAAGCCAACACAGTTCTAGACTGCATTAACAGAGGGACAGAATCAAGATCACATGAAGTGTTAATGCTACTTTATAATGCTTTGGTAAGGCCACACTTGGAATACTGCATCCAGTTTTGATCGCTAGGACGAGAAGCTAAAACATATGAAGAACAGTTGCAGGAATTGGGTATGTCCAATTTAATATAAAGAAGGGGTGACATGATAGCAGTGTTCCAATATCTTATGGGCTGCCACAAAGAAGAGGGAGTCAAGCTATTTTCCAAAGCACCTGAGGGCAGGAGAAGAAGCAGCGGGGGAAAACTAATCAAGGAGAGAAGCAACCTAGAACTAAGAAGAAATTTCCTGACAGTTAGAACAATTAATCAGTGGAACAACTTGCCTGCAGAAATTGTGAATGCTCCAACACTGGAAGCTTTTAAGAAGAAATTGGATAACCATTTGTCTGAAGTGGTGTAGGGTTCCCTGCCTAAGCAAGGGGTTGGACTAGAAGACCTCCAAGGTCCCATCCATCTCTGTTATTCTGTTATATTTTAATGCCAGAAACAACACATTACCAATATAGTTCTGTGTCTACAGAATATTTACCCAGAAACAACTCCTGCTGTGTACAGTGAGGCTTATTTAAGAACTGCACATAGGACTGATCTGTTCTGCCAACAAATCAATTAGGCACTTTAAAATTTCTGCCAAAAGACGTATCTAATAAAAATTTTGTATAATGTAAAGTTTAAAGTACTGATATATATATTTCAGAGCAAAAGGTTTGCACAACGCAATTAGCCCTAAACTAATGGTCCACATGTTCATTAAGAAAATCTGGCTTCCCCCATTTATTTTGCTAGTTGGAAACAGGTTGGCAATCACATAACCCTGGGATCCTGCAAAAATCATAAATACATGCTGGTTGCTAAGTGCCCAAATTTTGATCACATGACCATGGGGATACAGATATAAGTGCAAGGAATGGTCACAAGTCACTTTTTTCAGGGTGACTGTAACTTTAAGCAATTGCTAAATGTATGATAATAAGACAAGGACTACTTGTAAAGATGTATTTGAGTCAAATTTTACTCCTGTCTACACTGCAGTTTTCTCAGCAGTAATAAAGTGGGAGAGTAATATGAAGTTATTAAACAATATCCCTGATATTCCTTGTTATTCTCCTCTCCAAGTACAAACCAGCCCAAATCTGCACTGGTAATATGCTCCATTAATAAGGGTGTTTATTTTTAAATAAACACATATGTAATTTAGTCTGTGATTCATGTGTTCAGAAGGCAGCCATATTTATTATTTAAGAAGTCAAAGTATCACTTAATATTGAATATTGAGACACTTATGGTACTAAAGCTATTTATAAGCATCTTCTTAAGAACATCCAAATCATCTCCCTAAAGAACAGTACAATCTTCCATCCACCTCTTTCTGAAGATTCATTGACCTGAATAAAACAATCCTATGCAATGTATTAGTGAGGGGGGGAAAAACACACCTAAGAATGGTTCCACCTCCTTTTTTCATAAGCGTTATACCAATTACGCAAGAGGACAACACTGTATCACGTGTAACTTCTCCAAGGCATGGGGGTGTGGGGAGGGGAGGGGGGGGGAGCAGGGAAGCTGTGCAAATAAACCTCCTACCAGAACTGATGCGATTAAAGTGATTTAGTGTGATGCATGAATGCAGATCCTGAATGCGTGGCTTTTAAGGGACGGGAAAGGGTAGAGGGGTGTGTGTGACGTGTCTCTGCTATTCCAAATCATGTTCACTATGGAGGGAATCGGTGAAAGATTTTCCTGCCCACGAGGGGATTGTGTTACACTCAATTAGGAAAAGGATCTAGATCGTTCTACATGCTGTACTGTAGTTAAAAGTCTGCAACCCCAGGCTACCTATTTCTCCGAGACAAAACAATCCCCATCGCCTTCCACGGTGGGGTGGCTAGCAATGCAATTGTTAAAAACCTGCCCCCCCAACTCGTGGCAAGGAACTTATTCCCAGCTCTCTTTCGGTTCAAACGTGCTTTCATTCTGGGTACACCTAACGATGAAGTACCGGGTCATCTAAGCTACCGACCGAGGAGAGAGAAGGCAGAGGCTGAACTTCAGGAAGGTGGGGAAAGGGTGGAGGGGTCAGGTGAGAGAAGCGTGGTCGGGTGGGATGCCAGGGTGCTGAAAGGACTGGGAGGGGAGCCGGGCTGGCTATCGCGCCTGCAGCAGCTAATGCGGCAGTCCGATCCGGGAGGGGGGAAGTTTTCATTTACCACGACCCCTCGGCCGCTGCTTCTCGGCGCCTCTGCCACGCTAGTCCTGCTGCTCAGCCCCGCCATCTTCACAAGGGGCTGGACAAAGCCTTGAGGAGCGAGAACAGAGAAGCGAGGAGGAGGGGGAGGAAAACGTGAACGCTGAGCCCGGCCTCTTTTCTCGCTCCGATCGGATGTGGTGAGCCGTAGGAGGAGAAGGCAGCGGCGGCGCCGCGCTCAGGCTGGAGGAAAGAAGAAGCTACTGCCAAGCAAATCGATCCGGGGAGGGAAATCTGTGCAGCAGCTCCTAGTTGCTTGGAAGCGATTTCTCCCTCTTCTCGGTCCCCAGCCCAGCTCTGTAACTCAGGCTTGGCTCGCCTCTTCCTCCATCGGGGGGATGAGGTAGAGGCAGAGCTGGTTTTTGGGGGAGAGATCTCTTCCCTGCAAAACCCCGTTTCTAATTACGTTTGAGCCGGGATTAAATTTGCCTGGTCTCTTATTCCGAGGCACCTGGCTCGCTTTTCTTGCCTTTCTAGAAACGGATCGGGATATGGAATGACAAAGGCTGGGTCGTTAAATAAATCACAGGTGGAATAGATTTTTGACCTGGTTATTGTACACCTAGCCTCGCTGGACAAATTGCATTTCACTACAGTGCTAAATTATAGCATGGTTTATTTGGCTTTGATTTACAGCATACAGCAAGCCACAGTCTAGTTTTAGCCCTAGAGCCTTATTCTATTGGTTCAGCTGGCCTTGCTAATGGCCTTTCTTAAACTGGTATGAGTCAAAATAAGCCAAGCAGAAGAGAAGGCATTAAATTCTGTAAAACTTTACAACTTCTTAGTATTCCCGTAAAGAAGATGAAATATAAGACCCTCTGATGAGTCCCAAATAAAAGTTTACTCACTTTTATTCTGTTGCTACAATAATAAGATAAATGAGCCAGTTCCAATTCCTGGCAGTTCTATATGTAAATATAAATGGAGTGACATTCTTTGGATTCTCAGAATGTATTTTGTCCAACTTCCTGGAGAGGGGGAATTGAATAAGAATGTTTGCCTTGTGTCTGTAGCTCAAATGGTTTTCATTATGACATTTTTTCCTCTATAATCAGCAATACTGATGACCTTCATGAAAGAATACACATCTGTTTTAAATGGAATGAGAGCAGCTTTGATAGATGCTTCATTGTGCCTGAAGTAGAGAAAAGAAGCCTTTGCCATTATAATCAATATTATAATCAATATAATAAAAGAAGATATTCCATAAGAATTGATTGATGACTGTTCCGTCAAATCAGTGTTGACTCTCAGCAATCACATATATATTTTTCCAGAATGATCTGCTCCCATTTTAGCCCTTCATATCTTCCAACAATTTTGCTGTAACTGTAATCATCCACCTTGCTGCTAGCCATTCTCTTCTTTTGTTTTACTCATTATTCAGTATCATAGATTTTTCAAGAAAGTTAGCTTTTCACATAATGTGTCCTAAATATGATCATTTGAGCCTGGTTAAAGCTGAGCCTTGAGTGAAAATTCTGGATTGCTTTGTCCTAGGATCAATTGTACTTTGGTAGCTTTCTGTTGTGAGTTTCAAAGCCCTCTATGTAGAATTATTCAGATTCATTTTTGGTTCAGACTCACCATAGCTGAAGCCTGTGATTGATGTATACACATACTAAAATCCGTAAATGTGTCTTCTCTGGTTTTAACTTAGGTTAGTCTAGTCTCCGTAGTTTATAAACTTGGGTTTATGATTTAGTAGCTTGCATGAAACTGGCCAGTTGAAGTTCACTGAACAAAATGTGATTAAATAAAGCATGGCCTAATGCAATGTATGAACCAGGCTACAGTAGTCCTCAACTTATGACCATTTGTTCAGCCATTAAAAAGTATGGTAGCACTGAATATAGGGACTTATTGTTGAGTACCTCGCTCGATCTTTGCCTGAAGTTACAACTACTGCAGTGCCCCCATGGTCATGTGAATAAAATTTATACATTTGGCAATTAGCTCCCCTTACATTTGACTGCAAGGACAGTGCATTCTCCCTGCCTTTTTCGTCCCTCCCATCATGCCCCACTGGGTTTTCGCAGGTCTTGGGCCTGCTTCCTATCTCACTGGTTCCTGCACTCTCCTCCTACCTTTTTGGTAGATCTCCTTCTGGAAGTAGCCATTCCACTGTTCAGCTCCCTCCGCGTGCATCATCCCTGAAGGGAGTGCTGTTTTGGGAGCAGCTGCAATTAATCTCTTGTTGGGGAAGGAGGCTGGGCCACTGTGCTTTTTGGCCTCCCTAGAGGCCACATGACGCAGTTCTGGAAGTGGGTGTCTTTTTCGAGCAACCACAATTCATTGTGGCCTTTCCATAATGGTTCCAAAGTGGAGCAGCTGCAAGGACCTTGTGTGGAAAAGGAGGCCTATGGCTTGTGGGGATCCAATGGAATGGGTAAGTAACCCTAAGGCCTGCAGCTAGGAGAGGCAAGCAGGGCATGGGGTGCTTCAGGGGCGTTGGGGAGGCCTTGGAATGCCCATGACAGGCCATGTGTAAAGTGGGGTGGTGCTGCAGTACAGGATTGGGCCTGTGCTAGGCCTCCTAGGGCCTCCCCCACACCTGAGACATTCTGTGCTCTGCTTAACAACCTACACAAAGACTTAATGACTATATCAGGAAGAGTAGGGATGGGGGCCATTAAGCATGGCAATCGTGAGCATCTCACTTAAAACCATCAAACTTGTGACTCCATTATGGTTGTAAGTAGAGGACTACCTGTATATAATTTCTGATGATTAAAGGAATAGAATAGCTGATTTTCGGGTCTTTTGGGCCTACCGTAAGTCAGGAAATGGGCCATTTCTGGCCTCCAGAGGGCCTCATGGGGAAGGAGACAGTTTTTGCCTTCCCCATGCTCCAAGAAAGCCTCTGGAGCCTGAGGAGGGCAAAAAACGGGCCTACCAGGCCCACCAGTAACTTTTTTGCTGTCACATGCCAAAAGCGGTGGGAGTGCAGAGAAGTCGCATATGCATGCGCAGAGGGGTGGGGTGCGGGGGGGGCATTGAATTATGGGTGTGGGCACGCTGGCGCACAACCCTCCATGCTCCCCCCGCTTTTGGCATGCGACGACAAAAAAGTTAGCCATCACTGACCTATAACTATTTCAGATAAGTGGCTGTCTAGTCTCTTTTTAAAAACCTCCAGTGATGGAGGGACCACAATTTCTGAAGGCAAGCTTAAACTGGTTAAGAGCAGAATTCCCCAACCTTTTCGGCTTTGTGCAATTGGGGATGTGGGAATGCATGAACGCACACACACATATACTTGCCTGCCATTTCCATGGCCGAGTTCTAAAAGTCACAAGGCCCAGTCTGGGAGTTGATGATCTCTGGTCTAGAGCACTTCTACAGTGAAAATACAGCATTGAAAGTTTGAGGTGCTAAAAGGGATATCTTGGGGAGATAGAGTTTTATGGAACCAAGCATGGCAAATGAGATAATTTTATACTTTTCTCTGCAGCATTTGAAATTCAGAGACATACAGTGACATTGAATGAGAACCAATAAAAGGAACTTATAGTTCAGAAAGGATTATCATCATAAATCTATAGGACAAACGTACCAGACATTGACCTGAAAATAGTGTGATGCTTAATTCATGCTTAAACATGAATAATAGCATAATTTGATTTGCTTGCTGGTTATATTGGCTTAAACAAAGAATATTCTAAATATTGAATGAATATTGGGACTAGAACAGTGTTTCAGCATCAAAACATTATGCAATTATAAACCATTGGCCGTTATGAAATTAAAAATCTGACATGTATAGGCCAGTTTTGGTTATAAAATCAAAATTTGCTATGAAAAATTTGTTGGTAAAACCTGTGATATTGAATGAAACATTGACTGAAGGTTGGGACTATATCTCTGTTTCAGCTTTAAAATATTTTGCAATTATAAACCATTGACCATTATGAAATTAAAAATCTGATTTTTATAGGCTATAAAATCATATAAATGTTGGTTATAAAATCAAACTTTTCTCTGTTACTTAAATCAACATTTGCTGTGAAAGAATTTATTTCTTTATTTGTAAAACAAATGATAGTTTTAGTTTTAGATAGTTTTATTTTGAAACTATTTAAAACATGCTATTTAGTAGACTACTCAGCCCCCATAATACTTCCTCTGGTGCTTTGGGGCCAGGTGGCCATATGTTTGCTATCTGTTCTGTCCTTCTGCTCATCAGTCAGAAGGCAATAGGAGCCTTTCCTTGAACCATGGGGAATGGTTGCTTGACTCTTTCCTGATATGTCTATTGCTACTATTGCTACTATAAACAAATCCTAGATATATCCAAGGACATTTTTCCCTACTAGAGAATTACTGCAGTGAAAACAGGATATTGCCATAAAAATTTAGACGTGGTTATCTTAATTAAATTGTTGAATTACTTTGAAAGAAAACAGAACAAATTCACAGAGATAAGCTATTGCTGTCTACCATGACAGTTGTATATTACACTAGAATCAAAGATAGCATGCCTTAAATAGTACAGGTAAATGGAAAACAGCCACTACCCTAATATCCTTGCATCTGTGGTTGCATTTCCTTTATTGGCTCTGTTTTCATTGTTTTGTAGCTTTTATATATGAATTGATCTAGCTTTTATATATGAATTGTTGACTATGAATTATAGTTATGTGTTATACTAGTTATAGATTTGTAGTTATAGCACGTCAAAACTATTTGAGAAAATGTTTGTTCCAGAATTGTGATACCATGATGATGAAGATGGTTTCCTCAGGATAAGGCTCATCTATCGCACAAAGAGTCTGACCTTGCAGATTTTCCAAATGCAATAAATCTGACTATGTAATTTGTAATGGCGTGGGTGGGTGGGTTCAAGCTTTCAAGAAGTATTGAGGTCTCAACTTAAGCAGACTTGACTTAAATTATTCCTGACTCCTGTGTGGAACTGGCAATGGTATGATGAGTTAATTCAAGGAAAAGGTCAGCATCTTACTGTGAGAGGTGTAGACTTGAAGAAAATTGTAGCATACTTCCTCCTCAAGAAGCTGTTTTGGATCTGGCTATATTGTATTGCTGTCAGCAGCTCTATAACCTTCATTTTTGAGACAAGTCCTCAAGGTGGTAGGAGTGGTTCTGTAGAGGAAATATTTCTAAGTTCGGGCCTGGGCATAAGAGAGAAACTACATTAGTCACATTGATGAATGACATTTGTCAGGCCTGGATGAGTGGAGTATGCCCCCATTTTTGGCATCTCAGCTGACTTAAGAATCATTTACTGTGATATCTTGGATCAACTGTGAGGATGCAATTGCCGCAGTGGTGAGATGCACTTACCTTCACTACCGGGACTATGAGTGTGTGCGCCTCTTCTGCGCATACACAGAGGGTCAGAAATGGAATGTACTGATGTCCTGGCAGGTGGGCAGAGTCTCCCATAGCTGGCGCTACCGGTTGGACAAGCCAGATATATCCGGCCGGATTTCATCGCTGAGTTGGGGGCACTGCTGCAATAGTTCCTTATTGATAGGTTGGTCCAATAAGTAGATGTGGATGTTGGATCAAAACCTATTCACTTAAGGGTGCCACAGGTATCATTGCTTCCCACCATACTTTTTAATGTCTATGTGAAAGACAGTGCTAGGTGGAGATCATCCTGGAGAAAATTTACATCAGGCAATTAATCAATCAATGAAGTCACTGATTATAAATTCAGATTGAGGATGATGATTCCCAGTTATGCATCATCACCCTGGACCAAAGCAGCAACACTGTTACTCAGGTCCAATGTTTTCATGTTCATTATAGTTGTCAGCCCATGTTGTCTCTTGAGTATTACCAATGAGAGAAGCCTACTAGCCATGGCTACTGCTGGATAAGTAGATAAAATATATGACAGGGAAGAATTTTGCAGGAATGGGAGTTTTGGGTGCAAATAGAGTTCTTTATGAGAGCTTTAGGTGACAGATGAATAATATGGTTGTCATAATGATGCTCCAGTTTCAGATTAATATTAATAACTAATATTAATAACTTTTAAAAAAAAAATGATTTATATGCCGCCCTTCTCCGGAGGCTCAGTGGCTTACAATGCGTTAAGCAATAGCCTTCATACTTTTGTATATTTATACAAAGTCAGCTTATTGCCCCCACAAACTGGGTCCTCAATTTACCTACCTTAGAAAGGATGGAAGGTTGAGTCAACCTTGAGCCTGATGAGATTCGAACTGGTGTAATTTCAGACAGCCGTATGTTAATTATGGTGCTTAGTCTGCAGAGCTAAACCAGGCTCATATTCTGCTTGTACTTTCCGTTATATGATTTGAATTTTGGTTTACTATATTTTATTATATTTGTATTGTACTTTTCACCCCCAAAAGATGTTTCCAAAATACAGACTAATACGCATATACACACTGAACTTGAGAAAACTTAGCATTTTCTATTGCTATGCTAGTTCTGTGGGCCCTAGCATCTCTATTAGATTTTTGAAACATGTTTTCTACAGGATTTCCATGGATGATTTTGACTTTTCAGTTTACAATTGGTACCAGAATTTTCAAGGCAATGGCTAAGGACTTGTGCCCAATTTTACAACCTTTTTGCCATAATTGTTAAGAAAATCTCTGCATTTGTTAAAGAATCATGTAACCGTTAAGCGAATTTGGCTTCCCCCTATCCAGCTGGGAAGATGGCAAATGGCAGTCATGTGATTTCAAGATGCTACAACCACATAAAATACTAGTTGCTTAGTGTCCAAATTTTGATCAAGTGGCCATGAGTTGCTGCAACATTTGTAAGTGCAAGGACTGACTACAAATCACCTTTTTCAACGCCGTTGTAACTTGCCAAACTGATGATTATAAGTTGACGACTACCTTAAGTTTACTTATTAATTTTATTTGTTTTTAGTTTTGTAGTTTACAGTAAAAGCAAACACAAAAATGAGTTTAGTAGTCTGCATACCAAGTTAAATAAAACAAACACTAATGATTTAAAAACTAAATAGTTCACTGAATAACCTGGCACTTTAATGAATATTTATCACTATTAACTCTCTGGAAAATCATTCCTATCTGCTATTATTTTTCATCCTCTTTGAATAATAAAGATACTGGAAACCTTGAAAGGCTTTTTAAAAATAGCGTACAGCCAGTCAAATACTCTGAAGAAAAATAAGCCTTTATTGAAAAAATAAATAATCATCTAATGGGAAATAAAATGTAAAATATGATAAATTTTAACAAAGATTTTAAAACTTCAAAAAATTTTCTACTTAAATATGCGATTTATATCTCCGCTGAAATTAAACTATCTCACAGAAAAATTATTCTCAAAAGACACCATCATTTGTTTGATATGTAAATAACTTTGTGTTTCTCAATAGTATGAATGTCATGTTCCAACTGTTTCATGTCTGTTTCCAGCTTTTCTTTGTAAAGCTTCTTCGGTAATGTATCTATTTCTACTGAAAGGTTTTGGAAAGCCTGATGCACCTCCTCCCAGTTCGTTTTGAGACCCTACATGGAAAAGAAGAAAAGAAGAATTAAAATGCGGTAAAGCAGTATTTTTCACACTGGGCACCTTAAGATATGTGTACTTTGACCTCCCCCAATTCTGGGAGGAAATCTTAAAATGGGCCCATTTGAGAATCACTGCAGTAATCTGTATTTAAAAATACACAAAGGCTGTAATCCTATATTCTCAGGGAAAGATGTACTATTCATTTCTCTGTTAAATGCTAAAAACAGCACCTTTTTCCAGGTTTCCATGTGGCCTGAAAAAAGAGATGTTGCTAATAAGAATTGTATTAATGCAGTGTTTCCAAACCTTGGCAACTTTTAAGATATGCGGATCTCAATTCCAAGAATTCCCCAGCCAGCATGGAAAAATCATTCCTGACTGAGTTTAGGAGTTGAAGTCCATGTATAGTTGCCAGGTAGGGCAGGTTGGCAGGTTGGGAAACATTGCATTAATAAAAAGAATTTTTTTAATGAAGTTGTACATTTTTTCACAGAAGCCTAAATACAGCTTACTTTAATAAGTAGCACAGAAGTACTATGTTTGCATCAAACATTTTAAAAATGCATTTAGCATTTTAGATAGTCTCTGAAAGAGAAAAAAAGAAAGATAATGAATGAGAATGATTTCGATGAGGGGATACAAGGGGAATTCATTAAATTTGCAGAAGATACCAAGCTAGTAGTAATAGCCAACGTTTTAGAAGACAGGCTCAAGATACAGAAGGATCTCAACAAACTTAAACACTCCCCCCTATATAACAAAATGAAATTCAATGGTGAGAAAAGTTTTACATTTAGGCAAGAAAAACAAAAGGCATAGGTATAGGTACCTGGATCAATAGTAATAACTGATCTTGGGAGTCCTAGTGGACAATCATTTAAATATGAGCCAGCAATGTAATGCAGCTGCCAAAAAAACCAATGCAGTCCTAACCTGCATTAGACTGCATTACCAAAGGGATAGAATCAAGTTCATGATTTTTAATGTTTTTAATTTTTTTAAAAAATTTTATAATGATTTTTTAAAATGTATTGTGAGCTACCCTGAATCTTTGGAGTGGGGCGGCATATAAATTGAATAAATTAAATTAAATTAAATTAATTAAATGAAGTGTTAGTACCACTTTATAATGCCTTGGTAAGACCGTATTTTAAATTTTGTGTCCAGTTTTGGTAACTACAATATTGAAAAGATATTGAGATTCTACAAAGAATGCTGAGAAGAGCAACAAAGATTATTAGAGGACTAGAGGCTAAAACCATGAAGAATGGTTGCAAGAGTTGGGTATATCTAATTTAATGACAAGAAGAACTACGGAAGTGTTGGCAAACCTTTTCAGTACCAAGTGTCAAAATGGGAGCATGCGAGCATGCATGCACCCGCATGCCAAGAATCAGAACAGCAGCTGAAACCAGAAGAGTGTCAATGAAACTATCAAGAATTTCTTGCAAAAATCAAATCCAGAAGCGCTCTCTCTCTCTCTCTCTCTCTGTCTCTGTCTCTCTCTCTCTCTCTCTCTCACACACACACACACACACTCACACGTTTCAATTTCGTTTCTCAGCACACAGTTTCTCAGAAACTGTAGACTAAGGCCCTGGCTTCAGTCCGTCTCAGCTCCAAATTGGCTGACTTAGTTGCAATGCCTATTCATTGGCTGATCTTGTTACCATGTCTTCCCAGTCATGAATATTCTGACAGAAGCGCCCCCCAGGCCACCACTGAGAACAAACCAGCGCAGCCCCACCACCACTTCTGCCAAGGGAGCACGACCACTTCCCGGCTGGCGTGCCTCTTACCCCAGTGCCAGAAAGACTTTCTGTTGTGACCCAGGCCCTTGTAGTTGATATTAAATGCAAAAAACAAACAGATTTTCCACTGCGTTGCTCCCACAATCCATAGGTGGGAGCTAGTCCTCCAATCCTGACAGCAACTGAGAGAAAAATTTAAATAATCTTCCTTCGTGCTGGGGCCACGCCCCCTGGTTCCTCAGTCCTTTTTCTCTCAGTCGCTGACAGGACTGAGGATTTCCTTTGTGCCTGTAAGTTTTGCTTGTTAGGCTTTGCGATAGGTGTTTCCTTTCACTTTGATTAATTTTTCTAATTTCGGGTGGAGAGCTTCCTTTTCGGCCGCTGCAGAGGAGTGTGTTGCGGTCCTGGGGCTCCAGGCAGCCCACACCTCTCCTTATCAGATCGGAGAAGCAGCGAGCGGCTTCTGACCCTTCAGGGCGGATCCGCACTGGCCTCACAGCCGCCGGTGTCGAGAGGGAGCTGCTGGTGAGCTGGCTAGCTCCCTCGCACCCCCTTGGTTTTGCTCTCCCGTAGTGGCGGCTCCGGAGTTCTGCACAGGCTCGTGCAGGCTCTGAAGGTTGCAGCTTTCCCCCGGGACCTAATTTGAGCTTGGAAAGAGCTGCGTCGGCCATTTTGGTGGGCCTTTTCAGCGCGGCCGCCATTTTGCCAGCTTCGGAGGTTGCGGCCGCCATTTTGGATTTGGTTTGGGGCTTCTGACCCCGCTCCCCCACCTACGAGCCAGCAGGGGATCCCGAAGCCAGGTGCCCTGATCAGGGGCGTGTCTCAATCACTCCCAGATGTTTCATCGGCTGGTGTAGACTTCCGTACTGCGCCTCGCCGTAATCAGCCGGAGGCTACCTTTACCCCCATGTCAGCGGGTCTCCGTGCAGCTGAGGGGTTTCTACCCAGTGGCCAATTCGACTTCCAATCTCTGTTGTCGTCGGCCTTTTCTTTGCTATTGGCGGCTGGTGTACAGCAGGCGGCATTGGCTCAACCTTCATCCACCCCTGTGAGATCAAGTCAACCATTGTCACGGGGCGGCCGCTCACGTTCGCCGGCTCGTTCGGAGTCTGTCTTGTTGGCAGAATCAGCGCCTGAGGAAGAACTGCTGGAGGACGTAGAATTGTTGGGAGACGAGGACCTGCCGCCAGACACTCCGGCCTTCACGGGACTTTTCAAACCGTTCCTTTTTAAGTCCCTTCTACACCAAGCTCGTTTAGCGACGAACCTCGGGAAGACTGATGTGACTTCTTCGGACTCCAAGTCCCTCTCAGGGCCTCATGATTCACTGTTCCAGGTCTCCAAGCCGGACAAGGACTTCATACCTTGCCCTCAGCTCTTCACCGAAGTGATTCGTTCACCGTGGGTCCAACCGAGCTCCCTTATGGCACCCAGCAACCAGGACAGGAAGTTGTTCTGTGCTGCACCGGAATTGGAGGAGCTTCTCGCCCTTCCTTCTGTAGATGCCCCGGTGGCCGGATTGATCTCCACTTCCAACATCCCCACGGACTCGTTGGACTCTCTTAAGTCCGAGGAGAGGAAGGCTGAAATGGCTTTCTGGAAGGCGCATCAGATGGCCGCCTGGGCGATCAAGACGGCCACCGCCACGTTCTTCTTTAACAGGGCAGCATTGATTTGGCTCAGGCAACTTCAAGCGCGCCTTCCACCGGAAGAAAAAAGGTGGCATCAGGACATTAATAAAATAGTCGCTGCGACTGAATACTCAGCTGACGCCTCTCTCAACTCGGCGAAGTTCGCTTCCCGTACTTTGGCATCCACTGTGACATCTAGACGCCTGTTTTGGCTCCGCAACTGGAAGGCGGACGCCAAGGCTAAGTGGAAGCTGGCGTCGGCCCCCTATGAGAGCAGCAAACTCTTCGGGTCAGCCTTGGATCCTCTATTATTAGAGGACAAAGACAAACGGAAGATTTTACCATCATCCTTCCGAAGGCCAGAGCGTAGATACTCGCAGCGGCAGCCCTTTCGGGGTTTTTCAGGACCAGGGGGGTCCTACTCACAACACTCTACTAACTTTGGATCGGACAGACTCCACGATAGGCAGCAGTCCCGAGATAGGGGAAGGCAACCTGCTTCCTCCAGGAGACAACAGCGGGGTTCTGGGTTCAAGCCCTTCCACAGGGGAAAATGACGCCCAGTGTCCAGGTCCCATCGGCGGCCGTCTTCAACAATTTCATCACCGATAGGCTCAGTCGATGGCGGACAAGTGGGTCCTTCAAACAGTGGCACGTGGACTTTTGATAGAGTTCACGCCTCCTCACAGATTTGTTTGTTGCCCGATTCCGTCGTCCCTCGACAAAAGATCCTTGATGACCGTGGAGATACAACATTTACTTTCCATTCGGGCGATAGAGCCAGTTTCCTTGCCGCAGCAGGGCTTGGGTTTCTACTCTGTGCTCTTTTTGGTCCCCAAGAGCTCCGGAGGGTGGAGGGGTATCCTCAACCTCAAGACTTTGAACCTGTCGGTGCTTTATTGCAGGTTCAAGATGCACTCCCTCCGTTCCATCTTGGGGGGAGTACGCCAGGGGGACTACCTGCAGTCGGTGGACTTACGGGAGGCCTACCTACATGTGCCGGTCCACCCTTCTCACCATCATTACCTCAGGTTCGAGTTTGCAGGTTCCCACTACCAGTATTGTGCCATGCCCTTTGGACTCTCCTCCGCATCAAGGACATTCACGAAACTGGTAGCGGTGGTGGCGGCTTCCTTGCGGACTGTTCCTGTCTGGGTACTCTGTTACCTGGACGATATTTTGGTTCTCTCCAGCTCTCGGTCCCAAGCCTCCCGAGACATCAAACTGGTGGTGGACTCGTTCCAGCAACATGGCTTCACAATAAACATGGCCAAGAGCCATCTTACACCAACTACACGGCTCCAACATTTAGGGGCACTGATAAACTCCGAAGCAGGTCAGGTTTTCTTGCCCCCAGACCGGGTTCAGGGCATCTCGGACTCCATCGCTCGAGTTGGGTCACACAGATCAGTCCCTCTATCTCTCCTGGTGAGTCTCTTGGGGAAGATGGTGTCGTGTCTGGACATCGTTCCCTGGGCGCGTCGGCACTACCGTCCGCTTCAATGGCATCTGCTCCCTTATCAAAGATGCGGACTGAGCTCGTCACATCACAAGGTCCGTCTACCAGGTCGAGTTCGCCTCTCCCTGACGTGGTGGATTTCCCCGTCGATCCACAAGGGGTGTTTTTTCTTGGATCCACCTCGCATGGTGTTGACAATGGATGCCAGCCTCCAGGGTTGGGGGGCCCACCTACTTCACCTGGTAGCTCAGGGCAGGTGGTCCAGTTCCGAGAGCCAGGAAAGCATCAATCTCCTGGAGCTTCGTGCCATTCGCCTGGCCCTTCTGCACTTCCAGTCCACTCTACAGGGAGCACACGTATTGGTCCTTATGGACAACATATCTGCAAAAGCGCATGTAAATCGCGAGGGGGGCACGCGGTCGAGGGCGCTGATGCAGGAGTCGGAACGACTGTTCAGCTGGGCGGAAGAACACCTGCTTTCCATCAGGGGGGACCATATTTCAGGGGAGGCCAACACACAGGCAGATTGGCTCAGCAGGGAGAGGATAGACTCTGCAAAGTGGCAGATTCTTCCATCCCTGTTTCTGGAGATCACATCACAATTCGGTCAGCTGATAATGGACCTGTTCGCCAGCCACCTGAACTCGCAGCTCCCTCGATTCATGACTTGTTATCCTCATCCAAGAGCGGAAGCTTGCGACGCTCTAAGAAGTCCTTGGCCGCGAGGGTTGCTCTATGCGTTTCCCCCGATCTCCCTCATACCCCGAGTAATCCGAAAACTGTTGAGGGAGGAAGCAGAGGTCCTTCTAGTGGCTCCAGATTGGCCTCGACGTCAGTGGTATGCCAATCTGGTGGACTTGTTGGTATCTTGCCCATGGCTGATTCCTCCGGGACGGCTCTCTCTGTGCCAGGGCGCCATCTTTCATCTGGATCCCCTGTGGTTCCGGCTGACCGTCTGGCACTTGAGAGGGCCGTCTTGTGCAGGGATCAGCTGTCAGACGAAGTAATTGATACTATACAGGCTTCCAGGCGACCATCGACCACGAGGATTTACGGGGCGACGTGGAAGGCCTTTTGTGAATGGTGTTCGGCTCACCGCATCGACCCTTCTTCTGCTGACATTCCAGCAGTTCTCGACTTTCTCCAGGCTGGATTGAAGAAAGGTCTGGCTTCAGCTACCTTACGCAGACAGGTGGCGGCACTGTCCACGATTGTCTCCTGTCCCCCATACATGGCCTTATCCCATCATCCACGGATTAAGGAATTCCTGCATGGAGCGACCAATTTATGTCCGCCTACAGTGCACCGTTTTCCCTCTTGGGACCTCTCTCTTGTTTTGCAGGCCCTTCTAGATCCACCGCTCGAGCCCTTGGGATCAGGAGACCTGAAGTATTTGTCTCTCAAGGTGGCATTTTTACTCGCCATCACGTCAGCGAGGAGGGTGTCTGAATTGTCGGCACTGTCCATCAGACAAGATCTTTGTATTTTCAAAGAGAATTCGGTTGTGTTGAGACTGGATCTGGCGTTTACCCCAAAGGTGAACTCTTTATTTCACCGGTCACAGGAAGTGGTGCTGCCAGACTTTTGTCCATCTCCTCAGCATCCGAAGGAGCGTCGTTGGCATAAGCTGGACGTTAAACGGGCCCTTCGATATTACATTCACTGAACGTCTTCATTTAGACGAACTGAGTCCTTGCTGATTTCGTTTCGCCCGGCTACCTTGGGCCTGAAGGTTTCTGTATTGACTGTCGGCCGCTGGATTAAGGCAGCTATTTCCACAGCGTATGAACTCCGTGCTATACCTGTTCCAGGGAAGATTCTACCACATTCAACACGCAGTGCGGCTGCCTCCGCTGCTTGGTCAATGCAGGCCTCGGTGCTAGACATCTGCAGGGCGGCGACATGGACGTCAATCTCTCCCTTTATAAGGCATTACCGAATAGATGCATATGCTTCGGCAGAGGCCTCTTTTGGGCGGAGAGTGCTGCAGGCAGTGGCTAAGGACCAGGGGTTGGGGAGCAGTCAGCCTCCCACCCAGGACGTGTGGACTTGGGTATATCCCATCTATGGATTGTGGGAGCAACACAGTGGAAAAGGGACGTTGGCTTACCTGAACGTCCGTTTTCATTGCGTTGCGACCACAATCCATTCCCTCCCTTGGGCTTCCTGCTTGAGCCGGGGGGGGGGGAGTGTACTCCCCTGTTTCGGGGGTATCGTTGTTGTTACCATTGTTCAGTTTTTGTTCCAGTTGATCGCGACTTCGTGACAAAGGACTGAGGAACCAGGGGGCGTGGCCCCAGCACGAAGGAAGATTATTTAAATTTTTCTCTCAGTTGCTGTCAGGATTGGAGGACTAGCTCCCACCTATGGATTGTGGTCACAACGCAATGAAAACAGACGTTCAGGTAAGCCAACGTCCCTTTTATTAAAACAGCTGAGAATTAACTCATTCTCAGCATATTCTAAATTAAATGAAACCAAAGTCTTCAAAGCACCAGTCTTTAGTTTATCTCTGACCTTGGGATAATTAAGCAAACTGCCAAAGGCTTTTCTTGGCAACAGTTCAGAAACAGAAGAAACAAGAAGCACTTCTCTCAACGGTTGTTATCCGGCAAAGAGCCCAAGAGCCGTTGCTGATCTTTTAAGCCTTATGGGAGGGGACAATCATCTCTTGGCCCTAATATGATTCGTCCTCCCTGCTTTAGCTGTTCCTGCCTTCTAGCAGCTCTTCTCATATGTGCAGTAGGAACAGGCTCCTCCTGTTCCTCTGCCTCTGTACTGTCAGCCTCTGGAGGCTCCGAAGTCCGTGCATCGCCCCCCCGATGGCTTGTTGCTCTTCTGGGTTCCTGCGTGATGGCCAGCTGATTTTCATGTGCACGGGAACACCTGAAAATGGAAGAGCAGCTGTCTGGTGTGCTTGTGCATGCCTGGAAGATGATCTTCTGGTTTCCGGCATGTGCGCACCAGCCAGCTGGCCTTCGTTTGTGTGTACACACCAAAAACCTTTAGACCAGATAGCCAATGGACATGTGTGCACCAGAAACCAGAAGATCATCTTCCCCGTGCACACATGCGCACCAGGCAGCTGCTCTTCCAGTTTCTGGCGCTCCCATGTACACGAAAACCAGCTGGCTGGCACACTAGAACCCGGAAGACCAACGGGCGACAGCTCCACATGCCCGAAGAGATGGCTCTGCATGCCACTTCCAGCACAGGTGCCATAGGTTTGCCATCATTGGACAAGGCTAACATGATATGTTCCAATATCTAAGGTTTCTATAAAGAAGAGGGGGTCAATTTATTCTCTAAAGCACATGTAGGCAGAAGATTTCCTGAGAGTTAGAACAATTGATTAGTGGAATAGTTTGCCTCCAGAAGTTGTGAGTCCTCCAACACTGAAGGCTGTTAAGAAGAGATTACACACCTAAAAGACAGGACCCAGGAAGCCTTTGCTAAGGAGTGGAAGAAATGGGTAGAGTACATGCAGAATAAATATCAAAGTAAGAAGTTTCAACTAGCATTTGACTCATAATTATATCTATTAATTATTTTAAATATTTGAATTTATATTTTTATTATGCTATATATTTATATTAATATTTAGATACATTATAATGTTAAAAATAAGTTTATATATCTGATAGATTAGCCTTATTTTATCTAATTTTAAAAAGAAATTTATGATGTATTATTTGAATTCCATATACTTTCTTTAAATAATATCACTAAGATTGAATATTGGGAATTATATTTAATGTTTAACATTTATATGATATTTTATTCTAAAAATGTATGATGCTCAAAATTAGGTTTTTTATATATTTGTTATATTTGCAATATTTGTTAGATTGCTATGAGTTCTTATAAATGATTTATGGTTACTATATATTTGAATTAGGGGGGTAAAAGATGTTAGAAGTTTAGATTAATATTTTTATTACCTAAGGTTAAATTTGTTATATTTTTAGCTGGATCTCACCTATTTTTTGTTGTTCGATGTTGATTGATATATATGATTGGTTAATAAAGGAAGTCAGGGGGGGAAGGGCGGAGGGATAGGGGGGGAAAGGGAGGGGGTGGTAGCTGGGTGGGGGGAGTGGGGGGGGAAAGGGGTATGAAAATTGTATTGTAAAACTTTTTCAATAAAAAAAAAGAAGAGATTGCACAATTATATTTCTGAAATGGTATAGGGTTTCTATTTGAGGAGGGGTTGGACTAGAAGACCTCCAAGGTTCCTTTCAATCCTGTTATTCTGATATATATATATATATATATATATATATATATATATATATATATATATATATATAAATATGTCATCAAATTGTAATCTAACTATATTAACCCTACATATTTATCTGTAAACTTCATTGAATAAAGCAGGATTAAATTCTGACCAAAGATGCATGATGTTCCATAGCACAATAGTATTTTCCCTTATATTCTTAGGTAAAAAAAATAGATTACAGATTATTCATAAAATTGGGCAAAACCAATGGCCTACAAAATATGCATAAAGTGAATAGTTTAAAGGCAAACTATTCCTTTTTTCCAAATTGACATGGTAACACTCTTACCTGTTTGGCATTTATCAGAACATAACAACATAAAACAATTCTAGAGCTCCATCTAGCGAAACCATACCCATCTCAGTTGCAGTATTTGTCAAGTCATGTACCTCTAAAAGAGTTTCCCTCTCTTCCTCTGTGAGCCGTTTCATGGCTTTTTGTCTGAGAGTCTCCCTGACATAGACATCATATTCTTCCTGAGCTTTTTTTGTATCTTCATTTCGCTTTATTACATATTTTGGAATTACTCCATAGTCCTATAAGAAAAGTAGGTTTTACAACTGTTCATAAAAAGCATAGAGTTTCCATATGTTGTACATCTCTTTCATTTTGGACTACGAATGCCAATTCAATCCATTTCTGTCCAATAAACATGGACAGAATTTCACAGTCAAAATCTGTTTCAGGGTGTACAAACATACCAGCTATACAGGTAGTCCTTGATTTACCACAATAGGAAGTAGAATTTTCACTGTTAACTAAGGCAAGTATTAAGTGAGTCTTGTCCACTTTTACAATCTTTTTTTGCCACAGTTGCCAAACGAATCACTGCAATTGATCATTCAGTCATTAAATGAATTTGACCACTAATCTTGCTTGTCGGAAGCCACCTGGGATGGTAATCACATGATCCTGGGATGCTGGCAATTGTTATAAATACATGCCAGTTGTAAGTGCCTGAATTTTGAACATCTGACTCTGGGAATGATGTGATAATCTTAAATGCATAGCCCAGTTGCAAGTCATTTTTTTCAGTGCTGTGGTAACTTCAAATGGTCACTATACCAATTGTTGTAAGTTGAGGACTACCTGTATTTTTCAGCTCCATTTTGGGGGGGGGGGGTGTGCAACTGTACAAACCCACCTTTTTCTTGAGATATTTTGGAACAAGACCTGACGTTTCCAGAAGAAATCTATCTCCTTGCCTTCTGTCTACATAAACTGGTAGTGGTTTCTTGGGCACTGCCACGATAGCATTACTTGCATTTGTATTTATGAAATTTCTTGTACACTGAACTCCCATTATTGGATGATCTGTTCTTTTGGGCACACTTAGTTCCAGTGCTTTTTTACTGCGTTGATCTTTTTTTTCTTTTCCAGAAAAATAAAAATCCACAAAATTAAATTTAGACATTTTCCAATATTATAATTTTTAAAATTTTTCATTTTTTAAAAAAAATAAGACTCATTAAAATGAAACTTGTAAATTTAAATTTATCAATAAATGGCACATAAATGTACTAAGCATTTCTTCTTTAATCTACCATGCTATTTTTCCCTGCTGCTCCTTATTTTGCAGCCGTGTGCAGTATAATATATTTCTTCGGAAAGGTGTCTACTTGGTCAGAAACACAAGGAAATACTCATTTCATTGTTTGGATGTCTTGTAACCGGTCACATCCATTATGGAAGCCATATTTTTCTTACAAAACATGGCAACCTTAAGAATTGATCCCAACAGTCTAAATTTTACTGAAAAAGACTGCTTACTCTTAACGTGGTGCAATACCTCTAGAACTGAATTTTCTAACATACTGTAAGACCAGGAATTTTGGAATTTCTCTTGAAAAGCATTTAGAGTAGATTGCTTCTTTCCCCCTTCCTACTTTGTGAGGAAGACTGACTGACTAATTTGTGCACCACATTGTTTTGATGTCCAAACTGTGCTTCAGAATGAACTGGAATGCAAATATAGCAGCTGTTTGGAACACTTACTATATTACTGTAGTCATTCAATCATCTTACAGATTTTCCCTTCAACATTCATAAGAAAAGGAATATACCACTCCTACATATTAAATAATAAAATACAAAATTAATATGGTAAAATGCCTTCAAATATTCTTATGTCGTAAACATACTTGGTAACTTTGGTTCTTTTGAATGTTTCTGAAGGAAGTTTTTTGGAGATGGCACTTGGACTTTTGGGGGTCCAATTGTTTTCCATGGTGATTTACTTTGCTGCATTGCACGTTTCACATATGGTCTAAATGCTGATACAAAACTTTAATAAAGAGAGGGATAAAATAGACAAAAAAGTTAAAGTCAGCAGAAGATAGAGATTCCATTATTCCATAGGTAATTGTATTGCTGAATATTGTGCTTTTAAATATCTATATTCTTATAAACAAATTTGAAAAGTTCAAAATGATTCTGATAAACAGTGTGGTTTTGAATTTATTTTTGTTTAAAAACAATGATTATGTATTTTATAATTCACATATATTAAATGGTAGAGGAAAAATAAGAAAAATGGGCATTGTTTTTTAAACTTTAATGCCATGATTTATTGAGTTAACATCAAATTTTATTTATAATTAATTTCCATCCCAGCTTGCAATATCCTTATTCAGCTTCAAGAAGGGGAAAGATAGTTAATTGATTTTTAATATTTATTTCCCTTTAATAAAAAAAATACATCCAACATTACTCTCAGTAACCTCAGATAACCACAGGATTCCAAAGTGATATCAACACTATAGGGATTATTGCCCTCCATTTAACAAGCTCCAGCATCACAATAGCTCAGCAGACTAATGCATTGTGATTAACTCCAGCTGTCTGCAATTACTCTAAGTTCGAATCTCACCAGGCTCAAGGTTGACTCAGCCTTCCATCCTTTCTAAAGTAGATAAATTGAGGACCCAGTTTGTGGGGGCAATAAGCTGACTTTGTATAAAATATACAAAAGTATGAAGGCTATTGCTTAATGCATTGTAAGCTGCCCTGAGTCTCTGGAGAAGGGCAGCATATAAATCAATTAAAAAAAACCAATTCCTAAAACAGAAATATTACTCTTTTGGCACGGAAGTTGAACCCATATATTTAAACATGGTCTACTACAGCTGGCTGAATTCATAGCTATAATTTACTAAACTATAAAATCTGGTTTATAAACAATAGCTTGGTTAAATATCACAGTCATATTGCCTATGAAAGAAGTTCCAGTAACTTGGTTGGCTTGGTGTAAGCCCAAGCCAACCAAATCACATTACGCTGCATATAATCAGTCTCTATATCAGGAGTGTCAAACTCGATTTCATTGAGGGCCGCTGACAGGGTTCCAAGTAACACACCCAGGAGAAGTAAAACTCCAGGGCAGGCATTTTCCTCAAAGTTCCATTTTACTAGAGGTGTCATATTGGCACATCTGGGAAAACCCGAATCTGAAAGACCACCCAAGTCAAAGTCAAAGTCCTTTCCCCTGCACCCACATATCCATCACATGGTCCAATCATGTCCTTGTCCCAACTGGAGTTGCTTCCTAGTCACGCCTCTCCAAGTGCAGGCTGAAGGTCCTTTACTTCCAGGAAAAAGAATGTTGTTATGGCTATACACCCTGTCTCCATCGACCACCCCTCCTGTTTCCCACAGCATTCCCATCTACCAAGTGTGGCAGCCCTGAAGATTCAAAGTAAAATGGCCTCCAGGGAGGACAGCCGCATCAGGGTTGTGTATGACCTCAGGGGCTGGGATAGGTGTGTCCAGGTGTGGCTTGACATCACTCATGTTGGGGCATTTGTGACCTGAGTGCTCTGCCAGCAAAAGTGGGCTGCCAAGCTCCATTTTCACTGGCAGAGGGCTGCAGAAGTCCATTGCAGCTGAAAACGGAGCCCGGGAGGGCTATGCACTGCCCATCTGAGTTCCATTTTCACTGGCATCACTCAATTAAGATATTTATTTACTTATTTGGTGTATGGCATCGAACAGAGTTCCCCAACCTTTCTGTTTTTACGAATCTGTGGGGGGAGGGGGAGAGGGGATGGTTCTGCATGAGTAATGGCAAGCGTGTGCAGAAGTGCAACTCCATTTGCATGAGCAGCATGCACGCGTACCTGCCTCTCATACAAATGAAGCATGCATGTATGTGCTGTTCTGCTACTTGCGCAAGTGGGAATGCGTATGCATGCACACACGCTTGCCCACCATTTCCATGGCCTAGTTGCAAAAAGCTCACTCTCCTAGTTGCAAAAAACTCACAGTGGCTAACAGCCTAGAAGTTGGGACCACTGGCATAGAGCACATGGACAACAATAATAAAATTATATAGAAGGAGTACATAATGCTATGGTAAGCATATGATGGAGATATGTGATCAATTTTGTAAGTCTTAAGGAAATAAAAAAGATATACTATAGGTTACATTTTAAAATACCTTGGTTCATAAAAATAGAAGTATTCAATATATTAATATCTAGACCACTTATCCAATTAAGCACAGTATTTGTCAGTTGGAGAAAGACTGCTTTTCTGCCTGTATAAGATCTCAAATGGCAGCTAGTCACCATATGATCAAGTATTTGTCAAGGATCATCACATTCAGGGGAAGATACTTTACCCCATTTAAACAGTGTCTTGGCAGATGCTGTGCAGGTGTGAACCCTGCTCAGATTTTCCAGGATTGGTGGGTGGCATCGAAACCCGCTAATTTTTGTATTGGGTCAAATATATTTTTTCTGGAAGATGTGTGCATAGAGAAAAACGCTTTTCCTTCACTGGCCAATAGGTTCTTTATATAAAGAGCCAGTCTGGTCTAGTGATCAAGACACCAGGCTAGAAAATGGGAGATTGTGAGTTCAAGTCCTGCCTTAGCTATGAAAGCTAGTGGAGTAACTTTGGGCCAGTTATTCTTTCAACTCAGCCCAACTTAGAGGATTGTTTATAGGAGTAGGAAGGTGTATTGGATATATTTGCCACTCTGAGTTATTTGTAAATATACTAAAGGTGGAATACAGATAAACAAGAAAGACAAGTGTTGAGATATAAATGATACTGCTAGTTCATGTTCTTTTTTTTAAGGCAACCACAGTAATGTCTGATTTATAATGCCCTTGCCATTTACCTAACCCAAGCTAATAGTCAGTAAATGGCTGTAGGAGTAACAGGCAATTGCTACTCATGTTACCCTGATACTATATATAATTCCTCATTGTTTATTTGCCTACATCCCCTTGATGGTATATTGAAATCTTTATTCCAACTCATAACAGAACACGGAATCAGAATTGTTGCTATCTCTTCTATTGATCCCAACTGTACATCTGTCTCCAGAATTAGTACTGCTGGGGTAGAGAAACTTGACCTGCCTCAGAGATTCATCGCATGAGAGGAGATCAACCAGTTTCATTATTAGCAGCATAGCGACAGCTTGTGGAAAATCAAACTGAATGACACATTGACAGGAATTCTCCATATCTGCAGCAACACTTGCTCAAACTGCTGACAGAACTATTTAGTATAAGAGACCTGACAGACAGGCTGACTCCTGGAATTTATTTATTACTCCCCTCTTGGAAGACACCAAGAGGAAATAAAGTAGCACAGCTTTTTATGAAAGTTGCATTCTGCTGGAGTTGTTTATTACTTCAGAGTAACATTGCAAAAGAAAGATTGTATCAAACTCATATTACCAAAATTTCAGATCTCTATGAAATAGAGAAACAAAAGTTTTTAAAAAGTTGAAATTTGCATGTTGTATAAACATAATACATAGTGTAATATTACAGTTTTCATTCAGACATCTTTTGGACTGTTTATTCCCAGATTCAAAAAGAATTTATTTGAAGTGTACAGGCAGCAACCTTCCTCTATTTTTTCCCAATAAGTATATAAAACTGATTTAAAAGGAGCAGGTGCAAACAGTCTTCCTACTTTTGCAGAGAAAGGAGACATGTAGGTATTGATAAATTAGCAGTACTAACCTGCTAACCTGCTTAAGTGGTGGAAGATCCTATATTCAGTTTCTTCCTATATAAAAAGTAATACTTAACATGTGTCTTAAAAAAAAGCATACCAGTGATTGTTAAATGCAAAACATGTCAGAACAGCAGCCAGGGAAAAGATTCTTGTTCCCATACCTAGGCTTCTCTGGTATCCGAGACTTCTCCACAATCTGAGGTAGAAGATTATAAATGCTCTCCTCCATGACCATAGCTGTCATCGTAACAGGCCTACAAATAAATTATTTAAATTGCTTAGCTATTAAGGAAGCTATCTGTCATATTTTCTCTCATACTCATGTCATTCTTTATCACTCTTCCCATGCATACTCAAACATTCTGACTTTCCTTCAGATTTTCTCTTTCATATTTTTCATTTTCTGTCCTTCACTATCATCCATGCCATGTGCTCAAAAGCCCGATTGGGCTTATTATCAGGAGATGTCTTATTTTGGGGGAAACAGGGTACATAATTTTTGCCAACCAGTGGCTCTCCATATAGTTAAGTAGATGTGACAGCTTACTAACTTATTAAACAGAAAACCATACTCTTGATACTGATTGAGAAGCCTAAAGAGATTTATCCAGCACACCCAAGATGAAATGTCTTTGGGATAAATTTGACTAATTGTATTATCTTGCCAAGTATCAAACTTAATTTTTCTATACATCTGATGCAGATCATTCAGCTTATATATATAAATAGGGATCACCTGAATAAGCAGTAAAAATCTGTGGAGGTTGATCTTATGAATGTAATCGTAATCATGGCACAACCCAGTGGTTTCTAGTTCAAAGTATCTCAAGACCTCTATTTGTTCCAAGTTTCTGGAAAGTTACTCACCATCCAAACACACATCCCAAGATACTGTCATCTGAGTCACTAGAGGAATGTTGTATATATTCAAATCAAGGTGAAGAGGCAATATTGCATTCTAATTATACCACTGAACTAGGACAGGAGTCTAACTGAAGTCAAGACTATGAAATTCACAAGGGATCTTAGAAAAACCATTGCCGGCATTCGCACACCATATTAAGATGTGGTTCTCTGAACCAAAGCAGTTTCTGTTTTACCACTTCACACAACACTTTATACCAGATAGCATGGCTTAACAAACCCCGATTACATTCATAAGATACAATCCGAAACAAGCAAACCTTTTTATGACTTAGCATGTTATATGAACCCAGCCATGCTCTCTCTCTGTCTCTCTCTCCCATCTTTACAAGATTGTTAGGGCAGAAAAGAGGAAAAGCAGAAATCTCACACCACCACCTGAAGGAAAGATGAAGTATGCATGTAATAAATTAATTCCAAAAATTAATACGGTCTTCTTCACTACTTCAGACTACCTGCTTACCTGTTCCAAAAATATTTTTCTCCAATCTATTTTTATCTCTCCTCTCCTCCCACCCTTCCCGTCTCTTCTAGGGCTTTTCTTCGAAGGTATTCGAATTCTTCCTCATTTAGAGAATGAGTTTTACAGGAGCAGCAACAAGCCCACTGTTTGGTTGCCCCTAGAAACAACTGCTTGGTAACACATTTGTGTAGAACGGGGGACCGGCTTTATGACATCACTTCCGGAATCATAACGAACAATGGGTAGCCGAATGGGGCGGAGCACAGAGCTCGATGGAACGGTGCGCAAGCGCGATAAGAGAGTTAGCGGGAAGAATTCCTATGATGATAGATAGGAAGGAGTTCGGTGGATCTTCGGACGAGGTCGGAGTGGAAATGTGCGCATGCGTAATAGTACGTATCTCGACTTGAGCTGGTTCTGGAGGGGAAGGGAGAGTCTTAATGGAAAAATTCTGCCTTGGAAAATATTCTTGCTTAGCTTTTCCGTCTGAATTTGGGAGACATGCAGATCTTTCCTTATTCCCTATGAAAAGAATCCATAGCCAATTAATGACCAAGTGGAAATCATGCAGGGAGAAGCGCTTTGGCGGCCCTTTAGATGATGCAAAGATTCATTTCCCAACAGCTTCAGTCTGTATAGAGAATAGGGAGGGATGCTGGGAATTGTAGTTCAACAGTAAATGGAGGTTTGCGAGTTTCGTGTATGGAAACATACGTGGAAGAGGAAGTCATTTTTTATTTGATTTGGTTTCTAATCTACTATATAAAATTGGACTGGCCCGAATCAGAAAAGTACCATTAGGGGCGTTTCCTTAGTATGTTATAACAGGCAAAGAGCTGTTTGTATGCTTCAGGAGGGTCATAAGAAATTGCCCATCAGATGCTCCTAAAATCAGATAACTCCAGCAAATATGTTAAAGATGATGGTAATTATTAAGACCACAATTTCCTCATTTCCAGCTTAAAGAATCTAGCACTCTAAACTTTTGTGAAAAATCATTCTATTGTAGAAATTGAATCCTAATTCTAGAAGCTCAAATCGTTTGTCTATAGATGAATTATTCTACAATAATATGCATCAGAACTGTAATTGGTATTTCCACCCTCATTAATCTTTATGTTGCCATGTCCTTTACTGAAACTCCATTACTTTGCAATTTGGAAAAGCTTTGGAGTGATATCTTGTATTATTATCTACTAAGAAGGGGAAAAATTACTATAAAGCTACCAATAGGTACAGATTGGATTCATATATTGCTAAGCCATAGTGTTGTTTGCTTGGATTAGTACAATCAATTCACATGATTTTTTCATTTATTACTTCTTTGACTAAGCCTTCAAGTTTAGCACATGTTCATTGTAGAGATCTCATAGAGGCTTTCTACTTAGATGCTTATAGACAAGCTCTCCTTTCCTTCTGAGCAGTCATTTTCAATTTATAAATGAAAACCCAACTCGTGAGATTATTGGTTTGCCCAATCAAGGGCAATCCTCTATCAATATTATCTGTGTCCAGCTGGTATATTATGTACAGTAGAACCTCTGGTCACAAATGCTTCTGACCATGACCAAATTGGGTTGCGACCAAAGTTATGGAACGAATTATGGTCGTGACCAGAGGTTCTGCTATATATACCAATATATTTACCTTCATAAAGACATGGTAAAATTAGACTTATTGTTTGCTTTTTATCAGTGGGATTATATCAGATAATTCTTCTAATGAGCGTGTATGTGTGTGTATAGGGGATCAATTCTATTTATTCAAAGTCTAAATATGGAATCATTTTATGAGATAGTTAAAGAGGCACTTTTTTGACACTAATGAGTTCTACACAATTGTATGGCTTAACATGATACGTGACTCAAACCATTATATTCCAGATTAATAGATTAATAAGTAAACGTCCATTAACAGAAGCAGTAGAGGACTCTAAATATGGAATTTAATGTGAACACAGATATCAAATTTCAACTTTGGCAACTTTTAGTAAAGGGTATATGATGTTAGTCTTAGTCTATTACTATAAGTGTTGGATCCATTGTGAGCCGAACAAGAACAAATTGCAATTGAGAGGGTTTCATTCCAAATAGAGATGAAAACTTAATTTCCATGGTCATATTAACCAAGTGGAAAATTGTCAAGAACTGCTCACAAGAGAAGGCAGATCCACCCCATAGTTTCTTTTGTACGTAAATGCAGACATCATTTATAAAATACTAACATGTATTGCTTGTAGTTTTAAACTTGAGGATTAAACTAGATGAAGAATTTCCTTCACTATCTACTTCAGTTATTCAAGGCATTTGAAATAAAATATCTCTCCTTTTTTTCAGGTATGTATTCAATTATTCAAAAACCTGCTTATGATTTAGAATTATGTAAAGCTGTTCTTTTTTTAATGATATTAAACTCCAATATAGTTTTGTTGCTCATTTGAGATTTTTTATTGCTGTCACACACGTTAGATAATTTAAATTACAAATTAGTTAATCAATAGAAATTACATTAAGAAATAAGTAGCAATATCATTTAGACATATACCACTTTAAAGTGCTTTACAGCCCTCTCTAAGTGGTTTACAGAGTCAACATATTGCCCCGTCAAACTGAGTCCTCATTTTACTAATCTTGGAAGGATGGAACGCTGAGTCAACCCTGAGTTGGTGAAAATCGAATTGCTGGCAGTTGGCAAAATTAGCCTGCAGTACTGTATTCTAACCAATGCTCTTGATGAATCTAAAGCAGAATCGTCAAACTCGTGTTGTCACAGTGCTGACACATGATGTATCGTGAGTTTTTCCCCCTTTGCTAAACCAGGTATGGGCGTGACCAGTGTGTGACGCATCCGGTTCTTGGGCCGTGAGATTGCCACCTTTGATTGTAATTGTACATTATAATTTAAAAAGTTAAATATGGTCAAGTATTGTAAAAGGCTAGTATTGTAATACTAGCCTTTTAAATAGCCCAAGATTTTTCTAGTGATCTTCTATCCAAGATCACTAGAAAAATCTTGGGCTATTTAAAAGGCTGAGAAATAAAAAAAATCATCCCAGAAGAAGACAGTAGCAACTTCTTCTATATTTTTATTATATGTCATCAAATTAGAGTGCAACCAAAAAAAAAATGTTATACCCTCACGTCCCATTACTATGGAATGAAGTCATTTCAGTAACCATCGTGACCAATAAATCCTCCAAATATAGTTTCTATTCTTGCCAATCTGTACGGTGATGTTAAATTAAAATCATATTTAATTGTTCCAAATGAAAATAGTGCCTTCCCTCTTGTTACACAATATCCTGCAGTGTGAACAACTTACGACGTTTTGGTAATGAAGGTGATAATGATATAGTAAGGATTGGGAGTTTCCCTGCTACTGTGCTTGCCTAAGTTTTCTATAGGCACACTGTCTTTTACTATAGTTCCATTCATTTTGACTAGGGATGTAAGAGAGATCAAACACCTATGCTTATGAAGTTCTTTGGCAAGTGAATATGTCTCCTGAAAGATGATGCTTCCTACATACCCTTGAGGAATGTATGTCTTCCAAAGATTAATATATCCGAGTCAATAAAAAATCTTACTTGACAGATTGCCGAAGATTAGGAGGGGCACTACATGAAGCAAGAAGTAGTCCTGATCTCAGCCTCTTTTTTCTTCCCTCAGTTAGGTCTATTGATGTGTTAGAAGACTGATTTTTTTCCCAAAAAATGCACACACATAAAAATATTGGTCTATCTTCTGAGTCAAGAGAGAGATTAAACACCTTAGTGAAGGTTAGACCTTATAACCAGATCTGATCTGATCTTGCCATAGGACTATCATCCCTGAACTTTGTTGTCCAATGACAAAACAAACAACATTCCTGACTTGCTGGTTGGGAAAAATACAAGGGAAATAGAAGGGAATGCTGTTGAACTGCATACAAATCTATCTGAATTAATAGGTCATTTTTTGTTATTGTCCTGGTTTTACCGTAAGACTATTGATCTCCCACAAATGAAACAAGAACAATTAAATTTTGCAGCTGTTAGCTGGTGTGAAATATGAGAGGAAGAGTGTGAAGGAGTTTTATCCCAATGCATTGTTTGTTGTTTACACAGGAATACAATTTTCTTGGAATATCAGTAATTCTGAAGCAAAAGAAAAAAAAATCTGGTTGGTTGGTGGGACATACCATATTTTTCGGAGTATAAGATGCTCCGGACTATAAGACGTACCTACAATTTTTGGTGAGGAAAACAAAAAGAAAGAAAGAAAGAAAGAAAAGAAAGAAAGAAAGAAATCTGCCTCTGCCCCCCAGCAATTTTGCCTCATTGCAGCAAACAGCCTGCTTTACTTTCATTTTCGTTTTCAGCTTAGCTTGATAAGCACAAGAAAAAAAAACTTCTCCCAGCAATTTACCTCCTTGCAGCAAGCAGCAGAGGCCCGTGCAGCAATAGGCAATGGTAATCCCTGCAACCTGAAACAGCTGAGAGTCAGGAGGCCAAGCCAAGGACAATCGACTGGTGCTAATTAGGCCGTGCTGAAGCTGACATGAGCTGTTTGTTCTTGCTGCTTGTTGCAAGGAGGTAAATTGCTGGGAGGCACAGGCCAAAGGGTGTGGATCAATGGGTGGGCAGGGCTACATTCGGTGTATAAGATGCACCCAAATTTTCACCCCCTTTTAGGGGGGGGAGGTGCGTTTTATACTCCGAAAAATACGGTATATATTCAGCAATAAACCATTATTGATAATCAGTGATTGAGTTATGCTAAGTTAAAATCAACATAACTTGCTACATTATGGCCTAATGAAATTGACAAGGCTTGATTAGTATAAAAATATGAGATAGAAACTATTTTCTATAATATTTATTTTAGTGGTATATAGGTGCTCAAACTGCCCAAAGAACTACAGTTCTACAGAGGAATTATTGAGTCTGTCATCTGCACCTCTATAACTGTCTGGTTTGGTTCCACAATCCAACAAGACGGACATAGACTTCATAGGATCATTAGAACTGCAGAAAAAACAATTACTACCAACCTGCCTTCCATTGAGGACCTGTATACTGCACGAGTCAAAAAGAGGGCTGTGAAAATATTTACAGACCTCTTGCATCCTGAACATAAACTGTTTCAACTCCTACCCTCAAAATGACACTATAGAGCACAGCATACCTGAACAACTAGATACAAGAACAGTTTTTTCCCCGAACACCATCATTCTGCTAAACAAATAATTCCCTCAACACTGTCAAACTAGTTACTAAGTCTGCATTACTATTAATCTTCTCATTGTTCCCACCACCCAACTCCCACTTATGACTGTATGATTGTAACCTTGTTGCTGGTATCCTTAAGATTTATATTGGCTGTTTCCCTACCACTATCATTAAGTGGTATACCTTAGGATTCGTGACAAATGTATCTTTTATGTACACCGAGAGCGTATGCACCAAGACAAATTCCTTGTGTGTCCGATCACACTTGGCCAATAAAGAATTCTATTCTATTCTATTGATTTTACAGGAACCTAATTTTTCATGGATCTACCCTTTGTAACATCAGATTGGGCATTGAATTACATGGCGGTTTGACCTAATGCTTAATGATTTGTCCATGTTTTCTGAGGCAGTAAATAATTTCAAAACATTTTCATGAAAGTTATTTCTTCTTCTTTTTATTTCAGTGAGTTTTGCAGTGCAAAAAGCAATACTACCCATAGCAATGGGAAATTCCAATGGTAATGGTCTTGAAGAATCCATAACCTATTTTAGTTTTATGTAGCAGAAAAGCGTAGCATTCTCAACTGTTTTATTGTTTGTTTTTATGAAATTACTTCCCTTAGATTTTAAGGGATGGTGTTTTTCTGTTTCTTCCAGAACTGGTGCAGATCGACTGCTGTTGGAGAGCAGCTGGCTCGCCACAAGATGCCTCTGTCTCTCCATAACTAATACCAGTGTGAAAAAAATCACTGCTGTAAATATTTCTCTGGTGGCTAAGAATGAAAAACTGAGATTGCATCTTCCCTTTCAAATATTTCTCTCTCCTTGTCCTTGGGAAAGGAAATGTGATGCAAAAATAAATTTTATCATTTTTTTAGATCTGTAACCTTTTCATTGTATTTACTGCAGAAAGCTAACATGATGTCCTCTCTAGAGACAGTGTCCATATATATACCTTGCAGGTTCACAGAATTGTAGAATTGTGGTTTTTTTTTAAAAAAAGGTAGCAATCTGTTATTTCTGGATTTATTTCCTTTAATTTTGAAAACAAAAAAAGTAATACAGGTTTATTTAGCTTCCTGAATGTTGCTTAATAGCCTGTGCTATTTATTTTGCAATTCATGCTGATGTAGTTGTTGATTTCCCTGAGCAAACAAACGAATACACTCTTGGCAACACAGACATTTATCAGAGCTAGAGAGACCTGCTCCGTGTTTGTTAATTCATGCTCTCTGGAGAGCATTTGCTGATGTGGCATTTATTCTGGTTCATCTAGATGAAGTGTGAAGCAGTCAACAGGTAACTGGTTCCTGCTTGAAAGCAATTCACAGATACCAGTTGGGGGTGTGTAAGATTGCCATCTATCAACAAAGAAGAATACTAGAAAAACCCAGTGGTAAGTTGGGGTGACACATTAATTTAAGCAAAATTATTCTTTGCCTTGCAGATTAATTTTAAAACTAAAAAATTATATGAAGGGTTTTTTTATTAATATATCAAGTGTACTCTGCTTTCATTAAAATCACTGAAATGTTAAGTGTAAAATTCCGTGGAAGTGGGATTTGAATTTTTGAGTTTTGTTTTAAAGAAAAAAGTTTCTGTATAATGCTTAATTTATTGTGATTGATGGTCCCATTATATAGGTTTGCCAAGCTATGACAGTTAGCTTTTAAATTGACTTTTCTTTATGTTCAAGAGCAATAGTTTACTGTGCCATATAGGTGATGGTATATAATGTAGTTTCTAAAAGTAAGATTGTAGGGCTAACTAAACCTCAATGATTTAGAAGCCACTGATTTTGAGAACATTATCTGCTGATGTCAGTGTTGCTTTTGAACATTCATCCTAATACTTAAAATGTTACTGCTAGTTTTGCTCCGTTTTAGCTGGTGGGTTTTAGTCATAGTAGTTAAGCTATGCCACATATATAATTTTTTACAAAGTTCTTTTTATATGAAACTGTCATAAGTGGCTGTTTTTCAAAGTAGAAATGTTGCAAGATACGAATGTTTGTCTTTCTGGGCAGATTTCAAAAGAGAAAGCTGTCAACTGATTGACCTCTTTGTCATTCAAAGAAATTTGAACTGATCATGTTTCAAACTATGTGTGATCTTGTTCAAAATCAGGCTTTTCTAAGATAGGAAATGAGCTGTCAGAAATGTCTAGCAATCATTTTAAATGTAACTCAAGTATGTATTTATTCTTTCCTTTAAAGCATTTTTTTCCCTTTTGGTGGAATTAGAACTTGAAAAAGATGCTACGTCTAAGCTGGCACAGTCATCCAAAGTTACTATGTCACTTCATGGTTTCTGATCTGTATTTGAAGTTGTTTCTCTCAAGAAGCTTCACCATGACCTGGAAAGCATGGACCTTCATGCAGTCTCTTGTTGGAAATAAGAACATTGTCTTGATGGGGCCTCCAGGTGCTGGAAAAACAACAGTAGGAAAAATACTAGGTCAGAAGCTGGACTCTTGTTTCATAGATGTGGACGATGATGTTCTTGAACCAACCTGGAATATGACTGTGGCAGAAAAATTAAAGAGCATTGGGAATGAACGGTTTATAGAAGAAGAGGGAAAAGCCCTGCTAAACCTTTCAGCATCTGGAAGTGTAGTGTCCCTTTCCGGATCTAACCCAATGAATGCTGCTAGCATGGAGCACATGAAGAAAAATGGAATAGTGGTATATCTGGATGTACCCACAGAAAGCATAATGGATCGTTTGAAATTAATGAAGGTGGATCGTATTGTGGGACAGGGTCAAGAAACATCATTAGGAGACATTATTAAGTTCAGGAAGCAATTTTATAAAAAGTGGTACGATGTCCGTGTTCTCTGTGAAAATGGGATTACAGCAGAGAATGTAGCGGACAAAGTGCTTCTCGCTGTTAAGAGGTATCAAAATTCTGAGCTGGAATGCTTCATTTCCACCCGTGCTGTTAAGGAAGACAAATCAAGGAATTTTGTAAAATATTTCAGTGATGTTCTTATTGAAGGTCTGGCCCCAGATGGTGGGCTCTTTGTTCCTGAGTTGGGACTTCCAAAATTCACTGGTGGAGAATGGCAACATTTATTAAGAGCAAGTTACACAGAAAGAGCTCAGATTATACTAGAAAGGTGTGTATCTCCTGATGATATTCCTGCTTCCAAATTGTGGGAAATGATTCAGATGGCATATGGGCAAAATTTTATGTGTTCTAAAATCGCCCCGGTTAGACATCTGCAAGGGAATCAGTTTCTTTTGGAGCTGTTTCATGGACCAACGGCTTCATTTAAAGATTTGGCTTTACAGTTACTGCCCCATCTGTTTGCATACTGCATTCCCCAAAGTTGCAATTACTTAATCTTGGTAGCAACTTCTGGTGACACAGGAAGTGCAGTTCTAAATGGTTTTGGTCAACTTAAAGAGTCTGATAAGCAAAGAATTGCTGTGATCACATTCTTTCCTCATGATGGAGTTAGCCAGATACAGAAATTCCACATGATCAGCTGCCAAGAAATCAACACAAAAGCCATAGGGGTCCAGGCTGATTTTGATTTTTGCCAGACTGCCATCAAACAAATGTTTACCAATTCAGATTTTACAGGCTTTCTCACAATGGAATATGGAACAGTGTTAAGTGCTGCAAATTCTATCAACTGGGCACGCTTGCTTCCCCAGGTGGTTTATCATGCATCAGCTTATCTGAACCTTATTGAACAAGGTGTTATTTCATTTGGGAACCCCATAGATGTCTGCATTCCCACAGGTAACTTTGGCAACATACTAGCTGCGATATATGCAAAAAACATGGGAATCCCTATTCGGAAATGTATCTGTGCTTCCAATCAAAACAATGTCTTGACTTCATTTTTAAAAACCGGCTTGTATGATTTACAAGGAAGGCAATTAATGCCAAGCTTGTCACCAGCAATAGACATTTTGAAGTCTTCCAACCTTGAACGTTATTTACACCTGATTGCTAATGGTGATGGACAGCTAGTGACACAGTTACTTCTCAGTCTGGAAAACCAGCAGTGCTTTCAGTTGCCAGAAAAGCTCCTGCAAAAGCTTCAACAGGATTTAGTGGCTGATTGGTGCTCTGAGGAAGACTGTCTGGGTGCCATACACTCTGTGTTCAACACCACAGGGTACATTCTGGATCCACACACAGCTGTTGCCAAAGTGGTTGCAGATCGACTTCAAGACAAAACTTGCCCCGTTATCATTTCTTCTACTGCTCATTATTCTAAGTTTGCACCTGCTATTCTACAGGCATTGAGGATTGGGGAAATAAAACAGACTCCATTAAGCCAGCTTCAGTTGTTAAACTCATATAACCCTTTGCCTCCAATCCATGGGGGCCTATTAGAGATGCTGAGAAAGAATGAAAAACCAAAGTATGAGATTTGTGCTGCTAACGTCAATGTCCTTATGGAACACGTGGAAGGCTTAATACAAAATCACTTCATAAAGGTTTTCTAACTGCAAGATGCTTGGTGGTGCTGACCAGGTGTCCTGTTTTTGATTTTCTCATGGCTCTGTATGTTTTAATAATTGCTTAATAGACACAGTTAACTTTAGTGAATATTTACAGTGACAAATGCCAAATACAATAGAAACAAAACAAGTATAACTGAAAAAAAGAGAAGACGTCATATTCCCAAAGGAGAAATTGTTTGGAAGAAAAATAAATCCGAATGGAAAATATTGTTCAGGGCCTGCTGAGAGGATTACTACGTAGAACACATTTGAGAATTATGAAAGGTGTGTGTGTGTAAGAGACTAATAATAGAGGATGATAAAGTCATAACTGCTTTCTCCTGGTTACCATTTCATCTTTCAGAACTGTAGGTCTAAACATGGATATTTCACCATTGTACCTCTACATCTGTGGTATAGTGTTTCTGAATCTTAACAAGTTTAAGATGAATGGACTTCAATCCCTAGAATTCCTGGCCAGCATGCGGACTGGAAAATTCTGGGAATTGACGTCCATGCAAAATAAAATTGATGAGATTGAGAAATACTGCTGGGTTCATTGATTGCATTTAGCCATACTTTGTTTTAATTCTAGCTTATGGAAAAGTCATAATGTTGTGGTTCACACAAAAATGTACATCTTTCAAGTAATAGTGGTTGAATTCACGTATCCTGCTAATTTAAAAACAGGCTTAATTTTGCTTTTGAGTATAGTAGAGCTTGCTATTTGCTCAATTTTCTGAGCCTGCAGAGACCATGTAAGAATATGGTGTGTTCTTGTGTGGCCTCCGGACCCTCAAAATCGTGCAAAGGGCTGTGCTCTTGCATGGTTTCTGGAGCTTTTGAAATCATGTGGGAAAAAAAATCCATTCTTGCATGATTTTCAGAGGATCCAGAGATGGCATGACTTCCAAGGAATCCAGAGAACATGCACAAGCAGACCACATTCTCATGTGGCCTCTGCAGCAGTTGTGGGTTTTAGCAGGTTCTGACCAGTTCTGGAGAACCGGTAGTGGAAATTCTGAGTAGTTTGGAGAACCAATAGTAAAAATTCTGACTGGCCATGCCCCCATCTATTCTCTGCCTCTCAAGTCTCAGCTGATTGGGAGGAAATGGGGATTTTGCAGTAACCTTCCCCTGCCACGCCCACTAAGCCATGCCATATCCACCAAGCCACACCCACAGAATCTGTAGTAAAAGATTTTGAAACCCACCACTGCTTTGCAGACTAATAATCGCAGGAAGTTTTTATATGATTTTCAGAACTCTGTGTGTGCTCTCCTGTGGCCTCTGCACTCTCTAGAAGTCACTGGGCCTCCTGAGTCTCTAGAAATGCATGTGGATGGAATTTGTTTTCCTGTTCTTTTCAGAGCTGCAAGCCACACAAGAGAATTCTCCAAAGTTTCCAGAATGAAGGCCTCATGCGATTGAAAGCTGTCTCTGATAAGCATTTTTTTTCTGAGGAATGGGGCAGAATATTAATCTGACAGAGTATTGTACCATTTCAAACCATACTGAATACTTGGGAAGTAATTTTTTTTAAAAAATGCAACCTTTAGAAATGTGGGCCAGGGCTTGTTCCCTTTGCTTCCTTTTTCTAATCTCTGAATAATCCACTATCCTTCTGAATACAAATGTGAGATCCACTATAGCTAAATGACTTGGCACTATTCTAAATATTTTTAATAATGAAACTGATTTAATAATGGAACTGTTTCTTCATTTTTATTTTACATGTGTCTTGAGTTTTACTCATATTCCATTTTTGTACAGTAATTATTCAATGTAATAATTATAACATCTAATGTGTAATAATAACAACACATCGTTAGATATAGTTAGACTATATCTTTTTTTAAAATAATTGAATATGTAAAGAATTATTCCTCTTTGTTCTGGGGTGGGTGGGCAGGTGTGACACTCCAGCAAATTCAAGTTAGGCATTTTCTGAATTTTTGACGTGCTGAGACCAAAAAGCTCACTGTCTTAATTGGATTAGCTGCATTAATTTTTTGGCTTCTGTAGCTAAATCTAATGGATAAATTAAGACTCTGTGCTGCTTAATGGGGGGAATGGGGGCATGGAACTCAGCAGGACTGTATTAACAGTGCAAAATAGATAGTGTAAAATACTTCGCTGTGTAAAACGTGATTATGGGGTGGGGCATCATGGAAGCTGCATTTCTCATTCACAACACATCAGGAGTTCACTGTTTACATCCCCACCACAAAAATATCAGTTTGGGGCTGTGTGATTGCTTTGGGTTTTTTCTCTCAGAAATAATGAGGGTTGAAGAGTGGGAGGCATACTGCTTTGGTCTCCAAAATGGCTCAAATGTTGATGGAGTGATGTGCAGCTTTTTAAGGGAATTAACAGTGTTTCCTCCCCCCACCCCCACAGCAAGATTCCCATAGCCTGATTCAGTGAGAAGTGTGATCCCAATTGCCACTCTTCAAACATAACCTCATAAATCTGCAAATTACATAAAGATATTAGGAACATCCTGGTGACAAGGAAGAATTTTCATATCCTATACTAACTGACCTTTATATGGAGAAGTACTGTAGTATAGATAGTCCTTTCTCAGTGACCAAAACTAAGACCGGAAACTGTCGCTAAACAATGCAATTGCTAAGCCACACCACACATGCCTGCAAACAATGTATGATATTTTCTATTTGGTCATTAAGCGAGTCACCAAGGATTGTTAAGTGGGAAACTTGCAGTTTTACTGATGGCTTCTCTATTGACTGATGGAAGGTGGTTCATGAGATCACCATGGATTGGTGATCTCATGAACTTGTGACAATAGTGACAATGATCACCGTGAAATAGTGATCATATGATTGTGGGGATATAGCAATGGTCATAAATGTGAGATCAGATGGTAAAGCTACTTACTTTTTCCACACTATCGTAACTTTGAACATTCACTAAAAAGGGCAGACCTTGAGAAAGTTTTACCTGCAGCTTTAGGTTTATTTACAAAGCAAGTAGTTTTATAAAAGGTTGCCAACTACCACAATCTTCTAAATCAGGGGTATCAAACTCAAGGCCTATGGACTGGTTCTGGCCTAGTGCTTAGATCTGGCCCGTGGGGCTGCCCTGGTAACAGTGAAGGACCCGCCTGCAGTGCCTCTACCAGTGAAAATGAAGCTTGGGAGGGCCAATGGGCTCCGTTTTTGCTGGCAGAGGGTTGCAAGAGGTCGTGCAGCCGAAAACAGAGCTCAGGACCCTGTTTTCGCTGGCAGAGCGCTCAGGCCACCACAGGCACTCCACTTCAACAAGTGACGTTGAGGTGGCCTCAGCCACTCTGGCTATGGCCACCCCAGCCCCCTGAGGCCAAACACAACCCTGATGCAGCCCTCAATGAAATCGAGTTTGACACCCCTGCTCTAATTTCTGTGCAGTTCAAGTTTACTGGGAACATCTTCTCAAACCATTGCATTACCAGAATTGCATCTACTTAATTAGCATAATAAAATCAATTATATTTAACCAAATATTGCAGGTAACAAGTTCTCAATAACAAACACTTGGGTATTTTTATTTCTTTAAAATCACATTTTAAATGGTACTATGTTATGAGTTCTTGGAAGGAAACATCTACTCTATAGCTAAGTAACATAGTTATTAGGGGGAAAATTGTCAGTCCCTATGTGTTGAGGAAAAGAGCTTATAACAGGATTTTTGCTATATTTAGCTCTTAATCACAGTGTGACACGCCTAACGATTTGCTAAATTTAACGTTAGAGTATGGATTCAAGAACTTCCTATATTATTTCTTCTTCAGAGAAATATTGGATGGTTGTGGAGAAAATAGGAGGTGGAAATAGGATGTTCACCATCTTGAGTTACTTATACAAAGTAATAAAGGTGGGTTATAAATCTAATAAATCCACACAACATGCCAATCCATAAAATGATTGTTTGGTTTGGCTAATCTGTTCTGTTGCTCCAGTTATTGTGATTTCTTTAGCTGATTACAACTTAGACTTTTTAGTGCAAGTGTGAATGCCTAGGGGAGGGACCAACCCCGGTTGTGCAGAAAACTATCCTTGCCTAAAATTATCATTAAAATAATTTTTCATTTTCCAAAGAATCTCCATAGACATTTTTGACACGAGCTGAGAATTCTTATCCTCCAGAATGAGATACGTGTCTCTCCTAACTAGAGTTTTCTGAGTTGGTTAGTGTAATTAAAACTAAAATAGTTACTGACCTGTCTTCTTGCTAGGATAGTGCAGAAATTGGAGTAATGGAGAAAATTGCATTTCCTTCAGGATTTTTTTCCCCTAGGCAGATGTGAACATAACCATACATGCCTCTGAGATATATATGATACTCTTCATCCCTTTATGACTGGAATGGCCTTGTAGGTTTTAGCACTTCTAGTGTCATCACATCAATTGACAGCAGTTGAATATGAGGAGGACTTTATTGTTTATCAGATTTATACGGCCACCCATCTCATGCCAAGTGATTTTGGGCAGCATACAATAAACCCAACTATTCAAATAGCCTAGAAAAACCACTTAAAACATTTGCTTAACTAGCATAATTAAGTATATTATGCTAACTAATATAACTTAAACATAAATATCTTAATTAACATAAATAATTAACTTAAAAAGATTGCAAGAGGGTTAATTAAGATGTTATGCATACGTAACCAACATGCTGCTGCCGGGGAATCCCCAGGCCTGGTAAAAAACATGTTTTGAGGACCCTGTAAAAGAGCATAAGGGTGGGGCTAACCTCACCAGGGGGGTGGGATGATGTTCCAGACGGCAGGTGCCAGAGCAGAAAAGGTTCATCAGATGGAATCCACAACATGCCTTTCTTGTTAGACCTGATGGAAAAGGTAAAAGTAATTGGGGAGAGGTGGTCCGTCAGGTAATCTGGCCTTATGCCTTGCCTTTGCTGTTTTCAGCCTCTGTTGCATCTGTATTGATTTAGATGTCATACACTGTTAAAGTACTATACAATCAATGTTCCTTAATGTACAGAGTTTATTCCAATTTTCTTCAACCTGAGATCTTACCCTGGGATCTTAGTTTCTAGATGTCCAAATTATTCTGGGAATTAACAGCCGTAACATGTTTGAAACCCACCCTTCTCCACTTCGCAACATTGACATCATATTGGATTGAATGAGGAAGTATCTATAAGGCAGTGGATATTGTTTACTTACATAGTACTTAGGTAGGATTGTACAATTATATATATATAAAAAATCCTGCCTAAAGCTATATAGAGGAAACATATCATTGTTTGAGAAATTGATTTGAAAGACGAAGCGAATCTTTATATTTACAGAGGTATGTGCCAACTATTTTGCTTGGCTTTTTTTCAAGTTATGTGACTATCATTCTACAGACTCCCTGGCCTCCTTCCTGATGAGAAAAGATAAATTTCCCTCATCTCCCAAAATAATAAACCAGCCAGAAAATACTGACTTGCTTTTTTTTATTTATTTTTTATGAAGAACAGCTATCTGGAGCACTTGCGGGCAATCTCACGTCCTCTCCTTGCATAGAGGAATTAGGTAGAGTTAGACTATTGATAGCTCTTCATTCACATTAATCATCAGAATAATAAAGTTCAAAACATCTTGGAGGTCTTCTAATTCAACTCCCTACTTAGGCAGGAAATCCTATACCGTTTCAGACAAATAGTTGCCCAATCTCTTCTTAAAAACTTCTAGTGTTGGAGCAACCATAACTTCTGGATGCAATTAATTGATTAATTGTTCTAACTCAGGAAATTTCTCCTTAATTCTACATTGGTTCTCTCCTTGATAGTTTCCAACCATTTCTTCCTGTCCTGCCTTCAGGTCCTTTAGAAAATAAGCTGACCCCCTTTTCTTTATGGCAGCATCTGAGATATTGGAACACTGCTATCATATAAACCCAGTGTGGGATTCAGCCAGTTCGCACCACTTCAGGAGAACCGGTTGTTAACTTTCTGAGCGGTTTGGCAAACTGGTTGTTGGAAGAAATCATTAGGGCAGAGAACCGGTTGCTAAATTACTTGAATCCCAATACTGTATAAACTCTAAGCCTCCTTTTCATTAAACTAAAAGATAAAGGTTCCTCCGCACATGCATGCTAGTGGTGGCTGGCTCTAGGGGGCGGTGCTCATCTCCGTTTCTAAACTGAGGAGCCAGTGATGTCTGAAGACATCTCCCTAGTCATGACTGGCATGACTCAATGCTGAAGACGCAAGGAGCTCTGTTACCTTCCCACCAAAGTGGTCCCTATTTTTCTACTTGCATTTTTTATGTGCTTTCGAACTGCTAGGTTGGTAGAAGCTGGGACAAGTAACGGGAGCTCAAACCACTAAACTGCCTTCTGATCGACAAGCTCAGGTCTTAACCACTGAGCCACCGTGTCCTTCAACATATTTCTAGAGTCTCAACATCTTTTTTATGTCATGACAAACAAAAATAGATGGAATATTCCAAGTGTGGTCTTCAAAGGCATTAAAAAATGGCATTAACACTACATGTGATTTTGATTCTATCCCTCTGTTAATGCAACCTAGGATTGTGTTGGCTTTTTTGGCAGCTGCAGCACACTGCTGGCTCATATTTAAGTGATTGTCCATCAGGACTACACAAGATACTTCTCACAGTTACTACTATTGAGCCACTAACTATACTATACCCATGCATTTGGTTTTTCTTGTTTAATGTAGAACCTTACTTTTCTCACCATTGAATTTTATTTGGTTAGATAGGTCAGTGTTCATGTCTGTTGAGATCTTTTGAACCTTGAGCCCATCTTCTGGAGTATTGGCTATTCCTGCCAGCTGATATCATCTTCAAACTTGACAATTTTGCTATTTCTTTGGAACAGAGAAAAGCAACAAGCTATTAGATAATTGAACAGTAAAGGAGAAGCACTGGTACCCATCCTTTCACTCCCTAATAACTAATATAAATGCAAGAACTGTGCTTCCTAACAAAATGTATTTTTTTTCTTATGTGGGTGAGCAGGTGGGAAGCAGTAATCCTTATTTTAGAAAAGTAAAAATGGTTAAAAATATAGAAAGATTTTGGAAAAGCATTTGTTAAAGTGGCCTTTAAGGAAAAACAATGTTCTTTGAATGGTGGTTATGCCGGAAAACCTTGGGCAACTGATTTTGCTGCTCTCCAGCCCTTTTTGCTCCATTTGCATTTGATCCGAGGACTCCAGGGAACAATGAAATTAATGTTTCTCTCTGGTTTTCTTGCTTCAGTTCAGTTCTAGCTCTTCACCAGCTTCCAGGAGTGATACTGGCTGCACAAGCAAAAGGATAAGTTGACACAGAAAGTGTTGCTGCAGAACAGTGATTTTCCTGGATCAGATCAAATTAGAATGGTTAAAAATAGATCAGTGAAGTCTTAAAAGGAAGAGGGAGACTTTAAAAATCTTTTAGAGCAGGGAAATGCTAACTGGGGAAAGTGTATATATTTAGATTTTGGGCAGTGTGTTGCAGGTGATTTGACATGGGTGGTATGGAGATTATTTGCCAATTTACAAAATGGATGCTGTCATATGTGTGACTGATCACACACATGCGCGCGCGCACACACACACACACACATACACACAACCAGTTGCCGCTGGCCAAACTTATGAAGTTGTTCCTTAACACTAACTGAAAGAGAATGTTTCTACCACCTATCTTGGGCAGAGGATCACAAAAAGTATTCTAGCTTCTGCAAGGAGGAAAAATACCTTTTCAGGGCATTTAATGTTCCACATTAGCAGGAGATAATCTTTTTCAACCATGTTGAGATCATTTAATGGCTGCTCTAAACACCAATGAGTTACCTACAAAAAAAATGCAATTCTATGTGGCTCATCACAAAACATAATTTCTAGTTGAAAAACTAGTTCAATTGTTCCTTGTCTTTATCCTGAATGGGCATATATTCATAGATTCTGATGAAAAAATTCCAGACGGTGTTCATTTTTTGACCATACCCTATGAACATCCCAAAGCTTAATAAGGCCTCTCTCTACTTTCTCAGCTTCCTTTCCTATTTTCATTGATAGGGGGATCATTTCTACCATTGCTTATAGGTTTTGTATGAGGCAACACATATTTTTAAAAATTCAGGTTATACTAGAATCAGAGGTTTTGTTTACAATACTTGAAACTTGACAGGTTAGAATGAAAACTAGAGCTAAAGGAATATTTTAAGAATGATTTTTAAAGCATGGAGTCTGGTGGTCCCAACAAAAACATTCACAGGGAGGGACATTGGGACGACTTGTTTCTCCTTTTACTGAGAACTAATTTATATCAGAGTTTTCTAGAGAAGTTGTGTTTTCCATTACACAATCCATATTGCAAGTTTGGGATCCAGACTTGAAAGAGACTTAAGGAGGGAGGTTCATGGCTTCAAGAATAAGCCAGAGAGCATCTGTGAACTAACACTGCTTTGATTCTTACATTATTCAGATCCTCTTGAAGAATCACAGGATGGCAGGCAGTTAATGTTATTCTGCCATAAACTGATGCCAGAAGATTTGAATTCAAGGATTGTAACTTGATATTGTCACAGTGCAAGTAAATTGCTTTTTAGTGTATCATTGGAATTCCTTTTCTTTCGTTCTGGTTGCATAATATGCTTAATGTGGTTAAATTCACTCATTTTGGAAGTTCATGCAATATTCTGGACCAGAATAAAATTTTTTATTACCGGTTTTGTGGGCGTGGCTTGGTGGGCGTGATGTGGTGTGGCTTGGTGGGTGTGGTGTGATGGTGGGCGTGGCAGGGGAAGGATACTACAAAATCTCCATTCCCATCCCACTCCAGAGGAAGGATACTGCAAAATCCCCATTCCCTCCCCACTCCTGGGAGAAAGATATAATAAAATCTCCATTCTCACCCTATTCTGGGGCCAGCCAGACGTGGTGTTTGCTGGTTCTCTGAACTATTCAAAATTTCTGCTACCGGTTCTCCGAACCTGTCAGAACCTGCTGGATTTCACCCCTGTTCTGGACCAAAACTAATCTACGTTTGCTTAGAATGCACAAACTACAGAAAATAAAACCAAAACAAGATTAATATTAACCAAGCCTAGCACATTGCAACCATCAATCATTAGATGTTTAGCTGTTTTAAATTAAGCATCTTGTATTATCGTTATGGAAAAAAGCATGTTCATGTTACAGGTTCAGATGATTGTTTCTTTACATTTCTCCACATACTTTTTACGGTGTCTTAAATTTGAGATTATAGGACTTTTTGAAGGATTTCTTAAAACTCTAAAGCTCCTAGCAACAGCATGAATATGTTTATTCTAGCAATATATACTGACTTCTTACTGAATAAAAAAAATGATGTTGAGAATGTCATTGAAACCACCTTGGCAAATTTTTTGTTTGCAGAGCAGCTGTCTGGGTAATATACGTGAGGCATTCACTGTCATACATTATCATAAAGTCAACTTAGCAGAACCCTTTTTTTAATTCTCTAGCCTATTCCTTCCACCTCCAAAAATGTAAAACCATCCTTTGTAAATTTAGTGTCATGCTAGAGTCAGAAATGTAAACAAAAAGTAAGAAAAGGTTAGGATTAATATAACAAGCTCTTCTCAAACCAAAATATAGAAACTGGATTTCAGAAGTTTCATTGCCTTGCTTTAATTACATGAATACTTCATATCCAAGCTGGCAGAATTCTGATCCAATGGGCACTTTTGCTACAATGCACAGTCATGACCAGGAATGTTAAAATCTGCATTGGAAAAATAATAATTTTGGAATGCAAAGAACCCTTAAGATTTATCATGAAGATTGAATGTGGCTTTTTATGCATTGCCAAAAGCTTTGCCCAGACCACACTAGTTTACCTAAAGTTTGCACAATCTAAATTATAGAAACAAGGATTATGGGGATTCTTAATTGCTCGTCCAAGCTGTTGGCTGGGTTATGGAAGTAGTTTGCTATAGTATTTTTCCAGGATATATTTTTTTCAATTTAGTCCAAGAATGATTAAAACCGTCTTTTGCATCAAGAGAAATAGCTACATGGGGATCGCTCAGTTCCAATCCATGGCTCCAGTCGCAGCTGTTCTGCACAGAAGGCATGGCCCCTCTTAGGAAGCATGGCATTTTTGAAGTAGGGGGAATTATAATGATATGTTACCAAGGAGCCAGGAAGATTAATTTTGTTATGAAGCTGTGGAATGTCTTTGCCCTTAGTCTGTTATTGCTTGTCATTTATTTTAAAACATCCACAGCTCTCACTCATATCACAGGTTGATTATTTTCTATTGTATTTTAACAGGCTCTTTATACATTTCATTATTGAAACCTCAACAAATTTATCATAAAGAAGGGACTTCTGCACCATATGGCACTTATTTGAAGATAATGTAATAGCAGTTAAAGCAGTTAATAGCTTCTTTTGTCAGTGAGTGCAAAAGCTCTTGGTTATTTAAGGCTTGCCATTCTGTATTTTCCAGGATAATGTTCTAAGCATGGCTATTCACAGGACATTTTGCCAGAAGGTGACACAATTTGATGTTTAGACAACAAAAATAACCTACCCATTTGAAGACTAACATTAATACATTAAAATATGAAAACATGCATGCACACAGATATGCACACAAAAAATGGGGAGAGGGGCTCTTATATCACAAACATGGTGAAGTGGAGGCTATGGGTGGGTGGGTGGAAGGCATTGGCTGAGCATGTCATGTGAATCCAACTATTGTGATTGTAAGTCAGGATTTACAGTTTAGTTGAAGTGTGAAACCCAACTAATTGTAACAGTCCATTGTGGTTGTATTTCTTGCTCTGTGGGTCTGTCCAACAATAAAAGGTAGTGAGCTTAGAGACTGGTTTTTCTCACAGAGGCACTTTTCGAAGATGGTTTTCAGGATTTCACATGCATTAGCCTTCCACTAATGTTAAGCTCTGAGGTGCAGAAGGTTTTTGCCTGGGGTGGGTATAATCAACTGGTATGATATCCTAATGATTATGCTGTGGATACATACATTCTCAGATAAGCCAGTCTGGTATTATGGCAAAGGCATCCAGTTCAAAACCAGGAGACTGTGAGTTCTAGTTCTACCTTAGGTATAAAGCCTGCTGGGTGATCTTGGGTCAGTTACTCCCTTTCAGTCCTAAAAAGGAGGCAAGGGCAAACCACTCCTGAAAACCTGGCAAGGTAATTGTAGGGATTAGGCCAGGCAGTCATTATCAGTCGATAACTGTAACCCATCTAGTGGAGAAAAAATGTGTGGGACAGCCAAAATAAGCAGACATAATTGATGTATGAAATTCACTGGCATGCAGAAAAGGAACAAAAAGCCCAATCCTCTTTGAAAATCAGAAATGAATACTTCATCCATATAAAAGTGATGTGATTTTCATTATCTCATCCAAATTAAATTAGGTTACTGCATTCATTTGTGTTATGAAAGGATGTTCACAGAGAAAAGAAAAGCTACTTTCCTGGGAAAGGCTGCATTTCCACTCTAGGCAGTGGTCTATTTAGGAACTAATTGAAGTGATTGTTCTATGAATGGAAGAATGTGAGTCAAAAGCATTAAGCAAATCCCTTGGCTTATATGGAGTGACAAGTATGGCTTGTTAAATAAGCCAGAATCATGTCTTACTGTTGATCAATCATGTTTCATTTGGCCAATTTCAAGTTTGTTTGCCTTCTTTCTCTATTGACCTGGCACTTCAACAGATTACTTAGAAGAGCTGACAAAATAAATTAGGAAATTCTAGATGACCACAAATAAATTAACATCTTGTTTGTTACATCAAGCTAGTGTCTCAAAATTACCAAGGTTGAGAAACCCTGGGCTAGACTACAGTTGCAATCAGCCATCTACAAACTTATAGTTTCCAGTTATGATTTGCTGCTCACCTAAACAAGACAGCTTTCATCCATTAATGCTATTCGCATATATGAACATTGCAATCAAGGGCTTATTAAAATTGTTTGGAAGAGCTGCAGACGACACGTGACCATGGGGCATATTCCTGGGAGCACTGTAAAATGTTTTTAAACCCAGTTAAATTTGCTTTAAAGTTAAAATAAGCTCATGTGTTTAGCAATTCCATGAAGAGAGTAGGATTTAGATTAGTGGAAGAAGCCCTTCGGAGTGCCTTCCAAATCTGCAGACACCATAGTTTCTGCTGTTCCCAGGCAGAAAGGAGTAAATTAATTTTCTCTTTGTAAGTGCTCTCTGAGCTTGGTTGTTTCCTTGCAGACATTTTCTCACTTGACTAACATTATCAGCACTATTGAGAGTTTCTCAAGGAGAAAACTACATTACCACGATCACTATAGGGCAAATACTGTATAAATATTTTTAAAATTATGACTATAAGGGAGCCTGCAGTTACGGTCATAAGAGGTGGGAATCGTTAAGCAGATCTCCATATGACTGCCCCTGATTTTTACATATTTTTTTTTTGTGGTAATCATTAAGCAAACCCTAACCCAATTTTTCCCCCTGGAAGCTAGACGAAAAAAACCTGGAAACCAGCACAAGACCTCAAATCAGGGTCATGTGGCTGTGGGATGCTTCAGACTGCCATGATGCCTCTTTCAATGCTTGGAGGTTGTTGGCATCTAGATGAGGGATAATAGACTGAACCCTGGCAAGACTGAGTGGCCTTAAATGCATTGAGTCTCACAGTCCGAATGTTTGTCATCTTTACTTCAGGATGGAGTTGCAGTATCCTGCTCAGACCCAGTACGCAACTTAGTGGTGCTCCTGGACTCATGTCTCGTGCTTTAAGACCAGGTGCCAAGCATAACTAGCTTTTGTACAGTTCCCGTTTATGCCCCAGTTGCAACCTTTCTGTCAGCCTCCGCTCTTTCATTGCTTACTTGCTCGGCTGCCATGAAACGGGGGGAATGGGGAGCTATTGGAATTGGGAGTGGGGAAGTGAGCTGGAGGAGAAGAAAAAACTCTGCTGCAGCGTTTTCTTTGAAGCTGATAACATCTCAAGGTCAACGGTCATGGCATAGCAAGAGGATGACACTGCCAGATGTTTGCACCCACATGACCCCTGGAGAACCTGTGGATTGGATGGTTTAGGCTGGACAGTTGGGAGGGATGCTTTCTATATGTGATTTTCGGGCCTTTGCTTCAGATCTTGCTTTTCTTTGGTTGCATTCAGTTTTCACTCAGTAAAAGTACCTTTCTCTATGAAAATGGAGCTGGGGTTTTTCTTTCTTGAGTGTTGAAAAGAGGCATGCCTGACACTTTCCTGGATTATGACTTCCTGTGCTCAGTTATCGAGCCCTGGTGATCTCTAGGCTGAACTACTGCAATGTGCTCTACATGGAGCTACCCGTGAAGTCCATTCAGAAGCTTTAGTTGGTGCAAAGTGAAGCACCAAGAGGATTCTTTGGGGCCCCTAGAGTGGCCTTTATTGCACCTCAGCTCCATGAACTTTATTGGCTACCGAGGGGCTCAAGGGATCAGTTACTGTATGATCATTAAAGCCCTTAATGGCATAGGACCAGGCTACCTGATGAACTGCTTCCTCCTGCTAAAACAAGCCCACCCTACTTGTGATGGCAGAAAAGATTTATTTCAGATTCTGTCAGTCAAGAATACCTACCATCAGGATCCAGAAGAAGAACCTTCTCTGCCTCTGTGCCTACTCTTTGGACCGATTATCCTTTAAGGCAGGGGTGTCAAACACAAGGCCATGGTGTGCTTAGATCTGGCCCACGGGGCAGTCCTGGAATCAGTGAAGGACTGGCCCGTGAAGCCTCTGCCAATGAAAAGGGGTTCCTGAGCTCCATTTTTGACAGCGACGGCCTCCTGCAACCCTCTGCCAGTGAAAATGGCGCTCGGGAGGGCTGCACGCAGCCCTCCCGAGTTCCATTTTCACTGGCATAGGATTGCAGGAAGCCATTGCAGCCAAAAACGGAGTTCGGGAGCCCCATTTCACTGGCAGAGCATTCGGGCCACCACAGGCGCCCGCACAAATGATATTAAGCTGGCCATGTCCACCCTGGCCACGCTCCCGCCCCACCCCCCCGAGATAAAACACAACCCTGATGCAGCCCTCAATGAAATCAAGTTTACACCCCTGCTGTAAGGTAAGGATCAATCATCATATTCCTATCCTTCTGCAAGAACCTGAAGACATGGCTTTGCCGGCTGGTCATGGGGGAGTTCCACACTGGAGAAGGCTGCCATATTGGCTCCACCCTCCACCACTCCCCCGCCACTCTGCTCTCGACCCATTCATCTTTTCCGCTGTCATATTGATATATTTATTTCACCGTGTTCCTTTGCCACTGTTTATTTTATTGTTCTATTTTATCTCTGTTTTGTTTACATGCCTTTTCAATTTTCTTCCCTTTTATTATTATAAACCGCCTAGAGTAGCCCCATGGCAAGATGAGCGACAAATAAATTTAACAAACAGAATTATGTGAGCCAGTTGCTAAGCACCCAGATATGATCCCATGATTGCAGAGGAAGGATATATGTGACTATTGGAACTTTGAAGTCAGGTAATTTATCAGCTAATTTATTTTTAACATATTTCTTAAATAAGTAGCTCTGGTGAGGTCCATCGCAATCTCAAATGGTCACTACACAACCAGTCATTAAGTGAGGAATACTTACACTCACTAGTACTAATGATGTTATCTAGTTGGTAATAAGATGTCTTGCAAGCAAACAACTAAGCTCAGAGACCACCAGAGGCCTCCAGAGTTCAATTCCGAGCTACCTGTATTCTCTGCCATAGTATTCTTCTCTTTCTCTGCAATTAGAGGAAATACAGTTTGCGATTTTTGAAAGGCTGAAGTGCCAAGGGCCCATTATGTGAAGCAGGCTTTTTTTTTTAACTCTGTGGTCAGGTGTGATGCTGTCAGCAGAGAAGCTGAAGACAAGCTTTTCAGCTTGATAGAAAGGCAGATGAATATGGAATGTTTTTAACATTAGCAAGATTTTTGCCCGCTGGAGATTTCGTGACCTCTTTTTTATAATCTCATCTATATCAATACAAAATTGCACTATCATAATTCAAGAGATGCAAAAATACAGGTGATCTCAGGTACTGTACGTACAGAGTATGTAAAGGGATTTGGTGTACTGGTGAAGGTGTTGGCCTAGCACTAGTATGATCCAGACTGAAGTTCACTCACACAATATCAATGGCTGATTTTGTCTTATCACTCTCTGAAATTCCCCTCCCCTTTGGAATGAATTTTGAAAGCCAATTCCCTCTAATCCAGTGTTTCTCAACCTGGGCCGCTTTAAGATGTGTGGTATCTTTGCTTTGCTGGGAAATTCTGGGAGTTGAAGTCCACACATCTTAAAGATGAGAAACCTTGTCTAATCTAATACAATAAAAACCTGGGAAAAGATGCAGAGAATCACTCTGCTGCCCTGTGTTTGATTAGTTGTTATTTATTGGCTTATACCATGCTTTGAATCAGTCAGAAACTCTCAATCTGACAGATTAACGGAGAGTTGGTCTCTGGCAATATGACAATGTATAGAAATATGCATATTTCACTCTGAGATGCTTCCTAGATAGTTTATAGTTTTTAGCTCATTTCCAGGAGGCTTTTACATCCAGCTTTCTTTTGGTAAATAAAGATCCTAATTTGCACTAATTTGCAATCATAGCCTGTAGAATTTGTACTCTGTTCAAAATAGCAAAGTAGACCAAACACAATCACAAGTCTTTTTACCACTGGTTTTATAAAGTGGTTTTTATGTTGTTTGGATTATCACTGGTAATTAAGACACTGCTACTGTATAAAAGAAACACAAACTTCACAGATGTAGAACAGAGGCTCCTTTTTGAAGAGGCAAGTACAAAAGGAATCTTGAAAAAAATGTTTATTTTTCATTCCAATTCCATTTTTGTTTAGAAATAAAGGCATCAAACATACCTTACTACTCTATCCTCCTCCTATTTTCCCATTCAACCCTGTGAGGTGAATTGATATCATGGAGTCCTTCATGTATACCCAACCCAGTAGGCTCCAAAACCCAAGAGAGTCAAAACAACACAGCTTCCTAGGCAACATACACACAAGCACTCAAATAAAAGTACTCATTACCCTCTACTCTACTTTCCACTTCTACTCTCCGTCCTCCTACTGCTTTCCATCTACTACTCCTTGTAAGTCCTATTGCTGGAGAATAGTACGTGTCTATTTTGAGCTGCTTTATTTCGTTTTCTCCCCACCATCACCACCACATCAAAACCACCCAGCTGTTGGTCTCTTTGTTGTGCTGGCTACAGAGAGGTCTTAAAGGAACAGGGCAAACAGCAGCCCAATGCTGGCCATTTTGTAAGCAGCCTATCCTTGCACAGTTGTGCTGAAAATGACTGCTCAGTCATTGCTTGGTATTGATTATTATGTTATTGATGTTGTTAAAAAAATTAATTCTGGTAAAATCTCGAATATAGCATAGCTCTAATCATAATGTCACCCATTGGTAAGCAGAGCAGGTTTTCAAGATTTCAAAACTAGATGTCATTTGCTTGCCATGATTTGTCCCCAAGCAATTAAACTCGATGGAAGGACAAAATACTCCCTCTAGTGGTCTCCATCTTCTGAGACTAGAATTCAGATGATAAAAACACTAATTCGGCTAGACCAGGAAGCAAGCCACATGAAGTGACATGATCAATAAATCTAGAATTCATTAAACTGTCTTTGCAATTGTCAAACTGATTAGAAATCAAGATGTTAATTTACATAGCTCTAAAATGGTCAAGTGGACATTGCCAAAATCTTGTGAAGATGATATAGTGATTGAAATGACAGCTTATATCAGAGGAGATCCCTTTCAAAGCCCAGTTTAGCCAAATAATCGCCACTGATCTTGGGACAGACATTATCTTTCATTATCCTGCAATGTAAATGTGTCTACATCATGACAAATAGAACAGAGAGTGCTATATGTTGTCTAAAGCCATATAGAGCAGGGGTCTATATGGCAGGGGCCATATAGAGCAGGGGTCTAGAGCAGGAGTAGTGGGCCATGGCCTAAACTCCACAAGTGGTAGGGTGCATGAGCACATGCATGCAGTTCAATTTTCATAAGTTGAACTGTGTGTGCACACCGGCCCACCACTCATGCAAGCGGAGCTGTGTGCATACGCACATTCACTCCAGGCCATTGCTCATGTGGTTCGGTTCCCCTCTCCCTCTCTGCAAGTCAAAAAGGTTGTGGACTGCTGCTATAGAGGGAAAGTGTTGTTGTTCAATCACTAAGTCATGTCCTATCTTCACAACCCCATACACCATAGCATGCTAGCCCCCACCCCCACACCACTATCTCCTGGAGTTTGCTCAATTTCATGTTCATTGCATCAATGACACTATCTAACCATCTCATTCTCTGCTGTCCCTTTCTCCTTTTGCCTTCAATCTTTTCCAACATCAGGGTCTTTTTTACTGAATCCCCTCTTCTCATTAGATGGCCAAAGTATTCGAGTTTCAACTTCAGTTTCTGACCTTCAGAAAATTAGTATGTATCTATAATAAATATTTAATACCTTTGCTGCCATACTAGCCTGGAGCAGAATAACATAGTAGTTAAGGAGCTGGCTTGATAAGCAAAAGACCCAAACTGAAGTCCACCCTTATTCCGGGAAACATTCTGTCTATCCTGTCAACCTATTTACAACATTGCCATTGTAAAGTTAAAATAAGAGATCCTTGTTAAGCCTCCTTGATTTCTCAAAAGGAAGGTGACATATCAGTCAGATAAGTAAATGCATGAAAATGTCATAAATTGTATAGAACTGAACTTGCTGTACAGCAAATATCTTAAACTCCAATGGATGAATTCAGGCTGGAGCTAATTATAATAGCTGATATAAAGTCAGATGTCCTTCAGCCAGTAACAACCACATCAGGAGAGAAGGCTGCCTTCTTTCTTGACATACTGTATAATGATTTCAAGAGAGAAGTAACAGTCACAGATAATATAGCAAACTTTCTCCAATCTAGAACCTTCCAGTTATTCTTAGATCTGGAATAAAAAAAAATCTCTAACAGATCAAGTTTGGAAAATAAATAGTTGTAAGAAGTGGAAGGATTTAGCACAACACCATTATCTGCACTTTTGTTTTATTTTGCTTTTGAATGGTGCAAAGTTAACTGAACCACAAAGATTGCCTATAATCACATTTTGATTGAATCACCCAGAATAGCACTTACAATAGTACAAAACAAGCTACAGACTTCATTTCTTTGGAGCTTTTTCTTTTAAATACTTAATTTAAGCATTTGACCTTTAAAAATACAACCAGCTCCAAAATTCTGGAATTTCATTATAATCATTATGATTGGTCTCATGTTTCAGAACTGTAGGTGGAGATACAGTATTTATGGACTTTGCAGACATGTGCTACAAGAAAGTTGTTTAAAGAATATTCTCAACTTTGAAGAGCGAATTGTGGGAGCTTTATGTTAAATTGTGGTTAACAATCCAAATTGTTAAGAATCATGGGAACCCCATGCACTCCGTGAAATTAAGTCTGTAGTCCTGTGCGTCCTAGATTGGAATCTCAGTGCCTATAAAATACAGGCAATCTCAGTCCTGTTAGATTTGGGACTAATAAAGCCACAGGGTTAGGTACTTCCTCATGAGGACTGCCAATTTTAAAGTTCTGGATCTGTGATCCCATGACACCAATCTCATTTGATAGACTGAAATATTTCAAACTTAGTTGAAGCTGTAGACAATCTTTTTCCTACGTGTCCCAAAGGTGTTTTTCAAGAGGCAACTGGTCTTTCTGGTTTTTCTTTGAAGGTGTTTTGCTTTTCATCCAGGAAGCTTCTTCAGCTCAGAGCTGAAAGTCCAGTTGCCTCTTGAAAAAGCACCTTTGGGACCACCTGGAAGACTGGAAATCTCCTTGGACGTCTTTCATATGTGGGCGTTTTATGGGGGAAAACATTACAGCTTTGTAGAGTTCATAAGAGGTCTATTCTCCATTTGTAGGAACAATTGCTTTCCAGTTCTTGGGCTTTGGGATTTTAATAGGGAGAGGAAATTTGACACTGTTTTAGCTCTTTCATAGGAATCATTGTCAACTATCAAGGCAATAAAAATGTTTTTGTTGGACAATGACTCATCTTGTTTATCTAGCATACCCAAACTTCCACTGTGCACTCATGGTGACAGAAGCTATTGCATATTTGCCAGTATCGGAATAAATCAACTCTGTTTGCTTATGTTATGGAGTGGTTGGAAAGAAAAGTAAACCATCTGATCATTTACCTTTGACATAACATCTTAGGCTGGCTTGATTTCCTTCCATAATACATAAGACCTAGTAAGTTAATTTGGAGATTTGCAACACAACATAAGTCAACAGATCATTGCTTACTCATGTCCTGGTAACCTATTGACAGAGCTACACTGCTATATTAATAACTAAATCAGAGAAAGATATGCTAGTAAAGGGGAATATTACTCATATTTGTATTGAGCATTCAGGCCAATATTAAGGATTTGAAATAAAGAGACACCATCATGAAAGAAATTTAAAAATTTTAAATATGAAGTAAAAACCCCATCTGTTTTCTGAAGATACAAAACACATTCAGCCAGATTTTGCTAATATAGTGAGACTGATTATAGTTATAACTTACAAGTGTATTTACGATTCCCATCCTAAAACTAATTTGAACTGCAGCCTTGTGGTTCAAAAATCTGAAATAATTTTTGGCTTTCCTACGTATATCTTTCATATCACCTTGCCTCACAGAGATTTTTAGAGAATTCAGAAGCTTGCGATTTCTTCAATATCAATTTGGGTTGATCCCAATAAAATATTAACAACTATGAGGATTCCCCCCCCCCCCGACTGTTATATGTATCTGACACAATTGCTTTTTGTGACTTTCTAGTAGAATTCACCTGAGGCTTTTGCCTGCCTACAAATCATGTACTTAGTCCTGACTGACAATTTTTTCCTTTGCTGCATATATACAGGGGAAAAAAACCATTTGCTTTAGAAGAGAAAGATTGACATTTAAGCACAGACAACCATCTCTTGTTTGCTAATTTCCTGGATCAAACACAAAGAAACCACGGGTAACCTGTTATCTGAGAATGTCTTCAGTGAACTCTTTTTGAAGTCTTCTAGGCATGGTTTCTCATTGTCTGGTCATCTTTATATTTGACTCCAGAAAAAAAAAGGGGGGGGGGATTTCACACACAGAGAAACATCTCACGTTGCCGTCTTTGAAAGGGCCTTTACATGTCCCTATGGCTTTCTTCATTGCAGTATCTAATTGTTCCTTTCTGTACTACGGTACTTTCTGTAAAATGAAGGATTCTCTGCTATTGGAGGTCTTGGCAATGGCAGGACAAAAAGTAATTCTCTTCCCAGTTGAATCCAATTCTTCCTGCTCAACTCTTGATATTTATTTATTTATTTATTTATTATTTATTAATTTAATTAATTAAATTTATATACCGCCCTTCTCCTTACGGACTCAGGGCGGGGAACAGCCAAATAAAAATTCAATACATAAAAGTTAAAAATTAAAACACATATACGTTAGGCTGAGAATTAAAAACCAATAAATATTAAAATGCAGCAACTCTACAAACATTAAAAATTTTAAAAATTCTAAAAATTCAGCAGGGATCAGGCTAAGCCGGCAAGTTGAAAAAGATGCGTTTTCAGGGCCCGACGAAACGTCCGGAGGTCGGAGATAATTCTCAATTCTGGAGGAAGATCATTCCAGAGGGTAGGGGCTGCCACAGAGAAGGCTCTCCCCCTGGGGGTCGCTAGCCGGCATTGTCTGGCTGACGGCACCCTGAGGAGGCCCTCTCTGTGGGAGCGAACCGGCCGGTGGGAGGCAATTGGCGCCAGAAGGCGGTCCCGTAAGTACCCTGATGATAATTTTTATTGCTTAGAAACAAGAATATTAATTCAATCAAACCTAGATGTAATTTTCCTGGCAAGATAAATGTTACATATAGCATATGTTCATTCTGTGCCATCCTCACTAAACAGGTGACTTAATACACTGTGAGTGGAAAGCTCTACCAAGATGTGGATTTCAAACCCTTCTCTAATCTAATATTTTAATATAGCAACAAGGAAATTAAATGATGCTTAGAATGCTACTTTATGATCCTTTTGATGAATCTGAAATGCTTCCTTCAATGAGCCTTTTTAATTAACATTTACTTCTTTCACATTGAATTGTTCCAAGTTCTTACTGCTCCCAAAGCAGTGTTATATTTTTCAGTGCAGAAAGTTCTAAAGGAAAGCTATACAAGTAGTTCTCAACTTACAACCAATCTATTACCAACAGTTTGAAATTATAACAGTCCTCCCTAAAGGAACTTGCAACCAATGTCTACACACACATACAGGTGGTGATGTGACCTCTTTTGGGGAATATGTTTACTTAATGACTATGGCATTCATTTTAAGACCATGGTGTTCACTTTACGAACATAGCATCCACTTCATGATCACAGCATTAATTTTACGACCGTCATGTTTGCTTATCAATCACTGCAGAACATACCATAAAAATAGTTTCAGTCACATTATATAATCCACCTTATGACTGACATGATTTATGATCAATATTGTGGGCTTAATTACAGTTCTAAATTGAGGATTACCTGTACAAAGAAAATCAGTGAAAGTCTTTCAAAACAATAGGAAATAAGTGTACTGCACATGGATACTGTATACCTTACTTGGCTGTCAGCATCTACAATGGCAACTATCAGGCAGAGGTTCTGCTGGAAGCAGAAGATGTGTCTACTTTCTATATACCGAAGAGTTGAGTCAATCCTCATCATGGCATGAGACTTGTTTAGGTGACTGAGAACTGAATGTCTGGGAGATTTAAGAGAAAGAGCTTGGTTGCTGCTATTATCCTATCTATAACTTCTATAACTATGTGGTTTGGGAAAGAAACCAACAGGACAGGTACAGACTCAGATGGATAGTTAAGACTGCAGGCAGGACAATTGCAACTAGCCTGCCTTCCATAGAAAACCTATACATTGTGTGGGTCAGAAGGAGAACTGAGAAGATATCTGCAGACCCCTCCCCCCTCACATCCTGGATATAAGCTGTTTCAACTCCTTCCCTCAAGATGGCACTATAGGGTATTGAATGCCAAGACTGTAAGACATAGGGACAGTTTCTTTCCTCATGCCATCACTCTGCTGAACACTGCTGAATTCTCGCAGTGGACAAAACACAGTGCCTACTAAGTTATGTCTAATATGTATGTATATGAACCCATAGAGTGTGTTTGTAGTATTATTTATCCTTTTATTTCCTTATTTCCACCTTCTACTCATTGCACACTTTTAGTATTAGTTTTAGTTTCTCTGTTTGTTTCCAAGCATATTGAGTGCTTCTGTACCGGAGACAAATTCCACACTTAACCAAGTAAAATATTCTATTCTGTACTGTGCTGCGCTGCGCTGCCTTGCCCTGGTCTACCCTATTCTCTGCCGCAATAACTCATTCATTTTACATAAGAGTAAAACCTGCCTGTTAACAAACCTTAGAATGAATTGTGAGTGGCATAATTTCATTTTAAGTTAGTTCTTGTTTATTTAAACCCAATTGGTTCTTGCCAGTCAAGCTGCTTGCTGGTCCCAGTATCTTAAATGGCTTTCAACTATCCTGTTCAATTATTCTAACCCTAACCCTACAGCTAGTTGGGGATAAGGTTAGGAAAGAACAAGAACTAAGAAGACCCAGGTTCAAGTTCCCACTTGACCACAGAGTTACTGAATTTATGCCAATATGCCCATCTTGGATAAGTTTCCATGTCATTTTTTTATGGCAATCTTTCAGGGTTTCAACAAACTGTTCAGGGCAGGGTTTCAACAAACTGTTTTAACAGTTGCGTGACAGAATTTCACCAATGTTCCCCTCCCTACCTTACAATTTCCATCATAGATTTATATCCATTTGGAGAGGAAAAGCAAAGCTTTCTTGTCTTTTATCTTAGATGCTGTCATAGTTATTCACCATGTCCTGGAAAGAAATCCTGAAAACATTAGCTACAGTGTTTATGTAGTTGTCAATTACCTATCTCCAGATAACTCCAGGCTTCACGATCAATGTCTGCAGCTTGCACAAAGGGAGGTATTTCTCTGCAAAGAATCAGAAATCATTCATAAAACAAGTAGCTGCATAAATATTTGTTCCCTCTTTTTCTTTTCATTTCATTTTATTTATTCCATATTGTAATAATTACTCTTGCTTAAATTTACAAATATATAATTGCATCATTAGCATGATGATGTCCTGACTAAACTATTATCATTTTGATGCTAATATGTTATTTTTGTTTGAATACCTAGATGGGGCATAATACTTGTTGGTGTAAGTAATCTAGGTTGACCATCTCTCTGCCTACTCACAAAGTTAATTAGGTGCCATTTTGTCAGGTCAGCAACATTTCTCAATGAAGTCATTGGTGGTGCATTGAAAGAGTAGCAAATAACAGGCACTGTCATCAGAGTATGATTGGAGTCAGTTGAAAAGTCCAACTAATACAGCAATCCGTAACACAGATTACAGATACAATTCTGAGGCTCATAGGCATTATATGAGAAAGTCTAAATAGTCCTTTTCCACCATTGCCCTCTTAGCAGTTAAAGACTAGCTAGTTTTTAAAAAATCTGGATTTACTGTTTAGTTATCAAGAAAGCTGCTAACATTCAGTGTCAGAATGGACAAGATGCTTGGGTGGGTAGGTGGAGAAGCTGAGACTTTAAATCATCATTTTCAAGCCTCCAACACCTCAATCGAACTGATAAGAAAATTGTTCCGTTCCGTTCCGTTCCATTCCATTCCATTCCATTCCATTCCATTCCATTCCATTCCATTCCATTCCATTCCATTCCAGTGATGTTTGGCTTTGAGTAAACAATTTCCAGTATTAGGTATCAGCTATTACATCTCATGTTTCAAATGTTGTTGCCATTCAGAATTTTCAGTAAATCATATCAAAGGTTTTGCCTGTGTGGTAATACTTATTCCAATTGGCTAACTGAAACTGCTTTGATTAAGACAGTGTAATTAATTTTTGGAAGTTTGCTTTCAATTGCTGGAGCTATATTGGGTATTGACTGGGTGTAGTTCAAAGTTGTCAAAAGATATGAAATATATGTACAGTCACTCACAACATTCTGCATTAACAATATTTAATGGAATTTTATGCAACTAGATCTTTAAATCTCAGACATATCCTATTATATGCATTCCCAGGTTAATTTAGCTGTTCTCAAGAAGAAGAAAAATAGAAAATTTGTTAATATGCAAGATTGTTTTTTTAAAAAAAATATCTGGAAAGTCTAGTGAGATGCGGGGGTCCTAAAATAAATAGAGATTATGAAGCAGGAGACCTGAATATGGAATTGACTTCATCACCTCCTTATTCCAATTGACTAACAGATATTGCCTTGATTAAGACACTATGATTAATGATTGGACATAATGAAAAAGGATAGGAAGCACTGAATAGTAAATCTATCCAATGATATGCTGCTCTATGATGCTAATTTATCTTTTTTTTGGCAAAAGCTTCCCAGCTTCCCTTCCCCCTTTCTGGCAAGACTTCTGTACTTCTAGTGGATACATGAAAGTAAGAAATTAAGAAGCCAAAACTTTTGCCAACATAAATATGCAATGATGAAGAAAGCTTTAGCTGCTATGCTTTGGCCTAGTAGACAGGTATTTAAAAAAAACAACATCAGTCTTGTCAGGGAAAAAGTTGGCAGACTTTTGTTCTAGTCTGGGATGATGGCTTTTGTTATTTTGTCATGCTGATGACATAACAGGTCTGATGATCTAACTAGATGGCAAGTTGATTGCATAAGATTCCATCCTTGCTAGATAAGGTGCATATCTTTTAGGGGAAGGGAAGAGAGAGAGAAAAAATAATAATTTTGACGACTTGTCAGACCTGAATAATTTTGACTTAAAGCTAGAAGACACACTATATCAGCTGCTATCCTTGCCAGAGATTCAGATTTTCATTCTTGAGTGTTCTTTCTCAGGACATTATAAGAAAAAGAGTCACCTTGGGTTGGATCCTTTTCTTCTCTTGGCGCAGAGGAAATGCCTCAGACTTCTGTTGCAAGGTCTGAGATGAAGACCAGTCCCGAGCATGAGCTGGTGTGGGCAGTTATTGCTGGCATGTCATCTTTAAGGATTCCAAACAGCGTAGAATTATTATTGCGCCCACATTTACTATGATCACTTTGGGGAGGAGCATTTTAGTGTGCAAATATAATGCAAGAAACTGTAGAAATTGATATTCTTAAATCTAATCTATGGAGTCAGCAGACAAAAGGATGTGGTTCCAAGAATAAGCCTGGGTAGAAGACAAGGTCAAGCCACTTCCATATCATATTTAAGACCACACCTACAGATAACTTTCCCCCCTTCAGTGGGACAAAGGTGTATGCTTTTCATGAATAATAAATAATAAACATTAAGAGAGAGGAAGTGATTCTGAAGTATGTAGTGAGCAATCGTATCAAAGGCTGATGAGAGATTCAAAAGAACTAATAGGGAATTTCTAGGTACAAACTCCATTCCAACTTAAGAAAACACCAGACTTTTGTGATACTTACTGTAAAGTAAGAATTCAATGAAACCTATTCCTTAACCCTATCAGTCTTCTGTACTCACTGTGATTACCGGTGATACAGAAGCAAGACAGAGAAAACACTTAGCTTCTAGCAGCTGCAATATGGTTCACAGTCCCTCAAAAGCAGCAACAGGAGCAAGAATAATAGATGAAATAGTTTTAAATGGCAGCATTTATCTCTATGCAGTCCAAGAGCTCAGACACTCTACTGATCAGAAGGAAAATCTTTAAAAGAACAGGTTGGCTGTGAGTGAGTTTGAAGGGAAAGACTACCAGATCAATCCATTTATTCCATTTAGACACTGCTCAATTCCAAACTAATTCTGGACAGAGTGCAATGAAACAAAACAAAACACAATGTAATAATGCTATGGAAAAAAAAAGAAATAAGGAATAAAGAACATAAACAGGTGGCAAGCCCAGCTAACTTCCAAACATATCCAACAGGCACTCCAACCCCCCTACCCCAAGGTCTTGGAGAAAAAACAGATCTTTAAGACTTTCTGGAATTCCAGTCGGTGGGAACTACATGGTTATTAGAGGGAACTTACTTCCAGAGGGCAGGTGCTGGCACAGAGAAGGCACAGATCCTAAGTTCCAATAGAAAACAATATTTACTTGAAGAACGTAGAGTATGCCAATCCTGTCTTCTCTTATCAGCTGGGCAAACACCATGGAAAATAGGCAATCCTTCAGATAATCATGTCCTATGCCATGGAGGGCTTTATAAGTAATAACCGGAACCTAGGATAGCACCCAGAAGCATACTGCCAATTAGAGCAGCTCACAAAGCAGGGGTGTCTTATTGGCATCCTGCAGAATGCCCATCACTGCCTGCGCTACCAATTCTGATCCAGCTGAGATACGTACTTCTGCATTGCCAAAGGCAAGAACTCTAGAACTACTGTTCAATGGGTTAGTCACCCTAAGATAAGGCTTCCCCCCCCCTTTCTCTCTGGATATGGTAATGAATGAAAAACTATTGCTAGACTTTTCAGTTTTCAATTTTTAGTGATCTTTTTGTTAAGTTTCATTAAAACACAAGCAGTACAGATTTTTTATTCTCCTTCTTTCAGGAGAAACCCCCAAACTTCAGACCAGTTCCGAGCACTAGAATTCCCAGTAGTCTGCGACATCTCTTATTAAAATTACACAACATCAAGTGTATTTGAGAACTGAGCTGATTCATTTCTGGCTCAATCTGTTTCGAAGTGCAGTCAAACAACTATCTTGTTTCAAATTCTGCACTTCTGTGGAGCATTATCCCAGTCTGCTTCACCATTTCAGGAAGTCTCAGCATTATCTTTTAGCTGTTGCTCCAGCAAGTCTTTTTAAGCAGAAAGGTGAATTTATTGCTCTGTAACAAGCTCTGTAAAGACATCCATAGTGTGTATGTGTAACATGAAATGATATGGATGTGAAGGGGCAAACAGTGATAAAAAATGTCTAAAAATGTCCACAGTTGCAAATATTCTTATTTGTGGAGTCTTTGGTGCTCTTTGGATTTGGTTGTTTTCTTGCAGATGTTTCATTACCCAATTAGATAACATCATCAATGCTAGTGTGTGTGCAGTTTGCACCATATTTATATACAGTAGTTTGCCCTGACAGTTCTGGTGGCAGTATGGTTTTCTCCTGGGAAGTTCCTTGATTAGGATATTGTTTTCTGCTTGATTATTTATCAACATTAATCCCTGCTTTTTTTGGGTGCTAGTTGCTGGAGATGAGGTGTTCTTAGCTTTTTATTGTCTCTTTTGAATGCTATGTAAATGGGGTTTATCTTTATGTGTCTACTGATGGCTGATTTGATACCAAGCTTCCAGGAATCTCCTAGCTATTGGAGCAAACCCCATACTTACCAGCACTGGTATTGTTATCTAGTTGGGATATATCTGACAGCAAAGAAGCTCAGAGAGCTCCAAGGATTCCACAAACCAAGCCTGAGCTACATATTTCCCTTCTATTGGAACCTCATTTATTCCTCTTGGCATCATTACTCAACCTCAATACTCTCCAGGTACGTAGACTTCAACTCCTAACATATCATGTCACCATAACCATTGTTGAGAATTCTAGTATTGATCCAGACATATGGAAGGCAGCTGTGTTAGGGAAGAATTGTTTAACTGTTCCATTAGAGAAACCAGGAAAACAAAATGGATGGAGGGATGGATGGCCAAGTTCATGACTAATTTCATATTATGAATTTAGTATAACTTCAGTCTGTTGACTAATTAGTAAATATATCATATATATATGTCAGCATTTTGATAGTAATAAAACTTCCAAACAAAAGTAGAGGGAAAATGTGCCTTAAAGTATGGGAAATTGTTTTCTTTTTGTCTTTAGCTTTCAATAAGAATTAACAGCTCTGCTAACAGCTCATAAAAACAATGTGATGATCATAAATATTAAATTTGGCAAGTTTTTATGAAGTAATGGTCTTATGAAATGGAAATTTATTCTGGTGGAAAACTGAAACAAAGCTGTGAGTCAGCTGAGATTTATTTTTTTAATGTTGCAAAAGAAAAGAGAGAACAGAAATACATCCAAATGGCTGAAATTAAAATAAGGGATTATTAATTAAAGCAGTTTTCTCTATCTTTATATTTTTCTTCCACTATTTCTTTTGATAACAACTGGCTTATTTGCTCTAATGTCCAGAGGGGTTTTTCCTAGCAAATATCATAGATATTTACTAGTTAATTGCAGATTACTTGTTGCAACATGACAGAAGAACTGAATAGCCAATAGCTATGCAGTTAAATATTTGAAAAAGTCATTAAAATCACTTAAAATTTCAAACCTAAAATATCAAACCAACAGTCAATAAAATATAACCACTCCATCAATTGCTCTCTTGCCAGACTATAGACAGAGATAGTGTATCATCTATTTATCATTTTGTCAAAAAAGGATTGATGACTCCCAATCATCAGTTTCATCTTAATCATTAGAAGGTTTGAATGGATCAATGATGAATGAATTTATATAATTCATCATTGATAAATTGAATAATTTATCGATGATCAATATAAAAAAACTTAGTAAGACCACACCTGGAATACTGCATCCAGTTTTGGTCACCACATTGCAAAAGAGATGCTGAGAATTTGGAAAAAGTGCAGGGAAGAGCAAACTGGGATGATTAATGACCTGGAGACTAAAATATATAAAGAACGGTTGCAGGAACTGGATATAGCTTGTCTAGAGAAAAGAAGGACCGGGATGACATGATAGTAGCATTCCCGTATTTGAGGGGTTGCCACAAAGAAGAAAGGAGTCAACTTATTTACCAAAGCACCAGAAGGCAAGAGAAGAAACAATGGATGGAAACTAAAGAAGGAAGTTGAAGGTGCTTTATCACTTGAGATTTTTAAGCAGAGATTGGACAGCCATTTATCTGAAATGGTATAGGTTCTCCTCCAATGTCCCTTCCAGCTCTATTCTGATTAATTCAAAGTAACCTATTTTTCTACTCTAAATCATATAGCATCTATAACCAAATGTATGTGCATGCAGGTATTCATATATTAATATGTATATAGTATATGATATTTTATTTTTATTGCCTTTTCAACCAGATAGTTCCCAATAAAATAAAACAGCAGTAAAAATGATGCAAGAACAGAACAAAATTTCAGCAAATACACATTCATTTGGTTAAGGACTAGGATAGCTTAGTCTGGTTGGGAGGTTCTGGAAACTGAAATCCACATATCTTTCAAGATTGGGAAACATTATTTTATATGGTTTAGCATCTTGTTTTTTATTCTCCTTGTGAATCTTCATCACTCAGTGGTAATATTAAATATATTCCATTTATTTTTGTCCTTGCTGCAACTGAACTTTTGGGAATGCTGACTTTGGCATGCTATTAAAGGACAAGAAAGGCTTTCAATCAAGTAAAAATTCTGTGATCCATTTCCATAGCTTGCTTGCATTCTGCAGAGTAGACACTTGCTATATTTTTCTTTCTCTTGCTCCCAATTTATTGCTTGGGTGGTTAGAGAATCCCTTCACCTTTCCTTTTCATATAATTGAGAAAATAATGGGGGAAAAATTCTGCAGAAATTCTGCTTCTTCCTCTGCAGTTTGAATGTTTCCATATTTTTGCTACTTCTCTTGATGAGCTCTATTTAGAGACTCTTCAGTGCAGCTTTGCTTTCAACTTTGTAAAAAGTCTTCCTTTTTAATTAGCAGCTCACAAATATAGCTGTTGTTAGAAAAGGGAGAGAACATCATAAAGGAACTGACAGAACGAGGTGAAAACAGCTTCCACATCTTAGACACTGAGCTTAATTTTGTGCATCTGGTAAGAAAAAATTGTTGCCATCCAGAAGGTATATAATAATTAATTGCTACAATTTGTCAGGAATTTAAGGTATGTGATATATGGGAGGCTGTTTGTTGTCATATGTCATTTCCTTCTTGGCACCATAAAAATAAAACAGCTTTTTAAAGCATAAGGTATTTTGAAATACCAATTCTGTAGCAAACTATGTTAATTGCTTTAAAATGGTGTGTCTTTGTTTTCTTCACTTTCACTTTATTCTGTGTATTTCCCTTTGGAAGAGATGTCACACTTGTAGCTTTTGTAGGATAAATGTTGGGAAAAATATTGTTTTAGAAACATTTTCCATGAGGAGTTTTGTGTTCTTAACATCTCACTTCCTTTATTAGTCAATTTACCTATCACATTTTATCCCCTGTTGGGAAATCCTTGCAGTATTTGAATGAATTTTGTTTCGAAGTCTTATGCTCTTTTGGGTAGCCTTTCATTTGTTACTCAGATGCAGCTCTGTCCTTAGACAGGGAATTGTTTACTGGATGTCTGCACTCATCATTCTGCCAGTTTTAATGGCTACATTCCCCAAAATGGGAATACCTGAACTCTTAAGGAAGCATGGAGTCAGGACAAGAAGGATATTATTCAGAACATGAGTCCTTCTTGTCCTGACTTCCCAGCCCCTTTTCCAATTCAGAGTTAAATTTAGATTTGCATATTTAGAGGGAGGGAAGGGGAGAGAGAATCAGGAAGTGGATGAAATAATGCAAAGAGGTTTTCTTCTAAATTCTTTAGAATTTAGAATCCTCTCATATCAGTTCAGCCTGACCATTACAGTATAGTAATGAGTCTTAATGAACAGAAAGTGGAATGAAACAATATCTTGGAAAAAAGAAGAGATTGCTGTAAATGAGGATAATACCCAGGAAATTTAATTCAGGGGACTGCAACTATAGGATCAAACAGTTGTTACCCTTGATGCATTGGAGAGAGAATGGGGAGAAAAAGTAAAGATATAAACTGAATGGGAAATGATCATTCTGTCTTCCTTTGTCTGGAATTTTACATTCTTTGCCTGTTAAATCTAGTTCTTCAAGGTTTAAATCAAATATAATAATGGTATTTTATAATGTGTGAACAAGAAACAATTTCAATAATCTTGGTTATAAAAACACTAAAGACCACTGCAGGACTGCATGTGATCTGCAGGACACAGACTGCATACACTTGCTGTAAAATTTGGCTCCACATCCTCTTAATCAAGAGCCTTCACTTATCTGAAACAATGAAACCAAAGCTAAGGAAAGCATTCAAGAAAGTTAATTTGAAAAGCAACATTGTATTGGATATTATTATTTTTGTCCAGATTGCATTTGTTTTCCATTCTTTCTGTATGAGAGCAAATATTTGTGATTTTTCAGTCCATTTCATTTTCATTGACTGTTACACACTTATAAAGTTATATGAAGGAAACCAGGCAGTCAAGAAGGAAACCAGGCCATCAAAGAACACAGTGGCTGGACTCTATCAAAGCTGACACCAGCTACAGCTTAGACAAAGAAATAGTGCAAGATTAGAAGATGTGGAGAGACCTGATTCATAGAATCATCAAGACTCAACAGAATGGATAACAACATCATCATCAAAGTTACAAGATGAAGATGCAATCCCATACTAGTTAAGGAACTCTGGGAAATGAAGTCCACACACCTTCAGGCTGCCAATATTGAGAAACACTGTATTATACTAGAATAAGAAAAAGATAATAGGCTAATTTATACTGCATACATACAAAGGAGAACATCCCTTCACCCCTCCCACTTTCCTCTCTTTCCCTCCCCCTCCACCCTCCTCCCTTTCCTTCCCCTCCCCCTTCCCCTCCCTGTAATGGATTAAGAAGTCCAGAAATTCAACAAAATTCAATTCTAATGAAGTAGTGATATATGTTGCTCATGACATTTGAATAATATCTGGAAACATGCTGAAAGTTATATAGGTCATGGATGGATAGCAAATCTCTTAATGACATTAGAGCAAGTAAACCAATATAAACAGAGACTCACAAAATCTGCAAAATTTACAGATTTTAATACCAGAAAGTAGCTCAAGCATTGAAAGGATGAAAAACTAAGTCAGAAGATTTTTAAAAATCGTGAAATTGAATGACTCTAAGAACCATTGAACTACAGTAGGTCCATCAGCCCTTTGAGGTAGCCAAGACAGAAACATATTTGAATATGAGGAGCCTGAGTAGCGTAGGGGAGTAATGCCTCCTACAAAGGCAGCATTTAAGATCCAGCTGCTGCAATTACTTGTGAGTTCAATCCCAGGCAGGCTCAAGGTCGACTCAGCCTTCCATCCTTTATAAGGTGGGTAAATTGAGGATCCAGTTTGTTGGGGGCAATAAGCTGACTTTGTATAAATATAAATATACAAAAGTATGAAGGCTATTGCTTAACGCATTGTAAGCCGCCCTGAGTCTCCGGAGAAGGGCGGCATATAAATCAAATCAAATAAATAAATAAATGTAACTGTATTTTATTGATATAGGTTACAATAATAGAATCTTGAAAAGTTTTCTTATTTTCCTCCATCCCATTTCATCAAAAATAATTCAGGTGAATTCACTATAAATTTTTAATGTTTTCTTCTATTCCAATTAACTCATGTTTTGATAACTGCTGCATTCTTTCTTCAAACTCATCTCTTTTAACTAACTATTACCGGTAGTAGATTCACAAATCCACATTTTCCAGATACCAACAGTGAGACTTAAATCTATATTATTATGCCTTGGTTTGAGATCAAATCACACCATATTTGTAACACGTAACAGTTGTATGAGTGCATGCCTAAAAGATGTAAAAGTTTTAGATGTTTAAAAACATATTGCAGGATCACAAACTTGCATTCATAGGCTGGCTGTAGTGCCATTTTCTCCCTCTGGGGAGGCGAACACTCTTTCTCTGCCACTCCCATAAGGATTTGTCTGCTTTCAGTAAAACAGTGGGTGGAAATAACAGCATTCATTACACACCATCCAAGTATTTAGAAGAAGAAAGAACGTAAGCCTGACAATTTTCCCTAAAACTCAACATACGTTTTTATTCAACATTATTTTATTTCTCTGCCTTCTTTATTATATTGTAAAAAGTTTTAAAACTTCAGCCAGTAGATGTCTCTGTTTTCCTGGTCTCTGATTATCTATACCTGGTTTCTTAATTAATTAATTCATTAATGTCATCTTTAAGCAGTAATCCCAATTACTGTTTTCTGGGACATCAGTATATGAAAAATTAATTTAGGATTCTGTGTCCATCCTTTTTATGCCTTATTACTCAAGCCTAAAACTGGGCGGGTAATAGGATTCTTCACCCATTCTCCTTGCTGCCAATTCTTTCCAGGTCTTTCCTGTACACATCTCAAACAGTTCCAAGCCAAACCGCCGATATTCTTTCTAAGGCAGCCTCTGCAAGGTGACATGAAGCCCCTGTTTCTCCCTTCCTCCTCCCAGAGATTCAGCACTGGACAGCTCCCTTCTGCTCATCTAGTGGCTGTCTCGTGATTGACAGCTGAGGCGGCCATAGAGCAATCAAGACATTCGGAACTCACCTATAAGGGAGAGTTGCGGAAGGGAGGGGAGGTAAGAAGGGGTTGGCCATGTGGGGCAGAGCTGTCTAGTTAACAGGCGAGGAAGGAGGGGGAGTTGAGGCTGAGCTGGGAAAGCCCGGCGCTCCGGCCAGCGGGCATCTGCCCCCGAAAAACATCCCCTCCCAGAAGTCCCGCACGGCCCTGCCACTCTCGCTCCATCCCTCTCCTTCTCGGCTGCCCGGTGCACGAACCGCAGATCTCTCCTGTCCCCTTAGGGAGCGATGCCCGGAGACGGCGAGAGCCAGTCTGGATGCTTCGCGCGGCTGGGTAGCGAAGCGGGAGGACGCGCCGCTTGATCGAGAATGGAGCAGCGGCGGCAGCGAGAGGAGGACCGCGAAGCAGGTCTTTAGAATACCTTCTGAAAGCGTTGTCAGCGGCGGATGGGGGATATAAAGACATAAGCGGGCCAACGGTTGCTTCTCCCTGTAGCCAGGCGCGATGTAACCTGGTTTCTGAGCCAAGCGCCGCCTGCATAATTGCCAGAACTTGCCCAACCAGAGAAAGCTCGCTGGACCGTTTCTACAGGTGATTCAGATTATTCCACCCCCCCTCGCCGCATCTCTCCCTCCCTCCTCCCTCCCCATCCCCAAGTTCACTTGGAGCATCCTGCTCCACGAATTTTGCTTTCTTGTCTTTTTGCCAATGCTGTTGAAGTAGTCACATTCTTAAAACAAATTGGAAGTTGGGAACTTGAGGCAAGACGTTTTCCTTAGCTGAATGGAAAAGATGGATTTGCTGTGGCTTCTTCCCATTTTACTCCTTGCTCACTTGGGGTATGTGATTGATGCCAACCAAGGACCAATGGAGCTTGGTAAAGGGAAAGCAATGAAGGAGAAGCCATCTGTTTATAATCTTGGCAAGAAGGCAGGTGTTGCTTTCTCTCCTTGGAGCAGATCAAGGGAAGAGAACCTAGTCTTGGCCCAGAGGCTATCCCAGGAGATCCCTCAAAATGTGGCTTCATTCCTGTATACTGGTGATTCTTGGGAACTGAAGCAGGCCAACTGCTCTGGACGCTATGAGCTGACTAGCTTGGCTGGAAAGTCTCGCTTGGCCTCACACCCCTCACTGCATGGAGCTCTGGATACTCTCCTCCATGCAATCAACTTTCTCAACATGATACTGCAGAGCAATAAATCCCGTGAACAGAACTTGCAGGAAGACATTGAATGGTACCAAGTTTTGATCCGAAGCCTCCTGGAAGGAGATCCCAACATCTCCAGGGCTGCCATCACCTTCAGCCTAGAGCCCATGTCCTCTGTCCCTCAGATCTTTCTTCAAGCCAGTCGGCAGAATAGCCAGATCCTGCTGCAGGATTTATCTTCAGTGGCTCACCAGTTGGCCAATGTGTCTAGTGAAACTGAGTGGTTCCATAGTCTGAAACGCAAGTGGAGGCCACATCAACATCGAAAGGTCTCAAATTCTGGCTCTAAGGCCCAGGAAGGCAGCTTGAAAAAAAGAAATGGTCATCACCCTGCAGAGAAAAGTCATATCAAGTGGTCCTCCCCATACTTGGAGTGTGAAGATGGAAATTACAAGCCTAACTGGCTAGTCACATTGTCTGCTGCTTTTTATGGGTTGCAGCCAAATCTCCCTCCTGAATTCAGGTAGGAGTTATAATTTTATTAGAATATTGATCTTTAAAAGCACATCTGAATTAGCAGTATCTTCACAGGATTAATTTAGTGAACAGAAATAAAGAATAGCAAATATGAACAAACAGATGCCTATCTTCCTTAGTCTTAGTGTGTATATGATATTACTTTAGCAATCTGTCGTGCAATCCTACACATACATGACAAGGTATAAATTCCATAAAATTAGTATAATTTTTTCTTAGGCATAGATATATTTGTAATATATATTTGTAATATACAAATTGGACTTCCTAATGCATTTTTTTAAAAAAAGGCTTCCTTTAAAACTTCCCAGTTTGAAGTTAGCAGCACACTCCTCAAGGGATGAAAATCCTTGGATGTTTTTTCCATGGACTCTGATGTGGGATTACTATGGCAGAGAAAAGCCCATATAATCAGGCATGGAAAGCTTAAGAAAAATTGAAGCAGAAGTATATGATTCCTCAAGATAGGTTGAAATCACAGTCATTGTGCAATCAGCAGCTGAATTATCTTGCTGTAAGTAGAAGTAAAATTCTAGAGTTGTGCTCTAGCTAAGTTTATTGGGACTAAATTCCATAAACTGTAAAACTTGTTGAAGTTAATCCAGGCTGGCCTGAGTCACTAGTTACAATAAGATGATACTCAGTATAGTTTGCTAAAGTAAGTCTCACATTGTTTACAGGGTTTGTTCTATAATAGGGGTGGGAAATTTGTGGTCTCCCAATGTTGTCCCACAGCAATTTCAAAAAAGCCCAAACAGCATAGCCCATGATGTGGGATGTTGGAAATTGTAGATCAGCTTTACTTGGAGATCTCAAAGATCAGATATTGTAATCACAGTAATAGTTAACTTATTCTGGATTAGGACATCAACAGTAAATGCTTTTGCCCAGTCTTACACAGTTTAAACTAACTCCCCTTCCCCCAATTTGTAATCTTGGTATTTACATTTTCAAATATTTTTTATGGGGCCCATAGAAATATCCAGCAGCAAAAAATGTATTGGTATAGGTATATATTATATATATTTAGGCAAAATGATTACTGAACTAATTCATTTTTGGGCTTGCATAATATAGGGACCATAAATTAACCACATGACCTGATTGAATATATTGTGTGAAAACACCTATGATATTGAGCTGCAAACAACAGGCTTTGTCAAGTCTGGCCATTCCCCAGCTTTCAATTGGTCAGGCATTTCAACTAGGAAAGGAAACAATTCTTCCTGTTTATAGAAAGCTGTTTAGGAACACAAGCATAGCCTTACATCTCAGATTCAGCTGTGAGGTACCTCTAAGTGTTCTAATATTTCAGCTCCTTCAAGCCCTTCTGCTATTTTCTGCCCTTTTTCCTTCATTGTTGCAGATCCTCAGAGATTTTGCCTGGACTGTGGATGTATGTCTATATATGCGCGCGCGCACACACACACACACAAACACACATGCTATTTGTAGAGGCTTTCCTCCAGAAGTATGTTGCTTTGGTAAAGAGTGAAGCATTATCTTTGTTTATGTAGTATATAGTCAATAATATTTATACAAACCTATGACAATATCCTGCATATTTGCTCAGGCCTATTAAAATAGAAGCCTCTTTAAAGAAAAGCTTTAAATAGGATTTTTTAAGATTCCAGAGGGGTTGAGAAGCACTACGCACACTCTGTAGTACTTTTACTCCAGTCTCATAATAAAGTCACCCAAATAGCTTTCAAACATTTCATGTAGGTTATTTGGGAGAAGCCTATTTTTATGAAAGGCTGCAAATTATAATTGTGGAATTTTAAAGGAGCATATAGGGCCTATGTCCTATCTTCTACACCATGCAAGAATCCAGATTAAAGCACCCTTGTAACTCCCACCCTCCCTCCCTCCCTCCCTCTCCCCTCCTTCCTTCCTCCCTCCCTCCATCCCTTCCCTCCCTCTCTCCCTCTCTCCCTCCCTTTTCTTCTCAGTTGCATTGAGTCTTTCTTTGGCTTCTTGCTATTTTTGTCAATAAGTCATAACCTGGGAGGCATCACCATTAGAGATCCTTCAATTTGAATTAGAAAATAAATACATCCAATTGCAAAGCTAATTTTTGCTGAACCTTGCTGAATGTCAAATAAATTTTACCATTATGAAAGGAGTGGGTCAATTACTGCTCAATCATTATTTCTCTAGATACTCCACTTCTGATATCTCTTTGCATGGGTATATCCTGATTAAAGTCTAACCATGTGCTGTGGAATTCCATGGATGTTTCTGTTTTGATACTATTACTAATAATAATTTCATTCTTAAAATAACAATATTGGCTGTGGTGTTTGAATAGTAATCCAGCCTTATAAACTTTGTTAATGCAATATGTGCAGACCAACTGCCCAGTAGAGGTCATTGTGGTAACAACTGCAAAATATTTTCTAGTTACAAAGTTTAATCTCTGCCACAAAACAGTTAATCAATTCATAGTTTCTTTCTCTTAACTCAGAGATGTCATCTGAAAAAAATAGCTGAGAAATTTTAACACTGTTCTTGTGTTCTTGGAGGGATATGCTTTAGGAATGCTAGCATATGCATGAGCTATGCTTGCAGAGTTTTTTTAATTTGAGAAACATTTTTTCTTAATTTTACAGCAATGTTGCAAACATTTTTCTTTTCACAACCACTCACATTAACAGTAGTTTGCAATGGTAGGAAAGATTCATCAATAATTTTATAATGCAGCTGAAATTATGAGGACAATTAAAGATTGATGAAAACACATTTTAAAAGTTTTCTATAGGGCATAATCAGTAGCTTCATCAAATAATCCCAGAAACATTTCTTTGGCATCCTGCAAGTGTTTTATTTTCTCAATAGTTGGGATTTTTCATGAGCTGAACAACATCCCATCAGCTAACCAAGCACAAAAACTGCTATCCATCCATCAATCCATCCATCCATCCATCCATCCATCCATCCATCCATCCATCCATGTCCATGTTTGTTTTTATGGTGAAATAGCTGGTGGGGGAAGGAAAGAACCATCTGGTCATCTCTCATTTAAAGAAGCCTGGTGGCAAAGTGGCAAGACCATATGGTGCCCACTTCCATTAATTTAAGCTTCATAAAAAGGTGGCAGGAGGAGCTGAAAAGCAAGAATCTGATATGAGTTCCCACCAAAGATAAATTGCCTGCTCTGAAGTTTTAGCTTTAATGCTTCAAAAGAATCTTTACAGTACTCATTTAGCTGAATTATAGAATTGCAAAGCCATAGAATAGACAGTTGTGGCATCATTTCCAAATAAGTGCCAGCAAAGTATAGAAGAGGCCTTAGATACCATGATTTTCCCAGCAAGAAAAAAAAAGTGCTTTGTACATTGACTTCCCAATTCATGACAAACTCATGTATTAATGTATCTGTTTTAATAGACTAAATATCAATGCAACCTTGGAATGGGGTGGACCTTTCTTGACTTCTATGACTGCACAAGTTCTCCACCTTCAAGGTCTATTTTAAGGAGATCAGAGAGGCCAGGGGACCTTGCTCTTATTTGATCATTATTAACTGAATTAATTGAATTGATTGACTATGTTGTCAATTTTAAAGACCACTAAAGTACTAGTATTATTAGTGGGTCTGATTGTATTCAGTATTCTAATTCATCTGGAATTTTTACCCGGATATTTTAGGAATGATAGATTACTTGGATGCTTCATTTTTGGATTTTTGGAAACTACTGATGGCACACAGATGCAATCAATAAAAAATATGGGATTTTGAGACCATGTCATGGGTACTTTCCTAAAATGTTGGCAGGCAGGACTCGCCCATTCAAAATCTGGTTGATCTGAACAACAAATAGTTCAGTAGAATATTACTTGATGCCCCATTGCTTTTTGCAATTCTTATCTCAGGCTTTTCCCCATGGGACCTTTTTGGTTCCAAAAGTATTCCTGGAAATAAAAATAACATTGGAGATGGTGGCACTTTGTCTTCTAACAAATGTCTTCCCATTCAAAAACTATTTCTTTAAAATCAGCAATTTGGCCTTGCAGGAACCTAACTGTAACCATTTCTTCAGACTATTTCTTTTAAATGCAATGTATCAAGTAAGGCAGGGAACCTGATAAATGTGAAAGGGTGGACTCATTAGCCCCCCAAGATTCACATTGTAGTTTTCTACAAATAGACAAGTCACTGGAGAATTGCAGTTTGTCTTCTGTTTTCATTCATTTCAGAATAACTTCTACAGAAATGGTTACAGTTACAGTTAGTGTGCCAAATTGCTGATTTTATTTATTTGTCATGTTTACATAGCTGCCTATCTCATAAACAAGTGATTCTGCGTGGCATATAACACAGCTAAAACAATATATTCAAATAAGTATTAATACTTTATTATTATTAAAAACTTTTAAACTTGTCAAAGGCACAAAACTAAAAATTAAAAAAAAACATTAGGCAAAGAGTAGATATTAGTTACACTGGGGCCATCTTAATATTTCATCAGTTCCTTGAAGTCTAGAGACCTAACAACATAATCAGGTCTTAAGGGAATTCCAGAAAGATAAAAGGGATAAGTCAACCTCACTTCAAGGGGAAGAGTGTTCCATAAAGTGGAAGCAGAAAAGGCCTTTTGTCCAAGACCTGCCAAATGAAGCCCCTAGCTGATGGGACATTTAGCTTGCCCTCTCTGCTGGATCTCTTCTGAATTATCTCTGCTGGGTTAGTCTACAGAGATTACACCTGACTTGAAAACTGACATTCTTACTTTTTATCCACGATTCTCAGATGGATTTATTTGTTTCCTTCAGAGTCACTAGCCATTGGAGCTATCCAGTGAGGGAGGGGAAGCAAACTTGTTATCTTTCCTCACTTCTCTTTCTTTCTTTCTTGCTGGTGGAGATGATACACATGAAGCTCTAAATTAGCCCATTATATATTTATGAACTGTGAAGCAGAGATAGCCATGCTTCAGATAAGTCCTGGAAATCTTATTAATCTGGCTTTAAGATAGTATAAATGGTATGTGGAGAAGATCTTTGGAGAAGGGGAGAAAAGATGCTATCTAGAGAACAGCCAGATAAAAGAGACCTAGGAAGGGCAAGGAACTCAAAAGAGACCCTCCCTAATTTCTCAGGAAATTTGTTCTTTCAGATTGCCAGACGTTTGCACCGTAGTTTTAGAATAAAGTAAGAACATCATTTTCTTAGCTTATATTGCTGACCTGCCTGGTAAGACTGATAGATTGGAACACCACCTCCAAATAAAATTACCTAGAGAAGTCCGTTTTTTTTAAACAATCATAGGGATTTGGTTTCCATTCCCTTCTTTTGAAGTATTTTTAAAAACTTCCCAATCTATCCCATTATTGCACGTGCACGTGCTCAAGATGGCGCCGCCTCCCTGAGCCCCGATAATGATGGGGGTGATTTGGGGCCATCTGAAGTCTTCGGGGGCAGAACGGATCTTCACTACCCCCGACCCGACTGTCTGAACTTCCCGCCGGCCAGCTGAGAGCTTTTCCGCTCTCCGTGATGCCATGGCTGGGGCGGGATCGGCTTTTTTCTTTTCTACCGGCGCTTCTCTGTGTCGCGAGGATGAGGAAACTAACGGCTGCTAGATCGGAGGCAGCAGCGGCGCCCGAGTTGTGGTGGTTTGCTGCCTTTCCTCCCGCTGGTGATGAATGGGTTACTGGGAAGGCTGTGGTCGGCGACGACCTCTTTAACAACAAAACAATCCTTTCGATGCAATAGAAATTTCCTATTACTTTTAAAGCCTCCATTTCAAAACTTCAGCACCCTGGACAGCGGAGATAGTAACGACATTAGAACAGTGCTGTGTTAGCCGTTAAACAACAAGTTAAACCATTAATTAGTTTTTGGAAATCCTGATTGTTGCTGCAGGGATATTTTCTCCATAAGTACCACCACAGGAACCCCCCCCCCTTTCTAGACTGTCATAGAATACTTATTTTCTACTGAAGGGGTGGTTCCCATAATGACATCTGATTTATAAAAAACCAGTTGAGATTTAAAAAACAAAAACAAAAACAAACCCATGACGGCTTCAAAAAGGCAAGCGGACGATTTTAGAATTATATCTCAGCTGCCTCATATCAAACACATTTCCCTCATCTGGTTTCAGAAAATACTTCTATTGTTGACCATCTAACTGATTATCCCACAGCAAACACATCTTCCTAATATTCCATTTCTAATACATCTCATCTTCTTATATCAACATCACCAACAAGAACATATAAACCAGCCTTATACTTCATCATCTCTTTCAGTCGGATGGAGAGTTTTAACAGCTAGGATACAGATATTGCAGGAGTCATTACATCGCTCTTCATCACCAGATGGATTGGCACATCAGAACATTTACAATCTAACCAACTACTTTGTAAAGGTGTCCTTGACATTATTTCCTTGGTGTTCTTGAACAACATAAGACTCCTCCTGCTGTTACTAAGGACAATATAACATCTTCTATCAACAGCGAAACTTACATCTTCCTTCTCTCCAGGACTTTCAGAACTTATGTCATCTTCTTGGCCATTTAATGATCACCCCTTTGTCACCGGATGTACTCAGCGGCTGAGCTTCTTGCGCTGCGAGACTCCCCCCTCTCGCAGATCTGGCCCTCCACGTTATCGAGGGCCTACCTTGATGACGGATTTTGGAATCCCGAGAGGTGGCATGTTGCAAAGAAGGGGTTGAGGGTCTTTTTATCTAATTTCTTATCCAATATCTTAAAGATTTCAAAAAAGGGGGCAGATGGGAGCGGGGTGGGTCGTGTGGATTTGGGGGGCAATCCACAGAGGGATGGGTTAAAATATGATTTTTTAAAGAGGATGCCAGATCCAGCACAGAGTTATGCCATAGGATGTGCAGATCTGAGAACGGAAGGGCTTAATACCTGTATTGAAAGAGGTTGTTCCATCATGGTCATGGTTGGGAGGGGCAGATACGGTGGGGGCAGGAGGCCACATCATACTAGGGGAGCACGCAACCGCTGTCTTCAAGCGGTGTCATGCTCCGACCTCCAAAGCTCTTCTCGTTCCCTGGGTTGCTCAGAGTCTCAGAGCCCGAGCCTTAGGCTGATGCTATGCAATGTCAGGTCCGCAGCTAACAAAGCCCCCCTCATTTGTGAACTAATTCAAGAGGGGAGAGCGGACCTGGCAGGCATTACAGAGACCTGGTTGGGCCATGAAGGGGGAGTCCCCCTTGTGGAGATGTGCCCACCAGGTTTCCGCGCATTCCATCAGCCAAGAGCTCAGGGTAGGGGTGGAGGGGTGGCGGTTATTATAAAGGAGAGTCTTGATCCTAGGGAAGCCACTGTTCCTCAGACAGCCGGATGTGAGTCCCTCCTCGTGAAGTGGGGCCATGGGTTTCAGATGGGCCTGCTGATTGCGTACCTGGCTCCCTGCCACGTAGCAGCAGCCCTACCTGAGCTCCTTAGTGTAATAGCCGAGGTGGCAGTTGAGACTCCTAGGCTTCTTGTCATGGGAGATTTCAATCTGCCATCCATCGGTGAAACATCTGAGATAGCTCGGGAGTTCATGGCTTCCATGACAGCCATGGACCTGACCCAGTTAGTTCATGGACCTACTCACACGGGAGGACACACTCTGGACTTGATTTTTGTATCTGATCAGTGGCTGAATGGCCTTGATATAGGGGATATAGTCATCAAACCCTTGTCATGGTCAGACCATTCTCTCCTTAGGCTTGACTTTCTGTCCGCTACACCCCACCGCAAGGAGGCGGAACCGATTAAATGGTTCCGCCCCAGGCGCCTGATGGATCCTGACAGATTCCAGATGGAGCTTGGGCCATTTCCTGAGACTCTAGCTCACAACTCGATTGAAGACCTGGCGGCAACCTGGGATAGGATGGCCTCTGGTGCCTTAGATCGAGTTGTGCCTTTGCGGCCTCTGACCCGGCGTCGAAGTCGCCCGGCTCCTTGGTTTTCCGAGGAGTTGAGGAGGATGAAACGCCGGAAAAGACGCCTAGAGAGTAGTTGGAGAGCCAGTCGTTCCGAATCTGACCGAACACTAGTGAGATCATTTATTAAGACCTACTTAGTGGCGATAGCAGCGGCAAAGTATAACTATTTTTCCGCTGTTATTGCGTCGGCAGATAATCGCCCAGCCACCCTGTTTAAGGTGACCCGCTCCCTTCTCCATCTAAGAGCACGGGAAGACGCCTTGCAAGGTCGAGCTGAGGATTTTGTACAATATCTACACGATAAAATCACTCAGATTCGGGAAGGCTTGGACTCTGACTGGATATGTTCAGACGAAGTGATGGAGGCGAGTCTTGAGAATGTTATTTGGGATGAGTTTGACCCTGTGACCCCTGAAGATGTGGACAGGTTACTGGGGAAGTTGAACGCAACCACATGTTTATTGGACCCGTGTCCCTCCTGGTTGGTACTGGCTTCCCGAGAGGTTACACGAGGCTGGCTCCAGAAGATAATAAATGCTTCTCTATGTGAGGGTTTCTTACCTTCCACCTTGAAAGAGGCGGTGGTGAGACCTCTCCTCAAGAAGCCCTCTCTGGACCCGGCTGTTCTAACAAACTACCGTCCTGTCTCCAACCTTCGTTTTGTGGCAAAGGTTGTTGAGAGTGTGGTGGCACAGCAACTCCCGCAGTACTTGGATGAAACTGTCTATTTAGATCCGTTCCAGTCCGGCTTCAGGCCTGGTTACAGCACTGAAACGGCATTGGTCGCATTGGTTGATGATCTCTGGAGAGCTCGAGATAGAGGTTGTTCCTCTATCCTGGTTTTATTAGATCTCTCAGCGGCTTTTGACACCATTGACCATGGTATCTTGCTGCGCCGGCTGGAAGGGCTAGGAGTGGGAGGCACTGTTCTACGGTGGTTCTCTTCTTATCTCTCTGACCGGTCACAGTCTGTGTTGGCAGGAGGGCAGAGGTCGACTTCAAGACACCTTATTTGTGGGGTGCCACAGGGGTCGGTCCTCTCACCTCTTTTGTTCAACATTTATGTGAAGCCGCTGGGTGAGCTCATCCGTGGTTTGGGAGTGCAATGCCATCTTTACGCTGATGATACTCAGCTTTACATCTCCACCCCAGACCACCCCAATGATGCCCTTGCAGTGATGTCCCAGTGCCTCGAAGCCGTGCGGATCTGGATGGGGAAGAACAGGCTCCGACTCAACCCTTCCAAGACTGAATGGCTGTGGATGCCGGCGTCCCGATATAGCCAGCTGATACCATCGCTGACTATTGGTGGCGAGTCATTAGCCCCCACAGAGAGGGCTCGCAACTTAGGTGTCCTCCTGGACACACGATTGTCTTTAGAAGAGCATATGACAGCCGTGGCCAGGGGTGCTTTTTATCGGGTTCGCCTGATTCGCCAGTTGCGGCCCTTTCTAGATCGGGACTCCTTACGCACAGTCACTCATGCCCTCATCACTTCCCGTCTGGACTACTGTAATGCTCTCTACATGGGGTTCCCCTTGAAGTGCACACGGAGGCTCCAACTGGTCCAGAATGCAGCTGCGCGGGTGATATTGGGAGTGACATGGCGCTCACATGTGACACCACTCCTACGCGAGCTGCACTGGCTTCCGGTGGTCTTCCGGGTGCGCTTCAAGGTGTTGGTTCTTACCTTCAAACTCCTCCATGGCTTAGGACCTGGGTATCTACGAGACCACCTTCTGCAACCGATAACCTCCCACCAACCAGTACGCTCCCACAGGGTAGGCCTTCTCAGGGTGCCATCACTAAAGCAATGCCGACTAGTGGTTCCCAGAGAAAGAGCCTTTTCTGTTGGGGCACCTACCCTTTGGAACAGGTTGCCCCCAGGGATACGAATGATCCCAGATCTTCGTACTTTCCGTCGTGCAGTTAAGACCTTTCTTTTTCACCAAGCTGGTCTGGCATAAATCTTTTCTAATTTTTTAAATCTTATGCTGAAGTTTCTTTACTGTTGAGCCAAACTAGCTTAATTATTTATATTCATATGTATGTCATTTTAACTGTTCACCGCCCTGAGTCCTTCGGGAGAAGGGCGGTATAGAAATTGAATAAATAAATAAAATAAATAAATAAATAAATAAATATCTTTGGATTTCTAATGGTCTCCCATTCAAGTATGAAACTTGGTTCAGCTTCTGTTCATATAATTTTCTTGGCAAAAGGGCCTAGATTGTTGGGGTCAATACACTGACTTTGTAAACTCCTTAGAGAGGGCTGTAAAACACTGTGAAGTGGTATATAAGTGCTATTAAGTGCTATTAAAAACTCTGATTATTATTACTCTCTGATTCCCTGGTGGACACGCATCAAAGAACCAAATAAGGCGAATATCTTAGAGTTTTTTTAAAAGTCCATCATATTAAGTTTGTTACACTTGTTTAGACTAATCTTGTTCTACCTGACCTTAAATAAGTGAGTAGATATGTTTAAAGAAAAATGGTGAGTATCTTGCATTGCTGTTGTATAGGTACTCTAGAAAGAATTTTGGAAATGCTCTGTCTGTTCCTAGCAACCTCATTTTTTTTTAATTTGAGCCAGGGCTGGCATTACTATTAGGCAGGATGATATATTAGGTCTATAAATGACCGATATACCATTTTGTTCTTTCCACTGATGGCAAATTATGCAGCCATTTGTGAAATGTTTGCTATTGAAACTCAAGGGTACAATTTCTGGGACTTTACAAAAGCAGGATGGGGAATCACACAAGTCTACTCCTGCAAGTTGTTCAAACTCTGGATTACAGAAAGACAGGTTTTACTATTCTTGGTGAAGTTTGCTCCATTGCGAAGGGACATACACAAGATTAAATTAATCTGTCCTCATAAAATGATAGGTTATATTCAATTCCAGACTGTTCTCAAAGAAGCTGACTATCACTCCATCAGTGGCATGAGTGATGCATAGAATAGCAGTCTCCTTGGAAGCTTGGTACAGTAGCTGCTGAATGCCCAGCGGCTTAGAGTTTAGAGTGGCCATGTCTGCTCTAAGTCTAAACAGTGAAGGCAGATTGAGCCATAGTAGAATAGCTTAAGAAACAAATTCAGCTGGACATAATGGAGATGTCATTGCTGTGCCTTGCAGGAGGAGCATTCGATCTATATAAACCATGAAAGAGCTATTAGGCTGATAACTCAAGTTCTGGCCAACGCTCATATGGCACTTGAGCTCCATTTTGAATAGTTTGCACAATTTTTCTTAGATAAGATCACTTAGTTTTATATTGGGAAAGACATCACACGGAATGATGTCAGATTTGGAATTATCACCCATACACTGATAATACTCAACTATATCTTCTCTGGATCCAGTCTTTGGAAATCATCCCAAACTTTGTAGGTATCCAAGCTTCAAGGAACTGGATATGGGAGAATTAGATAAAACTGAATTCAGGATTTTAGTTTTAACAGTGAAAGAATGTAGATTTCAGAACATATTTCTATTCTGGGTAGAGTTGCAATTCCCTTTAAGGAGAAGATGGATATGGAAGGATAAAATGAAACTTAATCTAGGATTTAGAAGGACAGAATTTAGATTTCAGAACATATTTTTGTTCTGGACAGAATTGCAATCTCCTTTAAGGAGAAAGTTGCATTTAGTGGTCTTTGGTGATCCAGCACTAATACTAGACAGTCCCGGTGGTAAGGAAACTTGCCATTTGCCCATTCTGAAATTATAAAAACATTCAGATGGTAATTATGGGTCAGTCTCAGTGAAAAATGTGGTTTTGGTGACAGCCTTAGATTGTTGGCAGGATAGCTCTTAAGCTCTGCCCAGATTTCTGCTAGACCACATTGAAAAAATTTCATTGAATGCTTATTGTCTTCTCAGGTACTACAATCTATGAGTGAGCTCAGATTTATTTATTTTTGCAAGGCCACTTAGTTCCATAGTTCAAACTTTTATATTCTCTATTTGCTACTGTTGCTGATAGCGTTGTTATTATTTTTCTTTTAATGGATGTCAGCTTTGTTTTCCTTTCCCTTGTAAGCCACCCAGAACTATTAACAGAGTCAGTGGTGCATAACTTTTATAAATAAATAAATAATAGGTAGGATAATTTTCTCTGAATATTTACTAGCTGAATCTTATAGCTGAATTGAATGCTCAGAATGTTTAAAAGATGCCATAGAAGAGGAACAGTTTTTATCAGGCAAAACACAGAGCAATTTGAAAGTGGCTTTAAAAATAAAAGGCTACAAGAAAGACATGGAAGAGAAATGCTAAACTGAATATACATATGAAACCAATTGATGTCTTAATAATTAAAGGTATAGAAATAATAAAGCAAAATAGTGACCTGGATAACTTTCATATATTGGATTTACAAAAGAGTCTTGTTAAAGTTTTGAAGAATTTTGTGAGAAGGTCAGTATTTAAAGCGCCTAAAGACAATTATATTAAAAGTAAAAGGAAGAATATAAAGTTGGTTTATTTGATCAAGGTTAAAATAGATACAGTATATTATTATCTCTGGTAAATAGAGACCAGAGCTAAACAGACCAGGACTGAAACATAAATATTTGTTTATTTTTTTTAATTTTTATTGAAATAAAAATAGACAAACAAAAATAAAAACATACATACATATGATACACAACATAAACAAGCTATATTTAAGTCAAGTCTTATAACTTGAACATTAAAAGGAAAAAGAATTATTTTGGTATTCTATATTTCTTTATATACGTGATTACATCTTTCATTATATAACAATATTTTAAGTTTATTTCTTAATTTTGTTTCCTTCGTTGGTATTCCCTTTCTATCCTGTTAGTTGTTTTTTATTTCATTTTCCTTCTCTCTAACCAGTCATACCATCGTTGCCAAATTAAATAGTATTCTGTCTTCCTTTTCTTAAATTTCTTTGGTGAGCCTGTCCATCTCTGCACATTCCATTACTTTTTGTATTATTTTGTCCTCCAATGGTGTTTCTTCTAATTTCCACATTTGCGCGAATGTGATTCTTGCTGCTGTCAGAATATGGATGATCAAATATTGTATATCTTTTTCATAGTGATTTGTTAGTATTCCTAATAAGTATGTTTCCGGTTTCAATGCACTTTCTGGGTGGTAATTTCTTCTATTTGTTTTTGAATCATTTTCCAATTTTTTTTTGCTTTTTGACATGACCACCACATGTGGTAGTAAATCCCTTTATGTAATCTGCATTTCTAACATTCCTGTGTGGTATTGGGGAACTTCTTTGCCAAACGTGCCGGGGGAAGATGCCACCTGTAGAACATTTTATAAGTATTTTCCTTGTAGGGTACAGGCATTGTTAGTTTGCTATTTACTTTCCATATTTTTTCCCATTTATCAAGTTTGATATCATATCCGAAATTCTTTGCCCATGTAATCATATTCTCTTTTACCACTTCTTCCTCCAATTTATATTTTAGTAAGTAATTATAAATTTTAGTTATTAATTTATCATCTGATCCCAGTAGTATTTTATCCAATTCGTTCTGTTCTATTTGGATTCCAAATTTTTTCATGTCCATCTTATGTCTTGATTTTATTTGTAAACACGGCCACCAATCAATGTCTATACCCTGATCTTTCAATTCTTAACTTGTTTTCACTTCTCCTTCACTATTCAGCAAGTCATTGTATGTTCTCATCTTATCTATGGCCATTGCATTTGGATATATTTGGGCCTCCATGGTTGAGAGCCAGCTTGGAATTTTGTTATAGTGTTTTTTCCTGATTTCCATCCAAGTTTTTGCAAATGCTTCTCTAATAAAATGTCTTCTAAAGTGTTTATGTTGTCTAAATTTCTCCTCCCATAAGAATGCATGCCATCCTTTCAGCAAGTCGAATCCCTCTAGTGTTAATATGTGTTTATTGCTTAATGTTATTCAATCTTTTATCCATGTAAGTGATGCTGCTTTGTAATAAATTTGCCAGTCTGGTAGTCCTAGGCCACCCCTCTCTCTAGTGTCTTGAAGATGTTTCAGTTTAATCCTTGCTCTTTTCCCTTGCCAGATGTATTTTGATATCATTGTGTTGAGGTCTTTAAAATAGGTTCCTCCTGGTTTTATTGGTATTGCTTGAAATAAATACAGTATCTTTGGCAGGATATTCATTTTGATGGAAGCAATTCTACCTAATAATGATAATCATAGTTTGCTCCATATGTCTAAGTCTTTTTGAATTTGTTTTGCCAATTTAAAATAGTTGTCTTCTTTAAGTGTTGGTACTTTGTTGGTTAGCCAAATTCCTAAGTATTTTATTTTTGTTGTTTATTGTCTTTTTTCTGTCTTAATTTCTAGTACATCTTCCAATTTTTATCCTGTGTTTTCATCAAATTTTTAGTTAAAATTTTCAATTTTTGTTTGTTGATTTTCAATCCTGCTACTTTTCCATACTGTTCTATTGTGTCTAATAATTTCATTCCTGATTTTTTTGGACGTTCCAGAATAAACACCATGTCATTGGTGAATGCCTGTAGTTTATATTCCTGAGTCTTTATTTTTAATCCTTGTATTTCTTTGTCTCCTCTGATTTCATTCAAGAGTATCTCTAGAGCTAATATAAATAAGGGAGATAGGAGGCAACCCTGTCTGACCCCTTTTGCTCTTTCAAACTGGTCTGTTATCTCTCCATTTATCCATATCCTTGCTGTTTGATTGGAATATATACTCTTGATCATGTTCAGGAAGTTATCGTTCACTCTCATTTTTTCAAGTTGTGTTATTAAAAAAGTCCAATTGAGATTATCACAAGCATTTTTGATAACAAACTAATGCCATCTTTTCGTCCGGTTTTTGCTCATAGTATTCGAGGATATTCAATATCATTCTTGTGTTGGTTTTAATTTGTCTTTTCGGGATGAATCCATTTTGGTCTGGGTGAATATAATCAATAATAATATTTTTCATTCTCTGTGCGATAATTAGGGTAAATAATTTGTAATTGGAGTTTAAAAGTGATATAGGTCTGTAATTTTTAATCTGAGTAAAGTCCGAATCTTCTTTTGGTGTAAGTGTAATAGTTGTCTCTGTCCATGATTGAGTTATTTTTGCTTCTGTGAGTATTTCATTAAAAACCTGTAGTAAGATATTATCTATTGATTCATAGCCAATTTTGTAAAATTCCACTGGTATGCCATCCAGTCCTGGGGTTTTGTTACTTTTCTATTTTTTCCTTGCCTCCATTAATTCAAACATTGAGATTGGTCTATTCAATAGTTCTCTTTGGGCTTCATTTATTTCTTGAATATCAATTTTACTTAAATAATCTTTTACATCTTTCTTTCGTATTCCTTCATGCACGTACAACTTCTGGAAAAAGTTCTTAGCAATTTTTTTTGTCTTCATTCCTGTGGTAATTCTGTCCTTGTTCATCCTGCAGTTGGTAAATTGTTCTTTTTTCCTTCTCTTTTTTTAATTTGTAGGCCAACCAGCGTCCTGTTTTATTTGCATATTCAAATTGGGGGTTTTTCGCCATTTTAATTTTCCTCACTATTTCTGTTGTTGTTGCTAAATTTATTTTATGTTTAGTGAGGTTCATTTTTTCTTTAATTGATTTACTATTTGGTTCTGTCTGTAGTTTCGCTTCATATTTTCCAAGTTCTGTCAGTAGGTTGTCTTTACTTTGCTGTTTGTCTCTGTTCTTCTTCGCTTTATATGAAATTGTTAAACCTCTTACATATGCTTTCGTAGTGGACCATAAATTTTGCAATGATGTTTGTTCTCTTGTATTTATTTGGAAAAATATGTTCACTTGTTTTTTGATCATCTCTTTGTATTCCTTGTCATCTATAATTTCTTTATCCATCATTCATCTTTTTTGTTTTTGTTGGCCTTTCCAAATTACTATTATTGGGTTATGGTCCGCCCGTACGTTTGGTGCGATTTCAATTTCTTTTATGTCCTTTCTTAATTCTGTGATCGTCCAGGCCATATCTATCCTGGACCATGATTGGTGCAGGTTTGAATAAAATGTATATTGTTTCTTGGTTTTGTTCAGTTCTTTCCATGTATCCTGTAAGTTCTTGGGTCATATCTTTAAAGGTGTCTAGAAGTGTTTTTTTTCTAATTTTTTTTTTGCTGCTTTGATAGTCTTTTTCTTTCTCTACTATCGCATTATAGTCACCTATAATAAGTATATGTTCATAATCCAAGTCTTTAATTGTATTGTGGATTTTTTTGAAGTATTCTTTTTGATTTCCATTTGGAGCGTAAATTGATATTAATAATATAGTTTTGGGTTCCATCTTGATTTCAATCATCAAAGTCCTGACTTCATCATCTGTATAAATTCGTTTTGCTGGTATGTGATTTTTAATGTATACTGCTATTTCTCTTTTCTTTTACTCTGTTAAAGAGGTGAATAATGTGCCTAATCTTCTGTTTTCTAGTAATTATTGGTGTTGTCTTTTGATATCCACTTCTTGTAGATTTATGATATCCATATTTAATTTCTGTAATTTTTTGAATATATATGCTCTTTTAGTTGGTAAGTTTAGTTTGTTTATATTAATTGAAATTAACCTTATTTCTTGTCCCAGTCTTCTTCCTTATCTGTTTGTTATCCTAAGTCTTCTTGTGTTCCTTGTTATCATCTGTGTTTTCTCCCTTGCTCCTTCTCGTTCCATCCTCTCTCTTTCCATTTGTCTTTTTTCTTCTTGTTGTCTTTCCATTGCCTCTGTAGAGTGATCTTGGTTTTTTGTTTTCTGATTCCTGTCTGATCTCCTGTTCTTCTAGCATAAAATGGCTGTCAAAGAATTTTTGTGTTTTCCCTATTGTGTCAATCTTGTGTTTCTTATCTTCCCAGGATACCAAGATTCCTTCTGGGACCAGCCATCGAAACATTATTCTATGTTTGTTCAATTGTGTTGCTAGAAAGCTGTAATTCTTCCTTTGTTCTCTTATTTGCCTCGGGATCTGTTTTAAAATTATTATTTCCTTCCCCTTATAACTGATTGTTTCCTCTCTCATTAATTTATAAATTTCTTCCTTCACTGTTTTGTGGGCAAATCTAATATGGATCTCCTTAGGTAATTTATTCCTGTGGGTGTAGTTTGTATGGACTTGGTAAATTTCGTCTGTTTCCCTATTAATTTCATCTTTTTCACTCTGAGTCACTTCTGCTAGTATTCCCGTCATCAAATCTCTTAAATCCTCTTCTCTGCTTTCCACAATGTTTTGAAACCGTAGGTAGAATGATGCTTTTTCCATTTCTAAATAGGTAATCGAGTCCTCCAGTTCTTTATTTTGTGGTGTTTGATTTTGTTCCATGTTGTCAATTTTTTTCTCTGTTTGGTCCATTTTTACCTCCATCTTCTGAATCCGTTGTTCATTTTTCGCTATATTTTGTTGTATCTTCCCAATCTTATTGTCCATCTTTTTAATGTTATCATTTATTTCTCTGACATTGAATTTCAGTTCTTCGTGATTCTGTCTTGTTTCCTCATGATTGTTCACTATTGATTTTTGTGTCTTATTCATCCCCTCTTGGATTATAGCTAAGACTGATTGTATGTTTTGTATGTTGAATGTAGCGGAGGTTTTTTCTTTTTCTGATGATAGCATTACATCAATTGTTTTTTGTTGTGCTGGTGAGGCTATTGTAGCTGTCTGATTTGATATTAATTTTTTACCTGTCTTGGTTGTTACTGTTGTGCCTGTTGTTGTCATTTTTATTTTTTGTTTTACAATATCCCAAATTCTCATACACTATTTTCTTGTAGAATCGGTGTGTTTTTATTTGTTTAGTGATATTGATATTAAATTTGTTCAGTACATATATTTCAGGGAGGAAATCATGATATGAAATATCTTCCCTATTTTCTTACTTTCTATTGTATAGTTACTAATATGAATATTTTTTCTAATGGTGCTTCAAAATATCATTATAAAGGGTTAAATAAATCAATTGAGGAGTAGGGAGAAAATATGGTAGTTCAGCAATTCATTATTCTATTCTTAAAGTTACTATAAAGATTTCTATCTCTAGACAATATCTATATAATAGATGTATATAACTGTAATCAAAGTATATTTATAGTTACGAATAATCTAATATAATCAATATAATCAGGGTGTAATTTCAAATAATCAATATATGTTTACAGTGATCTATCCAATTACTCAAGAAAGGGGCAAAAGAGGAAAAGATAACAGTCACTGTAATTAATATGCAGTATAATATTTCTAATTGTTAGACAAAATCAATACCTAAGATCTATAGTTAACTATCTAAAATATATAGCACTTATTACTAGTAATATATCAATCCTTCAACGTCTAAAATTAATTATAAATATATGTACAATATAATATATATGTATAATAATTCTTAGTTATGAGTAAAAGTTAAGCTTAAATATATAAAGAGCCGGCAAATGGCTAATTACATGTATAATTAAATATATACTTAAGTATATAGAAAATTAAGTTTACCCACTAGATCAAATTTAAACAATTAGATGTTACTTCCGCGATCCTCTTTCTTCAATCCATTCTATCACTTCTGATTTTTTCCTCTTTTGGGGGAACGTGTTTTAGATAAATCAATATCTTCCAATTCCTCAGTAGGGAAAGAAAAAGTCTCTCATTTGTATCCTTTTACAGAGGGAATTCAATGTATCCTCTAGCAATTAGTTACTCTGTCTCATATCTTTGTTGCACCTCTCCGCTGTCTCTAATTGCCAAGTAAAGTCTCTCTTCCTTTAAGTCCTTTGTCCTCTGCTCATTGAAATCTCCGCTATACGATAGTCTCTCCACCCGTGGTTTTCTTAAATCGCACTTTCCTGTTGTCTCTCAGCACCGTCACAGTTCTAATTATTCTAATTGTACTCCTTTTCTTCTTCAAGTCAATTTATCTCAAAAGTTCAGGGTTTTATAATTCACAGCTCTTTTGCACTGTTTCTTTGCTTGGGATTTCTGTTGCGCACTAGTCTCTCCGTCCACGGTTTTCTTAAATTACACTCTCCCGTTATCTTTCAGCACAGTCACAGATATAGTTATACACCTTCTCTTCTTCACAGCTAATTTATTTCAAATTTCAAAATCCACAACCTTTTCACAATCTTTCTTCACTCTCGCTCACCTCTGCCACCAGTCAAAATTGCGTTGTCACTGTCAGCTTTGAATTTCCACTCCAGTCACTTTCTCCTTGCCGCTTATTTGACAGTGAGAACCGCCGGTTTGGAGTCTCACTATCACCAGCTTTTTCCTTTTCTTTGTAGTTATACCTTTCTTTGTAGTTATACCTTTCTTATTCTTATTCTTATTCTTGTTATTGTCAGGTTCTTACCGATGTCTTCGTTTTTGTTTTTCGCTTCCACACTAGTCAGTTGTTAATGCTCAGCCAGCCAAGATGGCTGGTTTTTGGATTTAGGAGGATTTCTCTGAACCTTCGGAGTGATTGCTGTCTCTCCGAGGTCCTTGAAATTTCCTCTTTTGTTTATCGACCTCTCCATGGTCGAAAATGCCTATAAAAGGCTTCCATTCGGGAATATTGGAACTACAGGGACAGAGCTCTGTTCCCTTCATTCCTGGCACAATGATGTCACCGCCAAAGTCCAACATAAATATTTGTTTAAATATTAAATAATTGTTTATAGATGAAGATGAGATATGAGAAGAAGGGGTCATTTGTTGAATCTTAAAAGAATTGAAAAGTTGCTAAAATTGTTCATACTTCTTATGAGGGGTAAAGTCATATCTTTAAATATTTTTCTTTTTCTTTATTATATTCTTATTTTTTCCTTTTGTTTTTCTTTGTTTTTTCCTTTTCTGCACTATTTTTTTCTTTTTATTCTTCTATTTTTAGTATATATTTATTCTTAACTTTCCAATTTTAATTAAATTAGTAGAAAAACAAAAAATTCAACTGTGATCCATTTATATTCTGAAAGAATAAAAACAAAGGGGGGGAAAGACTCCTGTGTCATTATATTATTACTATTAAATATCACCTTCAAAAACAGGTTTTTAATTTCTCTTTCTCAATGTAACTGAATTATAATGATGCTTTAAAACATCTCCAAACTCCTCTGGTAAGTCTCTTAAAAGAAATGAAATATTCATCTTTATCCCCTTAAAAAAACATGGTGCTGAATTTTTCCTTCTCAAAAAAGCCTCTGTGCACCATCTGTTAGGGACATATTAAAATTCTTCCTGATTTGCTCTTTCCCATTTCATTGCTTGGAAGGAGAAATGTAACCTTTCAATAAATAAGGCACCAACATTTGATATTCTTTCCAGCTTATCTTGGAGCTCCAACATGTAAAGCAAAATGTGCTGCACATTTTAAATTATTATTTTAATTTTTCTCTTTTCAAAGGGAACAAGCTGTCTTCACATTTAAGGGCACTGGTAGGAAGATCTGATTGGCAAGAAATCAAGCAAGATTTATAATGCCCAGGTGTTTAACAATAAGCAGTAGTAAAATAAGTCTTTGCTTAAAGAGCCAAAGCATTGGTGGAATTCTGAAATCAGGGAGGGTAAAACCAAGAACTGGATTGTTTTGATTTTTTTAAAAAAAAATCAAATCCATGGACTCTAAATTCTTTAATACTGAGTTATTTCATATGCGTTGCACCTTGCCCTGTGGGACAGGTACAAGCAATGCACTTTATCATTTATTGCCATGCAATGAAGAAAAAGCACTTAACTTCGTATATAGCTTTTAAAAATGGATGAGTTATGATTTGAAGAGACATTATTTGGGTATCCTTGCTTAAGTATTTAGGGCATTAAAGGTAGCAGCAATATTTGGATTTAGCCTGGAAACAGATAATCTCCCTAGTTAAGATCTGGGCCGGTACTAGAAAGCCCTGATTCTTATCCATCCTCAACTGTAGAAGGTAAGTCTTTCTCTCAGTTGAACCTTCCACAGAGAGTTATTGTAATGCAATAAAACTGGAAGGAGCTCCTTTTGTGCCACATTTGAGCTCTAGCACAAAAGGTGGGATACAAAGCTAATCAGTACATAACTTGTATGTCTTAATCCAGGTAGGCTGGGAAATTCTGGGAGTTCACACTTCTTAGAGTTACTAAGATTGAAAAACATTGCCAACCTTTTTAAGTGCTTTCCTAATGGAAGCTTTCAGGTTATTTTTAACGGCATTTTTATGGTCTATCCGGAAGTTCACCAGAGTGGAGACCGGGGTGGTTTGCTGGGAGTTCGCAGGGGTTCAGCAGAACCTCTAGCTAAGGTTCTGAGCAGTTCAGAGAACCCCCAAATCCCACTCCTGGCTGGCCCTGCCTATCCCACTCTCCCCTCCCAGGAGACCCCATGCGGCCTGTTTTGGATGCAGTTAAGTGCAGGGAGCACGCGTAGGCTAGGGAAGGCAAAAACCAGGCCTACTGGAAGTTTGGGAAGGTCTCCAGAGCCTGGGGAGGGCAAACACAACTGCCATGGTGCTGGAGGCCGACTAGGCCATGCCCACCATGGCCACACCCACCCAGCAACCGGGCAGAGAACCCCTTGCTAAAATTTTTGAAGCCCATCCCTGGTGTAGGCCATTGTGACCAACTCTCTCTCCTTCTCTTTGTGAATGGGTGCAGTGAGCCAGCCAGATAAAAACACTTGGAATTTTTGAGACTGCTCCATCAGAAGTGCCCAAACTTTCTCTTGGCTCTCCTCGCCATTTCTCTGAATCTGGGATGCTCTTCTCAGGGCGAGGAGTTGCTACTCATTCTCATATCACCACCAGGTGAAAATAGTTTTGGCTCAATTGAATGAAAGAGAGAATAATTCAAGGCTTTTGTATATGTGAATGAAGAAAGGTACCATAATATTCAGTCTTCACATCTAACAAATCTTACCTACAGGAATCTGACAATTCATACCTACCTGCATAAAGAAATATCCAATCTTTGCTATGTTTTCCTGGGCTAGTAAAATTAGCCAAGAATAAGAAAAAGAAAATATGTAAAAATAATAATAATAATAACAAGCTCCTCTGATTCAATTAGTGGGAAATTTCTAGCTATACCTAGGCCCATGTAATATATCTGAAGGCCTATTAAGAAACTAGCATAGCATAATCTCACTGTCAAGATAGATTTCAGAATAGATAATGGCAAATGGCCCCAAATGATCCTTGGGGATTCCCTTCTGCAGGTGGATACTAATTCATAAGCCTGCAGTGTTATACTTTGCTTGATTACATTTATTTTTGGTGAAGTCTGCTGTTGTTTCTAAAATGCACACTGATAATAGTGTTAATACATCTGCTCAGTTTTAGTAGAGGAAGAGAATAATATTAGTACAGGATAAACTGCAGAGTGAGGAAAGTGATCAAGTTATATCCTCCACATGTCTTAATATAGTGGCCGGTTCATGATATGCCCCATAGCGTTTTCACTTCTTCATTGAGTACAATTTGCCAATGACCTTTCATCTACCTCCAGTTAAGAGTTATTGTTTCCATATAAGTATCCAGGCAGTTCATTTGTTCTGTTTATGCCTTGTTTGTCCATACTTCAGGAACTTTTCAGGGTTTTTATGAGACCACGTTTTGTTTTTCAGTCTGTCATCATTTTTAAACATTTGTGTATAATGGATCATGCTTACTTAAGATATTAGAAGATTTTGGATTGTGCGGAAGCAGATAAATTGACCAAAAAACTGAAAGATAGAGACCAAACGTAAACATGTTTATCTTGGGAAAAACTATATATTTGGATATCAAAGAGAAAATTACAACCCAAACTAGATTAGGAGTCATATTTATTGAAAAACATATATAAGTAAAGTCAGGTCGGATAGACCTAATTGATGTATAAAGGTAAATTAGGTTGTTCTGTCTCCCCCGGATTGTAACACAGATATATGGTATCTAATATTAAGTTATTAAGGTACTATTTATAGATATATATGTTATCTGTTTTGTTGTCTTACTTGTCATGTATTTGGTGTGTTGTTATCTTTTTTTAATGATAAATGTAAATAAAGATTTAAAAAAACAATGACTTAAAGATACACACACTCGTGTGTGTATCTTTAAGTCATTGTTGAATCCTTGTGATAGAGAAATATCTATATTTCTATCTTATTTCTATTTACAATACAGATGGTGATGATGATACACATAAACACAGAGTCAAAAATATACATTGTAAAATAATAACAGTAATTTTTCAGGTTGTCATAAACATAAAAAATGTTAGGGCAGGTCAGATGTGCAAGTAATATAATTTGAGACAATAAAGTGATTTTTATTTTTTTAAAAAAAGAAGTTTCTTTTTTGAAAAAAAAATACATACTAGGAAAGTACCATGTTTCCCCGAAAATAAGACCCTGTCTTATATTTTTTTGAACCCTGAAATAAGCGCTTGGCCTTATTGCTATGTGCTTAAAAGCCCGATTGGGTTTATTATCAGGGGATGTCTTATTTTGGGGGAAACAGGGTATTTAGAAGACTCAACTGAATCGATCCTGATTTATGACTGTTTTCACGCTTATGACCATTGCAGCATCCCCATGGTCACATGATTAAAACTCAGATGTTTGGCAACTGACTCATATTTATGAAGGTTGCAGTGTCCCAGATTTTAACAGGGTCACAAAAGCCAGGTTCACTTACTAGTGGTAACAATTGCTTGGATTCACTTAACCACTGTGACAAGAAAAGTCTAAAATGGGGCAAAACTCATCTAACAATTGCCTCACTCAATAGCAGAAATTTTGGGCTCAGTTGTGGTCATAAGTCGAGGACTACATGTATATATGTATAGAGTTATAACTTTAGTTTGGCAAGATTCTGTGAATTAGGTGTATGCAAACAAAGTATTGGATTCTATTAGATCTTGCTATCTTGTTTCTGGGCTTGGGGTTCCTCTCTAATGTCACATTGCGATTTACAATAATCTACAAAGACCACAGCATTCCTTGACTCAGAAGGACAACAACATGTGTTAAGCACCAGGTATTGTCAGAGCAGATATTTTAGATGTGAGCAGAGTTGTAGTTGGCTTTTAATCATATGCAAAACAAAAACAGAAACAAAACAAAGCCCAAAACCTCAAACATTAAAATGATTGATAAGTCATCTACTTTTCTCATTATAATCTCAGTGAATATTATGGTTCATTGATTTCCTTCAAATATTTCACATAGGATGTGTCTCATTCTCACATAACTCTAAGACTATATAAAGTGTTATCGAAGATACTGTATATCTAGAGAGTTACCAATTGTCCATTCCTAATCTAGGAGATTTGATATAGATTGATTGTTGGCAGTTTCAAAGTACATTTCCTGAAATCTCTAACACCATAGAAGAGGACAGTTTTCTAGGTTTATCATAGGTTTTGAAGTGTGAGAGAAATCTGTTCAAGCTTAAACATTATGTAGAATTATGTTAATTCTACATAAGAAAAATCCAAACTAAAACATAACCACTAAACCCAGAAATGTGATATATATAAGGATAAACCTCTAGGCTCAATTACTTACTGTAGGTCTACCCCAGCCATGGTGAACCACTTTCCAATGTTGAATTACATTTCCCAGCATCCTCTAGGCCACAGGTCCATAGTTTTAGGTTAAGCTGTGATCCAATTTTTGCTGGGCCCGGCAGTCATTTCTGATTCTTTTCAAAATCTCAGCCTGAACTGTAAAATAAATTTGACAGGACTTAATCCTGGCTATTCACATTTTAGCAACCAACCACTGCTTAAAGGTCAGTAATGATTTATTCTAGGCCAGGTTTTTAAAGCAAAGCATTGAGCCTGATTTTCTTAGACAAGTATTCCGTTGTAGAAAATAGCCATATTTTGATAAATTAATGCACCTTGTGGCATTAAACCCTCAGATTGCCAAATGTGAGTTTATGTGGCATGATCCTATGTGTAGTATTTGGAAAAAGGTGCCAATGTTTCCAATGAATTTTCTTCCTAGATAAAGATGAGTAAACTGATATGCTTTTATGTGAATAGAGGCTATAAATGAATTAGGCTGAATTATTTATAATAAATGAATTATTATGTTTTTTAAATGAAGAAATTCCATGAAGTGGTGATATTTCTTTTTAAAATGTGTTTTAAGTGCTTTGGAAGAAAGTAGCAAAAATCTGGATTATTTGCAATAAAAAGCAATGATTTCTGACTAAGTTTATATATGTTATAAGGACCTAAGCATAACTTATTAAGTATAACAATTCTCTGCCTCCCTCTCTGTGCCTCTCTCTCCCTCCACCTCCTACCCCACTCTCTTCCTCTCCTCACTTTGCCAGCATATAAATTAAGTGTGTGTTTGTGTCTCTGTAAGCATACCTATATATTCTCTATTTGCTTGTAAGCTCCAGTGTCTGTTCTAAAAATAAATTCCCAGGCTGAACTCAGCGTTCTAATGCTCTGCAAGTCAATATCCATTTTATACTATTTTACATGTGGTTCTGGTTGAGGGATCAAAAGATCTAAATAGAAAATAAGCTAGATCCTAGAAAATAGATCCTTTTCTAGACAGGAAAAACCTGCATTCATTTCTTGTACAAATATACTGCAAAGATTCCTGAAGATCTCAAAGAGATTCATTATGGCAGAAGATTTTATGGGATAAAATCCAATTCGCTGAATGCCTGGTGTTACCTTTGTTGACAGAGGTACTTTAAAAAAAATCCACAGTGCTACCAATAGACCATCAAGCACAAGTGTTTCAGTCAGTGAGATATCTATGTAAAGTTCAAATGTTTACAGTAAAAGAATAGTGTGTCCATTCACAACACCAGTAATTGGATAAGGCAATTTTCCAGGCTCTGTAAAACAAATTTATTATCCTAGGTCAATACCTTGCAGCTATGAATTGTAATTGTGAAGTTCTTGTATATATTTGAACTTTGCTTACGGACTGCATAAATTTGTATTTCATGGCTTTTGACCACATTGTTGACCAGGGAACAGCAGCCTATGGCTTAAAGATCAAAAGTAGCCCCTGAGCTCATTTCTGTGGCCTCAAATGTCCACCAATCATATTACCAAATTTAATAATATAATTGCAAGGTTTCCTACATTGTGAAGGTCCAAAAGCATATGAAAATGTTAGCATAAACCTGAAAATGCACCCGACAGCGCTTAAAACTCTCATCTAATCCAGGAAATAATGGAAAATCCAGCTGATCTACCCATTTTGGACCTTTGGTAGGCTGATATGATCCTTGTTCTCTTAAAAATATAAAGGCTGCCCATCCCAGCAAGTGATAATTTCAAAATATTTCCTTCTTTGTGTTACTAGTCCAACTTTCCCCAACCTGGATAGAATCAAATGTTTTGAGTTGAACTTTGGATTCACTGGCAACATAACCATTTCTGAGAATTCTGGAAGTTGAAATCTAAATATCTAGAGACTTTACATTAGTCTCTAGATCACAATAGTCCACAATAGACCCCAATAGTCCAGAGACATTGTGCAGTTCTTCCTCTGTTCTGTGCTAAGAAAAATAGCTAGCAGAAATAGCAGGAATATAGGGGGAAGTTGTAAATGGAAAAAAATTGTCTAGGTCATCCAATAAAATTTTGTAAATGAAGTTGGACAATTGGTTCAGCAAAGGTGAAAAGTATGAAGTAGGTCATAATTTGATAATAGACTCTTTTGTTTGGGTTGGTGTGTTGGGTCAAGTGGGCCTTGATTTGCCCTAGTATATGCCACTTACTGACATGCTAGTTACTGACTCAATTTTAGACCCACTTGAGTTTTCACTTGAAATAAGACTCTTCTATCTTGCTAAAAAGTCATTAGATTAAAAGGTTGTTCACATCAAACAGGATGTGGCATAGTGCTGGGATGAGACTCACTAGAAGGGGAATGCACATAAATGGGATAAATTATCCCTGTGATCATTTCCTCCCATTCTGTGCCACAAAGGGATCTTTCTCATTTTTGTGTGACAGAACAATTGTTTTTCATCAGGATAGTATGCAGAACTGCATAATGGATAGAAAAGTTGATATTTTTTGTCCCTTCAGATACTTTTTTATTGTCTAGTCGAAAGTCCCCTGCAACATGAAAAATGGACTGGCAGAAGACAATACAGAGTGCAGAACAGTATTAACTCTGGGGATTCAGAGTTAATCTGTTTGTAACGGATTAACAGAGTTGGAAGGGACTTCTTAGGTCATCTAGTCCAACTCCTCACTCAAGCAGGAGACCATACATCATTTCTGACAAATAGCAGTCCAATCTTTTCTTGAAAGTCTCAAGTGATGAAGGTCCCACAAGTTCCAAAGGCAAAGTTGTTCCATTGGTTGATTGTTCTCACTGTCAGAAAGTTCCTCCTCATTTCTAGATTGAAACTCTCCTTGGCCTTCAGGTACTTGGGAAAACAGCTTGACCCCCTTCTCTCTGGGGAAGTCCCTCAAGTATTTGGAAGATGGCTATCATGTCTCCCCTGGCCCTTCTCTTCACTAGACCAGCCATGCGCAGTTCATGTAACCGTTTTTCATATGTTTTAGTCTTCAGTCCCCTAATCATCCTGGTTGCTCTTTTTTGCACTTTTTCTAGAGTCTCAACATCTTTTTTAGATGTGTGGTGACCAAAACTGAATGCAGTAGTCTAGGTGTGGTCTTACTAGGGCTTTATAGAGTGGTATTAGTACCTTACTTGATCTTGATTGTATCCCTCTGTTCATGCAATTTAGGATTGCATTGGCTTTTTTAGCTGCTGCTGCACATGGCTGTGTGTCCATTTCTAAGAAGTTCTAAGTTCTAAGAAGCTCCCCGATTTTCAGATAATATTTACTATCCAGCAGCTGTTTTGCCCAGCGGCTGATCAGCTGCCTCTGAAACATGAGCCCTTGGTCACTTTTGTTTCCCAATCAATGACAGAGAAAAGCATAGGATCAGTAAACCTGGAGGAACTATCAAGATCAGTAGGTATTGATAACCTACCTACCCTATTCTTTGCTTCTTTTAAATAGCTTTGCTAAGTAAGCGATCAATGTTACAGTACACCTTGCAATAATAGATCCAGAAATTACTTATAGCCTATATGAAAAAGGGCTGAGTCCAACTCTTAATTTAATTATAGACTGATCAGTTGGGCTTTAGGTAAACTGTTGATTTGTAAGTATCCACTGTTCTGTGATCAACAGACTGCCATACAGATGTATCCTACTATTTTTTACTCTTCTGATGCCATGGATTCTGAAATGTTTAAACAGTTAATTTGTAATAAGCTGCTCCCCCACCCCACTTCCATGCCCAGCTCTCAGAGGGAGCCTGGAGAAGTTGTTGCAGTTTTCTTAATAAGGTTTTTCAAAAATGATTTGCCATCGCCTCCTTTCTGAACCTGAGAGAAAGTGACAGACCTAAGGTCATCTTGCTAGCTTTGTGCCTAGGGTGGGACTGGAACTCATGACCTCCTGTTTCTAGCCTACTGCCTTAACCATTATACTAAACTGGCTCTAATTAGTTGCTACCAAATAATGAATTCTTCTCTACTGGCCTTGAAAATTTTCCTTAAATTCATAAAGTAAAGTATTATTTTATAGTATTTTGTATTAGCATTAGAATACTACATAAAAAGATGGAATGCTTATTAGCCTTAAAATAAAATAAAAAGGCCTCTAGGATAATCAGATGATCTACAATTACCATGATTAGTTTATTTATTTTGTAACCAAATAGTAGAGGTTTGAATTTTGCTAGGCAGCATTATCAAGCTAAATAAATGTCAGAATGATTTGATGCTGCTGACAAGCCAAATTTTAGTTATCATGCAGCTAATGTTCCATATCCTTATCAAAACATCAAGACAGCACCGCTAATAGGACACCCACTTCGTTTAGCAACTAGATCATTTTGTTTTTTAATTCCACCTGATCATAGAGCTTGTGTGACGTATATGAAGATCTCTTTTTTTTTTCTAGCTGAACTAATACAGCTTTCCCCAGCCTGGCATCCTCTGTATTAGTTTTATGCATTGTAAATTTCCACCATCTTACACCAATATTTTTCAACCTCAGCAACTTCAAGATGTGTGGACTCAGATTCTCAGAATTTCCAAGGCAATTGCTGGCTAGGAAATTCTGGGAGTTGAAATCCACTTCCTAAATTTGCTGAGATTGAGACATTGTTTTAGCCCAGTGCTGACACTCTCCCAGTCCATGGGCTGGATGTTTCATTCACTGGCCACACCCACGCCCGTTTTAGCGAAGGAGAAAAAAAGTCCCAATATGTCATATGACACCATCGTGACAACGTGAGTTTGATACTCCTGCCTTAGCCTTTTACATAAATACTTGAGCTTTCCTTTCTAAAAGCAAGTTGATTTTAAAATATACATAGGATATAGTTGCTGTTTTGAATGACTGTATTCTGAATATTTAGTTTGCTGTCTTGGGATAAACTGTCCCAAGAACTGCATCATGAGTAGGTATATAAATGAATCAGATCAGTTCCACAGTTTTGATAGTAGTCTGAAACGCAGATAAAAGCCAAAACCAGTAAATATTTTCATGGCTTATACATTTGGCACAAGATATAAGATATTTTTGCCCTAAATATTATTGCCTAGAGCAATATTTTTGCTGGCTGGGGAATTCTGGGAGTTGCAGTCCACACATCTTAAACATGTCAAAGTTGAGAAACATTGGTCTCAAGAGATCCATAATGAAAGGGAACAATGCCCTTGTGTCCTGGCCTCTGCGTCCCAGAATGCTGCATGAGAAAGATCAACTTTTTTTTTAATCAGCTTCAGTTGACTTTTGCACGATAACTAAAATCCTTTACAAAGAAAAATTAGATAGAGTTGCACATAATTAATTATTATAATTAATTCCTTTTTCTTTTAATTGCTACTTCAATTAAACTTAATAAAATCAAATTTTAATAAAATACTACCTGTATGGTTAGCACCAGTTTACTTTAAAAAATTCTTCCTTTTTGACATTGTTTGCTCAGTTGCTTCCAAATCTTTGAAGGATGTCATTTTTTTCCAGGTTGCCTGTCAATAATTTCTTTGAGTTCCCTTAAGTTCATGCTTCTGTTAACTGTGATAGTATTGATCTGTCTTGTTTTCTGTGAGCTTTTTAAAATTACCTTTAATATGCTCATGCTTCGGGTCTTCTAAAAATGTTTACTTTCTATTTCTTCTACTTCAGCATTTCTTATGATGTATTTACTATATGAGTTAAAGAATAATATGATGATATACAGTTGTAGCTTTCCTCAATTTTTAAGCCGTTAGTTATACCAATGTCAATTCTGTTGCTTTCTTGTCATCACATAATTTCTTCCAAAAATATGTGATGCATCAAATTTGTTGTGGTCTAATCAGTCCAAAGGTTTTGCCAATAAAAGAAAACTTGGCCTTTTTGGAACTCTCTTCATCATTCCATTAACCATCAGATCTTAACAATGTGATTTTTGCTCTTCCTCCTCCTTTTCCAGTTTGTATATCTGGAAGTTCTTATTCTATGTATTTTGGAAAGCGAATGGCTAAATCTTTAGTAAAATCCTTACTAGCATCTGAGATCAATGCAATTTTTCAATAGTTTGATGAACATTTCTTAGCAATGTCCTTTTTTAGTATTAGAATATTAATGGATCTTTCCCAGCCCTTCAGCTATACCTGCCTTTCCCATGTCTGTTTGCAAACAAAATGTAGTATTTTAAGTGCATTTTTCTGTAAGGTTTTAAGCTGTTTTGCTAGTATTTCATCTTCACTGAAGTAGCAATTTAACTTTACTTTCCATAATAATTGATCAAATGGTCAATGATCAAACTGTTATACTTATCACAGGTTTAAGAATCTTTTTTGTACTGTACTATCTTCATGCCAGATTTTCTTTATGTCTTCTTTTTAATTTTTTTTGTCTTCATCTTTCATTATGCTCATATGCATAAAAGACGTTCTTCATTTCTTCAATTTTAGGTAAACCTTTTGTCCTTCCCAATCATTTGTTACCCTCTTTGCATTGCTCATTTAGATACCAGTCCTTGTTTTTTTTCTGTTTTTATTCAGAGTTTAGCATTTAGTTTTTCTTCTGTGTCGATTATCTTTTACTTTCTACATTTCTTCAGTTGTTTACAGATTATTAGTAGGCAGCCATTTTGCTTTCTCTTGCTTTTTGTATTTCAGGATATTTCTGTTTGATTTATCCTTAATGGCATCACAAATTACAGTCCAGGGTCCTTTGGTGCTGTAGTTATCAAATCTCACCCACCAAAATTTCTTTCACCACATCTCCATATTAAATATTACAATTTAGTAGTTTTTAGAGACTTTAAGATTTTGGAGACCAACCTGTCTTACATCTATGAAGTAATGGTTTGATCAAGTTCATCATGATTCTTTTTGTTTTTTGCTAGCTTCCTGGCTGATTGCTTTCTGCAACATTACAGGTGGTACCTCTGGGAAATACTCTTGACAAACAACAAGCAGAGAGGTTAAATGCATTGTTGTTTGGTATTTCAGAGAAATTCCATAGAGGTTATTACACATTAGAGTTAGCTGTTCTCCCATTTGTGGAATGTTATTTGGAAAAATAACTTACCTAGTTCCCAATTCATTTTTCTTAAGAAGATAGGACATTGTTTTCTACAATAGTGAGTCAGTCCATTGACCACAGAATGCAACCACTTCTTTTGGGAGTGATTGTCAATGTTACTAGGAGATGCAATGGTGTTTTTGTATCCAAATATTCATTCTACCTTTGCTAAGATGGTTTCATTCTTTTTTTCTTTTTTAAACAATATTTTATTTCATGTTACTATCCAACTCGATTAAAGTTGGACCCTGTGCACTGTTACTACGATCTCGTCACATCCCGTCTGGACTACTGTAATGCTCTCTACATGGGGCTCCCCTTGAAGAGCATTCAGAGTCTCCAACTGGTCCAGAATAAGACACGACACACCCATGTAACACCTATCCTGCATGAGCTGCACTGGCTCCCAGTGGTCTTCTGGGTGCGATTCAAGGTGTTGGTTACCATCTTTAAAGCGCTCCATGGCTTAGGCCCCTGGGTACTTGCGAGATCGCTTTCTGACGTCGATAGCCTCCCACCGGCCAGTTGCATTCCCAGAGAAAGGGTCTCCTCAGGGTGCTATCGGTCAAAGTATGCTGACTGGCAACCCTCAGAGAGAGAGCCTTCTCTGTGGGGCTCCCACCCTTCAGAATTAATTGCCCCTGGAGATACGTTTGATCCCCGACCTACATACCTTCCACCGTGCCCTAAAGACATTACTATTTCAACAGGCCGGGCTGACGAGAGACTGAATTTTAAATCGGTATTTTAATCTCGGGGTTTTTATAAAAAACAAGGGCCAAATTATTTAATCTGTTTTAACTGTTTTTAAATTTTATGGTATATTGTTTTTTACTATGGCTATGTTTTTTACTGAGCCCTTCGGGAGAAGGACGGTATAAAAATTTAATAAATAAATAAATAAATAAATAAATCAATTAATCAATCAATCAATCAATCAATCAATCTCCCTTTCCATTTATTTTCTCTCTGACTTGTTCTAGACTTCGTTTTATACTCTGTGTCCGCATTCACCATCTAATTAAAGGTAAAGGTCAAGATTCCCCTTGCACATATGGGCTAGTCATTCCTGACTCTAGGGGGCAGTGCTCATCTCCATTTCAAAGCCAAAGAGCTGTCCCAAGTTGTCTCCATGATCATGTGGCCAGCATGACTAAACACCAAAGGCGTACAGAATGCTGTTAGCTTCCCACCAAAGGTAGTCCCTATTTTTCTACTTGCATTTTTTTCGTGTTTCAAACTGCTAGGTTGGCAGAAGCTGGGACAAGTAAGGGAGCTCACCCCGTTATGCAGCACTAGGAATTCAAACTGTTGAACTGCCAACCTTTCGATTAACAAGCTCAGTGCCTTAGCCATTGAGCCACTGCCTCCCTATATCTGATTATCTATCTGATTATCAACTGAGGTTCTGAGGTTTTCACGGGTGTTTGTATGTAGGTCTTTGGTTATTTGGGTTTTATCCCGCGTAAAATTGGAAGTGTCTTGGCGATGTTTCGACGAAGTCTCATTCGTCATCTTCAGGCTGGTGTTTTCGGCTTCGTGCTTCTAGGAGCATTTTCAATATGTGGTGTTCTAACCAGTTGTTGTAGTTGTTACCTGCTATTAAATGGGAGATAGGAAAACCAGAAAAAGGTAATACAGACAGGTCAATCAAAGCTGGACTGACATAGATGTCACAGAGATAAGAAACCATGTAAAATTTAGCTATAAGAGAAAAGCATCTTATTGCTGGAAAAAGTAAGTTTCTGATTGAAACACGCAAGATACAGTTTTCCAGTTATATCTTTCAAGTTCATTTTCAGGGAAGCCTATTAATTTGGGCTTTATCATAACGATGTTTAGATATGGAAGATATGAAATGTTCTGTGTTCTTTAAATCACACATTCAAAGTTTGATTGAGCAAGAGGTTTTTGTTGCTTTTAGCGTTTTAATTGACTTAGTTTTATAGTTTCAATATGATTTTATAGGTTTTTTCATTTTTGATTGGAAGTCTCCCAGAGTTAGTTGAAAGATGGTTGGCTATATAAATTTATAACTAACTAAATAAATGTAGGCATGAAGTAGTCCTGAGAAGTAGTTATTTTTTTAATTTATTATTTTAATTCATTTTAAAATTTATTTTAATATATTATTTATTGACATTATTATTATTATTATTATTATTATTATTATTATTATTATTATTAAAATTTATATGCTGCCCTTCTCCCATAGGACTCGGGGCAGCTCACACAATAAAAACAAGAACAATGATGACGACAATACAATATTAAAATCCAATCCAAAAATTAAAATCCCCAAATTAAAAACCCCATAATCGGCTAGGGAATTTGATGAAAAAGCCATGTCTTAAAGCTGGTGCGGAATGTGCAGAGATTGGGAGCCATCCAGAGCTCGGAGGGTAACCCATTCCAGAAGGTCAGTGACGTATACCCTACTTTTTGCTCCAGGGCAAAAATGGAGCCAGATCTGGCCTAATGGGGAGGTTAGATCTGGTCCATAGGGCTGCCCTGGAAACAGTGAAGGACTGGCCCACAGTGCCTCTGCCAGCGAAAACAGAACTCGTAAGGGCCGCACGCAGTCCTCACGAGCTCCGTTTTCATTGGCAGAGTGTTAGCAAAACAAACTACTAGCAAAAGTGGCATTTGATCATAGAGTGACATCGAGCTGGCCACACCCACTCTGGCCACACCCACCCTGCCCCCCGCCCCAAGTCAAACACAATCCTGATGCGTCCCTCAAATTGGGTTGGACACCTTTGCTCAAGGGCATTCTGCTAAACTTGATCTAAATACAGGGTGAAGTTCTTAAGCACCAAGTAAGGAGCAAACAAACCAACCACAATAATTAGTGGAAAAGGTATCAATTATATGGATAGCCACAAAGAAGATGATGGCTTATTATATAGTGTTGGATCAAGGGTAGAAAAGCAAGCCTTGTTAGCATCGAAATTGCTACAAAGAGTTTTGAGTTACAATAGCAGCATTAATAGTTTCTTTGAAAGCAGATTTCTTGTTTCTCTTATCCCCCATTGTTTATTCTCACTGGCAGAGGTTCTTTAGCTTTGGGGGGGCAAGGTGTCCCATTAGCTTCTATTTTAATGTATCAACAATATGGTTCCTTTTGACATCTTTCAACTGTTCACATAATAAGACTGAAATCTTGCAAATTTTTAGTGGTTTTCACAGAAACAGGTTGCAAATCCCTCCTCTAATCTGACCCCTTTCAAGCTTGGGGTTACATAGGAGGCCTTTTACATTAAAAGGGCACATGATATTATTCTTCCTAAAGGGAAAGACCATAGAGATACGGTTACGCTGTGATTCTATAACTCTCACTCATATTTCTCTATAGTCAATGCTACAAATTCATAAGTCCATTCCAGGAAATTGTTATGGAATACATTTTGGCCTTTCCAAAATGTAAAGGAAGATAAGAAAAATCCCTTGGGACTGAATACATTTTAGAAAGTAAATGCAATTATTTCTGCCTAAAACAATATTTCTTCCAAGGTAGGGAAGGTGATAAATGAACTTCACATGGATCAGCATTCATGTCATAACTAAATCAGTGAAAGTGAAATATGCAGGTTTATTTTGAACAGAATGCATTCTACAAATATTTTAAACCTGTAAATACTTGATAAGTGGTAACTTGCAGCCTGTATGGACTGATGGTTTCTGGCATGTCATTGTCATGGTGTTATTTACGGTATTATTTATTAATGCTATTTAAAAATAGGTGTTATATTTAGAGTTCTTTCTTTTTTCTGTTTATCTTCATCCATTCACTATGCCAGTCTCCCATTACCATGAACTTTTCAGATATATTTGATTATATCATCCAGAATTAACAGACAGGTTCGGAAGTCTGCCCCAATTTTCTTAAATTTCTTAAATTGCCTCAGACAGACTATTCTTTGGCACAGAAAGTTTCTGTTCATAAAATCCAAAATAATTCTGCTCCATTCCATTATGATTTTAGGATGACTCAGGAGACCCTATGGAAATTTACTTTTTCTCTGTTTGGACATAAATTGAATGATGGTATTGGTGAATTATTATTAGGAATTATAATCATCCCTTATGGATCAACAGTATAACTATATAACTACTGTATACTTGTATAACTACCATAAATTAAGATAGTATTCCCAAATCTAATATTCCCAGAGATGTTGGAATATATTTCCCATACACACAGAAAAGTGTTGCATCTCAACTGGGCACAAATGATGAATGATGATTATTTAATCCAATAAACTGAAGAGCACCAGTTTAAAGAAAGCTGTACAGTAAAGAATGTACTGTGTACATTCTAGCCAACTAAAATGTATCCTTTTTTGGCATTAACATTTAGTGCAGTTTTTGCACTTGTAACTAGATTGACTAAATGAGATGCTTCATTTCACTAATCACAACTTCTCTGAAATGATCTTAAGATGAACTACAGCTTTTTTCTATTTCTTTCCATGGTACCCTGGTCTTACGCAAATTAATCTTTTTTCCTTTTTTTTTCAGGGGTGTTGTGAAAGTCGACATAAACCTACAGAAAGTGGATATTGATCAATGTTCAAATGAAGGCTGGTTTTCAGGAACTCACACATGCAATTTAAATAATACTGAGGTAAGAAATCATATGAAGAAATCTAACCCATAAATTACAATGCAGTCTTGCATGTTAAATTTTATTTTGCATGAAGGCTGACAATATTCTTGGTAAATCTAAATAAATTAGATTATCAAATTAAGTAAAAATACATTTTAAAGAATGGTCAATGCCCAAAATCTAGGTAAGATTTTGAGAAAAATTAGTATTCTCATATAATATTGTGTGAGATTTCAGATTGCCATACAAGATCTATATGAGATCTTGGGTAAGAGATTACCAACAATCTCATGACATCTGACCTTTATTTAGGTTTTGATGATTTCAAAAATCGCACATTTCCCAAGCCTACTGGTAGAACAACTTCTGTTCCCAAAATGTTCCTTTTCAACTATGATTTTAGGAATATTTTAGGACTCGCAAATAAATCATTGTGTTTCATATTTGGGTATTCTATATCCTTATTGTATGACATTACCTTGGAAACGTATTGCAAAAACAATGTACCAGTATTGAAAATAAACAAGGAAAGCCAACGAATCAAAATAGGATTTATGTTTCATCCTGTGCTTAATTTTTAAGACAAGACCTAGTTCCCTCATTTACTTTTTTCCCAATTAACCTTCTGTATTGATTGCCATTGGACTTACTTCTAGGTAAGTAAAGGTCTAGACCAGAGGGTCATCCCATACTTTGATTTTTAGGAATTGTTTGCTTTTCAGTAGCTTTTGTTTTTAAACCAGGCCTAAGATCCTTTGTGCTACAGGGTAAGTTTTGAATATGAACAAACCAATAAAGTGGCCTTTATGTGTACTTCAAATGAACCTATGTTACACATTTAACAAATTTAACTGAGATTAATATTTACGTACCATGCACATTAATACACGCTGTTTAACAATGTCCATTACATTTTGTACAGCAGAGGTGTTGGTAAAAGCAGGGTTCTAAGGTAATTTTTGCCTTAAGGATGTCATCAGTTATGATCACACAAATGAATACAGCAACTACAAAGATGCAATGGAAGTTTTACCTGTTTTTTTATATGCACTGCATGTGCAGCACACATACAAATAGGCAGAGTTTCATTCACAACATCATGGCCATCATCTTTACTTTTTGGATCAGACCCTGCAAATCTCCTGGCTTGTGTGGGGTGGGGAGGTTTAATGAATGCTATCTAACAAAATGAAACTCAGTAGTCAGAAAAATAAGGTTCTACATTTAGGCAAGAAAAACATAATGCACAGTATAGTATAGGTAGTACCCAGCTCAATAATAATAATTGTGAGAGGGATCTTGGAGTCCTAGCGGATAATCATTTAAATATGAGCCAGCAGTGTGCTGCAACTGCCAAAAAAGCTAATACAGTTCTAGGCTGCATAAACAGAGGGATAGAATCAAGATCACATGATGTGTTAATACCAGTGGTGGGTTGCCCCCAGTTTGCACCAGTTCTATAGAACCAGTAGTAAAACCAGTGGGAAACTCCGCCCACTGACCCCGACGTCATCAAAATGTTTCTGCGCATGCACAGAAGAGCGTGCACACAGCCCCGTTGTGAACCAGTAGTAAAGGTAAGTAGAACCCACCCCTGGTTAATATCACTTGATAATGCTTTAGTAAGGCCACACTTTGAATACTGCATTCAGTTTTGGTCGCCATGATGTAAAAAAGATATTGAGACCAGGGGTGAAATGTAAAATTTGTTACTACCGGTTCTGTGGGTGTGGCTTGGGGGGGGGATAATGTGACTGGGTGTGCATGGCCAACTTTTTTTTTTAACTTTTCAAAGCATTTTTTTGCAAAAAAATGCTTTGAAAAGCTTCTGCCGATCAGGCATCTCAGCTGGGATCGTCAGAAGCTTTTCAAAGCATTTTTAAAACCACCTCTTTGACCTAAGAGGTTGCAGAAAAAAATGCTTTGAAAAACCTCTGACGATCTCAGCTGAGCAATGCGATCATCAGAGGCTTTTTTTTTTAACCTTTAAAAGAATTTTTCTGGTGGAAGAGGTTGTAGAAAAAATGCTTTCAAAAGTAAAAAAAAAACCCTCTGATGATCATGCGGCAAAGCTGGGCATGGTGGAGGGGCGCAGGGATTTTTGCTACTAGTTCTCCGAATTACCCGCTACCGGTAGCGATGGTCTGAACGGGATGCATTTCACCCCTGGATGAGACTCTAGAAAGAGTGCAGAGAAAAGCAGCAAAGATGATTAGGGAACGAGAAGCTAAAACATATAAAGAATAGTTGCTTGAATTGGGTATGTCTAATTTAATGTAAAGAAGTGGTGACATGATAGCAGTGTTCCAATATCTCAGGGCTGTCACAAAGAAGAAGGGATCAATCTATTCTCCAAAGCACCTGAGAGCAGGACGAGAAGCAATGGGTGTGGAAACTAATCAAGGAGAGAAGCAATCAAGAACTAAGAAGAAATTTCCTGACAGTTGGAACAATTAATCAGTGAAACAACTTGCCTCTCAAAGTTGTCAATGTTCTATCACTGGAAGTTTTAAAGAAGAGCTTGGATAACCATTTGTCTCAAATGGTGTAGGGTTTCCTGCCTAAGCAGGGGGTTGGACTAGAAGACCTCCAAGGTCCCTTCCAACTCTGTTTTTCTATTCTATTCTATATATGAATAGGCTGGTTGTTGGAATGAGGCACTTACTGCTTATTTAGAGTGAGGCCACATAGAACCATGCCTTTGCAGTAGATATTTTTACAAACCTGGAGGAGGATCTGCAAAAGGAGAAAATGTCTTGCAGTCTACTGATGTGGGAGTAGCAGCAGTAGCCTACTTTCCATGCTAGTCAATTTGAATTCTTCCCCAATTGCTCCCAAAGCCAAATCTTTCTTCATAGCCAAAGTGGGTGGGTGTTCTGTGTTTTGTTTGTTTTTCTTGAGCATTAGCTCCCTTATAACTCATTAAGAGCTTTGCATAAAAAAGCACTTTACAGTTGGTTGGTAAATAAGTGTTATTTTCAGCCAAAATATTGCAAAATGGGAATGAAAAGAATTGTGCAATTTCTGTCAATATACAGCTACCAGATTTGGGCTGCAAATCTCCTGATAACCACACGACGGTGGCAAAGATACCTATAAAACAAACTTTGCTGCCGTCAGATATTTTCATCCCAGAATCTGGCAAACCCAACATCAACTACTGATTTGTAACATTCTTTTTGGTAACTGGTCAACTGTTACTATATTAATTTAATAGTCCAGATTAGTTAGGCTTGTTTTTATCAGTGAAAAGCTCAAAATAAGATTACTTTCTCCAGTTGAGGCAAAAGATATTGTTTCACTATCTGAATAAAACCATTAATATTTGTTTGCTTCTGCCAATGAGATCTCTCATTACAGCTTGGAATTTCTGATAGAAATGGCCCTAAGGTTTGGGAAAGATTTATTCTTCCAACAGAGATGAGAAAATTTTGTGGGTGGAAGATTTCTATGAGATTGAAAGGGGAGAAATATAGGAATTATCTTGTTATGCAAAAAGCTAAAGGGATATACAGTACATGCAATGGGCCATTGTAGGAATTTGCTGTGGTACAGAAATGACGGTGGTGATTGGAGCAGCATTTTCCTTGTTTACATTAAAAAAGGAATCTGTTCATCAATTATAGAATCCCTGGAACTTTTACAACTTTGGATATTATTCCTCAAGTATGGCAACTTTATGAGGTGTGGACATCAACTCCCACCTTAAAGTTGCCAAGGTTGAGAAAACATTGGTTTAGGGAATGGAAAATGTATAGTAGTACTGCACTCTGGTGTGCATATACTCTGGATATTGGTATTTGCCCATTATTTATCTTCTCACTCTGAGAATAGAAAACCATATAATGCAATCTCTATCCAAGAGATTTTGTGTGAGAAAATGCATGGCTACCAGTGATTTTCTTCCAGGAATTATGTAAATAGACCAACTATCTACCCTAACAAGGATTCCTTATGTGAAGTCTAATCACCTGACAACTTGGACAGCACTGACCATGTGATTGCCTTGAGGAAATAAAAAATACATTATTAACTTACAGTGCATTAGATAACTATTAGATCGAGATCCCACTCGATCCCATTAGAAATCAAGAGCAGCCTATTTAGCATTCTCCCACCAGATTTTCCTATTCAATCATGTGGGTAGATGAAATTAAGGGTCATTTGTTCAAAATCATATAATGGGCAGTTTCTCTAATTCTAGTCCAACATCTTAACTACTATGCCATATTCTAGTTTTCTCAACCAACTCTGCTTTTTCCTATGTTACGAAACTGCAATCCCCTTGAATATCTTGTTTTCTTAAAGATAACCCACTAATGAAATACTGCATAATCTTCAGCTACAAGTATCCTGTTCCTCTTTCCATTCATGAAGTTGTGGCAAATAGCTAATTATAACAAAATTAGACTATTGTATTGTTACTGTAGAAACCAGCTCTTCATTCTTTCAATTAATACAAACCTGAGAGTATCTAAGCATTTTCATGTAACTGGCTTTTATAACAAAACCTGCGTTCAGAGATCCATGCAAATACGAATAATAGCATGAAAAGTGAATGAAAGCAGCAAGGTTTTGACATTTAACACATTTAATGAATGGCAGTCTAGCTGGGTGCTATTCGCATTTGGGACCGAGTTATGAAAGCCCGACTGAGGGTGCCAAGGGGCTAAGTTTCTATTTACAGTCTTTTCAGAAAGAGCAGAGCCGGAATAAGTAGGTCACAGTGGCGGGAAGGTTTTGTGTTTGGCAGCTGGGGAAAAGGCTTTGCACGTTGAGCAGAGAAAGGCAGCTGAAAAGAAGGGAGGGAGCAGATAAACGAAGGTGTATAACAAGTCCTTTTGAATTTAGGAGGAAGTCTTCATTTGGAAGATGAGATGAGCCAAATGATAAATGGATAGCAGGGCCTTATGTTATTCTTAATCAGATAGACTAAGTGGGATGTAATTCCCCGAACAGCAAAGCCATGCCTTTTTAGCTAATTAGGCCTACATGTCCAAATCGGGACCTATCTTGGCAGTGTGTTTAACTTTTACATATGGGGATTGTCCTAAATGTTTGTTATTTGTACTAAAAGAAAAATGGAAACAATTGCTTTCATAGCAAAAAAACCCAAACAATGAGCCATATTCTGACAAATTTCTAAGCTCAGACTCCTGACAGGATATAGAATCCAGAACTGAGCCTCCTCATTCAATATTTACTTTAAAAAACGCAACAATGAAGTTGAACTTTATGTTAGCAGACCCAGTGCAATATAATTAAGGTATGCTGTCCAGAGGAAGAATGAACTTCAACTACTTTAAGAAGAATGAACTTCAACTCCTAGAATTTCCCAGCCAACATGATGGCCGAAGAGGTCTGAGAGTTGAAGTCCACATATCATAAGATTGCTAAAGTTGAGAAACATCTGTCCCGAAGAACAGGCATTTAAGGTGCAATTTGTGAGCAACAGAGAGCTCCCAATTAAACCTTATCTACTGCTGACATTTCTCCTTCTAGAGACATGATTACAGGACAGTATTTACTATTTTTGTTTTGTACTGAAAATAGTCCAAACTAAGGCTTTTAAGTTCTCACAGAATGCAACACACCTATTTTGCACTTAAGCTTCCCAGCCTCCTACAAAAAAAAAAAAAAAAAAAAAAGGCTGAAAAATGTCAGCCTCTCCCTCAGAAACACTGACATTTCCAGATGTTTTCCTGGGGCCTTGGAAGCAGAAAACCATTAAACATGGAACGTTCAGCTCCCAGTCAGGAAAAAAAAAAATCACCCATGTTTTGCTTAACTGTCACTCGGCTTAAAAGTTTGGATATAAACAAAAACATTTACTTCAAAAGGGCGAAATTATAAATGTTAATATGCCCAATGTGCCATATTATTTTCTGTGTATGTGTTTGTGCTCTTCATAAATGTTAGGGACATGGGAGAAAGTTGGTGAGAAGATTGGTGAGAATTGATTGTCGTTCCATATTTTAAGCAAAAAACATAGATATCAAATCAAGTGACACAGTTCACAAGATGCTAACAAGTTTTCAACAACATTGGTATAGAGTTATTTGTATTCATAATTTCCACTGCACATACACTAAAGGCACATGAGATCCTCAAGTGTAGCTTGTGTTCTACAATACAGGAAAGGGCAAAGAGACAGCAGGAGATGAGAAATAATGAAGCTTATTTGGGATTGCTCTGGATGCCCCTTGTCAGGGCTTTTCTATGTTTGTGTGTGTCTGTGTGTAAACAGTCAAGATGGCTGCAACTGAGTGATCAAAATTCCATCCCTTTTTAGTGTGCACATAACAAAAGAGGGACTTTCGTTGTTCAGTCCTGGCTGCCAAAATGATTCCACCCCCAACCACCCTGCTGTTTACTCATACTCTCCGCAACTCTGCATTTCCACTGATTTCTGTTCTATATATATATTAATGCCATTCTTACTGTTTACACTTAACTGTGTGATTGGAGGCAGAGGCTGGAAATGTCTGCCACAGTTTGAAAACAGGTAATACATGAATTCAGGAGAACTGAACCACTGAAATGGTTAAGGTATCAGACTAAGAGCAGGGAGACCTAGATTTTCTTCCACCTTCAGCCATAGAAGCTCTCTGAATAATTTTGGGCCAGTCACTTTCTCTCTCTCATCCCAACCTCCCTTTCTTGGTAGTTGTTCTGAGGAAATATAGGAGGAAAGGATGCTGTCTATGTTACCTTGATTTCCTGAACGAAAGGCAGGATATAAATTAATAAATACATCAAGAAAAAAATATTTCTAGCATTAATTTAAATAGTCCTCTAAAGCTAGCACTCTATGCTCTGGAGGGTGCCAAGTTTGGGAAGAATGTCATAAGGCTGGGATAAAAACAAACACACAAACAAACAAACAAACACCCATGGTTTGGATTTATCTTTTCAAAAGTTGTGAATTATCCCACTGTGATTTTTTAAAAACATTGTGTGATTTTTTCCCCCCTCTCAGCCTCCTAGCGAAGAATGCAGGTTGAGCTATACTTAGCAAGTGCAATATTGCAATAGTGACTCATTAAGGTCTGAGCCTAAATTAATTTTGAGCACCAGGATATAAGTGGAAAACAGGTGCTGTGCAAAATAATAGCAACACAACTACATGCTCCTTAATCTGGGAAGCAACATCCTGATTTAAATTTGAAAAGCAAAATAGGCACATACTCTTCAGCGGAGTTTAGAGCACTGACATTTTCTATTATAGCTGATTCTCGGTTTAATCAGAAATTTATTGTGTAGCAGTATACACACAAAAGATGTGAAAAATCTGTGGCTCTGATGCCAACGTCATTATGAGTAATACAAGACAGCAAGAAACACGAGCTCTCTTAGGAAACTTGGCAGCTTAAATTAGGGCTCAGGAGTGCAACATCCATCTTAAAAATGCCAACTGCCCTTTGGAAACAAAAATGTTAGAAAGGCTAGCCAAATTTGAAGATTTTGTTGCGGTTGGAGTTTGGAGTAGGTTAATGAAATTCTTTTACCCTCACTTCTGGAGTGCATTGGAGTGCTAATATCAGCTTCCTACTTATTTCTCCAGAACACATGCCATTGAAAGGAAAAAGAAGAGGATGAAATGCATAGCATCTGAATATATTGTCTAGGACAGAAGTGTCCTAGACAATATTTCTGTTCTTATGACCATAAATGATTCCAAGCCATGACATCAGATTGTTTTGAATTGCCTGTGGAGATTTTCAGGCCTCCATTCCATGATTGTCCCAAAGGTGTTATTTCAAAAGGCAATTGTTTTTCCTTGAGGACATTTTGCTTCTCATCCAAAAAGCTTTTCCACTGAACTGAAGAAGCTTCTTGGATGAGAAGCAGAACATGTTCAAGGAAAAGTGAAGTTCAGTTGCCTTTGGGACATTGTTTTGAATTGTATTTTTGCCACTGCAATAATTAAATATGAAACATATAGTGGCTACAGTACAAACTTAAAACAATTTCAAGGGAAAAGATTACCATCGAATGACATAATCAAAAGAAAACTTTGCTCAAACACACAAGAACATACATTCAGAGCTCCACCTTCTTTAAATTGTAGCTCCACCTAGTGAGAATTTGCCAACATTTGCTTTAGGAGTTCTACTCCTTTTATGTTGAGGTTTGGCTTCTTGTTTCCCAGATCCAGAAATGTTTGGAGCTTTGGGTGTTTAGATCAGAGCCTTTCACACACACTTCAGAGATGAAAAATGATAGCAATCAAATTAGAAAACAACACAGTAATGCGTTGTAATTAACAAAATGCACTCAACCACAGAGGCAACTTTTGCTATCCTGGCATCCTGGCATGATTTGCATAAAAAGAATATCACATCCAATTTCACTCCCAATTGTGGTTGTATGTCAAGAACTATATATATATGCCTGTACCCGTTTAACACCATGCCCATTTATGTGTGATTTATATTTGATTTTAATTCTTTTGATAATTTACTGTGAGTTTACAAGCCCTGCAGAGGTCTCCTTACCTTAGCTGTAGCTTTACTGGCAACTTTGCTGTGCTAATGCTGTGAGAAAGGCTCATATGGGAAAGAAAGAAAACAACACAGGTGACTGCAATTTTGTTCAAGCAAATCAAAACTGGACATGTTCTTTCATATCCAGCTTCATGGATCACAATAATATGTCCATCCTTTGGAGACAATCCAATCCAAATTCCTTAAGGTAGTTTCTGGAATGCTCTAATGTGTTCTTAATGTTACATTCTGGATAAAATTTGGAAAACTGTAATAAGAAACTTAAGCCTAATTTTATGCAATCAGATTTTGGCTCATCTGATGGACATTTCATGTTGGATGGTAACTTTAACACCTGATGCATGAGAAAGTTAGACATGAAATTTAGGCATTGTGGAAATGCTCTTATTTCCTTTAAAATACTTAAAGCCAAAGAGAAAGTAAAAAAAAAAATTTAAAATCTAGAAAAGTGCAGAATTTGGTTTTCATGCTTTACGATGACTAAAAACTATCTTAAAAATTGTTTTCTCTAATCTTGTTTCCAAGTATCAGAGCCTTTGTTTCAGCCTTCTTTCATGCTTTGTCTTCTGCTGTAATTGAGCAGGAATATGCAAGCTTCCCTTAAGCCAGGGATGGGGAATTCTGGGAGTTGAAAACCACTAGTCTTAAAGTTGCCAAGGTTGAACCCTCCTAATTTAGGCTATACCTCTTCCTCTCCTATTAGGGTGGAGACAGTCAGAATGGTAGATCATGTGTTGAAATATTTGTTTACTTTTTATTATTCCTGTTTTAATATATTTAACAGCAGATTAAATAAATCTTAGTTTTTTTCCCCTTCCTCCTTTCAAGTTCTGATATTGAAAAGCCTAAAAATGTCTCTTTTTATGCTATGGAACAGTTTGTTAACTCTACATAATTAATTATAGGAGCCATATGGACTGTTTATAATGTAAACTTTCATTTTTGTATTATGTTACATTTGTTTTCATTGTATTGCCTTACATTAGATATAGCCACAATAAGAGGCTGAAATAGAGGGATAAATCATATATTCTAAAACTATTAGGGAAGAATCATTTTGACCAGTGATGGAATTCAGTTTTTTTTATTACCGGTTCTGTGAGCATGGCTTGGTGGGCGTGGGAAGGATATTGCAAAATCCATATCCCACCGCAGGGGAAGGATACTGCAAAATCCTAATTCCCTCCCCACTCCTGGGGGAAGGATATTGCAAGATCTCCATTCCCACCCCACTCTGAGGCCAGCCAGAGGTGGTATTTGCTGGTTCTCTGAACTACTCAAAATTTCTGCTACCAGTTCTCCAGAACCTCTCAGAACCTGCTGAATTTAATCCCTGATTTTGACCCTCTTTCCTCACACAAGTTATATGAACTGAGTTGTAGCTTGTTCTTCTGGAGTACATCCCTCCCTCCTGGAAATCCAGACTATATTCCATCACATAATGGGAAGAAATCAAGTAAACCCACACTTGCATTCTGGCATACTTCAAAAATTTTCTATCCTAAGGAATGCATAACCGCAGTTTATTCTACTGGTTGTATTTGAAATTTGCCCTTTACTTTCTTATCTAATACATTTGTCCATATTTTCCCACATCTTCGTTTCTTTTTCAGTGTTTTCTTCTTCTCTTTCTTCCCTTCCTTTTCCTTCCTTCCCTTTTACTGCCCATCACACACACTGTCCATTGTACTATGATAAGCCTCTAGGAGGGAAAAGCCTCCCATCGACAGTTTCATTGAAGTTCTCCTTTTCTTCAGAAAATAAGGCTTTTCAAGTGTAATCACACTACAAAGGAGATCTAAAACGTCTCTCCCTGACTACAACCTTCTTTCCTTCAAATATCTCTCCATAGCAATTAAGCAAGAATGATTGATTGTTGCTGTCTCTACTGTATCTGATTTTTTTTGTAGTTTAATATATGTTTTACAGCCTTGTGAATAGGTCTTCTAGCTGAAGGAAGAAAAATAAGTAAAAGCAAAGGTAAATAATATGTAAACATTCAAACAATGTTTTATAAGCAGGAAGTTTAGAGATTTTTAATATAAATTTCTTCTGCTACTGACATATTACCTGGGTTCAAATTGCAAAGAGGTTTATTTCCAGGATGGGTGGTAGAGTTTTGAGTATCTACTCTGACAATTTTCTGGCAATATTAACATTTTAAATGTTGCATCTTATTTCTAAAATGTAGATTGTAAGAATTTGCAACCAATATGATGTTTATGTATGTAATTGTTTTATTATGAAATGTTGCTTTGGGTTGACTCTTTCTACCCCTATATCTAGGTGTGGAAGAAGAGAAGAAAAATAACTGTCTGGAACTCACCAAAAACTCATCATAAACCTGAGTTGGGCATGTGTGTGTGTGTGTGTGTGTGTGGTTTTATGGATTGATTCACCACTGTGAATGAATTAACTTTCCATTACTAATAGTTTTTTAGTATGGAAACTTTCTTGAGGCTTTTTGTCTATATGTCAATTCTGTTTTCCTCTATTAAAAATTGCAATACTTGAGTCAATGAAACCATTGCACAGTTTCTATTAAAACAATAAGTTTCAATGAACTTCAATGAATTAAACAATCAGTGTACTTCAACTGAAGTTTAGTAAAAATAAACACTTAAACATAAACTACATCAATAGTCTGTTTGTAAAGATTATGCCATGCCTCCCTCCAACTAACCTTTTGGGCTGCTTTATAATTTCATTCAGAAGTCGGTTTTGGAGCACAATTATTATAATATACAAACAAATAGAAATGTAATGTTTCCCATAGTATGGCTTCAGTTTTGGTTAGTGCCAGGAATTCTTACCAAGAAGGCATTGTTGTGATAGCAAGGAAGTATAATGTTTTGATAAAATGATCATAATTAAATTTGACATGGCTAGTAATCTTTCCAGTTACTTAGTAACCTCTCCAATTACTTAGAGCAGAAAAGGCCCTCTGAAAATGCTTTGGATACTAGATGTTTGTCTATTGGACATGTACAAAAGAGACTTGCCTTAAATGGATCCTGGTTTATGGCATTTTCCCCAAGCTATATATTGGCTCCTATTGTAGTAAAAGCCTATCTCTTTCATGTTAATTATTGTAATGACTGATTTTTATTTAATTGAATTAATTTTGTAAAAATACTTCCTTTTTCTTTTAATTATTATGAGCTTTCTTGACTGTTGAAACGAATAGAAAGGCAGGATATAAACACAGTAATGAATGTAAAATCATACCACAGCATAATGTATCCAACTATCTTCATTTAGGATATTGGATTTTCTTTAGAATGTTAACATGTCTTCTGTTATCATTGACTAAGAGCTTTTTATAGGAACAAAGGGTTTTTTTAATGCATGGCCTTTCTTTTCTTCTGTTGTTCGTCTTTATAAGAAAAGCTCATATAGGATAATTGCTTGGCATTATTTTGGCCTTCCTTCAGGAAAAGGATACCTAGAGAAAAGTAGAGGTCTGACAGAACGGTCAATGATATTTTGCAATGCAAGTTATTCAACATGCCAAAAATGAGTTGTTTAGTGACAAATATTCAACAATGTGACTGACCTCATATACTGTTAGCTCCCTTAATAGACGAGATCAGGAAATCAATTCTATAGGAAGATTATTGTTTCCTTTATTGAGATTGGATAGTACAATCTTACAAGTTTGATTGTGCTGCAAGTTTGATTGCCTGAAAGAAAAATAATCTTCTTTACTTTCTATTGATAATCTCTGATCTCTATACAATCTCTGTTCTTCAATAAGGATTCCATACATCAATACTTACACATATATTCCTAATTCCTAATATCCTAATTCCAGATGAGATTTTACCTGGTTTCAAGGGAAGCGAGAAAGAGTGGCTGGGTCTGTCCCCTGTGTCAATCTCCTTATGTAGAAAGAAAATAGAGATTCTTCTTTCCATAGACTGTCTCCATGCAAGTGGATAGTGGGAAAACATTTCTGCAATTTCTTTTTTTTTATTGAAAAAGTTTTACAAATACAATTTTTTTCATCCCCCCCCATTTCCCCTCCAACCCCCAACTCCTCCTCCCCTCCCTTACAAAAAATATTGTTCTTATTCGTCTACCAACATTAAACAAAAATAAAGGTGAAATCCAAATCAAGTAACATATTAGATATTTCTATCATCTAATCTACCCCCTTTCGACATTAAAATTTTTCTAAATATCAATATAGTAGAACTAATTATCTATATTAATCAATCCCCCTTAATACATAATAAAATCCAAAAAAACCCTAGTTTCCCCCCAATTACTTATCCCCAAGCATTAACTAATCCCTATATAACATATACATTACAACATTCTATATCACCTCCCATATGCTATAACTCTCAACTCAACATGATCTTCTTCAAGCGAATACTAACTTGGTTTGATATTTATTCTGCACATAATCTATCCATTTCTTCCATTCCCGAACAAAAGCTTCTTGGGTCCTATCTTTTAAATATGCTGAAATCTTTGCCATTTCTGCAAAACTAGCCATCTTCAAAATCCATTCTTCTATCGTAGGTACACTATCTTTTTTCCAATATTGTCCAATCAGTAACCTAGCTGCAGTAGTCATGTATAAAATCAATCTGTTTCACTCGGTGAACAATTCTTAACTATACCCAGCAAAAACAATTGCGGAGAAAATTGAAGCTTCTTTTTCAAAACATTCTGCATAACCCACCAGAGTTTAATCCAAAAAGCTTTCACTTTTCTACAAGTCCACCATATATGAAAATATGTAGCATCTAAACATTCACACCTCCAGCATTTAGGTTGAACATTAGGATACATGTATGACAATTTCTTAGGATCTAAATGCCACCTATAAAACATTTTGTAAAAGTTTTCCCTCAAATTCTGTGCCTGAGTAAATTTAACATTCTGGACCCATATCTTTTCCCATGTTTCCAACATAACTGGTTCTGTAAAGTTTTGTGCCCACTTTATTATACAATCTTTAACCAATTCGCTTTCAGAGTCTCTTTCTAACAATATATTATAAACCCTTTTAATATGCATCAGCCCTTTCTGTTTTATCTGTATCACCAGATCTTCTTCATATGACATTAAACCAATTTTTTGATCTTCTCTATCTTGATTGAAGTTGAGTATACTGTAACCAAGTTAAGTTAATCCCTTCTTCCAACAGAGTTTTTAAAGACTTCATGTTCCAGCTGCCCCATCATTAAAAAGCATCTCTTTATATAAAATCCCCCCGAGTGACTTTATATTCCTTACAGTATGCCCAAGATCCAACCACAAAGATATTTTGTAATCCAATTTAGACTGGTGCTTCTTCCAAACTATCATCAAAGAGTTTCTAAGTATATGACTTCTAAATACATTGTCCACTTTATTTTCATAAAATAAGTATGCATGCCAACCAAATTCCAAATCGTGACCTTCTATGTTCAAAATTTCAGTCCTTGTTGTTCCAAACCAATTACTCGCTTGTGTTAACGCTGCTGCTTCATAATATAGCCGCAGGTTTGGAACCTTAAGGCCACCTCTTTCCCGAACATCTTGAATAATTTTCAGTTTTACTCTTGGCTTTTTCCATTCCAAATAAATTTGTTCAACCCTGATTGCCATTCAATCAAATTTTTGTCACTTTTAAGCACCGGAATTATTTTGAAAAAGTTTTGTATTGGAGACTGCAACCTACACTCCTAGATATTTCACCTTTGAAACTATTTCAAAGCCTGCCAACCTTTCCAGTTCACTCTTTTGTGCTTCCAACATATTTTTAACTATCATCTTAGTTTTTTTCTGGTTTAGTCTAAATCCTGAGACCAAACCATATTCTTCTATAATATGTTTCATCTGGATGATTGATTCCAAAGGTTGTGTTAGGGTAACCACCAGATCGTCTGCAAATGCCCTTGTTCTGTAATCCTTTTGCCTTATAACTATTCCATTCAAAATATTCGAATCCCGTATTGCATTCAACAAGACTTCTAAGGTTAGAATAAACAACAGTGGAGATAACGGACAACCTTGTCTTGTTCCTTTTTGTATATTGAAATTTGTTGTTAAACTCCCATTGATAATAATTTGTGCTGTCTGTTCTTGATAAATTGCTGATATCGTGTGAACAAACTGATCCCCAAAGTTCATTTTGGACAAAGTCTTTATAAGAAAATCTCAATTAACTCGATCAAAAGCCTTTTCTGCATCCAAAAACACCAGCACTGCAGGGATCTGTTTACTTTTCTCAAGATATTCCAACAAGTCTATGAGTTGCCTTACATTATCCTTCATGTATCTTCCCTCTATAAATCCCGCTTGATCATGATGAATCACCTCTTGGATAACTGGCATCAATCTGTTGGCTAATACTTTTGCAAAAATTTTGTAATCCGTATTCAAGAGAGATATTGGTCTAAAATTTTCTGGTTTTGTAGAACCTTCCTCTTTTGGTATCAATGAAATAAAGGCCGTCTTCCACGAAGGGGGTATTTTACCCCCCTGTTGTATACTGCAAAATAAGTCTTTTAAATGTTCAATCAATTCTGTTTGTAAAGTTTTGTAATACACTGCTGTCAAACCATCCGTCCCTGGAGCTTTTGCTGTTTTCATTTTGTACTAGCTCCTTCATTTCAGTTTGAAATTTTTCCATTGTTTCAACAACATTTCCTAATGTCTTAGCTATAAACGCTTTCAAATCCTCATTTCCAGTTTCTTGTATTTGGCTCTGAGTCTGCATTTGTGCCTTTGCTGGCTTTTCCTTTGTCTGATGAGTGGGGGAGTCCCCCCCTGACTTGGTTTGTTTTGAAGCCATGCCTCTACACAATCTCTCCAAAAAAGAGAATCTCCCTCCTTTTCCACTTGTTCTAGCTTTTCTTCCCAGTTTTATAGGAAAAGAAGTTAAATCAGTTTTTATATCCTGTTAAAATCCAGTTAAAATGTCTCATTTAAGTGCGTCGAGGCAGGCTTCACTCTCACTTTCACTTTTCACTTTCCCTTCTTCCGTTTGAGCCAGTCGCCATTTTAATCTTTCAAGCACTTTCTCCTGTTTAAATCCTTTTTGTAGAAAGTTATTAATAACAGAAATACTTGCTTTTTAAAAGTCCAGATTTCACCAATTTTAACTTGCTGTAGACTTCTGATGTTTTGGTAGCGTTGCTCTTGCCGTCTGGTTCATTAAAACAGAGATCCCTCGCTGCATGGAGCCTCGGCGAGCTGGAAGGGGAGCCTTCACCCTGAGCCCTCCCCAGGACAAAAAAAGAATCCTGGGGGCATCTCAAGGGGCTCTATTCTGTCTTGCCGGCTCTACCCGGTCTTTAATCCTAAAGAGCGGGTTTTCTGAGCCGCCTGACAGCTGTGAGGCAGCTCCAACGAACAGCAAAGCCAGCAGTCTTAAAGGGACCGTCCAACAATGGTGGAGACGCCGACTGGAAGCCAACATTTCTGCAATTTCAATACAGAGAAACTCCATACATAGAGAATCTGTCCAATGTTTGCATTAAAAAAACACACCATATAATCCAGTTCATATTGAAGCATTCTAGAGGTCAGTTCCTCGCTGAATGAGGAGAAGAAACCAAAAAGGACTTTTAGGGAAATTTTTATGGAGATTCTCAGTTATCCAGGTCATGGTTGTCCCAAAGATGTTTCGCTTCTCTCCTGAAGAAGCTTCTTGGATGAAAAGCAAAACGTTTTCAAAGAAAAACCAGAAAGTCCAGTTGCCTCTTGAAAAAAGCACCTTTGGTATGACTTTTAGGGAAGCTGATACTTAAGGTTGAGGTCCTGTCACACCTTAATAATTATTTCAGATTCTTTGAAATAATATTGCCCTTTGTACTTTAATGTTTCAAACTCTGACCATGTATTAGATTCCAGAGCTCTTAGGCCATGGAGGCATCTCTAGCTTTGATGCGAGAACTAAAAGATAGGAAGAAAGAGTACATATTTGCACAGAACAAATATATTGCATGTGAGACTGTTTGTAAAGTAGTACATGATCTTGAAGCACCAAGTTTAGTAATTAGGACTGAGAAATTTGACTGGAGACTAAGAGCATATGGATTTCTGCCTTTACTCAACCGCAATTAGATACTGAAACAAATGTGCATTAGATGCTCTTCTCATGTTGTATTTTATTCTTGAAACCTGGATCTCTGCTTGATCTTGGCAATGATTTTACTTTGATTGCTGTGCTGTGTTTGTCTCCTGGTATCCTTGACTACTACTTTAACTATGCTGTGTCTTTACGTTGTGTCTTTCCATCTAATCCCAGTTCATCAAGTACTCTGTTTTATCACAAGTACTTTGTCTTATTTCAAACTGAATTAGTTTAGCATCCTTTGCTTGCCTACTGCCTAAATTATGGCTAAATTATGTTGCAAGAGGGACACAAAAATAGAAGGAAAAAAGCAGATTTAAGAGGAATATGTTTCCTTGGTATTTGTGTATAATCAGGAAGCATCATCAGAGTTGTCCTTGGCGAAAATCAGTATATCTCTCATTTTGAGAGTCTCTCTATTTTAATGATGTGCATTTTCTCCAATGTGGATACTTGTACGAATAAGTGGCTTTGAAAATTATATAGCTAAAAATTGCTTCACAGTATTTAATAACAATAGCCAACTGATGCCCAGAGCTCATATATGCAGCCAAACCAGAGAAATGGACTAGAGAATGTTCTTCCTCCGGCAAGATTTGTAATTTTACTATGTTTTATTATTTTATTATCTATTGCCCATCGTTATTTCCAACATTCTAATAAAACAATTGTTCTCCAAACAACAAAATGTAAGATACTTTGAATGAATGTAATACTTATAAAATTATAAAATAGATGTCCCAAAGATTGCCTCTTTTTCAAGAGACAATTGGACTTCCTGATTTTTCTTTGAAGACATTTTGCTTGTCATCCAAGAAGATAAATGTTTTCAAAGAAAAACCAGAAAGTCCAGTTGCCTCTTGAAAAAGCATCTTTGGGACAACCATGACTTGGATGATTGAGAATCTCCATAGACATATAAAATAGACTATTTTTCACATCAAAAAATTTAGCTCAAATAATGGAGATGAGATTATTAAAGTTAATTAAATTTGCAAATTTAATTATTTGCATAAGAACTTTTTCTAAATATATTTCTGAATCAATTTTTGGGAAAACTGCTGTGGATAAAAATATCCCCTACCTCCTGGTGCATTGGGGCTACTTTCTAGATAATGCCATTGTGCTTGTTACAACTTAGATTTGTTACAACTCTCCACTACAGAGATTAAAATATAATTATGACTATAATTTGAAAATAATGTTGCTTATGAATTGTAATTTATCCTTAATATTATTATACTCAGCACAATGATGACAGTTTCATTTGATACATCTTTTGGTAGGTGGGAATTTTCTCACAGTAACTCTGTGGACTATGGCATAAACGTCTAATGTGATACAACTTAACCAGAATATGATTCAGGAAATTCTTGGCAAATTATATTTTATTTAACAATCTGCTGGTTGAAGTATTGGCAATATGTGGCCCTTTAGCTATTACTGAACGACAATTCCCAGCATGCCATACAATAGGGAAGTAGGTATAAACTGCTGGAGTTGAGTAACAGATTGAGATCCAACCTTAAGAAAGACACAAAATGTAAATAGCAAAACAAACAAAATGTTGCAATGATCTTATCTAATCTCTACCCTTAAGGATTTTATATTGTTATTTTACTAGCTATGTATTCAACTATTCTATTTATTTATCTTTATATTTCTCCCTTGTTTATTTACTTTTCTAATACAAACACAGATTCTATGACAAAATGTGTGGGATTGACAGCAGTTATCAAAGCTCTTTTGTGGCATAACTAGAATGTTGTCCTTTTGTAATGTGTAATTTAAATTTTGGAGGATGAGACAAATGGAATGCACTCATCTTTCTCAACAATCTCTAATAGGCTTCCCATTCAGCTGATCAATCTTGCTTTATCACTTTCATTGATCCCATCCTCCTGAGCTCTTTGTTCAATTTATTGTACCGTGCAAGCAGCACATTTTTATAAAGTGACTTTATGGATGTCATCCAGAGAACTGAGGTCAAATGAGTTTATGGGGAAGTACAGTTCTCAAGCTTTGAAACCCAATTTATTTTGGGTTGGGGGAAAGGAAGGAAAAAAAAGGGATGGGGAAAAATTGATTATATCTTAATTTATATTTAATTGTATAAGACTTCCTATCTGGAAAATATGTTTAAATAATAGGATCTTATATATTTCCTCTTAATAATCAGAATTTTCACTTTTATAAGTGTCCTGGAATATTTGCTTCTATTTCCTCTTCACTGGCTTGCACTACTAAGCATTATTGTACAGAGTAGTTGGCTGTTTTGAATAAGTTTTAACCACACCTTATTTCATATGCAACATTGCATTAGCTGCATAGCAGATTGTATATATTTGGGCTGAAGAAAAACACCATACAGATGGTTACAAACTCCTCTGCCTTATAATTTTGGGACATTATTTTTCCTATCTCCCTGTATTTTTTAAGCAGGGACCTCTGCACTTTTTAAGTAATATTATTTTAGTTTTTCTTAGTTTTTCTGTAAGTTATATAATTGTTCCTGACTTTCCTTTCATTTAATCTTTATTTGGCCTTTATTTTGTTCCAGCTCCTTTGACCAGATACAGAAAATCTGAAATGTGAAAGTAATAGATAAATCGTGCTATTCTTTTGAAGGATATCTATCAGCACAGATACACTCCAGTATCTAGATTTTAAATTGGCATTATTAACTTAGTTCTATGCTTGAACTGAGATTGAAGTTTTCATCCATAGATAAAATAGCTACCCTTGTTAATACTACCAATAACTTTATCAAATTATCAACAGGAAACTGAGTCATGTGCTGATGTATCATCCATGATCTCTCCTTCCTTGTACATACAAAGTCTTCCTCTGTGAAGACGTATGTCCTCTGATAGATTGGAAAGGAAACAGTCACATGATATCTCTTCACCCTCATTCATATGTTGGAAGTGTTTAAACTGTTACAACACATTAGTAATACATTCAATCACAGAAAGTAGCCATTTAATTGGTAAGGAAAATGTTTTGACATTAGCATCTTTATTTCCATATTTAAAATAAATATTTGTTAAGGAGAAAATCTTTAATGTTTTAAAATTAGATAACTTTAATATGACCTTCAGAGGTATCATTCTTACCTGGCATGAATGCAAAATAAATATACAGCTCATTTGTTGAGTAAAAGGAATTATGATGTAAGATAATTGTATTTCTAATACTTCATTTTTTTGGAAACTATATTAAAATACCAGAAGTTTCTATCTGGGATTTGGAATATGAAGTTCTATATAGTTCATTTGAAGAAATAACATTGTCCCCTGCCCAGGATAATTTCATAACTGCAAAAATGTTGAGAGCTCCCTTTATATTAATAGAAAGATAGCAGAAAAAGATCTAGAGGTCCATTGAATTGCCATTTGAGGTTTTCAAAAATTATTTATTTCATTTCATTTTTTATTCTTTTTAACTTTTGTAAGATGATAGTCATCTGCTCATCCCAAACATGTTTAAGCTCACTTACTGATGATTGACCCACCGTCTCTTCTGGAAGCTGGTTCCAAGCTTCCACTACTCTTTCTGTGAAGTAATACATTATTTTTGAACTCTCCTTCTGTCAATTTGAAGCTAAGCTTCTGTGTTTTGGGTTTTTTTTTCTTAATATTGAAAATATTGACTTCTAGAACCTTGTTCACAGCCTTAATATATTTTCAGTCATGTCCCCACTTTTCCCTTCTGTTTCCAGGCTGTACCTATTCAGTTTCTCCAATCTCTCCTGATTGGTTTTGTTTCTCAGAACTTGGACCATTTTTGTTGCCCATCTCTAGACTAAATCTTATCAATATCTTTCTTTAAATGAGGTCTCTAGAACAGGGCACAGTATTCCAAATGGCATCTAAAGTCCTTTATAGCAGCATTATGATCTCCTTTTTCCTGCTGGTGATCCTTATAATGATGCATCCCAGAATTTTAAGTATTTTTCCGATGAGACCATCTATTAGGGCAACTTGGTCTACCCAAATATGGGACAGAGCATACTGCTTCTGCTTTTGCCTTTCAGCCCCAATCCAGGAGCCTTCTCAGGCAGTAGCTTCTGCAACAAACCATTTGTGTTAAATTTAAATTTACCAACAAAAAAATAAAGGGAGACTATAGCTTGAAATAGCTATACTAGTCTCCCTTTATTTCTTTGTTGGTAAATTTAAATTTAGCATCCCAGAATTTTGTTTACCTTCACAATTGCCTGGCCACACTGTTTATTCATTTTACAGTCATCTGCTATGAACACACCTAAATCCTTTATTCTAATTCTGTATTCCCAAAGCTGCACCTGACATAGGATTCATTTTCCCTGATCTTATATTTTAGAACATTGAACTGCAGTTTACATATTTTTTAAACCAATTTTCTAACAAAGCCAAATCATTTTCCATATTACAAGTATTCCCAGAAACGTCAACTCTATTGTACAACTTTGTGTCATCAGCAAAAAGACAAACCTTATCTAATAGTCCTTATATCACTTATAAACACATTGAACAGAATGGAACCTAGGATTGTGGTATACTGCTTGTGACCGATCTCTATTCAGACAGTGCCACATTAACAATCAAACACTGGAATCTATCCCTGAGTTAAATTCATAACCACTGAGCTATCCAGTTGTTAAATCCTAGCCTGTATAATTTTTTAAACTTATTGATGCTTTCTGTACATTCTGGGTTATATACCATCTTTAAGTGAATACCAGTCTTGTCTCCAATGTTTTTCAAAGCAACATTACTTTTTTAAAAAGAGGACTTATATAAGAATTTAATTCTCACCCCAAATGCCCATACCTTTAATTATCTAACACATTTTTTCATTAAAAAAGAATTGCTTCATAGCAGAATCTTGAAGTGAGAATCAAATTCTCATAGACTTTCAGAAAGGGTAATGTCACTTTAAAGTAATTATATCCTCATTAAATGAGCATGTAATTGTGCAACTATAATATAATATAATATAATATAATATAATATAATATAATATAATATAATATAATATAATATAATATAATATAATATAATATAATATAATATAATATAATATAATATAATATAATATAATATAATATAATATAATATAATATAATATAATATAATATAATATAATATATAATAAGCATATAATAAATGTGCAAAACTTACACAACTTCAGAAACAGGGATTTTGTTTTCTTCAGTAATAGTTGATCTTTCTTTTGATGCATTATAGCTTTGTAACCAAGATCTCTACTGAATTGAGTGTGAGCTAATGGCTGCAGAACAATTGGAGGTACATTATATATGCATATGGAGATAACTTAGATCACAATGTTATTCCCCCTTTTCAAACAATTGTATTATGTCTGTTACAGGATTTAGACTGCAACTCTCTTCTACTTCTATCATAAAAGGGCAATAAATGACATCTTCTCTTGTCCACATTCATAATTGGTTAGTTCTAAGGGTTAGAATCAAATAGAGTTGAAAGAAACTTCAAAGGCCATCTAGTATAACATCTTATTCAATTCAGGATCTAATAAAGGATATTAGGCAGATAGCTAAGCAGCTTCTGTTTGAAGATTGTTGGTAGCACTTCATGACATTCCTCTGACACCCATTGTGAGGAAATTCTTCCTGATGTCTAACTCAGCCAGTGTTTCTCAAACTTGGCATCTTTAAGAAGTGTGGAAGGGCTGACTTGGAAATTCCTGGAATTGAGGTCCACACTTCTTAAAGTTGCCAAGGTTAAAAAACAAAGTTGAAAAACATTGACTCTATTTCCTTGTAGCTTTACATCATTAGTCTTGGTCCTGCCCCTCAGAGCAGTGGAGAGCAAATCCATTGCCTTCTATAGAAGACAGTTCAGCTATCTGAACACTGGCTGGCTAATCATAGACAGTATCTGTAAATGTTCCTCGCAGGACTTATTTTCCAGCATATTGGTAACCCTAATCTGAGCTCCTTTCAGTCTGTCAATGTACTTTTTAGACTGCTTACCCAGGACAGTAGTGTCCCAGTGCTCAAGATTAATAAAATAAAATACAGCAGCCAAAGTCTTTCTTGTAAATCACTCTTCCCCCCCCCTTTATTCTTGAATAGAAAGGTTAAATGTCCTTTTACATTAACTAAACAAGTGGAATTTAACTAATGCATACAAAAAGATTTGCCATTTTCCCTTCTCTCCACCCATTAAGCCTTAACTGCTCTACACTTTAGCAATCAACTAATTCTCTACTCACAATAATATTCCTTCTGCTATAATGACATTCTGTGTATGGTAAAGTATAATTGTTACTAAATTTCCAAAGAGTTAATCAGGGGCTTTAGTTAAATTTAGCTGGCAACCTCTCATGGTTAACAAAATTGGGTTTCCTTTCCAATTGGGTCATCTTCTCCTTATACTGGGCTTTTGAGTGCATGCGATAAAATAAGCCTACCCCTGAAAATAAGTCCTCCCCAAAAATATTTAAACGCAGAGCTGGAAATCAGGTAAGATGGCAAGAGGAGCTCCATCTTGCTCCACGTACTACAAAATAATAAGGCCTCCATGAAAACAAGGCCAAGCGCTTATTTCGGGGTTCAAAAAATATAAGACAGGGTCTTATTTTTAGGGAAACATGGTAGATATCTGCAATGGTAGATGATTGTCTGCAGCTTCTCCCTTCAGCTTCCTTTGAAGTTCCTATTCAGTAATCTTGAATTTCATCCTGGAACTCTTTAGCAGACTAATTCCATCATGGTTTGCTAACTATATTCCTCGTATGCCTCTCTCCAATCTTCACTCCCCTTGCTACCTTCTTATCCATCTACCCCTTTTAACTTTCCTCCTCCCATGGAAAAAACTCTACTGTATATGTGAAAACTCTTATGAGGTTGCCTCTCAGTAATTTTTGGATTCAGGTTATCAGACACAAGTGCACTTTATATCCAGCCTGGGTAAACATGTGACTGGATAGCAGAAAGTATTTATTTTTCCATTCTGTCAAAATTATTCTATATTCATATTCAACTTGTTATTAGGACACTTAACCATTTCTGCATTTCTCACACATAATCTAGAGTAGGGGTGTCAAACTCTCAACCAGCATCATGTGCTGGCCACACCCACCCCTGGTTTAGCAAAGGGGGAAAAAATTGTGATATGTCATATGATGCCATGAATTTGACACCCCTAGTGTCAAAGGCCAAATTTAAGATTTCAGAAGGAGCTAAGACTCTCAAAATGCGTGACCCTGGGTATAGGTGGGTAGGAAGGAATGTGGAGATGATTATTTGTTTTTAATATGTGATATGCTTATTTTGGAGTTTCCTTGGTTTACATGTACTTCCCAACTCGAACTCCCTATGGGAATTCTACGGAAAACTATCTTTTGATGTTCAGTAATCATGATCACAGAGGACTGAGGGCAGTGGTGAAATCCAAATTTTTTTACTACTAGTTCTATGGGCGTGGCTTGATGGGCATCACAAGGGAAGGATACTGCAAAATCTCCATTCCCACCCCACTCGAGGAAGGATACTGCAAAATCTCCATTCCCATCTCACACTGGGGCCAGCCATAGGTGGCATTTGCCAGTTCTCTCAACTACTCAAAATTTCCGCTACCGGTTCTCCAGAACCTGTTAAAACCTGCTGGATTTCTCCCCTGACTGAGGGTCATCAAAAGGAGTCTTAGGGATGACATGTCAGCTTGGATGGCAGGTTGTTTGCCTCTTATTTAGGAGATGGACAATGAGTAGCAGCTAATGATATGAAACACCAGGAAAAAAATTATAACCAGGAAGAAAAAAACCCTGAAAAACAGTTTTTTTTATCTAGCTCAGAAAAAGAAAAATATATAAAAGTAGCTTGCCAAAATCCAATCCAATTAGCTATTTTCCCTTGTTCTATGGAGCTTATGTGTTTGCCAATAAGTGTTTCATTCAAATTTAAATTCTGGAAAAAAAATTAATTGGACTAGAATTAGTGTAAATATTCCCTAAAGCATGGGTTTCAAACTAGCATGTTGACATCAGGTGATGTTTCACGATGTTTTTCCCCTTTGCGGAGCTGAGATGGGCGTGGCCTATGCGTAATGCATCTGATCCCTGGGCCACCAGTTTGATATCACTGTCCTAAAGTACAGTGACAGGTTTTTTCCTCCAGTTCTATCTTGAGACAAATGGCTAAATCTGTTTCCATTCCAAATATCTATAATGTTGGCATTGTGATACTTTTGACCAGAATGCATGAAAATATTTTCTTAGTTAGTTCCACACTCTAAAATACCTTTGCCAGATTAGTCACTTTCTTTGGTGAGTGCAAAATATTTAATTGGCCTTTTAAACTGCGTTGCTTGCTAAACTAGATTTGAAATTGTGTTAAGTTGATTTTCCATGGATTTCAATTCATGCTTTTGTTACAGTGTTATACATCACATTTCAAACCATGAAATAGGCACCACATAAATTTAATAATAATTTTATATCTCAGCTCTGTCTATTTATCAGAACGACTGGTTTTACATTTAATATAATAAATGGAAGAAGCTCAATCCTAGGACATATTCTGAGTCTGTGCCATGTTTTCCAACCTACAATCAATACCCATCCACTATGAAGTGGACTTTATTTTTCAGCTTCAGTAGATCCAGTCAAGCAAGAGACAGTTGAGCATATACACTAGGAATCTTTCTGCATTAGACTAGTTTTGCTGTGCAGCACACCCTCCTGGAATTTTAAAAAGGTAAAAAAGAGGAGCTTGAGGCAACAGAGCAAATATCTTTTGAGCTTTAGCAATCAATATCTGACATTGTTTCCATATTACCAAAGACAATAAACATAGTGCTCCATCACTGCATTGGGGATTTGAGCTATGCATGCTTTATTGGACAAACATTTTGTGGCCTCAGAATTAGTGGCATGGCCTAACAATTTGAAAGATAAGGATATATATCCACTCATTCATCATGTTCTTGCTGGCCCTCCACTTCTCTAGTAGGTAATTTGTTTATCTTGAAAATTATCCACTTTGCCCTCTTTAGCAGAGAAGTTTTTTTGCATAGCAACTTGCTGCTCAGGAATGAAATTCTGGTTAAGGACATGTTAATTTACTTCATCCTTCCTAGTGATTGCCACAAGTAGTTATATAGTTCACTTGTTTGCACTGCACTAACCACTTATCTTAATCACAGCTTTTCTTCAGCTGAGTTTTAGAAGGTGCATATTATCTTTCAATCAGCCAAGCCAAGACGTTTTCATTTTCTTTTCAGATGGTGACCTTCTACACTTAATTCTAGAGTTGTTCTTGCCACAGAGTTGCACATAACTCAATTCTAACATTTTTCTCAACAATTAGGGCAACCCCAAGGGTTTTCTGTAAGCCTTCATCTGTCAGTCAGCATAGTCTTGATATGTCAAGTGACCATCATATCATTCTCATCTCCATAATGTGAAGAGCCTGTTCATTTTTCTTTGTTGCAAGACATTTCATCCAGATATCTCTACTGCACTGATGTTTGAATAGCAGCATTTGAATTTCAAGTACAGAAGAGTGTTTATTTGAAATAAATTTATTTATTTCAGGAGTTTCAGATATAATCAAACATTTTGTGATTGTCTGGATATAACTTCATAGTTTTCTTGTGGAAGAATCATAAAAATCATTAACTGAGTAGGAGCTTCGGTGGCACAATGGTGAGTGTGCAGTACTGCAGGTTCTTCTGCTGACTGCCGGCTGTCTGAAATTTGGCAGTTCAAATCTCACCAAGTTCAAGGTTGACACAGCCTTCCATCTTTCCAAGGTGGGTAAAATGAGAACCCAAATTGTTGGGGGCACAATGCTGACTCTGTCAGCTTAGAGCAGTAAACAGCTTAGAGCATGCTGTAAAGCAATGTGAAGCGGTATAGAAGTACTATTGCGAGGACTAGAATTTATCTGTCAATTTTAAAAAATTAGAGATCTATATCTTCCTTATAAAAACATTCATACATAGTTTTCAAGTTTTACTGCAATGTTATTTATATCCTTTATATATAAATTATTCTAGTATACTGTGTATTAAATATATGTTCCCTTCATGGATCTTTGTTTCAACAGTATGAAATATGAGCTAGGATAGATGTTTTAGATCTGTGATGGTGAATCTATGGCACAGGTGCCAAAGGTGAAACGCGGAGCTATATCTGAGGGCACACGAGTGTTGCCCTAGCTCAGCTCCAGCACATATGTGCCCACCGGCCAGCTGATTTTCGGGCCTTCTGGGCCCACCGGAAGTTGAGAAATGAGCTGTTTCCGGCCTCTGGAGGGCCTCCTGGGGGTGTTGAGGAAGGCTGTTTTTGCCCTCCCCAGGCTCCTAAAAAGCCTCTGGAGCCTGGGGAGAGTGAAAAATGGGCCCATTATGCCATTGCGTGCCAAAAGTGGGGGGAGCATGGGGAGAGCACGCGCATGAGGACACGAGCGCAGGAGGGCGAGGCACAGGTGGGCATTGAATTATGGGTGTGGGCATGCATGCACACAATCCTCCCACTCTCCCCCCATTTTTGGCATGTGATGGCAAAAACATTAGCCATCACTGTTTTAGATCAATGAGATCAAGTTTCAAATCTCAGTTATGTTCTACAAAGCATAGATCGACTCAGTAGCTGTCTCAATGCCTAACCTACCTGTCCTGGGGTCAGGAAAAAAAATGAGCAGGAACCTGCATATCAGTAATCTTAATATTAGGCCAACATTTGCTACTGATAGAGCTACTAATAGAGGATTACTGCCTAAAGGAATCTTTGGGAAATGCCTTTCTCGCTCCCCGGGTTGTTCAGATTCTCAGGCCCCGGGCCTTCGGCTGATGTTGTGCAATGCCAGGTCCGTGGTAAATAAAGCCCCCCTCATTTGTGATCTTGCCCAGGAGGGGGGTGCGGACCCGGTAGGTATTATGGAAACGTGGTTGGGCCTGGAGGGGGGGTCCCCCTCGTAGAGATGTGCCCACCGGGTTTCTTTGCATTCCATCGGCCAAGGTCCCAGGGGAGGGGCGGGGGGTGGTGGTTCTTGTAAAGGAAAGTCTTGTCCCTAGGGGGGCCACTGTACCTCAGATAGCTGGATGTGAGTCTCTCCTCGTGAAGTGGGGACATGGGAGGCAGATGGGTTTGCTGATTGCGTACCTGGCTCCCTGCCACGTGTCGGCTGCCCTGCCCAAGCTGCTAAGCGTGATTGCCGAGGTGGCGGTGGAAACCCCCAGGCTTATGGTCATGGGGGATTTCAACCTGCCATCCATCGGCGAGGCGTCTGAGTTGGCTCGGGAGTTCATGGCTTCCATGACGGCCATGGACCTGACCTAATTAATTCATGAACCCACTCACACGGGAGGACACACTCTGGACTTGATTTTTGTCTCTGGTCAGTGGATAAATGATCTTGAATTAGGGGAGATAGTGATTGAGCCCTTGTCATGGTCAGATCATTCCCTCCTTAGGCTCGACTTTCTAACCGCCACACCCCGCTGCAGGGAGGCGGAACAGATTAGATGGTTCTGCCCCAGGCACCTGATGGACCCGGAGAGGTTCCAGATGGAGCTTGGGCCATTTCCTGAGGATCTGACACATGGCTCGGCTGAAGGGTTGGTGGCCGCCTGGGATAGGGTGGCCGCTGATGCTTTAGACCGAGTCATGCCTTTGCGGCCTCTGACACGTTGCCGAGCTTACCTGGCTCCTTGGTTCTCCGAGGAGCTAAGGGAGATGAAGCGCTGGAAAAGACGCCTAGAGAGCAGTTGGAGGTCCAGCCGTTCCGAGTCTGACCGAACACTGGTAAGAGCTCATATTAAGACTTACCTAGTGGTGATAAAAGCGGCAAAACGTAACCATTTTTCTGCTCTTAT